>WOVY01009798.1:0-678651 GCA_013436015.1 Rhipicephalus annulatus
TGTTGCGCCTTGGGTAGCGTGGTCGGTGGACTCGGGCCATCCGAGTCCCCGGAGAGGACGAGTAGAGAAGCCGGAGAAGGAGAAAAAATGTTATATACAGTATTTACATGGTAGCGTGGTACAACATGAAAAAGAAGAATCACACACGAGCGCCTCTGCGCTAGCGTTTTTATACATCGTCCGCCTTCCCAAGATCCCTTGCAAGGAAAATTATGCGCAGGATACTCCAATGAGATCGTCGTCTTCCTCTCCGTCCCGAAGAGGGAAAGCCAAACACCGCCTCCCTCTGAACCTAGGAAAGGGGCAAGGCATGCCCAGTTCGCTGTTTGGTGAGAGGAGACCCCACGCGCCAGCGTGGCACCACAGTGAGATGACGTGGAATCCATGCGCAAAGTCGCTCCTTGATGCCGCCAGGTTGACTCAAGCAATGCAGAATACCCCGTACAGCTGCTGGGTCGACGCTGCTTCGGAGTTTGCTCTCGGCTGCTGACAAAAGCTTGGCCAACGACTTTTGTGTCAAGAGGAGCCGGCGACGTGGTTTTTCCCGATGGTCCGCGTCCGTCGCCGTCCCGGTGCAGGGTTGACTCATCAACAGCTGCCAGGTGCCAGCAGGCCGCGAAGACCACGTGGAACTTGGGCGAGGCACAACAGCACACCCCGCCGCCAGATGATACATCGGGAGGTCGAGTGTTCCATGCAGCTCGGCCGGATCGATGTCGGCGACGTTCCGGCAAGGCTCTTGCTTTCTCGAAGGGCCTGGTCAAACTGGAATGCTCCAAGAGCTGGCCTCTGCGCACCGCTTCGGTGAAAAGTGGGTGACAAGCTCCAAGAAACGACCTTTGTCAGCACACACAATGCGACAGCACCGCGTGCACGCCACTCTCATCGCCAGGCCTCAGATTTTACAAAGCAAACATCTTATCTTAATAACTTAAGCTCAAGGAAACAATGTGCATACCAATCGGGACAAGTGTCCAGTAACTCTTTCATACGTAATTCCATTTGGAATCGAGAACATTATAATCAAGCTAAACAAGCAAACTGTAGAGCTCGGGACAACGAGGGAGTCAGTGAAAAATTTCTCTACGCCCTCACTGTGTAACACATTGGAATAAAAAAAAAGAGTACACATAAACTAGGTAAAGGTAAACAAAAATCAAACAAACCTTCCGCGTCTTTTGACGAGTCAAAACGCTCGACTTAGGGCGTCTGCATTTGTATGAAGGCCACCTCTCTTGTAGCGCACCTCGAAATGTGCTGCTGCAGTGCTATGCTCCATCTGAGCAAACGACCATTCTTAGGTGACATTTGGTGTAACCAGGTTAGTGGAGAGTGATCAGTTTCTATAATAAACTTAGAGCCAGCAACATAGCAGCCTAGTTTTTGTACGGCCCAAACAATGCAAGCACATTCTTTTTCCGAAGTGCTATAAGCCTCTTCCCTGCTGCTCATTTGCGACTCAAATACAAAACCGGCCGCTCCTCTCCACTCTGGTCCGTCTGACATAGCACTGCTCCTAAACCGCGTTCGCTTGCATCACACTGAATAGTGAAAGGTTTTGAAAATCCGGTGCCCTCAAGACGGGTTTCTCACTCAATGCGTGCTTCAGCTTCTGAAAAGCGTCTTCCTTCTTAGAGTCCCATTGAATGTTCACAGGTTCGGTCTTGCGTAAACTATCTGTCAAAGGGCTGGCAATCTCGGAGTAATTCGGGACGTAATGCTGATAGTAACCTGTGAGGCCGAGGAATGCTCTCATCTCGGTCTTAGTGCTGGGACGACGATAACCGACCACCGCGGCTACCTTGAGTTCGGACGGTCGACGACGCCCATTTCCTACAATGTGCCCTAAATAGCTTACTTCAGCACAGCCCAAATGACATTTCTCTCTCTTTACCGTAAGACCTGCATTTTTGATCCGTTCCAAAACCATCCGAAGGTGTTCAACATGGTCTTCCCATTTGTCCGAAAATATCGCCACATCGTCTAGGTAAGGCAGCGCAAATTTCTCGAGCCCGTGGAGAACCTTATCCATCAGGCGGCTGAAACAATACGGCGCGTTCTTGAGCCCAAAGCTCATCATCAAAGGACGAAAAGTGCCCAGGGGTGAGATAAAAGCAGCGTATCGACTCGCGCGCTCTGTCAAAGGGACCTGCCATACCCCCTAACAAGGTCAACGTAACGTAGAAATGTATTCGCTTAGACACTGTCTCTACCCTCTCTTCAATGTTAGGAATAGGGTAAGTCTGGTCGACTGTTACAGAGTTCAAGCGGCGATATAGTCCACGCATGGCCTTGGATCACGGCCGGAATCTCAACCAAAATCAAAGGCGAGGTGAAATCACTGTCTGCTTCGATGATAACACCTAGGTCGATCATGCGGCGAATTTCGGCCTCTAGTATCTCTCTCTGTCTAGGTGACACCCGATACGGCTTACAGCTGATCGGCTGTTAACCGTCAGCTCAATGTCGTGCTTAATCACATCCGTTTTGCCTGGCTTCTCGGAGAAAACGGTAGCGAATTCCTGTACTAAAAGCTCTAAATCTTCCTTTTGAGCCTTACTTAGGGTGTTCCCTGTGCTACCCTATCTGACAATGTGCTGCTGACCGTGCCATCGGAAAGACAAAGGATTTCCGCGCCCTCATCCTCAGGAACATTGAGTGCAAGGTTTACTACTGCTTTTCGTCGCATGTAGGGTTTCATTAGGGTTACTGTGATACACTTTGGGGCATTTCCGGCCCCACTTTACCTCGTAGTTGGTGTCTGAAAGCACTGACATCACTGTCGCTGGTCCCTCCCATTGTACGTCCAGCTTGTTTTTTCTTGAAGGGCACAACAGCATCACCTCATCGCCCATCTAAAGACTCGCTTTCGAGCTGACTTATCGTAACGGGCCTTGGAAAGCGCCTGCGCTGCGCGCATGTGCTCTCCACCACTTCGCGTGTAGTCCCCAGTCGCCCCAATAAATCCAGTACATAGGAAACCACATAGGGTCCTCCCCATATCCAGTCCATGACTCTCGTATCAAGTGCGGGACCTCTCAAGTTCCTGCCGTAGACAAGTTCAGCCGGACTAAAACCCGTACTCTCGTGGGGCCGACCTCAGAGAAAACATCGCAGCTGGTATACACCCCTCCCAGTCACTTTTATGCTCAAGCACAAGCTCGCAAAACGCGTTTCATGACCGAGTTGCATGCGTTCCACAGGGTTCGACTGTGGATGGTGAATAGAGCTATGCGCGATTTTTATCCCGCAGCGTTCTAGGAATGTAGTCGTAAGGCAGCTTGTGAACACACTTCCGTTGTCACACTGTATCTCCGAGGGAAAACCCACCGAGAAAAATAGACAACAATGCGTCCACCACGCATACTGAACTCAACTCTTTCAGTGCGATTGCCTCCGGGAACTTGGTGGCAACGCACAGCGCGGTCAGGACGTACCGATATCCTGATTTAGATGGAGGCAAGAGGCCCCACGATGTCAATCACGAGCCGACGGAAGGGTTCTGTGATTATTGGCACTAGTTTCATTGGTGCCTTCCATTTGTCTGTTGATTTTCCTATCCGCTGACAAGTGTCGCATTCACGGACAAACATCTCTACATCCTTCCAGCACCCGGGCCAGTAGAACTCCTGAGCCAGCTTAGCTTTCGTTTCTTTATACCTAAGTGGCCCGCCCATGCGTTGCTGTGGGCCAGGTCGAGAATGTTCCGCCGGTATTTTAGTGGAACTACCACTTGGTTGTAGACCCGCCCTTTAGCGTTCTCATACCTGCGATGCAACACCTCGTTTTGGGTGTAGAACGAAACGTTCTTCCTAGAGTTACCTTCCTTATGTATGGCATCTAGCAGCATAGAGAGTGCGAGATCCGCCTTTTGATCGACCACTAGCGTTGCACGGTCGGTTCTGGCTAGCTGACACCAACTAGTGGACGCGGGTGTTAACACCGAGCCTGTCACCAAGTCCTCGTTTTCGGGCGTTAGAGATATTTCCTCGCTGTTGTCGACCATAGCCCAGTTTCCGTCTCGACAACTCGCATGGCAGACTCATTTTCCGTCGCAACTACCTCAGGTTTTCCTACACTGCCCTCGGACGTCTGCTCCCCAGAGGGTGAGCTGCTCAGCTGTTGCGTCAGCTCGCAGCGCCTTCGAACGGGTAAGGGCCATGCAAGCTATTTCGGTGGCAAATGATTCTCCACGTGTTTTTTTAACATTTCCCTCAGACTTATTGAAAATAGGTAAGGGAAGTGCTCCGGAAGGTTGGCTGAAATTGCTGCTTCCGTACACAATTGGCCGAAAGGGCCCTCGATTACAACCCTCGCTATCGGTAGGCAGACGCTTTGCTTTTCTGCCACTTGCCGAATCCAGGCACACTCTCCTATATAGTCTCGGAAGATACGCAACTTGGATGCGCTACATCCATTGTGGCCGCCGAGTCCCTCATATACCCTACACATTCGGCCGTTCACTGAGAGTGTCCCTCATGTAAGGCTTCAACAGCTTTAAGCTATCCTCTGACTCCTGAATTGTGGCAAATGCCATGTGCTTCTTACAGCTCCTGGCCATGTGGCCCTTTTCTCCGCAGCTGTAGCAAACAACTGGCTTCCGCGCTTCTAACGCATGCGCTATGTCACCAGGCGCCTTTGAACCTGATGAAGGTGCCGCCTTAGTCCCCCTCACTGTCCTTTCCCTGCTGACTGTCTAATAACTTGGAATTCTCGGGTTTCCAGTTATTTCTTGCAAACCTCTTGCGTCCCTGGTTTCCCGACCAGCTTTCTACCTTTTCACTTTTTTCCGAAGTTCGTGGTGTACTGCGGAGACTACGAGCCGTGAGCAGTAATCTTCGGCGAGTTCTGCTGCCCTGTTCATGTCTACGTCTTTCATCCTATCCTGCACCCAAAGCCTTACCTCCTCGGAATTCCCCGGTAAAACTGCTCAAGTACCATCAACTCAATGACCTTGTCATGGTTGCCATAGACTTGCGCGCTTTTGAGCCACTCTTCAAAGTTGGCTCTAATTTGGTAGCATAGTCTGAATGAGATTCGTTGCCCCTCTTAGAGTGCCTGAACCGCAGGCGGAAAGCCTCTGTCGATAGGCGATATTTTCGTAGCAATGCAGCCTTTACCCTGTCCATTACACCTCGGAGTCCTCTTTATTCATTCTTGCGATAACATCGGATACTTCGCCTGGTAGTACGCCATATCAGTTTTGTGGCCAAGTCTCCCTACTAAACCCTGCATTTTCGCATGCTCGCTCAAAATGCACGAGGTATAATGCAATGTCGTCACCCGCCTTGAAGGTGTGGATTAGATCCTTTATCTTTGATTCTCCACCCCCTGAATTTCGATTTCCCACGGACATACGAAGCTCCAGTTCTTTCAGACGGATTTCATGTTCTTTATTCTCGCGATCCCTCCTTATTTCCTCCTCTCTCTGTTCACGGGCTCTAACGCTCCCGCTCCTCTTTCTTTGCCAAAATGGTTTCTCTGGCCTCAATGGCCTCTTCTAAACTCACTTCCTCTTTTCCCAAGTGCTCCAAAATTTGTTGTTTTCTTTTAACGAGCCGACCGAAATATTCAGCTCCTGACAAATTCGAGGAGTTCTTGGACCTTAAACTTCTCCATCTTAGATATGCACACCGTTCTCTTCTAAGGTAATTTTGCCCACGAGCCACCCAATTCTTGGTCTGCGAATCAAAATTTACCAAAATCACCCTACCACGTTACCGACCATCTGCGCTAACGAGTCTGGCGAAAAGAAGAGCAAACACGCGGCACTCACCACTTCGATGCAGCCGACGCAGGCGAATCCCATAAGCTGCCAGCCACTGTTGCGCCTTTGGGTAGCGTGGTGCGGACTCGGGCCATCCGAGTCCCCGGAGAGGACGAGTAGAGAAGCCGGAGAAGGAGAAAAAATGTTTATATACAGTATTTACATGGTAGCGTGGTACAACATGAAAAGAGAATCACACACGAGCGCCTCTGCGCTAGCGTTTTTATACATCGTCCGCCTTCCCAAGA
The DNA here is from genome assembly GCA_013436015.1 of Rhipicephalus annulatus. Lineage (NCBI taxonomy): Eukaryota > Metazoa > Arthropoda > Arachnida > Ixodida > Ixodidae > Rhipicephalus > Rhipicephalus annulatus. The sequence continues at coordinate 6,016 of WOVY01009798.1, forward strand.
TCCCTTGCAAGGAAAATTATGCGCAGGATACTCCAATGAGATCGTCGTCTTCCTCTCCGTCCCCGAAGAGGGAAAGCCAAACACCGCCTCCCTCTGAACCTAGGAAAGGGGGCAAGGCATGCCCAGTTCGCTGTTTGGTGAGGGAGACCCCACGCGCCAGCGTGGCACCACAGTGAGATGACGTGGAATCCCATGCGCAAAGTCGCTCCTTGATGCAGCCAGGTTGACTCAAGCAATGCATAATACCCCGTACAGCTGCTGGGTCGACGCTGCTTCGGAGTGTTGCTCTCGGCTGCTGACAAAAGCTTGGCCAACGACTTTTGTGTCAAGAGGAGCCGGCGACGTGGTTTTTTCCCGATTGTCCGCGTCCGTCGCCGTCCCGGTGCAGGGTTGACTCATCAACAGCTGCCAGGTGCCAGCAGGCCGCGAAGACCACGTGGAACTTGGGCGAGGCACAACACTGCGTCCCGACTCGAGCAAATAAAAAACCTATGCGTCTGTGTGCGGTTCACCACCCTGAACGGCGATAGGAAGAAATCTACAGTTCAAAGCCACAGCTGTAAACGATTAGCGTCTAATGTGCGTCTTATCTGCGCCTTCCGCACGTATATGTTGATGTAACAAACGTTGAAAGCTTTTGATGTTCACGAAGTTGTTAATGTAATTGACGCGGTTTCAGTTGCGGTTCAGAGTTACACGGCTCTCCATAGCCTCCATCGGAAATGCGGCCGCCGAGGTCGGTATTTGATCCCGCGACCCTCGGTTGAGCAGGCAGGCACCATGCGCAACCACTAGATCATCGTGGCGGTTTCGGCCCGCCTTCGACCGAGTGAGGACGTCATGTGACGTCGTCATCATGTGAGCACACGTTACGTGATGTCACAATGGCGTTACTATGACGTCACGAATTCTGGCGCTACGCGACGCCACTGCGTGACTATTTTTCGCATCGCTCGTTTTGACGCCGACTCCACGGGATGCCGACGCTCAATCCTCACGTTCGATCATGCATCTAAAACTTTGGGCTTAACGTAGAGTTGCCTCCCAATTCGTTATACCATCACCGAACGCCCAGTGCGTCTGAGCCGACGCACGTCTACTCGGATCCGCCGACGTCACGCGCGGGAGACGTCCGTTGAGCAACGCAGCTTCGAGGTTGGCGCCTTGAGGGACGAGCGAAGAAACCGTGTTTGGGTCGGACGGTTTTCGAGGTCACCGTCCCGACGGCGCCAATCTCCCCTTCTCCTTCGCTGCTTTCGCCACCGATCCTTCCCTGGCGGGGAGTCTCTTGCCCCACTTTTCCCGAAATACAAGGCCGCCAGCACACGGCGTCAACCGATCGATGATACAGAAAGGCCAAGCGGGTGAGGAGGAGGCGCAGTCCTCGAAGCAGCGAGGAAGAGAGCGCGGACGCACACAAATGCGCTGTCGCCTGGATCGCCCTTTCTCCGCCGTTGCGACCGACGCAGTTTCCCGAATAGCCCTACCGCAAGCATTGCCTTTGTACGTCTGGGGACGCCGGAATGCAGTCTCGGTGAGGGAACCTGATAGAGAAGTTGTCCTTCGGAAATCGGAACAGCGGCATTACTTTAAACAGATCTCAATCGCGAACAGTGTGGGCAATTGTTGCTATTTATCCAATAATAATAATAATAATAATAATAATAATAATAATAATAATAATAATAATAATAATAATAATAATACGAACGGCTTCTAAAATTCGCCCGTGGAGTTCTCTAAGGCGCACTGGCTTCACACAGTGCATGCGTCTTGGCAAAGCTTAGCAACGCTAACGTCCCGCTATTTATCGGACAGTAGGGAGAAAAGTAGCGGTGTCACTGCCGTACGTAACTTTGCGATGTTTCCCCTTCTTTACTTGGACCTTTGGTTGTTGTTTTTTTTAGAGGTGATCGTGTATTCATTTGGGCTCCCAACGCATTCTTATTTGTCTCTTCTCTGATTTCTGAACTTTATTTGTTCTTCTTTAGATATCATTCACATTATCACTCGCCCTGCACACTATCACATAATAACGTGTCACCTGTTTGACAAGGCTATATGCTTCGCGGCTCTTTCTAATTTTCCTCAAGGTCACTCTCAGTTTCTTTCTCTCTCTCTTCCTTTCTTGCTTTGGGCTGGCGCAAAATTGATTTGTAGAGGCGCGAACGTAGCCTACACGCACGCGCAAACGGAGAGAGTCTCCTTGGAAAACCACTGACCTAAAATTTTAAGCATGGCGTTTTGGGCACATTTGGGACGGCACTTTAAAAACATGGGTCAGGGCAATACGCTGTTTAGGAGCCTCGAATTCGATACGTCCGCTTCTGCAGTGCGACTGTGTCTGCACGGATAGCAGCTGTTTCCCAGTCATATGTATATTGCGTGATAGCGGAACTGCGTGTCTTTTGTCAGGCTGACGAAATAGCGCTGTACGATACGCACCATTTGCGAGGAATACGTCGCGCCTACCATGTGGAGTGTATTTCGTAATCACGCGAAAGGCAGCAGCGTTACTATAAATACCGTGGAGAACGCCGCCGCAAACACTAGCTTCGGCATAGCTAGGTTGCGTGTAAGTGTCATATTTTAAAATCCCTAACTCTTAATTCTTCACCGGGTTTCGTTAAGCGACTGACTGCTATACGGTGAAGACTTTTTAGGGGCGAAGCCCCTTACGCCGTGGGTCGTACGTCCCGTGTCGTCGTAGTCGTTGTAGTAGCCAGTTGCATTGCATTGCGTGTCAACATGTTTCACAGCGTATCCGCGGAGTGAATGATGATGAGTGGGACGAAGCATCCGGCAGTCCGTCCATGCGTCCGTCCGATCGTCCGCCTGACCGTCCATCATTGCGTCCGTCCACTTCTCCCCACTCGTCACCATTCAGCTCGTGGATGTGCTGTGGTTTCTTGTGTGTGTGTGTGTGTGTGTTGTTGTCGTTGATTAATCGACATTTTCTGACGGGTGCTCTCGGAAAGGCTGAAATACGTTAATTCTGTGCATTTCCAGATTCACTTCTTTCCTGTCTTTCCATGTCTGCCGGCCTGAAGTTCGCAATATGATCCCTGCCGCATGGTCGCATTTCGATCGAGGCGAAATACAGATCCGTCTATTGTGCGATGTCAGTGCACGTTAAAGAACACCAGTAGATGACGTTTCCAAAGCCTTCCACTGTGGTGTCCCTCATAATCATATCGTGCTTTTGGTAAGTAAAACCCGACATGTTGTATTAGTATCATCCCTATTTTTACGTGATTGGCATATTACCCCCTCGGCAAACTTCCCAATTGTTCCAGACTGTTCTGATAAGATTGCGCTCACTACGTGAGCACTCGGGTTTATGCTTTAACTAATGTGGTCACAGACGATAACAGCGGTATCTTCGACACTGCGTCATGTGAAAGCCGACGCGCTTCACCAACGCTCAGATTGTCGACGAACGACGCCCATGCTCGCCGCTGTCATTGCAGCGAGTGCTGCTTATACTTTGAGTTTATATTTTACTGGGTGCAAGTTCCCCGAATAAAGAGTTTGTAGTGCATGATCATCATCATCATTTCGTCGCCGCCGCGCCGCGCCTCTCGCACAGCTGATGCTAGCTCGAACTGTGCGAGGATTAGAACAAGCTCACGCACCCGGCGGTTTGGACGTGGCAGCCGCCGCCGCTCGGCTTCGGCAAAATCGCCTTTGATAATAAAGTGGCGAGAGAACGACACGATTACGTTGGCCGCCGTCACGTCTTCCTCGCTCGCTACAAGTTCCTTATTTACAACGTTTTGTTCTGCAAGCTTCATTGTTACAACCTCGTAACATTATACATACTCACGATGGAACATATTTATTACCAGGTGGAACAAAGACGAAAAAAAAAAGACAACTTTAGCATTGTGAAGCTAGCGGGGCTGATTGATCTCATATGATCTTAACAACGTGGCCTTCTTGGCTGATGATAAGCAGAGTAGAGTCAAACTCACAGACTTTGTGCAAGAAAATCGAACATCCATCGCCAGGAACTCACGTGCAACACTGTCAGTGGGAACCCTGGGCATTTTCATAAAGTTTCTTATATATATGTACACACCAGAAAAAACTGGAGCTGCAACGCATAGCGCTTGAGCGAGCATGGGAATGATGGGTATATAGTACACGGATTCGCCAAGTCTTCGTACTCTACGTTCATTTGGCTGCCCCGCCGTGGTGGTCTAGTGGCTAAGGTACTCGGCTGCTGACCCGCAGGTCGCGGGTTCAAATCCCGGCTGCGGCGGCTGCATTTTCGATGGAGGCGGAAATGTCGTAGGCCCGTGTGCTCAGATTTGGGTGCACGTTAAAGAACCCCAGATGGTCAAAATTTCCGGAGCCCTCCACTACGGCGTCTCTCATAATCATATGGTGGTTTTGGGACGTTAAACCCCACAAATCAATCAAATCAATTACGTTCATTTGGCTTCACGTGGCTTGAAGCTGCTTTGTCACGAAACAACATTCGGCAAATGTTTGGCAGTCGCGCTTCACGACCTTAATATATTAGGCTTGCCATTTCAAATAGGGTCACCAAGTTCACAGGGGCTTGTTCTTTTGTTCGAAAGAAAACCGAAACACAGCAATAAACGAAGCCACAAGTGTGATTCACCGCCCGCAAATAGCAAATCTGTGCACTACCCATCATTCCCATGGTCGTTTAACGATAGCAGCGCCACAGTCATTATATATAGGAAACTCTCTGGCCCTTTCGTCACTCGTACTCGGCTTGTGCGGGGCCGGGCAAACTAGGCAAACTCGGCGCGACGGCAACGCGGACTCTCTCCGTCAGCAGGCGGAGCATGGCGATTGGCTGATCCTCGGTGCATGCGCGGCTAAGCGAGGTTAAACCGAGGTGGTGCGCAATTCTTGCAGGCGGTGGACGTTTCACCTCGAACTTTAAGAGCTTCACTCTTACAAATTTCGTTCTTTCGTGTAGCGACGGGTGGAGCTCCAATTATCCTGCGCTAAATGCGCTTCTACTACTCGGAATCCTGAGGAAGTTCGTAGAGTTCCCACTAGTTTGTTTAGCGAACCATCGATGCCGCGAACGCCTGAGATAAGCATCTACGAGGTTTCCCGTGCACAAGTTGAATCTTCTTAGAGATATTCGCAAACTCGATGTGCGACATGGGCGCTATAGTTTTGGCTGCTCTTTATCAACTTCCTGCTTGCCAAGGCAGTCAAGATGCGTGTCATCTGGAGCGTGTTCCGTCTGATTGTTTTCCTCTTCAGATGTAGAGATGCAAAAGTCGGGCCAGGATCAATCACGTACTTGGCGAGGCCAAACAAAATTTTCACGGAATAATAGGCAGGAAGTATTGAAGATCGCAAACTGCCGATCATTTGGGGAAGTTGTTTTTCGTATGGCTGACAAAAAATGAATTTATCTGCGCGTAACTGATACGTTAAGTAATGTTGTAATGACGTCTCGGAGTCGGCTTTGTGCGCGTTTCGTCATCGCTCCACGAATTCTTCATTGCTCAAGAGTTTCGTTTTTATTTGTTTTTAGCGCCATGGTGCTAGCTACCACTATTGTTGCAAGCCGATACACAATAAGCAGTGCAAAATAGAGCTGTGCGCCGCCGCCCATTTTTGCTCACGCCGTTCGCGCCGCCGCCGAAGTTCCGAAAGAGACCACGTGCACGCCACCGCCGCTGCCGCACAATATTATTCGGCACGCCACCGTTTGTCTTAATTTTACGCGAGTGCGGAATCTGGGCACAAGATACATTACTTTACCTGTCTTTCTGCGGCTTTAAGATTTCTGAGAGCTGCATTTGCGGTGTCATGACTGATGTCTTGTTTCCGTGTTTCATGCGCTGTCTATATGTATATAAGCTCCTAAAATAGCTTCTGAAGATACATAGTCGAGCGTGTTATTCTGTATTGGCGTTTCTCGTTCTTTAGGCGCCCTTCGTGACTCCAGAACTGTGATTCCCGTGACATAAATAGGGCGCGTACTCTAGAATAGTGCATATACGAGAAATAGGAGTTGTAAATTGTTCTCTAACCTTTTTTGCCATGCATTCGCCACCCGCCATCCCCGTTCTTCATCGTGTCTCACAGGATTATCATGCGGGATGGACTTCTAATTTCGCTGCATTTTTTTTTTTAGTTTTCGATTGCGTATCTGGTAATGAGCAACGTGTAGCCGAGAAGCTCGAAATCCTGATAGCCTCAACGCTTAGCGCTCAAATCGCACACGTGCTTTATGAAGACATAAATGTAGATGAGCCTGTAAGAATTGTAGTAAAGAGAGTATAGTGCAGTGTAACCGAAAACGAAACCAAAGGAAAAGGCTCCGAGTTATTTCATTCTCCGAACGGATGAATTCTTCACAGCGAAGATAACGCATCTCTCCATAACAAAGGTCACCCCACTTCGACGGTATTTGTATAGTTTTTTTTTATTCGGAGAAGAATTATATGAACACCCTCTAGAGGCTTTCATCATCCCTGACTTGTTCCGTATGAAGTCCAAATAAATTACTTTTGTACACACACTGTATGCTGTTCCCTCAGATAAAATACCACCAACTTCATAGCGAGGAACACTGCTGAAGCATAGATGAAACAAGCTGCCCATCTCTATCGCACGGAGGGCGCATGCGATAACATCACTCCGTGCGCGATGCCTACTGTCGATTGCTCTTCAACCGGAAACGAAACCCTGTTTGTCTTTTGCTGGACGAACGAGTATGAAGGTGTGCTCAGGTAGGAGGCTTCGTGGCTCGATCCGCATCTGTGAACTTTGATAAAGGGCCAGTCAACAGGCTCCGGAACGCGCATGCAGGAAAAGCTCATGCATCTTTCGTACGCCTGACCAACATGCTTCAATGCGCAGTGACGTCAACTCAGCGATCGGCGACGTTGAATAAATTACTCTTTATTGATACCTGGTTTAGACCCATCGAATACTGCGTGTTACGTCACATCGCCGAGTTGACGTCACTGAGCGTAGAAGGAGCTTGGTCACGAACAGGAAAAACGCGCGAGCTTATCCTGCGCGTTCCGGAGCCTGTTGACTGGCCCTTTAAGGGAGTTGTCGCGAGTGCTGGCACGCGTCAGCGCGTTCGCTATTTCAGCAGACATCGGCGAATGGCTAGTTTACCCTTCTACACGCTGTGATATCAGTGTACGTACCCTGCTTATTTTCCCGGAGGCAGCCGTTTTCCCATACACTAGCGTTTCACAGATTCGCGAGATATGAAATAAAATAAAATACCATCAATAAAATACCTTCATCAAATACCGTCAATGAACTGAAATATTTAGGTGTAACAATATCCAGCAATCTAAATTGGAGAACCCATTTAGAAAACATTTGTGCGGTGGCGGAGAGAAAACTATGGTACTTGCGAAGAAAATTAAGACTTGCTACGACTCCCGTTAAGCTAGCAGCATATCTTAAGTATATTCGGCCAACATTGGAATATGGCAGCATTGTGTGGGATCCCTCGGAAATCGGCCTCATTAATATGCTAGAAAGAGTACAAAGGTGAGCTGCCGGGTTTATTCTTTCAAAGTACTCCTTGACTGAGTCAGTAACAGAAATGCTACGCTCTCTTCCATTGTCCACTTTAGCCGAACGACGGCAATTCGCAAGGATGAAGTTCTTGTTTTTATTGTCAAAAAATAAATTAAACATAAACACAAGAAACTACTTAACGCCACGCCACGGAAGAAACCCAAGAAGTGTAAACGATTACACAAACGAAGTGCCACAACAGCGTGTCAATGTATATGCGAATTCATTTTTTCCAAAAACAATTCGCCAGTGGAATGCTTTGCCATTACCACTTGTTCATTGTGATTCACTGGAAAAATTTGAGGAAGAACTTAAAGATATTTTTATGTAAGCATGGTCTACTATGTTAATTGATTGCTATTTATTTGTATGCCTACTACGACTGCACTGTTTTTCCTTTAGCCTTAATGCCGGTGTTTCCAATGTATGTCATGTAACTTTTCCAAGTTCAAGTGTTGCTGTTTAAATTGCTGTATGACTAGAATGTATTGATGTTTGTCATTCTTAGTATGTCCCACCCCTGCATCAGCCCAAAGGCTAACAGTATTTGGGAAATAAATAAATGAAATATGAAGAAAAGTTAGTTGCAGCCTAAGGTTATTATTAGGCTGCAAGCTTCTATCGCACGGTGTAAAATGTGAAGTCGTCGATGGGTTTTCCAGTCATATTACTGTTTATGTGGCCTCAAACTTAGCGTGTTCTCCTCGAAGACCTGAGATCATAACTCTTCTAAGCTTTCTTAATGTTGATGACACTTCCGTGCTGGACACTTTAGCCTCATCTTTTGAAGAATTTGAATGTTTTAGCGAATTTTGCAACGTAGATGTGCTCGATCCTTCTTAAGTTTTGCGATAATGCTTATCAAAGTATGTGCCTCACAAATATTTTGAATGGAATCTCAGTACACTCATGCTACCAGAAATATATAATCCATCTCACTCGTCACATAACGCGCTTACGTAAGAATCATCATCTCAAGTGTCTTAAAAACGCTTCTTGAGGTAATGCTTTGAAAAGTAAATAGAAGCAAAAATCAAGAGGCTAAGAACTACTACTTTAGCAATGCCTTCGCTACTGTTACTAAAAAAAAATCATCCAGGTTTTAAAGGTCGATTAGCCCTGCATTGTCTATGCCCTCATTGTTTATTCTCGATGGCCAATCCTCTACAATTACTTCAAATCTATTTGTTTTTTCTACTGATAACGGCGTCACTCCTTCACTTTCCGCGTACAGCAAACTACCTGCTCTTCCTAATCTTGCATTGAGCTCCTCTGAAGTGCAAACCTAATAGTAATTTTAAAAACTACGGTAGACGCTCTGGCACAGTAGGTATGTGAAATACATTTCTAAAGAGGTACTAAGTTCGACGTGCTAGCTATCTTACTGTAATATTAAAAAAATAAATCTCTGCAGCAGTCTTCTCACTGCGGAAATCTGCAAACGTTGCGCTCTAAAGCCCGGAAACAAACAAAGACGAAATTATTTGCCATAATTTTTGCTTTCTGTGCAGGCTACACACTAAGGGAGTATATAATCAACAAATACTATGTGGAATACCTAATTGCACAACCTATGTACACGATAGCTACGCAGTTGCTTGAATTTACGCACGACATGGTTGCTTCCCTTAACAACCGCCGACAGATTTATGCCATATTTATGGACTATTCTAAGGATTTTCACCATGGTTTAACATACTAAACTTCTAGCTTCTTCACAATTTGATGACAATCTGGTTGATTGGATAGCGAATTACTTGCTATCGCGCTCGAAATTCGTTACGTTTAACCCTGTAAAGTCATCTTACGTCTATAAACATCACAAAAAGGCCAAAAGGCTCGGTGCTTCATCCTGTTTTGTTTATTATTTATATCAATGACGTAGCCGAGGTTATCAGTAACGCCCAAATTAAACTTGAAATGTATGCGGATGTCACAGGTCCCGTTAATTAGAGAGGCGATCGCCGGGCTAATTCCAAGGGCCGAAAGTATCGGCCCCTCGAACTGCATCAGGAAAGCGTGGACAATCTAGAAGTGGTCCTATTTGGCGCGCCAGCGGACGCCGGCTGTGGCCCAAAGAACAAGTCAGAGCCGGGAGTTAATAAACAAAACAAAACTATATTCTCAATAATGTCAGATCAAAACGATACACAAATATGAACACTCGACACTAGTTGAATACGATATGTCACCAATCAAACAACGTACTACACAGTACAACCAGCCACACTCGAAACAACGGACACAAACAGCAATACGCACTACAATGCAGTCGCATGCATCGAACAACCAAGACACTTAAAGACTAAAGAGTTCAAGAACTTATTCAGTCCAAAGTCCTTGGAACAGAAGTCTGAATGATACTCTTCCAAGAATCACTCACTCCAAGTCCAGCGCTGTTGACGTTCCGCTGCCCCCGAAGTTTCTCTTCCAGAAAACTTCGCGCCTTCAATTGGCCGCTCTCCAAGCACCAAACTTCTTCACCGGTAACACGTCGGCTTCCCACGCGCAGCTGTTGCCACGCGTCTTCGCTCGCTGGCGGTAGACACACACTCCTGCCTGTAGCACGGGTCTTCACCCCTCAGGTGGAAATCCTCTTCTTCTCCTCCTTTGTCACTGAGGACAAAAGGCTTCGCCCACACGGCGGAATGACCCTACTCACACTTGCGCAAAACTTTCATCTTCTGCCTACGCACACAGACGCGAACTTTCTTATTCTGCTTTGTCACTAAGGACAAAACCTTCACCGACAGACACTGCGGAGCTCCCTACGCACTCTGGCGATAACTTACTTATTTTCCTGCTTTGTCACTAAGGACAAAACCTTCGCCGACAGACACAGAGGAAAGACCCTACGCACACTAGCGCAACATTCCTTCTTCTCCTGCTCTCCCATCTCTGCTGCTCGGTTAAATACCTTCCGCGCTAGATTCCAGATAATTCTCATCGTTTCGTCGGCGCGATACGCAGCGAAGGCTGGGGTAAGCGCGAGACGGTTCGAGGGCTGTCCGCGACTCGTGACGCAACTCAGCATAACCACGCCCTTTTATCTCGAGAACCTTCCAGGGCTTGCTCGGCCGCCGATGTGAGGAAGTTAGTCGGTGAGACTACGCTTCCGAGAGGGGAGGGACGGCGCACCCGGGAGACTTTGGATGTTTATTTTCTTCTTTATAGTAGACCTTGAGGCGCCTCCCTGCGCTTGGTATCGTTACTGTCGCTAGAATCAGGCGCCGCGCGCTTTTCCGGAACACTCGTTTGTGACAGCGGACGATTGCATTATCTGCAAAATCATATCTAATACTCAAAATCAATATGCGCTGATTGCTGTGTTTTTTTCGGCGTTTTGTAACAGGAGTGAAATATGGAAATTGTCTAGTAACTTCAAAAATACTGTAGTCACGACCTTTCAAAATGAGAAATGACCTCTTCATTTTACATATACTGATGACTGTGTACGTGTCACAAAGATTGAATATATTGGTGTAACTCTCCCAACAAATTTAAATGGCACAGTATTTCGGGACAGTACACATCTTCGAAAACATTGGTATCGCCGACACATGCTAAGAAACTAGACAAAAAGATGGTTTACACTGGTTCCAGGGTTCTAGCACCCATATCCTTCGCTGAAGCGTCTGCATACTGTACCCGGTGATTTGATTTTCTGAATATTGTGCTTGTAAAATTAATTGGGAATTGTTTTCGTTTTCTTTTGTTTGTTTGATTTTCTGCGGAACGTGCATTTTTTCGAATTACCTTGATCGGTGCCTGCGCAGACTCGGTTCTGAGTAATTGGAAAAAAAAAGACTTGCGTGAACATGTATTTTGTTAAATTGCATCTCTGAAGGTGATGAACATCTGTATTTACACCTGCTATGTCTCGAAACCAGAAAGAGTAATATTTGTAAATAAATGACATTAAGGCATGCTGCGGTCACTCTAAGTGATTTGCCTTCTCATGGAAACAGATTTTTTTTCAAAATTCAAGGAACAAGTTGGTATTCCTACCAACACTTGAATCGTGCTTAACCCCCCCCCCCCCTTACCCGCGCTACGCCGCGGCCGAAGTTTAAAACACCGGCGCACAGGTCTAGTGCAAAAAAGAGCCGATAGTATATAGTCTAAGACGCTATTCTCACCCCGCTTTAGTTCCAAGAGCTCAGCGGCTCAGCCCAACTGTACCCTCTCCACTTCTGAGCGCTCGTCGACTTATCTCGGTGTCAGTCGATAGTAAATTGTGTCAGAGCGGACAGTAAAACTTGTCTTCCATGAAATAAAACACCATTTCGAATAAACAGGAACGGTGTTTTAAAGCGCTGTTCAGAAAATGTTGCTTGTTTTCATCCGCATTTGTGTTAGACTCAGAGGAAATTCTGAAGTGAGGTAGAGTAGAACAAAAGCAGGACATTTCACTGAGTGGCACGTCATTTAGCCCCAGCTTCCGGAGCTATGCCTTCAGTAATGAGGGCTTTTCGAGAAGACGCCGATAGTAGCGTACCAAGTACTCCAAATCTTTATCCGTGCACCTATTAGAAACACCATGCCTACGGCGCCTCATCAAGTGTGAGGCTCACGGGACGGCTTCATGCTCTCCCTTAGTAGAGTATACCCAGTGCTCTAAATCGTTACCCACTTTTTCTAAGCACAGCCGACTAGAATATTCAGAACGCGCATTGCCTCACATGTGTACGAACATCTAAAAATTTATAGATGCGCGTACTTGTGACGGTTTCATATAAATAATGTACGAAGAGAGCGTGCTACTGTCGCACGCTGTTCGGTGATGATGGTTATTGACATCTATACTGAATCGCCATATGTGCAGTGTGGCAGGCCCAAGACTATGTCGGCAATCCCAGACATCGTAACAGAGGAAGAGAGACTCAGTAACTAAAAGAACAAAGCTGAGAGATCGCCTGAGCAATTCGACATGCGCTGGTGGTGCAACTGAGCGGAGAAAAAGAAAGGTGGAAATAAGTGCATACGAAGACAAAACCGGGCGCGCACGTGCAAGATAAAATAATAGTAAAATGAGACATTCGTTGCAGTAGGACATCAATAAGCCACAGAGGTTCTCCTTTCCTGACTGCCGTGTGTCTTGTTCATGAAATCAAGAGGAGGCTTGGGCATCGTCCGGTACTCGGGCTATACGCGTGACACGTATCTGGCCATTTGAAACGGACTGCTGTGCAATGGTCGAAAGTGTTGGATGCTCTGACAAGGAAGGCGAAGAAGAAGACGTAACGCAAAGAAACACGTCGCTCGTTATCATCATCATCGTAGACTTCCAAGCGTCGGAAGAAGAAAGCCGAGGAGCACCGCGTGCGCTCGAGCCAGTGCAGCGAAGCAGGCTCGGACTGGGCAGCCTCCGAACCGCAAGAGCCCGGGCTCCAGCGGTCTACCCCATCCGCACCCTGTGAGGCCGCGAGAGAGGCGCCCGTCAGCGACGATCACGTTGCGTCCGCCGCCCAGGCGCCATGGCGGCCGCCCTCTTCTGAGTCGGCAGCCGCGCCAGCAGCAGTAGGGAGAGCGCGCAACCGTCGACGACCCAAGACCCGGCGACGACCGGGCAAGGTGAGAGGCACTACCACGGCTTGCCGCGTAGAAGTGTGGCAGCTTGGGCTAGTTGGTATGGCGTGTCCTTCTTGTCTCTGTGTCGTCGTTTTGTTCTCGCGCTATAACTATCGTCTTGCCGCGTAGGGCGGGAACGTATAGGCGGCATTCGTCGTGCACCACCCAGCGATGCTTTTAAAGAAAGCGGGCCGCGTGTCTCTTTCTTTCAAGGCCTATGGCACCGCGTCTTCCGTGTTAGGCCACGAGCCCCTCTTGGAAACGAGAACGTGAATGCCGTCAGCACTGATTGCGCTCACGTGCATGCTTCTAGAACATGTTTGCGCGAAAATAAGCGGAGAATGTGTTTGCGTGTAATCGGGTGCCCGTAGCTCAGGCAGTGTAGCGCGAAGAACCACAGGGACAATGAAAGCAAGATGGGACATTGTGCTACGGCGAACCACGGCTGAGATCCATGTTTGCCCATCAGTCTCTCATTTTGAATCAGGTGGCCGCATTCCTAGGCGACTTGTATAGTTGAAGGTCTGTGTACCACCACTGACGGATTCTTCAGAGCGAATAGCGCTGTTATTTGAACGCCGTCGCTGAAGACCTTCGAAGATTCGAATAAAAGTATTGTACCTAAATGGAAACTGGCGTTTAAAAGTGGAACAAAATGAATCCGCAGTACTTGCGCAGAGTTGCCAGTAAAGGTCAGAGTCGTCATGGCAACGTACCTCCACGCTGATTTGTGGGGTTTAACGTCCCAAAACCACCACAATACTATGAGAGATGCAACGTATAACTCCACGCTCACTTCCGCATTCTTATCTGTACAAACAGACATCGGTAAACTCAACAGTTGCAGGTGCTAGCTGAAGCTGCGATTGTAAGGGTGACAGTTGCGTATCTGTCAAACTTACCCGTGTCGTCTGGCCGGCCGTTAGAAGCATGAGAAATTTTTGCGCCGGTGAGCTGCTAGCTCTCAGGCCAAATTTGGTGTAGAGCCACATCTTGTCTTGCAAAATATACCAACACAAACTGTAACGTGTGCGCCAATTCACGGTGATTCTATATTTCCTGTCAACGCCGTCCTGATTTTGTTGGAAATACCGTGACTGTCTTGCAGTTATGCTTGACATGTTTTCATCAATGACCGAATTATAGCCCGCGGAGTTATCCATTTCAGGACCATTATGAAATAGCGTGGTGCTTCGGTTCGGTCCTATAGCAAGGGAAAAATTAAAGTAAGTGCATCGCGCTTACTTTAATTTTTAATTTTTTTAAACATAGAGATCGCCCCTATGTGATCTTGATAACTCGTGGTTTCGAAATTGATTTCAACGTAATAGCTGATACTAGGCCCATGCATCTGTCGACTTAATCCCTTATTTCATACAGTGATCTTTGCGTATACCTATATCTTAACTGCTCCGATTCATAACACAACTGTTACGCCACGGTCGATATGATAATCAGTGAGCGCTCCGAAGGCTAGGTAGACTTCAGCTTATGGTGGACTTCAGCGCTCACACTGTCATCTGTTTTTTTTTTTCCCTATATTGACAGCATATATAGGATCTCTTTTTTGCGCTCAAACTGAGCCGCGCTGAAGCAATATCGTTTTATCATGCAGCGACTCGCCCAGCCAGCACTACTCGTCAGCTTGTGGTACCTTCAGTTTTCTAAATGAGAAGGCACTGGTATTTGCTCTGCGATTTGTCTGTGAGCTATCTCATGAACACGGAAAGACTGATTTTGATTTATGAAGACGCCGGGAAACAGGGCAACACATTTACCATATGATTTCATATATAGGTGCGCCTAATTTTACTCAATGTATGATTAGGTCTCATATTTGTTTATTTTATTGCCTGATACCACGAATTACCATATGTAACTTTCCACCCGAACAGCGGCATACAACGTTTCTGAATTCAAAGAGGACAATATGAACTAATGTGCTCGCACGGCGTTGCGTACGTGTATAAACAATATTACTGATGGGTTGAAAAGTCACCATGTTTGACTCTTAACTTCTGCTTTGTCTCCAACAATTTATCATGGCGCATGCATATACGCATCAAAATAGTTTAACGCTCAGGATTTCAGGACAACTGTACGTGGCGCCGTCTCTCGGCGGCATCAACGGCGTCCTGCCATAACTGAATAGGCGACAAAAATATCTATATGACAAGGAAAGCTAAATCAACTCGAGCATTCTGGAAAAAATTGCAGAATTTCACTACAAAGTGTGTGGCCTCCCAAGACAATTGAACACCACCCATTCGAAACACATAGGGACATAGGGCTCTTATGCGACACAAATTTTACTAGAATGTTACACTGCGTGTATACATATAATTGGGAGTCGCTTTAGGTATAACTAGCTATGCTGGTCAGATAGAATTTTTTCTCGCCCATTTCCCGTTCAGTTATGGCAGGACGCTGTTTCTGTCGCCGAGAGATGGCGCCACGCACAGTTGTCCCCTTTCTACCCTAAAGCATTGTCCCCAAATGCTGATCACTATTATAGGTGAACCTCACGTTGCGAAGCCTTATTATATTACGTCGCGGCCTGCAAAAATAAAAAGCCATTCTTTCGACGGCTCAAGGTGGCCGCAGTCGTGTGCCATTGCGTTATGATAGCAGGAGGGTGTGCAAGAATTTTGTTGTGCGACGTAAACAAGTTTTTTTTAATTTTAAAGTGTAAATTAACCTTCCGTAGAAAATTGACAGTAGAAAAATGACAGTTTATAAAAAAGAGGTAAATTGTGCAAAGTGCGGGGTGATAATCAGCAGCATTTGTGTGACTTCCGCACTGCCTATATGTGATGAAACTAAGTTTCGTATGTAGATTGTTAGAAGGAAAGCCTCACAATTCTATGAAGTAACTAAGACTTGCGAGTAACATGTCAAGCTATGCAATAAGATACATGTATACTTAAGGTATCTGCAGCTATATAGTGAGTGCATAAAAGTTCAATGAAGCGCTGTGTATTTTGGAGTAAGTGTACATGCAAATTAGGCACGTCGCCAGATCCGTGCAGTACGTATCATTTATCTTTTTTCATCGTGTTGTCTCCAAGAAAATAATGTAATGCACTGTAAAAGGGATATTTGGGCGTGTTGGTACTTCATCTTACATCAGAAACCATAGCGCAACATGGGACAATGCAATAAAGCATCAGTTGAAAGTGAGCGCTCGTCCTGTCTGCTTGCGCTATTGTTTCCGATGTAATGCACTGCACCGTCATCATCCATGAAAGCCGAGTTCCGTTCCCAGCCTCGCGACGTTCCCAGCGAAAATTTCCTGAATCATTGAGTTTTACGGTTCAGTTCACCACTTCTGCTAGGCAACAACACGTTTTTTGCCAGAAATAAACTTCGACTTCATAAGATGCGAAAACATGCAGTAACAGTGCTTCTACATATAAAGTGTTCCATAACGTGCTTCACCACGACCGCGAACCCGCAGGACTCTCTGCCGCCAAAAGGCCTGCCACACTGAACTACCAGACACGTGGAACCTGCGAGGCAACCCTGAAGTGAGTGGAATATGTATGCACTGCTCCAGCACACGCGGCTGTAGATACATGAGCGTGTATATGTAGGCCTCGCAAGTACGACGTCTTATGCGGGATTTTTCAAGATTTTGATGCTTCACTGTCGCAGACAATACCTGCAGATGCGCATAACACATACATACATACATACATACATACATACATACATACATACATACATACATACATACATACATACATACATACATACATACATACATACATACATACATACATACATACATACATACATACATACATACATACATACATACATACATACATACATACATACATACATACATACATACATACATACATACATACATACATACATACATACATACATACGCACACAGCCCCGATAATGAGGCCTGTGACACCCCTGAGACAAATGAACATATCTTGTGCATATGCCCATGATATATCGCGCAAAGAAATTCGATGGACACCAGGTTGATGAAATGTACCAAGCACGAGGTTTCTGAAAAAGTTCTGTTGGGGCCACCACCTCGTCATGAGTGTGATATTCTGAAAGCACTGACCAAGTTTTTCGAAAGACAGAACTCGACAAGTGCCTATAAATAAATCCAAGGTTTTGCGTCGTCACCACCATCAACACCTTCTCTCTCTCCTTTCTTTTCCAACCAACTTCCTAACGCTGTGTAGCTGGCTAGAAAGTGTATTCAGGCCGACCTCTCAGTCTTTCTGTCACAATAAAGATTCCTCTCTCTCTCTCTACATACATTGTTGCAAGAAAACAGATATTTATTAATTTAACACAGCGCACGACTACGCGGACATAGGAGAAGGGACAAACCGCAGCGCGTTAAAATATGTTCAAGTACTGTCACCAACTGGTCCAGCTTTCAGTCCTTCTATGATATCTAGGGATTTACGTCCCAAAAGCACGATACCATTATACGAGGGACACCGTTATAAAGGCCTCCGGAAATTTCGACCATCTGGTGTTCTTGGACGTGCCCTGACATCATACTGTACTCTGGCCTCTACCATTCGCCCCTACCTTCCGATCGCCTCTACGCCTCTACCTACACTGGCCTCTACGATTCGCCTCTACCTACCGATCGACCCGCAGGAGACGAGTTTGATCCCGAGATCGAACCCGTCTCTTGCGGGTCAGCAGCCGAGCATCGTAACCACTACGCCACCGCGGCGGACGATAACAGACTTCTGGCTAGTTGGTTGGTAACGTTCAATGAAACCATAGCTCTTAATAGGCAGACACTAAAAAAGAGAAAAAGGCGTGTGCTACGCACATATAAATTGTTATTTGGGAAACATGTTGCGATTATACAGCAATTGAAATAACCAGCAAAAAACCGCGTCAAAAACCGCGTCCTCTTTTATGGCCCCTGTCTCAAGTGCCGTGGCTTCATCGAACACGTGTTTCTGCTATGCCGTGCCCAACTAGGTCGTACAACGCCATGAGGCGTCTCCCCCGAGCTTTAAGTGGACCGGGAACTGTTTAGTACTCTTATGCGGCAACACACGTCATCGTAAGCGAGGCCGACTCGGGGTCTCGCTCGCTGGATTTTGTGCCGACTGGTTGTGCCCCCACGATCTCCCACGTCAGCGTAGCTCTGGCCGACTGGGCTGGCCCTACGGCATCTCCTGACGCCGACCTCCGACGACAGCGTAGCTCTGACCTACTGGACTTGCCCTACGCCATCCCCTGACGCCGACGAGAGCTCTCGCAAGTGGTGCCCCGTCCTCGGACTCCTATGACAGTGTTTCCATCTTTCTTATCTCTCCTATCCATTCAATATGTCCTCACTTGCTGGCTTAGCGCATCTCTCTTTCTCTACACCTTTATTCTATTGTTTTAATTCCTCCTCACCACCATCCCCTGTGAGCTACTGTTTAGGTGTCGCACCGTGATGTAGACAGTTGCGGGGCTCATTTTTCTCTTCTTTTCCCTCTCTTAGAATCACTTCAGAAGCCGACTCGAAATCCTCGTCTCGCCCTCTCTGGACAGCTTATCGGTCGATGCTACGGCGTAACATAGTCATCGCTGAAAAAAAAGAATAGCGCTGGTATGCAGCCTTGGTGACACATGGCAGGAACGGATTGTGATACGCAGTATCAGAATATGTCTAGATAACGGGAGGCCTCGAACGCTGGAGCTGTCGGAGAAAACCGCCGCCCGCAAATGGCTTGACTCTGACGAGCGAGTATCAAACGTTATCGTTGTGTTCCCCGTAAACTTTCGTCGCTGCGTTTCTTCTCTTCGGAGTATGCCTGAGTCACTTGAATGAGTTGCGACGAAAGTATGCCAACGTGTCTTACTAGAGGCGTGTAAAAAACAACAACAAAACATCCACATCCGCCCCTTTCACGAACACTGATGAAACAGTGAAGCTAGTGGTGTGACATGGGCTTGAACGAAGTGGGTTGGATGAAATGCTACGAAGTAAGAATGAAGTGGGAATGAATTGGGTGAAGTGGTGAGTTGTGGGAGTAGTGGTGAAAGTGGTACGAGGCGTGTAACATATCCACAGTGGGATTTACTCACGTTCTGTGGGTAAACCCCACCGAAATTCACGATCTACGATGGTCCCCGGGCATGAAAAACCTCGACCAAAAACGGCTTAGCTGTTAAAAAGAGTCATGATGCTGCGCTGTTTCTTCGTGTGTTCGGACGTCGAAGTGTTCAGATACCCACCCTTGATAGTGCCGTGGCTTTGGTACATGATCTCCTAGTAGCGTTCTGAATGACGTCATGTATACTCAAAAGTCCGACCTTTGAGTGATAATCAGCGTTTCATTTGGGCAATACGTCACTGAACCTTTTGCGTGCCATGCAGCAATGCAGTAACTCTAAGCATATTCCCATAATAAACTTGTTTTGATACAATGCACGTGCTTCAAATTTTGCGTTAATTAGACTCGGTGGTTGATCATATTTAAGACACATTTTCCAGCTTATGACTGCATTGGAAACCGGCGTGCGTTAAGATGAAGGTGAAAATGCGTTTGTCACAAATAGTAGCACACCTGACCTTGTACAGAGCTTCACCGGGATCGCAGAAGGAAAAACAAACGTTGATAGAGACGAACATTGGTTCCCTCCGAATGTTAGGGTATTTTAATGGCCTCCTCACAATACACGCAGTCAACACTAACATATCTGGAACTGATACACCAAATCACAAAAAAATGGTAAGTAAAAAAAAAATTCCGACACCGGGAATCGAACCCGGGCCTCCTGGGTGAGAGCCAGGTATCCTAGCCACTAGACCATGCCGGAGACGAAGTTACTTTGTCAAACTGTTCGTACCTGTGCGAGAACAAGTTTCTAGCACGCCCTGTTCTGAGTAGCAGTTGGAGATGGAGAGAAGAATAAACCTGTCTCGAGCGGGCGCTTGCGAAGGGGGTTTGTTTCGGCGCGAAGTTCAAAGCAGCACCACATGGTGGTGCGATGCCTTTGGAAGCGCTATTCTCTCGAATGGTTTAGCGCTTGTATGTTAGACCGTAGAATAGCGTCCCTAAACCGTTAAATGTGCGATTAAAAGGGTGCTTACACAGAAAGTTTTTAGTTCTTTTTCACTTCAAGTGAATGGTCAAGCCTCCAATAGCCTAGAAATCGGACTGGGAAGGGTGAGTGCGTTCCTAAAAATAATTACATGTTTATAAAGGTACTTTTGATAGACACTGTACCCTCACCACAGGAAACGGTGCGAGCTGCTCACCACGTGCTTGGCAAGATGCTGCAACGCCACCGTGGCCGCTCTGCTCCGAGGTTCTATTGGTGGCCCACTTACAGGTGGCCGTTTTTTGATGTTTTGGTAATTGATGCCATCACAACTTGCCACACTGGGGCGTGAACTAATTGGAATTGACGCTGTTGCCCGACGTCATGCTAGTGTCGATGTCACTGGGTCTACTCTGCACTTACTGAGCTCCTCACAATCACTCAGAGCCATATCTGTACACAGGATAATTGTACGGGGTAGTTATATCAGCTTCGAAAATTGGTGCGAGTAGCCCTTCATGAATTGAGTACAGAGGTCTTGGTTTCGTCGGGTTATCTCAAGAGCACCGCAGCGTAAACGAAGCTGCAGACGTGGCACCAAGGTGGGAGTCATGAAGCGATAGTGCTATACCGGGGATGAATCTTATGCTCTACTTAATGGTAATATGTGTCGATAATTGCGAGCCGAAGCCACGAATATGGACATGAAGTCCTCCATAATCAAAGGCTCCGCAAACGTTGGTCATCTTGTGTTCTTTAACGTGCATTGACTTCGCACAGCATACATCGCGAGTGCAAAGCATTTCGCTTCCATAGAACCACGATCACCGCGGCGGGCATCGAACGCGTGACCTCCGCGGCAGCAGCCGTGCACCGCAAACACCATCACCGTATCGTACTATAGCTTTACGTGGCCAGTAATTCCTGCTCGCTGATCGTGTACTAAAGTGTATTAATTTGTAAACACACTCGATTCCAGAGGGACCATTTCTTTTTCTTTTTTGAGTATTTTTTGTGTGTTGGGAATGCATCAGTATAGCCATGCTGACAGAGGAATCCACGAAAGCTTCGAAGTGATTTTTTTTTCGTTTTGATCAACAGTGCCAGTCCGCATTAAAGAACTGCAGATAGTCGAAATATCTGGAGCCCTTCCCTACTAGTTTTCTCATAACCATCGTGGTTTGTGCCCCAGTGCGAAACCCCTGATATCGTTATGGGGCGCAATTGCAGCTCATTATGGACACCTGATGAGAGAAACATTCATCCGATCCTCGAGAAGATTTTAGAAAGAAGCATCCACGCTATGCTTGATACGGTGAATATTTGGGTAAAGTTTTTTCTAGCTAACTACAGTTTCATTGATCTCTACAATTTAAATATACACGTGCGCGTTTATGAAGACGATCTCGCAAGTACCGTTGCTGTCAGTTGTTATCGAGGAAAAACACTTGTGTTTATACATTTGGCTGCGTAATTAAGTCAAGATACTAAGCACCTTCTCTTTACTTGTAATGACTGATTCAGTAAGCTAATCGGTTTGTCATTAACGGTTATTTCGAGTACTCCTTCATAATGAACATACAAAAGGGAGCTTTATTGTACATGTAACTTGCACATGAACAAGGAAACCAAATAAAAAAAAGTACAAATTGCACGGACCTCTTAAAAACCGATTTATCTCTGCGTATTTGCATGCACACAAATAAATGAATATTAAACTGGATAAATTTTTTAAACATTGTGGCGGGGCAGGAGCACCGCAGCGTTGTGTTATCACGGAGCCTTCACTCGTTTGAAACAAGCGCGCATTCTCGTACATCGTCAAATATCACGAGATTCCTGAAAAACGAAAATATTGATCATTCCGTGCTGGTCTCCCATCTTTTTTCTAACTTAACAAAATACAACCCTGCTCTGCCGCGGTTGTCTAGTGGCTAAGGTACTTGGCTGCTGACCAGCAGGTCGCGGGATGGAATCCCGGCATTGGCGGCTGCATTTCCGATGGGGGTGGGGGTGGGGGGTTAGAAAAAGTGGGTAACGATTTAGAGTACCAGGTACTGGACGGAAATGCTGTAGGCCCGTGTGCTCAGTTTTGGGTGCACGTTAAAGAACCCCAGGTGGTCGAAATTTCCAGAGCCCTCCACTACGGCGTCTCTCATAATCATATGGTGGTCTTGGGACGTTCAACCCCACATATCAATCAAATAAAATCACAACCCCGAACGCGCGAAGCACGTCCAGACAAAAAAATCCATTCTCTTTATCTAACGCCAAAGATTGCGCAAACGAAAGGTTTGCGAGAGAGTACCCTCCTCCCAAACCCTGCTTCCTTCAGGAACTTTCTTTGTCCGCCACGGTGGATCAGTGGCTCGGCTGCTGACCCGTACGTCGCGGGATCGAATCGCGGCTGCGGCGGCTGCATTTTCGATGAAGGCGGAAATGTTGTAGGCCCGTGTACTCAGATTTGGGTGCACGTTTAAGAACACCAGGTGGTCGTAATTTTCAGAGACCTCCAATACGGCGTCTCTCATAATCATATCGTGGTTTTGGGAGAGTCCCCAGATACTATTATTAAGCAGAAACTTTCTGCCTGGTTTTGCAATAACCCCGGAACCAGCCCACTTTTGACCAAGTAATGTGGTCATCTCAAGGAGTCAGCAGCTGACGTACTCACGTTACGTCATTGATAGCATCATTGAAGACGCCTTGATATGACTTCGTTCTTTTGCATTCTGTATTCCTTCCACTTTCGAGTTCATTCGCGTTCGCGACATCACCGGACGCCGTGTTTCCTTAAAGGACACTAAAAAGAAACAATAGTTTTGTTTATTTTGATAAAGCACACTTTGAAAAATTCAATATCATAATTTTTACTACACTAAGCTCATGATTAGCGGAGAAAATCACGGTTTCATTCTTGAATTGAGTGCCTAGATTTTTCCGCGCGTGTTTAGTGAAAGATTTCTATGTATTTTTCGTATTTTCGCGACATTGACTCACATGAATTTTTTTTTAAAACTTCGTATGCATGGTGTAAGGCACCCAAAGATGATAATGCCCTTTTATTGATAATAAGCGTTTTAGGAGCATGTATACGCCTTGAAACGTTATGACGTCAGGGTGTTTAGTGTGGGAATATTCAGGTGAGGTCTCCACCCACATTTTCCATTCGCGCGTTGTTGTTTTTTTCGCTTACCATGCAAGCGTCATGCCTGAGTGATGTTTCCGGGATTGTGAAACTGAACATTACGAACACTCAGAAAATTGTTTTGTCTTTTAGGGTCCCTGTTTTCGCCTTATGAGGTATAACGCATTGCCATAACAATACAGCTGACTGTCACGAACGATTGTTTGCGGTAGGAGACGCTGCGATGAACGTAAGCCTCAATTACTATATAAGAAGTAAGCGGCGTCTGTGTGACCAGATGGGCAGTTGAGCAGAGCGTTCGCTTTTGTACTTTAGCGGTCCCACGTTTGGAACCTTGCTCCTTCATCAAGGTGTTTTGGCTGCTGTCCAGATGACGACACACCTGCCTTGGGGAGCTGTTGTTTTGAGGGTGCGGGAGTTATTTCCAGCTGAAAGGCATCGAGAGACGTCAGCGCGCACTGTTCTAATGCACTTGAATCGGATACTTGTTTTTCTTTACATATATATATAATATGCGAGTGCGCATTTCAGCGTTCCCCGCCCACGAGTTCGTGAATAATGAACGGCGAGCGGTAAGCAGTAGTGCCCTATCTCGCACCATGGTTACTCGCATACAAACAGTATACTAACTGTCATATTGGATGATGTTGTCTAGGCATGGCTAAATAACTGCTAATGTTGTCAACTTAATTGTCTCGCTACTTACTAGCGATTGTTGTAACATGTTCATTGACAGATTTTGCTGCGTGTTAGCTGAACATGAAAGTTTTGGCTCATACTGACTATATAGAGACGCTTAATGTAGCTGATTCACTTTTATAACGCTAGCATTATCTTGAAACGATATCAATGCTATAATGCTCGTTTATGCACAAGGTTGTTCGCAGTGCCCTTCCATACCGTATTAAGTCGATGTGTGGGGGAGAATTAGCGTCCACTTTTTGTTCTGGTAACTAGAGAGAGAGAGAGAGAGAGAGAGAACAACTTTACTAAAAACAAACAAACCCCCATCCGGGTTCACTAAAAAAAAGGCATATCTATCAGACAGGCCTAGAAGTTTCAAATGTTGAAGCAGTGTCTTCATGATGTCTGGGGAGGAGTCCACCTGCCACTCCTCTAGGGTCGCAGGTCTTATGTTTATAGGTATATGCTTGAGGTTACTACAGAAGTCGATGAAGGGAGGGCGCGAAGTCTGCCGTGCCGAAGTATTAACCAATGTAACTCAACAAAACGTCTTCCTGCTTGGAACGCACGTTAGAACCTATGGCGTGGTGGTGAGTCATTTTGAGAGTTTCAAGGTGACGTCAGCAGCTTAATTTTATTACTGCGTGAATCGTTGCTGCTGCTGTTGTTGCTTTCGACGCGTCTTCTTCCGGCAAGATATGCGGTTTTTGCATTACGAAAGTATAATTCATTATTGCAAGAAAATTATTTCTCTTTGTCATTTCTTCAATATATTTGTTAGCTTCATGACCAGGCTCATTTATTTAGGCGACGTTTAGTTTAGTTAAACCAGCTTAGCTTTAAATTGACGTTCAGACTTGTTAAGCGTGACAACTATTGCCGTGGCCAGGGTTGCTTTCCCCGATCGGAGATACATAGAGCTGCAGGCTTTTATGCGACTGTTCAACAGGGTAACAGATTTTCGATCAACAGAGGAAACACGAACGGCGTAATTGCTCAGGCCTATAATTATACGGCAAAATAAAGCTTGATAAGCTATATACATTAGGGGACAATGCTATTCTCATTTTATTCGGGTTTACTTGCCTATATATATGCCATTAGGAACTCTCACGATCGCAATCACGTGATCAAACCACAGTTACCTGTCAGAGCAGATAGAGGTCTGAGAGTTGCACCTACGGGAGCTTTGATTTCATTCATTATGAGATTGTAGATGGACCTGCCTCATTTTCTTTTCTGCATTGCAAGCGGGCTTTGAACTCGGTGGTGAAGCAATTTTTTTGTAATTTTCTGTAATTTTTTTTCTTCAAGCTATGACTCAGTGCCCCAGCACGAAATGATTATTTGGGGGCACAGCCACACATTTTCTCGCTGTGATACGAAAGTGCAATTGTTCATAAGATAAAGCTTCCTAACTATAGTTAAGCAGCTTGAAGCAGAGGACGATGGGTAAATAAAGCCAAAAAAAAAGTGTCTGAAGCTACGAAGGTCGTATGCTAGCTCAGCGTGCCCTTACCATCAATCCCATGTTATAGCTAAGTGGTAGCAACTGTATAGTTTTTTGCTATATACTGTTGTTAGTAGACATATAAGGGTGTGACCGTGCGGGTCATAGGTGCGGCCGAAACGGATGCGCTGCATAAAGCTCGACACGTGGTGCATAAATATTAATTCCACGGTGGCACATTGAGGCAGTCGGTACGCAAAAAAATAAAGAGGGCCGCGCCCATTCAGTCTCCCAGCCAGACCGGCGTGTGCTTCGCGTGTTCTGGCCTTCTTTGTTAATAATATCGGGGCGTTTTACTTCCCGAAGCCACCATGCATATGGTTATGAGAGACGCCGTTGTGGAGGGCTCTGGTGTTCTTTAACGTGCACTTGGATTGACAGTACACGGGCCTTTGCCTCTTGGCTTCCATCAAAATGCGACCTTTGGGATCTGAAGCCGAGCAGCCAATGTTCCATCGAGGAGGACTGGCCTTGTTTGTGGGGCGAGGCAGTTTTCTGCAGAACTGCCTCGCCTACCATCACACATTATTAGTATATACCCTTTTCAGTCTCAGATTTGGGTGCACGTTAAAAAACTCCAGGTGGTTGAAATTTCCAGAGCCCTCCACTACGGCGTCTCTCATAATTATATAGTGGTTTTGGGACGTTAAACCCCACAAATCAATCAATCAATACCCTTTTCAGTCACGGTGTGTACAGATGTACGCGCCAACTTCAACGGCACGTCACGCACCACGTGTCTCATCAAATGCCTTGAAACTTGGTGTTCAAGCCTCTTGAGTGGACAACAGGCAATCATTTAACTTCATTATCGCTTTGCTGGATACACTTACCATGTTAGACGATTGTTCGATGTGGCGCGTTCCAGGACAACCGTGAAAAGCATTTTTTTTTCCTCCGCTCGAAACAAATACAACCAAAGAACATTTCAGGCCAAATAGTGGATTTTTATGCGTGTTCTGAAGCTGACTGGTGACAAAATAAATAAATAGTTTCACACTCGTTAACTTTAATTACTAAAATTAGCACTAAACAACGCTTTTCTTCATTTTCTTACTTAGAATGTGATAATAAATGCCTTGAAAATATTTCACGTGAATTTGAGTTGAGTTGATTTTATTTACATACTGTGATAAAACACATTGCATACGTGGTTTGGTGTGAAGGGAAAAAAGCTGCATGTGACAGCTTGACTAGCCCCTTCACTCAGAAAAGAAAACAAAAAGATTCTAAGTTACGAAATTAGAAAAATATTACAGACAGCGAAAACCGACAGTATAGAAAGAAACGCGCACGTGGCCCTTGACAACAAGTATTAAAAAAAGCAACTCTAAATTGCATACAAGACCATTCATAACAAAGCATTGTATGAAACAAAGTAACCATAACGGCTATCACCCAGCATTCATGAAAAACAGATTCGGCACATACCCAATTTAACATATCAGTTTTAGACAATGTACGTAGATTATCAATAGTTAACTTCCATTTATTCATCATTGTTGGTAGACGGTAGTTCAGTGTTTCGAACCCATATTTAGTGCGAGGACGTGGTACATGCCAAGTTTCTATATGCAGAGTCACTCGATTGGCAGGATTAGACTGCAAGGCGGCCAATGTACGTAAAAGTGTACTTCCTCGGCGTATCTCCGTTTTAAAAGTTCACAAAGCTGGTATTCATAGTAACTAGAAATTCTTGATATTCTGTATTTTTCAAATATTCGAGCATTGTTAGCGTTATAGAACACACCTTCAATACACCGCGAAGCATTTTTTTTTTTGCCACACGACCAGGTCATTTAATGATGCTGTCGAGCCTGTAGACCAGACAAGATGACAATAATGTAAATGAGATGAAAACAGAGCACTGTGTACGAGCATTGTTTAGCTTCACAGATAGTATATTCTGGCATCGACGCATCACACCTCAAACTTTACAAAGCTTGTGACTAATGTGCTCGGTATGGTGACTCCATGCCATGTGTTCGTAAAAATGGACGCCGAGAGCTTTAACTGTTTGAGAAAGATTAATTTATACGTTATTAAGTATGAGATTGTGAGAAGTTTCAAATGATTTTGATTTCGCACGGAACAGTACAGCCTTACTTTTAGAGCAATTGATAAGTAGGAAGTTTTGCTGCAGTCCAGGCACATCTCTTATATAGTAGTTTACCAGCAGAAATGAGGTCATCAGCAGTTTCTCCAAAGAAATATACTTGTATCGTCCGCATAGATAACGTATTCTACAGAGCTGCCGACGCGTACAGCATCATTGATAAAAATATGAAATATTGGAGGCCCCAAAATGCTACCTTGAGGTGCACCATTCCTAACGTTCATGGCTGATGATAGCTCTCGGTTTATTGATACACATTGTATCCGATTTGATAACTAGCTTCTTATTAAATCCAAAACTGTACCGCGAACGCTGTAACAGTGAAGCTTTTCCAGCATAATATCACGATTTATCCTGTGTAATGCTTTGGATAAATCTAGGAATATTCCTAGCGTAAGTTATTTTGCGTTTATCTGTTTTAGAATCAATTCCTTTTGGCATAGTAAGGCACTTTCGTTTGACAGGTGGGGCTGAAAACCGAACTGTGACGATGTAATAATGTTGTGTTTGGTAAAATTTAGACATCCGCGCGAAAATAAGTTTTTCACACACCTTTGCGAAAATAGGCAAAATTGTGATTAGTTGGCAGTTACCTAACTTGCTTTTATCCCCACACTTACAAAATAACTGTTACCTTAGCATTTTTCATCCTTTGAGGAAAGAATTGGTCATCACAAGATTGTAAATAATAACTAAGCACGTGCATACGAGATCTAAAATATACATTATCGATTCTAATTTTAAGCCATCTACGTCCTCGCTTTCACTCTTTTTGAAACGCTGAAAAACGCTAATGACTCGTTAAATTTGACGCATTTATGATAGCGAATCATTGTTCATGACTGAATCGGGCAACATAACTAATCAGAGAAGTGCCCTATATGTAACTTATAAGATGGTAATTTACCTACACCATAAATAACTCCCTATATAAACACCGTAGAGTTCGGTACTTAACTACCTCATTCAACACATCGCATCTACATAACTGATTAGGGAAAGAGCATCCTCAGCGTTATTTATGAGAGTAGACTATCTACACCGTAGAGAGCCTTCGGACTCCTTATAATTTGGTAGAAAAATAACTATAAGAAACAATAGCGTTGCTGTATAGTCTATAATTCTCATGGGCGTAGCTTTTATTCTTCGCGTGGTGGTATTTCTTCCATTTGAGTTCATACTTATTTAATCCTTGGAACTCGTTGTTTCGCAAACACCGCAAGACAGCTTATTCTCCGCGCACATAAATCTTAAGTAAAAAAAAGTTGTGCTTGCAACTTAAAGAATTGCTTGTGGCACGTGCAGTCAGTGGAAAAATAGACATCAAGGTCGTCTTCTCGTTTAGAGGGAACCGGCTCTCGCTCGTGCATTTGGACACCCCACCATTGCACTTAATTACCACGCAGAATTTTGTTGGACAATGACAAATTTTTACTGTCATTCCAACTGAAGCCAGGGCGACAAAGTTAACTTTGCTAAGGCAAATCCGTATACAGTTTATTCGTCCTACTTGCATCAGTGCTGGCTCTAATCATTGCATGAAACACAGTGGTATATCAAGTGGGTCAATAGCCGGACGAGTTTGTATGATTAAAATGAGTCATCTGATATGCGCAGTAATTAAGTTATCGGGGCAGGATTATCAAGAGCTCCTTCCGGTCGCTCTGTTGGAACATCACCGTAGAACAAAAGCTTTCTTTTGGAATTGTAGTTCTTCTGGAAATCAGTGTCGATATCTTTCTCGAGCAAGTCCCCCTCAGATATGCGACCTGTATGAGATATAGAAAAGGCGTACTTTGACATAACAAGATTTGGTGGCATTTCGTTTATAAATTGCTCTCTGCACCCTCCTCTACATTTTCTTCACTGTCCCGCTAGCCCTAGGACTATATTTCATTATTGCGGCCCGCTACCCGACATGAGTTTGAAAACCTTTACTGGGGTAAACGTACAGAAAGGCACGTATAGCATGTGGGCCGGGGGCTAGGCTCTCCTTTCACATCAACTTTCGTGTGAAGCGCAGGGATTAGCCGAGAATAAATAATGAAAATATGGATTTTTGAAGGCCTTCAACAGGCGCCCCCCTCCCCCGAAAGAAAATATTTCTGGCTGCGGGCCTGTACAGAGGTGAAGTAGCCCATCTAACGAGGCAGCTGAAATGCGGTCAAATGACAGCGTCCGTAAAATAAAAAAGCAGCTAGTGTCGGATGCACGGGTGGATTCGTAGCAGAGGGTCAGGGCTTCTGAAAAAGACACAATCACGCGTACAGTGTTTTGGTCGTCAATGCTCGGCTCATTATCCACCACATTTCGCCGGCATTGGCATAGCCGAGGGGTTGGTCTTGAAATTCTAAACAACCCGATTCTCCCTAGAAACAAGTACATTTTGCGTGTGTTCTCCCTAGAAATAGTTACGTTTTGTGGTGTGTATCCACTCAGTAGTTGGACAAAAGTTCGTTGACAACATTGTTCTCGCTGCTGAAGAAACACATGCGAGTCCCGAAACGTGTCTCGTGTGGTGTTAAAACTTGGTCGTTGACCGCAACTTCATCTGCATTATACTCGCACATACACACAGGCTCACGAGGGAGTACACACCCACTTCCCGCCACGCCCACTGAACATATCTGGCTACGCCCGCCATGATATGCCACGTGAAACAGCTTTTCGCGTCTATTCCAGTTGTCTAGTGGCACCCCGTTTCCTGCTGAGTCACTGTGCCGAGAGAGAAAAGTAAAGGCGCAAACAAGCAGCACGAATCATTTATTTACACGACAGAAAAAAAAATTGTTCCGACACCGGGAATCGAACCCGGGCCTCCTGGGTGAGAGCCAGGTATCCTAACCACTAGACCATGCCGGATTTTTTTTTTCTTTATTGAACTAGACCATGCCGGAATATAGTGGTGCGGGCCAACTTCTTTGTACCAATGCGGGAGCCTGTCTTTCTTCGCGGCGTGTTGTGAAAATAGCGGTCTGGGTGAGAGGGGGAAAAACCAGTCCCGTGCGCCCGCTTGCGAAAGAGTGTTTTCGGCGCGACGTTCGAAGCACCGACAGCTGGTGTACAACGATACTCATTCCACTACTCTCTCGAATGGTTTGGTGCCCATATAAATTGTTCATCCTCAGTAGAACGGCCTCCCATAAACATTTGTGCAGAGCTTAAAGGAGTGCTGACACGGATTTTTTTTTCACTTATCGTGTTTTTGCGTCAAATGGTAGGCCAAGCCCTTGAGTGCGTAGGAAATGTAACGGTAAGCGTGAGTGTGCCCTCAAAAATCAATTACACAAAAATCAACATGGTTTGAAAGGCTAGTTTTAGTTCCTACTGTGTTTTGACGTCACGGTGATGATGATAGTGATTGTCGTCTTCGCCTTTATAGGGGGGGGGGAGGAGGCTTTTAGTGTTGTCCACTCTCTTGAACATGACTACTCATTTTCTCCCTGACCACCGCATCAGAAGCCTTGCTCACGTAATTGCTAAGAACATGGTATGAGCAAGGCAACATTATGTGCACGCGCAAGTTTTCGTGACGTATCCTCGTCCGTGGGTTCATTGTTCGATCGTCTGCTGCGCGCCGCACGTGTGGCAACTGTCGCGGCAGGGGGGCACAACGTTGGGATGGCATGAATTTTACGGCACTCCCAAGTCGGTAAGCAACTGCATGTTGCACGTGTTCGCGTCAGGAGTGAAGAGCAGCGAACAGAGTAAACTCCGCTTAATTGGCGTCCAGGTACCACCTTGACCGCGGCGCACGAAGCCGACCCACCCTTGTCTTAGCGCCGGATCAGACGGGAATTGGTGGAAATTGCGCCTGTTGTCTCCCGTTTCACTGGTTTAAAACTTCACAGGGCGAGATATTTACGCCATGATGGCAAATTCGGAATAACACAATTCATTTTCCCTCTGATAAACGTATATCTTGTATTCGCGTACACGTACACTATTCCGGACTCCGCTAGCTCGCTTCACGGGTCCGCTGGATGACAGTGACCGCACGACCAGTCGGCGTGAGCAGACGATCGAGAAGGCGACGTGCAAGCTGCCGTATTTTTCGTGTTCTGGGGCTTGGCATCATCACAATTGGCCAGACTGCTGCGTGACGTCACCAGGATCAGTACTGTAGCCTGACGTCAAGTTAGTGTCGATTTCGGTAGGTGCGCCACAAGAAAATTGACCTTAATATCAACATGAAATATCGTTTTAGCATTTGCTGAGCATCACGCTTGCTCACAGCCGTATTTGTATATAGGAGATTTGTATGACACAGTAAACTCACCTACGAAAAAAGGTGTCATGCAGTACCCCTTTGAAGGGGTGCTGACGCAAAACTTGCCGTTCTTTCTTTCTTTTCAGTTAAAGGGCCATACCATCCAGAGCATAAAATTCACGCCTGATGTGGACACTAGTGTCGATGCCAGTATGTTATCCTCCCTGCGTATTTCTTTCTGTTTACACTATCTCCGTAGCAGTTATTGCCTGTATGTATGCACGATGATGATGCGTGGCGCTTTATGGCGCAAGGCCAATTGATGGCCAGAGAGCTCCATTTCAATGACTAGAGATGTGGACAATGATATGTTGCGTGGCTGTAGAGGGGCCTTAAAATTCCTCGTGATAATTCGGGTAAAAACATAAGTATTTAAATCATGACAGTGGCGCGATATGCATAGTAAAAAAGGGTGACAAAAGGTTTTAATAATAAAAACTTGTTTAAAAATATTTGGTACTAGCACAAGTGCCTCATCAGCGCCCTTGTGTCCAAGGGCTGCGAGGCAAGTGCTTTTCAATGTAGCCACCAGAGCAGCAACTTTTCTTGAGAGCTCGTGCTACGTGTATGTATGCACGAACATCAGTACAAACCGGAGGGGAAGATCTAGAATAAAAGATGCCGCTTTCGGTTTTTTTTTCTTTAATGCCATCATCGCACGACATAGCACTACAAGATTGAACAAATTTAATTTCATTTATTGATTTATTCACAACAAGATGTGGCAAACCAGGGGAATAAAGGTGATACAATCAGCTTGAGGGTGTCCTGGCCACTCTAAACGTATTACAGCGTAAATGGCGGTAATGAACAAAAAAAACTGGAAAATGTGCTGCACACATAATATATTGCACATTGATATCCTCCGTGTGAAAAAGAAATAGACGGCGTTGTTTAGGAGGTAAATAAGTGATAAGGAAATGGTGGTGAAAGAATCCGTAGCTCTCTAAATGGGGTTTTCGAGACGTTAAAAAACTGGTCTTTAATTACTGATTCTATTGAGTAATGCTGGTAGCGTGAACCAAAGCATTTGTTGACCGTAGTTAGTGTGACATTTCTTAATTTGCATTCTTATGGTTTGCGTATCTCATAATTTATTAGGGTGGCCTGTAATCCTGCTAGCATTCGTTGAGTACTAGCTCTTTTATTACGCTAGATTTATACTGACGGCATAGATTATAGTTAAAAATGTACTTAATGTTGTGTCCTCTAAAGAAGTCACTGGTGCGTGAGAGGCATGGAACCTTGCATGCTAATTAAATCACGTGTTTTTGTAATACCGCGATCTTGTTAATGTCGTATATCGTACTGGTACCCCGAACTAGCGATCCATAATTAAGTCTTGGTACGAATAGAGCATTATACAAGAACATCTTGTCGTGCATTCGAAAGAGACATGGCTCATCATACCTAATGTCGTAGACAGTTTACTAATTAGGTGATTTATGTGGTCATCCCATGTCATGTGTTCATTGAAATAGACGCCTAAAGTTTTTATTTGCGGTACAAACACTATTTCTGCAATATTTAACGCTGTCGGTGCTAGTTGAACAAGATTTCCGCGGTTAAAAGAAAATTGCTTTAATTTTACAAGAGTTAATTTTTGAGTGGTTTTGAGTCATCCAGTAATTTATTTTCGATAAGGTTTCGTTACTTCTATGAATTAAGTACTTTTCTGAGTTCCCTGAAAAAAAAAATGGTGTCGTCTGCGTATATAACAACTTTGTTGTATCATAAATAGTCGGAATTTGGTTGATATAAAGTAAAAATGGAAATGGTTTCAGGATACTTCCCTGGGGAACACCACATCTGACCTGTTTTCATCTGATCTTTCTCCAGCAAAAACAATTACTGATTGAGTTCTATGTTCCAAATATGATGAAATTAATCAATGGGCTATGCCTCTAATGCCATAAGTTTCCAACTTTCTCAACAAAATGCTATGGTTAACAAGGTCGAATGCCTTTGAAAAATCTAAGAAGATACCCTGCACCATTTACTAACATTCGAATTTCTCTCATATAAATTCTTTCTGTTCAAGGAGGGCAAGCTCGGTGGACGTTTTACGGAAATTAAATTGCAGCGGGTGCATAAGATTATGGCAGTCTACGGAAAATGACAAGTGCTCTAGAATTTTTTTTTTCAAAAGCTTTCGAAATCCGTGGTAACATTTATATTGGTCTGAAATTATTTTTTTTTTCAAAAGCTTTCGAAATCTGTGGTAACATGTATATTGGCCTGTAGTTACTCATTTCATTTTTGTTCCTTTTATTAATATAGCTGTCACTTTGGCTGCTTGAACGTCACGTGGAAATATTCCTAGAGACAAATTTTAATTATTTATGTGTGTTAGAAATGATGCTGGAATATCTATTACATATTTCGCTGGTTGTACTTGAATGCCCGACCCATCGGTGGCTTTACTGTCACTTAATGTGATAAAAGACAAGGAACCTTGATTGATTGATTTGTGGGGCTTAACGTCTCAAAACCACCTTATGATTGAGAGACGCCGTAGTGGAGGGCTCCGAAAATTTTGACCACCTGGGGTTCTTTAACGTGCACCCAAATCTGAGCACATTTCCGCCTCCATCGGAAATGCAGCCGCCGCAGCCGGGATTTGAACCCGCGACCTGCGGGTCAGCAGCCGAGTACCTTAGTCATTAGACCACCACGGCGGGGCAGACGAGGCACCTTCATTGTCGGACACTGGCGTAAGAAATATTGTATGTTCTGTGTAAGAATTCGTATAAGTAAACTGGATCACTATATATCCAAAGAACGCCCAAAAGTAAGGAAAAAGTCGTTGAAACTGTTTGCCGAAATACGACCAATTTTACGCCGTTCTGTAATATCTGAATTGTTTGTTCATGTTATTTTCCAGGCATTGTATTTAGTTTTCCAAAATTTTGCAGAGCGTCCCGCAGTCTTATTAAATTCAAACAGTAAGCATTCATTTTTAACCCTTCAAAGCTACTTGGCAACAGTGATATGAATGGCTTTTGTAATTGATCTTGTTTTTTGTTATTTGGTTGAGTAATTCCTTTGTCATTCAAGGTTTTCTACATCTTTTTGAGCGTCGGAATATTTGTACGATAAATTCAGAATGATAGGCTTTTAGAATTATTGTTCAAAACAGCTTATATATGGTGTCTGGATTACATTTTTTGTTGCACGATACTGACGCTTGTTTCCAGTACCTTTCACCAAAGTGAGACAGTGTTTGGGCATTAACATATATAAAAAAAGTGATTGGTGGGGGGCGGGGGGCATAGATAAGGTCACGGTATGACTTGTAGAAACAAGTATGGTCAAACGATCACTGATGGCCCGAAATAGAGCACCAGAGCGTATAAACTGTCGTTGTCAATCAGTTATAAACAGGTCTATGAGAGTCGTGGATGTATCCATTAATCTTGTAGGTGTCATTGTAACATTCTCAACCGAATAGATATTCAAAATAGACAAAAATTGCGTCGTTGCGCTTTGTACACTTAATATGTTTATGTTAAAATCCCGTCTTTAAATCAAATGAAATCCGTTCACGTTAACAAACTGAGCAAATGATTCTAAAAAACGAAAAAAAAAACTGTGAGCAATCACTGGCGGTAGTGCGATAGCATACACGGAATACTTGCGCACGAGACTTCACGCTGAGAACTTCATAATTGGGATTTACAATACAAAAATCCGAAAGCGTTTCTGAGTCCAGGTCATTTGATAGCAGCATAGACACCCCACCACCACGATTGTCGGATCGATTTGCATAGTACGACTTACACATGGGAAAGGTGTAAACGTCAAACCCCGAAACAAGCCACGTCTCGGATAACACAATTACATTAAACAGCCCTGGAGAATCGCCAAAAGAAACTGTAAAGTTCCTCCCGCTCATGACGGCCCGATAGAAGGTTGAATTGAATACAGTTGAAGCACGGCTTATCATTTGAAGGGAAAATTTTCAACTCTGATAAGCTTATCGCTCCAGAAAGCATATCCAGTTCATAACTGATGAATGAAGCAAAAAGCAAGCAAAAAAATGCATGCAGTTTCATTAAGTGTCGCAGTTTTCGAGCTGCATGTCGAGGTCCGCTTAACTCCGGACGACTATCGCTCGATTGTGTCCACTATACGACGGACAAACGCCTTTCCGTTTGCATGCCTTGCAGATCGAAATTCGTTATTCACTGGTCATCCCCTGATATGGCGTAGGAAATTGCACATTTTATTGTTCTTCATGTTTTCCGCATTTCGGATATTGGATTTAAGAGCCCGCAGGTTATTTCGCTTCTTCATCACATATCTCGAGTAGCCAGCCCGTCTTGCAAAGCGCCCGATAATTCCTGGTGTCCGCCCACTTCTGTGCGCGAGCCCATGTACATTCTCAACTTCGTTAAGTGTCAGGTGCGAAATGATAACAGAACTGGCCATGACATTCAACGTTTCAAGCAGGTTGGCATTCTGGGTTAGTAGAATACCGCGAACCTACTAGTTCAACTTTCTCTCTAAGTTTTAACTCTATGACGCTTTGCATTTTCTGAAAAAATAAAGAAAACGCAATAGCACGCGCAAACGAGAAACTGGGTCGTGGCGGGAGCTCTTAGAAATTTAGGACCAGTAGACCTGTTTCAACTTCATATACTTGCAAAGCTACGTTTACCCGAATTTCGTAAAGGTCAGGAAGAGTTTGCCCCTTGGGCTGATGTAACACTGGGTTTAACTGAGACTTGCGAATTCACGTATGCGATTGAGTTGCTTGTTACCAGAGGGTGAGCGATTTGTTTACTTGCATTTTGCGTGTAATGAAGGTTGTAACCATAGGCGTACGTAGTGTTTCCTTTAAGGAGGGGGGCGAAGGTTCGTCGCAGAGGCCCCCTCCCATGTGTGGGGCTGGCTTTGCGCTCCCCCCCCCCCCCCATCACCCCCTGCCGCCCACCTCTTGCGCACCCCTATTTTTGTTAACCCTACCACTGGAGCTGACTAATCATCCCTAGTGAGTTCACTAATTACTTGCTTCACTGGTAGAGCTAATTTTGTTGCACAATAATTAAACCTGATAAGTACTGAGCCTACGTGATTATACTAATGCGTGATTTTTCTCTAATATAAATGTTTTGATGCCCATTTCTATCAATTTTCAGTAAATTTATGGTAACAATGCGTTCTTATTATAGTAATTATAATGTACGATTTGGTGCAACTGAAAAACAAAAACTTTTCGTGTGCCTTCCCTGTTATATTCTCTGAGGAGATTGTAAGTGTTAGTGAATGAATAAATCTGAAAAATATGTAAATATAAAATGAAAATATCTTAAATAAATCGAAAAGTTAGTTGCGCGATATTTCGACAAAAAGATATGCTGTAAAAAAACGTGACGCTTGTATAAGTAAAACGCCTAGAGAGGAAAAGGGGGCCTGGCGTGCATGATGGCCATCAAGCCACGGAGTAGGTCATGCAGTGTGATCGTCACGCAAGAGCGTTGAATATATATCGCAGTCGGGAACTTCCGATCGATGTATATAATGCCATGCAACCACCGTGAGTGGCGAGCGCTGATTATAGGCTCACATCATGATAGTGTAGCCCTGTAAGCGGACGTATACCCCATTCGCCCGATTATAGCGCGCAACCGATTGAAACACGCAGAGAGTTTAACATTTGGAGAGTAATATACAACGCAAACACGAGCTTGAGAGCCACTTGTAATGCAATGGTGTACGCATCGGAACAGTACAAGTACGGTATTTTACGTATATTTTTCATTTTTTCTACACTGTTGTAGCTTGGGTGGTGTCTTCAGCAGACAACACTTACATATTCCAATTCAAACACGGCACTCTCACCTAAATTAGGAGCTGTGTGTTACTTCTGTGGGTATTAAAATCCCAAGTGAGCCGTACGATGGAACACAACGGGAAGTTCACTCAGGAGGAACCTCTTTCAAGAGGGGAGTGTGCCCACGTGCGTGGGCTGTTTGTCACTCAAACGGGACGGAAAGAAAAAAAAATTGCTAAGGACGTTGCTTTGAGTTACACATTCGCCGTCACGGCGTGTGACGAATACGGTGCACATAGGCAAAATTATTAACTATAGAAAAAAAGTAATGCCACGAACAGATACGCGAAATGCATAAGCTATCATACAGTGCACGTCTTCGCACAGTTAGCGCCTTAACGTTTAAAATGAATGCCCGCAGCTCATTCACCGATCCACCGGTATGCAGATGATGCACGAGTGACGACTCACAGCCACCGCAGAACGTATAGTGCCCTCATTGGAGACTATAATATTACATGCGTACACATTTACGAATACTATCACAACCACGGTACGCGTCTGCAACGCTACATTTCATCACTCGTGCCATCATCTGAGGTTCGGTTGTTCCCATGTAAATTGCTTATTATTCGATTATCAGCCATGTGTAATAGTACACCGGCACTGGGCACTGATCGCTGGACACTGAGCACAGTTTGTTTGTAAATTATATGTATATGTGCTTTGCGCTTCAGCACGGGCTTGTTGCACAAATTTTCTTTTTGCGAGCGTGATCTGCGATTCTATACGCGAGTTGGTGAAATTTCTACTCTTGCGGGCATTCAGAGGTCCCACAGCCAATCTCGAATCGTGTGTGGCAGCTAAATGTACACTATTGCGCAGCTTAAAGATGTCCACCAGCCAATGACATATCTCGTTACCATTGCAAGTTGTTAAATGTTACCTTCGTTCACACGTACGATATCACTGGCGCTAAATATCATCGTCATCGCCTACGGGTGGCAACTTGAGTTTGTGAACATCAGCGTCATCCACAAGAATCTTTCCTCTAAGGGCTGAAAAATGTCATCTCACCATTCCTGGCCCTAGCGACCGCATTTCTTGTTACTAGTTCGCAGTGGCTCCGCTTAAATTACCGTACGAAAATTCCCTTTATTGACGCAGTCACATTAGAATATTTTTTTTATTTATTACATACTGCAGACCCTTAAATCTAAGCAGGTGGACAGTTTGAATATTGTTTTATTGATACAGAAAATGACATAAATTGAGATTGGTGTGAGTGACAAAGCAACACAAGAAAGAGACGTTAAAATGGAATAACGAAGCTTGCTTTAAAAAAAAAATGTAAGCAGGAGGTGGGTGTCACGGCGTTTCGACAAGCGGACTTTTTTTTTTTCTAGGGCAGCAACTCTATCTACTTTGGCAAGTTGCAGTCTTGAAAAAGTCATGTCCACTTGTCGAAACATCGACTCCGGCAGGCACCCATTCTTCGCGAATTTCTTATAGAAAAGGACTCAGAGGATGCCGGAGTCATTTCGTTGCAGTCTGACACCGTGCGCGGGGCAATTTGAATACTTACGAGCGTCACCTTTACGTAAATAAGGCTTTAAAAGCGCCAGTGCATGCTTTTAAGGGAGCGCACGTGTGGCAGGACAGGTGATCGACTTGGGCGGGTGAGGTGTACGACCAGCTTGCGGGCGTTAATTGACGGTGCAAGAACAACACCGAACAGCGGCGGGCGGCGCGGCCTTCCATACGCTGCACTTCGCCATAACGAGCTTGACGAGTGACGGTGC
Source organism: Rhipicephalus annulatus (assembly GCA_013436015.1). NCBI lineage: Eukaryota > Metazoa > Arthropoda > Arachnida > Ixodida > Ixodidae > Rhipicephalus > Rhipicephalus annulatus. Next base: position 45,482 of record WOVY01009798.1, read on the forward strand.
TCAGCTCCGGAGACTGGTGCCAGAACTCTCTCGCCCTCGAGGGCACTGATGGATCCCTCCTTCACTCGTCCATATATGACATACGCCCACATGCTCAGGCTCCCGGAAATAGCGCAGGCCCCGGCACAGCGCACGCTTGATGGGCGCCGCGGAAGTGTGCGCATGCCCGGAATGTGCGTGCTATTTATCCGCACGGCGGCATTTTCCGAAATGTGGAGACAACGGCTGGCCAAAGTTTGAGAAAGGCTAAGCCACTCCTATTCACGGACAAAGCTTTCGCGAAGTTTTCTCATCCTCCAAATATTTAGATTTCGCTTTGGTCACGATTGTTTTCTATGAAAACACGAGCGAGTTCAGGTCTTCCTCATAAATCTAACCTTCTTTTTTTCTTGTGACGCTGCCTCCGCGGTTTAAGCAACGGTGAGTGCGGCGGTTATACATAGACACGCCCGTCCAAACTGAATGGCTGCGTGCCGCGTTTAAAACAACTACGTGCACGCACGTCTACAATGGCCGAGTGTCCCTCAAGAAGCTGAATGAGTGAGTAAAATGTAAGCTTGTTTGATTCTATGCGACCGTGGCGATAACCGTGACCTTGCGGGCCACTTGAGATTGTAGATTCGTGTAAAGTGTCCCGCAGTGAAAACCCCTGTTTTGTATAGGACAATGAGATAATCACTCTGAGCGTATAACTCTTTCTTGTCTCTATTTTAAAGGCGTAATGCATTTTTTTTAATCCTCAGCTGAAATGTGCATACAACAGCAGGAACTCGGACTAGTCGCGGCTTCTTGATTGGTGTGGACGGTGTCATATTTGCACGGTAATTAGCGTACGAGCGCACTGCCGTGGTGGCCTACGCACTGAGAAGTGGGAAAAGGAGTAAACCTCGTTTCGGAGTGCCGATGGCGGAATACGCTTAGCCCAGAATGCTGCGGTTTTAGTCGATGGCGTGCCACTCTCTACCGACCAGCGCTGGTCTTCAGTAATCAAGCTTGTCCTCTTGATGCTTGTGCTGCGCTGAAGGGTAAGGGAACAAAAAAACAGACTACCAGAGTGAAGCACACTCTAACAACTACTTTATTTTGATCGTGGTACTTATGAACGCGGAAAAAAGGAAAGGAGGGGTTTTTTTCGTATGTTTCTTTTTTCTTACCCTGCAGCACATGTTACAAGCATGAAGACGTATTAACTAGCCTTAATTGTCACCTCATTGTCCTTTTGGCTTCCCACCACAAGCGTGCGCACGAGGAAGGCACGGGTGGGTGGGGGAGAGGGGCGTGTAGTGTGCCCCATCTTTTTTACTAGGCCTTCATCATTTCAAGAGCAGATTTGTTATAGTTATACGAGGATTTTTGATGGTAACGCTGGCCTCAGGCTACTGATGTTCTATTCCAAGAACCGATGGCAGGACTAAGCACGTCATCACTTCATTTGAATTTTTTCATGCAGTGTTCGTTTGGATTCAACCTGCAGGAGGAGGAGGAAGGCGTATAGCAAAAATTAAACATTGCCCCCCCCCCCCCTCTTAACGCCCCGCCTGCTGATCAGGAACCCTGCGCACTCCTACGTTTCCACTGTTCTATGACTTGTACAGTAATGGGTGGTGTAAAATATAGAAGAGGACGTCGGGAGCAGAATATATTGAGCAATTATTGTATATCATGGAAGACGTGGCGTTCAAAAGGATGCTGTGAAGGGATGTGCCGGCTTCCGGTTTCCGCACGCATCATCGCCTCTTTTCCGATATGCTAGGTTTGCGGAGGTGGGCTGTCTTTTTACCAAATCTGCAGTGGTTCAGTATGGCTATAATATCTTTTTGTCGCCTGAACCAAAGCTCTTTCAGGAAATATCGGTCAGCACACGCTGACCGATGCCTCCTCACTTTTCCGAAACACGCCACTGGCGCTCGACCATGTCTGAGTGGTGACGTGCAACGTATGGTATTCTCACTATGAAAATACCAGTGTTTTGTGGAATGTGATGTAACGTAATGTAATGGTCATGTAATGACTGATGCTCCTGGACTTTTTCCTCTTCTTTAGAGATGCAGGGGCTCTATCATAATGAACACTGCGGTGGCTTGAACCCGCCGCAGTGGTCTTTATGGTAACGGTTCTTGACTACTGACGCGAAAGTCGTCATATCGAATCCCAGCCGTTGCGGCCGCATCTTGTAGGAGGCGAAATACTAGAAGCATGTGTCCCCAGATTCATTTGCCCGTTAAGAAACCCCGCGTTGAAAAAATTTCCGGGAGCACTCTACAATGGCATTTCTCATTATCATATATCGTGGTTTTGGGTCGTAGGATATAATGTTGCGATCAATGGCGCCAGTCAAGTCAATGGAAGTGACATTAATAACCATTACTGGATCGCAAGCTACACGCGCCAGCCATGCTCCGGCTGCACCAGAGCTACGCCAGTCTCGTGCTTATGCAACATCACGGTAGTCGCCGGTGAAGAGAAAGCGAAAGCGCATTGTGTTCGGTGGTGCGCGCCTTTCACTCTTTCTTTCTCGGCTTGACCGTTACCTCGGGAACGAGTTCAGCCTACTTTTTTCATCGACCGACCCGGCGCCGGTCTACGATGCACCGGTTCCTAACACTGTGCTCTACGACGCACTCTCAAATGGCGTACGCTTGCAGCCCTTGACACGTATGGCATCGTTTACGCGCGCACTGATAATTGCCGCGGTGGTGGTGATAGTGTAGTTGTCGATCATTCAGGTGCGCTGCCTCGAGTTGCAGCGGCCTTGCCGGGGCCACGGAGGGGAGACGGAACAGCCAAGGTCAGGAGATTATATCATGTGCATATTTGTTGAGAAACACGCACGCTGTCGAGTTGCACTCTGGAATGCTGCTGCATCGATCTAACAATACTGTCATGTGGGCGTAAGACTCTCTGATCTCTATCGCTTTCGCATCGATCTAGCGATGCTAACACGTGGGCGGAAGACTCTTGATTCCTGTCGCAGCAGCTCATGCAACGTCTATCACATTCCTTGTCACACGAAAAGGTTGCGAGTTCAAGTCCCGACCACGGCTGTCGCATTTGGGTGGATGCAGAGCCCAACAATGCTCGCGTGCATCGCAATTCATGGTCAGGCCAAAATACACACAAGTGTGCGAATCTCATCATTACCAGAACATACCTCATAGCGTGTGTTTTGCTTCCGGAAGTTGTCAACTGAGTTTTGATTCCAGTGCCTAGTGTGATATCGGCAGTGCTCCCGAGCAAAGTGAGAATGATGCCAGAACATTCAGCCTGGTAGAAACAAGTGACTTTCGGGAAATTCGACGGTGGTAGAAGCCTGTTGGCCTAGCGACACCACTTTGATTGATTGATATGTGGGGTTTAACGTACCAAAACTCCCATATGATTATGAGAGACGCCGTAGTGGAAGGCTCCGGAAATTTCGACCACCTGGGGTTTTTTAATGTGCACCCAAATCTGAGCACACGGGCCTACAGCATTTCCGCCTCCATCGGAAATGCAGCCGCCGCAGCCGGGATTAGAACCCGCGACCTGCGTGTTAGCAGCCGAGTACCTTAGCCACTAGACCACCGTATCGACACCACTTTGAGCACGATGAGTGCTGGTTTCGTCGAGGCGTTTTCAGAGCCGTGCAGTAAAATGCTTTGTCAGGTCGATTAGTATTGGGTGTGGCCGCGCTGACCTTTGCCTTCTCTGTCTCTTTCTTTGGGTTTGTAGTCTTTGTCTCGAGCTAAGAAGTCGTGTCCAGGGCGTTTCTCGCGTGGCTCGTTCAGGCGAAGGAGAAGGAAAGCACCGACCTCTGAGGCGTCAACAGTGTGGAGAACTTTCGTAGCACTGGTTTATACGTAGCGAAATGTTAGCACATAGTTGGCGAGTGGTTACCGGTAGCCATATTTACGTTTCAGTATTAGACAACGATATCTTCTGATCTTCTGATCTCTCTTTCTCTCATTCTTTCCCCGCGAAGCAAACCAGACCTATAACTGAAACACTGTCAACAGGTGGTCTGGTAACCTTACCTCACGTGCGCCGGCACGTTTGTCTGACACATGTGCTTTTGAAACACAATAATAATAAAGAAATAACTTTCTATTGCACGAGGGCAAACGTTTTATGACAACAAGCGTGCGGCGACTCTTTCTTCCCCTGGCTTTTGCACCAGTTTTGCGTGGCACAGCTCCGAATTTGTTGTCAGTGTGTGGCGTAAAACAATCAGGAGATGCTGGAGTGCGTTATGGGTACATTCGCTTGGCGCGAGCCGGTACATTATGCATGATCCGGAAAGCACAATTTGTGGTATGTGGGTGTGAGTGCAGCAAACTATTCGCTGCGCAAATATATGTATGTGATTTGCATCATCACCCTGCAGGGCATGTGACAATGAATATAAAATCAATTAGTAATATATCATATAAATAATTGAATGCTAATAATTAATTAATTAATTAGTAATTAGCAGTGTAGAACACCGCCATAGCCCCAAGAGTATGCAATTAATAACGAGCTTGGCTCGTGAAAACTAGGCTGGGAATGATCATACGAGCAGCCGAACGTTTAATCTGTGCGAAGAAGACAACATGTATGAAACAGAACACGTGCACGCACGAAGTGGAGTTAAAACGTGTCTTTCAAGTAGATAAACGAAGTAGCCCAACGACGCGCATTAGTTCAGCATAATGTAACAGAGGAACGTGCAGAAAACAAAGCGTAGCCTCGAGATAGCATTCAGATCACCGGCAAGAGCCTGACAGGGTGGCTGATGGCAGCCCAATCCTGTTGCAATGAGACGGCTTTCTGCTGAAAAAGAGAGCTGTTTTGTTTCGTTCCTATAGCAATCGTGGACACGAGGAAGCACTGCGGTTGTCTATACGCCACGAGTTCGAAAGGGCAACTTCCATGAAGTCTTTCACGTGAGAAGAGGCTGTCGCACTTCGCCGGCTGCAGACTGGGCCTTTCCCAAAGCTGCACTTTATGCATAGCATATACCTGATTCGTTATACCGATGCCTTTACATGATGTGGCGCTATCCCCACAACTTTTTACGTCACTGTAGAGTGCACCGCCGCCTATTTCCATCCCCTTTCACTGCTGCTATGGTCCACCTGTACACCAGAGCAGTGGGGAGGCACCCTTCGTGACGGCGCCTCCGAGGTCTGTCGGGCGCTCGTTCTGCGGGCCCAGGCTGTTGCAGAGGTTGTCGTAGGTTTTCCGAGATGAAGACTCTCCCCATATTCTTTGCATTTGAATAAAAATATTTCTATCATTATCACTAGGCTGAACCTTAAAGGACGCGGTCAAAGAGCCAGCTTTGTGGTGGTATAGCATCCTGTCACTAGCCTGACGTCGGGATGGCAGACCAATTAGCTCTGCGGCACAACAGTGACTGTATAGCGCCTCTGGCTTTCATAGGGGGGACTCGAGTGCGATTTCTGGTGTCTGAAGTGGTTGTATTGTTTACGCTTTTTTTTTTGAGAAAGCCCCGATAGTTTTGATTTGTAGCCGCACGTTTTCTTCTTCATTCAGTCAATGTCACTACTATAGCACAATTATTTCCATATTATATAGCTGATTTAACGGCCTCCTCTAGCTTGCTTCATTGTCTCTATTTTTTGTGGGATGTACTTTAAATTTAAAATTAAAATTTGAATTTCGAATTAGTCGGCCAATAACTCTCTGCTCCACAGAAATTTGACCGCGTTGCTGTATTTTGACCAGCCAGTGTGCAGTTTATTTAGTGAACATTAATTGATTCAAGCACGTCCCCATTGTGCGTAGGAAGTGTATCTTATCATCATCATCATCATCAGCCTGTCTACGTCCACTGCAGGACAAAGGCCTCTCCCATGTTCCGCCATTTAACCCGGTCCTGTGCTTGCTGTTGCCAATTTATACCCGCAAACTTCTTAATCTCATCTGCCCACCTAACCTTCTGTCTCCCCCTACCCCGCTTCCCTTCTCTGGGAATCCAGTTGGTGACCCTTAATGACCAGCGGTTATCCTGTCTACGTGCTACATGCCCGGCCCATGTCCATTTCCTTTTCTTTATAGCAGCTATGATATCCTTAACTCCCGTTTGTCCCCTAATCCACTCTGCTCTCTTCTTGTCTCTTAAGGTTACACCTACCATTTTTCTTTCCATTGCTCGCTGCGTCGTCCTCAATTTAAGTTGAACCCTCTTTGTGAGTCTCCAGGTTTCTGCTCCGTAGCTAAGTACCGGCAAGATACAGCTGTTATATACCTTCCTCTTGAGGGACAGTGGCAATCTACTTGTCATAATTTGAGAGTGCCTGCCGAATGTGCTCCACCCCTTTCTTATTCTTCTGGTTGCTTCAATCTCGTGGTTAGGCTCTGCGGTTATTACCTGCCCTAAATAGACATATTCTTTTACAACTTCAAGTGCACTATTACCTATCGCAAAGCGCTGCTCCTTTCCGAGGTTGTTGTACATTACTTTCGTTTTCTGCAGATTAATTTTAAGACCCACCTTTCTGCTCTCCTTGTCTAACTCCGTAATCATGAGTTGCAATTCGTCCCCTGAGTTACTCAGCAATGCAATGTCATCGGCGAAGCGCAGGTTACTGAGGTACTTTCCATTAACTCTTATCCCTAACTGTTCCCATTCTAGGCTTCTGAAAACGTCCTGTAAGCACGCAGTGAATAGCATTGGAGAGATTGTGTCCCCTGCCTTACACCCTTCTTTATTGGTATTCTGTTGCTTTTTTATGAAGCACTATGGTAGCAGTTGATCCCCTGTAGATTTCTTCCAGAATGTTTATATATATTTCATCTACGCCCTGATTCCGCAGTGTCTGCATGACGGCTGATATTTCTACTGAATCAAACGCCTTCTCGTAATCTATGAAGGCTATGTATAGTGGTTGGTTATACTCTGAGCATTTCTCTATTACCTGATTGATAGTATGAATGTGGTCAATTGTTGAGTAGCCTGTTCTAAATCCTGCTTGTTCCTTTGGTTGATTGAATTCTAATGTTTTCTTTACTCTGCTAGCAATTACCTTTGTAAATAGCTTGTATACTACAGAGAGCAAGCTGATCGGCCTGTAATTCTTCAAGTCCTTGTCATCTCCTTTCTTATGTATTAAGATGATGCTAGCGTTCTTCCAAGACTCTGGTACTTTTCCCGTCAGGAGACACCTCGTAAATAGAGTGGCTAGTTTTTCTAACACAATCTGTCCTCCATCTTTCAGCAGATCTGATGTTACTTGATCCTCACCAGCAGCTTTGCCTCTGTGCATGCTCTCCAAAGCTTTTCTGACTTCTTCTATCATTACCGGTGGGGTGTCGTCTGGGTTACTGCTAGTTCTTATAGTATTAAGGTCGTGGTTGTCTCGGCTACTGTATAGATCTCTGTAAAACTCCTCCGCTATTTTAACAATCCTATCCATATTGGTAGTTAATTTGCCTTCTTTGTCCCTTAGTGCATACATCCGCCTTTTGCCTATCCCAAGTTTCCTCTTCACTGCTTTGACGCTTCCTCCGTTTTTCAGAGCGTGCTCAATTCTCTCCATGTTATACCTTCTTACATCGCATACTTTACGTCTATTAATCAGCTTTGAAAGCTCTGCCAGTTCTATTTTCTCTGTTGTACTTGACATTTTCATGATTTGACGCTTCTTAATTAGGTTCTTCGTTTCCTGGGAAAGCTTGCCGGTGTCCTGTCTAGCTACCCTGCCTCCAACTTCCACTGCACACTCCGTGATGATACTCGTCAGATTATCATTCATTGTATCTACGCTAAGGTTGGTTTCCTCGCTAAGAGCAGAGTACCTGTTCTGCAGTGACACTCTGAATTCCTGTACTTTCCCTCTCAGTGCTAGCTCATTGATTGGCTTCATGCGTATCAGTTTCTGTCGTTCCTTCTTCAAGTCTAGGCGGATTCGAGCCCGTACCATTCTATGGTCACTGCATCTTACCTTGCCAACCACTTCCACATCCTGCACGACTCCTGGGTGTGCAGTCATTATCAAGTCTATTTCGTTCTTATTTACGCCATTAGGGCTCCTCCATGTCCACTTGCGGTTTTCTCGTTTTCGGTAGAAGGTATTCAAAATACGCAGATTATTGCGTTCTACGAATTCTATTAGTAGCTCTCCTCTGGCGTTTCTAGTGCCGATGCCATAATCTCCTACTGCCTGGTCTCCAGCCTGCTTCTTCCCTACCTTTGCATTAAAGTCGCCCATTACTTTAGTATACTGTGTTTTCACCTTACTCATTGCCGATTCCACGTCTTCATAGAAGCTTTCAACTGAAGCGTCATCATGGCTGGATGTAGGCGCGTAAGCCTGTACTACCTTCATTTTGTATCTTTTATTCAGTTTAATTACAATGCCTACCACCCTTTCATTAATGCTATAGTAATCCTCTATGTTGCCAGCTATGTTTCTGTGAATTAGGAACCCTACTCCCAGTTCTCTTCTGTCTGCCAAGCCCCGATAGCAAATGACGTGCCCATTCTGTAGCACAGTATAGGCCTCATCTGTCCTCCTAACCTCACTCAGCCCTATTATATCCCATTTAATGCCTTCTAGCTCCTCGAATAATACAGCTAGACTTCCCTCACTAGATAACGTTCTAACGTTAAACGTTGCTAAGTTCAAGTTCCAATGGTGGCCTGTCCGTATCCAGAGATTCCTAGCACCCTCTGCTGCTTTGCAGATCTGACCGCCGCCGTGGTCAGTTGCTCTGCAGCTGGTGGGGACTGAGGGCCGTGAGTTAATTGACGAATGCCTACGGGAGGGGGTGGCCAGATACTGCACCAGGGTGGACAATCCTTCTCTGGTGAGATCATCGGTGCGTACCGGCTTTAAGCCGGTACGATCAGACAGTAGTGGGAAAGCTCCATGCATGTCTTCCTTATTGTTGTTCAGCAGCAATGGCGGCCACCCACCACGGAGCCCAACAAGGGGACGCTACAAGGTTACAAATGCTGAAACCTGCAGACGCCAGCCGTACAACGCCACTATAACCCAATGCGCCTAGACCAAGGTAGGCTATTTGCACAGGGTTAACCCTAGCCGCCAGGAAGTTTGGAAGTGAACGGAAGAGAGTAGAAGACAGGACAGATAAATAGTAAGAGATAAAGACGAAGATGTAGGGAGAGAGAGATAGGAAAAGGCGACTGCCGATTCCCCTGGGTGGGTCAGCTCAGGGGTGCCGTCCACGTGAAGCCGGGGCCAAAGGGGTGTGTTGCCTCTGCCGGGGGGCCTTAACGGTCCAATCACCCAGCGTCGGCTCAACCCCCAGGATCCCCTTTTCCTCGGACACGGCAAAGCCACGCACGGCTAGGCGTGGGAGGGAGTCGAAACTCCCCCGTTAGCTCGGGTTCGTGGTGTCGCTACACACCAAACGCCTACTTGCGCAGGCGCCCCTGCGTTGTTCAATGAAATAAAAAGTCCTAACTTGTACAATTTAATAAGATGCATTTCACTTTCTAACACACAACGATTATTATAGCGACAGTTGTTGGTCTGTCCAACATGGCCTATGAAAACTATTGGTAAGTCTGGCATTCAGAGAAAATTGATGCAACATTGTCTCAAGGTGGCGAGGAGGCTAGTGTGGAAGTTCTCATTTTAAGACAGGGTCAACAAATTTCTACTTTGTTGTACAGATGAGTATAAAGGTGAACAATGGCAACCAGCATGCTATGTAGAGTTAAGCATACGTCTGCAATAACAACGGGTAAGTAGTAGTCTGTAGTAGAACATGCAAAATCCTTCGTGCAATGACACCACCCTTTTTTTGTTAGCACTTTACTTGCACAATTACTTGATGCCACTAAGTCATCAATGTTGCTGTCACAGAACGAGCGCTCAAAAAGGGCGCGCCGCCAAATTCCCGCGACGAACCGTCGGAGTGACGCCGCGAGGTCAACGAAAAAGACAGAAAAAGAAAACAAACCTCTAAAGGCTCCCCGGGCGCGCGAGCCTCTCCTCTCGGAAGCGTGGCTTCGCCGACGAACCTCCTCACCCCACAACGGCGGCCGAGCAAGCGCCGGAAAGTTCCAGATGTAAATAGGCGTGGTCAAGCTTAGTAGCTTAATTTTAAAATGGCTTTTCTGCCCCCAAGATTGGTAAGCAAATGTCATATTTCAAGTTTCGGTAGCCATGTCTGCTTTAGAAAACATGGCACGGGACATTTTTTCGTCTTCGGTCAGCCATTGTGGTCAGCACTGTTGTCATCGCACCGCACAGGGAGTAAGCGGAGCTGCGCAGTGGTGAAGTGAATGTGCCTGCCACAATGACATTAGGGAGCTTTAAAATAGCGCGTCGCGAGCCCTTGCGGTGCGGTCGCTGCCACTGCGCATTCATCGTAACACGAGTCGGCATTCGCAGCCCGCCCGCAGAAAATCTGAAATAGCGTGCAGGGATAACAGCCTGCGAGGTCCGCAAAATGATGTCTGTAGCTTCCATGCATTTGAGTTTACGGTCGAAGCGAAAGTCCCTAAATTTTTCCCTAGGGGGAGCAAGCACTACTCTAAAGCTCATAATGCGTCCGCTATACACGCAACGCCCGCAAACGTTATTGTAAAACTCCCTGTATAAAGACTTCGCTCATGGGGACGATGACTGTTTCTTGCGCGGAGCCCACAAACGAAGAAATTCTCTGCCAGGTTGTACCGCAGTCAGAGAGCGGTTCGTATGATGACGACGATGATCGTCCGCAGCTGTCGGCAGCGGAAATCGCCACCGCGAGCAGAAAAATAGCAAGACTAAAATTTTTTTATCAACTGTATCATCGTGCTAAACATCGATCCCGGACTCTACTTGCGGCCTCATGCCAAGTATCACCTCGATTCTCTCACCCTTATGTTGTGCGACCCTGGTATCCAGAGTTGATGTCTGCAAGCATTTTTTCTTGGTGTAGACAATTGAAGACTGAAATAAACTAAGCCCGGAAATATTTGATGGTGTAATTTTGCTTGAGAGTTTTGACAAAAAACTGCACTCGCTGGGTGTGTAATATCGATATTGTGGGCATTTGTTACTTAAGTCGTCATCATCCCTGCATGATCACGATCACCATCATCAGCTTGTCTCTTTGTCCTCATTGCCACCCTGGGTCATCATCATCGTCATCGTCTGTGTACTGGCTCTGCCCGTTCGTTTTGCGAGGTCTTTCCTCAAATAAACGCTGTCGCAGCCAAGACTACCAAGACTTCATACGTGGTGGAGGTGGATTTTCGGTCCTCTGACCTCCCGAAGCCCGGTATACCCCCTGGAGCTTCGTTCAGGCTGCCGCTTGCGCCCACAGTCAGGCAGCATGTCCCAGACCGAGCCTGCCGGCACTGATGTCATCAACCACGCACCGCCGCAAGCTGCCGCTCCTGCTTACATACACAGACATCAGCGGGAACCCCAGCTCTTCGCTGGTCTTCGAGGAGAAACCTAGAAGACTGGCTTGATGACTACGACAGCGTAAGTGCCGCTGATAGGTGGGACGAGGCCGCCAAACTGCGTTACGTGCCTTTTTATCTGGTCGGAGTCGCGAAGACATAATATTTTAACCACGTCGTTGACTTACCCGACTGGGCTACCTTCCAGCAGCAGCTGCGACACGTCTTTGGGACACCAGACATTCGATCCGCCGTCGCGAAGAAGACACTTGATACTCGCCGACAAGATCCCGGTGAATCGTATACTTCATACGTCGAGAATGTCCTCGCACTCTGCCGTCGTGTCAATCAATCCATGCCGGAATTGGACAAAGTGCGCCACATATTGAAAGGCATTTGGCCTGTTGCCTTTAATGCCCTCGCTGTGCAAAACACAGCTACCATCGCTGATGTCGTGGCGACATGCCAGCGCCTTGATGCGCTGGACTCTGTTCGCCTTCAACCAGACATCGGCGACCACCACTCCACGTCAGATGGCCATCTGCGTGACCTCATCCGAGACATTATACGCGAAGAATTGCGGTCCATGGGCTTCACACCTCCTACACCGCGACCTACGCAGCCTTCGGGAATGCCCTTACGTGACATCATTCAGGGAGGAACTTACATCCCTGACTGGCTCTGCGCCCGTACAGCCACCTGCTTCTCACCTTATAGCCACGTACCCTCAAGTTGCTGCCGTGCCTCTCAGCGACGCCCACGCGACATTGCCACATCCATCCTACGCGTCAGTTGCTGCCGCCCCCCCCCCCGGTGAACTACCTATCCGTGCCCCTGACCCTTCGGCCCACCTGACCACGCTATCTCCAGGTGCCCCGAACGCCTTCTATTCTCCACCGTGGCGCTCATCTCGCCCTGTATGCTACTACTGTGGCTATCGCGGCCACATATCTCGTTTCTGCCGAAAGTGCCAGCAAGATGAGCATTGGAACGATGTGCGTGAACGGGATTTGTACACCGGGGCGTCTTATCAAGGTCGGCGTTATTCGTCTCCCCCGCACCGGTCTCCATCTCCTCCTGCATCGACTGCACCACGAAACAGCCGAAACACGAGACGCCGCTCTCCTTCGCCCTTTCGCCGTTCCACTTCTCCACTTCGGCCCGCCTCATTCACCTCTGATATTCATTCGGAAAACTAAGTGATGCAGTTTGTGGAGGAAAAACTGCATTCGGAATTAGAACTGAAATTTCTCCATCAGGCCCGTGTAACATGGTTTCTGTGGGAGTGGAAGGAGTGCGAGTCGATGCTTTGGTGGACGCAGGTGCGACATTGTCTGGGATACGTGCTGATTTGTGTGAACATTTAAGGAAAGTAATGACGCCTTACGATGGCCGCACTTTAGTTGCTGCCCAGGGGAACGTCATTCGCCCTTCCGCATTTTGTACTGTGCGTGTTTTCATCGACGGCATCCGCCATCATGTCCAGTTCGCGGTCCTGTCTCGCTGCTCTCACCAACTAATTTTAGGGTGGGATTTTCTATCATCTGCTTCCGCGGCGATTTGTTGTGGGGAACGCGTCGTTCACCTCGCTGACACCGACTAAATGCTTGACGACGACAATCAGTAGCCACTTCGTCTGGTCGCTGCGAAAGACATCGAACTCCCGCCACTACAAGAGCAAATTGTCAGCATTACGTCCAACGGCATCTATCACGGGGATGTATTGGTCTCACCGTCACCACTTTGCGTTCGCAAGGGTATAGTTCTTCCGTCCGGTGTCGTTCGTTTTTGCAATGGCTCGGCACTTGTCATTGCTGTCAACTCTACACCGGAGAAGATCTTACTGCCACAGGGCACTACTGTGGCCAGTGTTGCTCACTTCGAGCCTGTACTCGTCACGCCACCTCAGGCCATCGCATCCAAAGAACCTTGCCTCGGTGAGCATGTTTCTTCCTCCGCCTTTACCACCGCTATATGTTTCTTCCTCCGCCTTTACCACCGCTATCAGCAGCGAATTGACATATTCACAGAGGCAGCAGCTGCTCGCATTGTTACAGAAACATGCAAATTCTTTCGATAATTGCTCATCTAAGCTGGGCCGCACTAATACTACAGCACATCAAATTCAAACTGTTGGGACATCTATTGTACCCCGCCGACCCTACCGCGTGTCTCTAACTGAAAGAAAAATTACAGAAGAAAACGTTGCGGACATGCTTAAACAGGAAATCATCCGTCCCTCATCTAGCCCTTGGTCGTCTCCTATTGTTTTGGTCCATAAAAAGGATGGCTCTGTGCGGTTTTGCGTGGACTACCGGGCGCTCAATAAGATCACACGCAAGGACGTGTACGCTATGCCACGCATTGACGACGCCCTTGATTCCCTACAAGGCACGGAATTTTTTCAAGCATCGACTTGCATTCTGGGTACTGGCAGATCCCCATGCATGAAGACGATAAGGAGAGAATGGCATTCGCAACCCCCGACGGGCTATATGAATTCAACGTGATGCCTTTCGGGCTCTGCAACGCACCCGCGACTTTTGAGCGCATGATAGATACCGTGCTGCGCGGCCTGAAATGGAAAAGTTGCCTTTGCTACCTGGACGACACTATTATCTTTTCGTCAACGTTTCCTGAGCACCTAGAACGATTGGATCAAGTTTTGACGTGCCTTGCCAGCGCTGGGCTTCAAATAAACACTAAGAAATGCTCTTTCGCTAGCAAATCTATCAAGGTCTTAGGACACGTCGTTAGCAAAGATGGCATCCGGCCCGACCCTGACAAGATTTCTGCAGTCCTTCACTTTCCGCACCCAGAAAAACCAAAGGAGCTTCGCAGTTTCCTTGGCCTCGCCTCCTATTTTCGCCGGTTTATCCAAAACTTCGCTTCTATTGCTGCTCCATTACACCAACTACTTGCTTCCAACGTCCCCTTTCTATGGTCTCAAGAATGTCAAACGGCATTCGACCTGTTGAAGCGGGCACTCATGTCTGAACCTCTGCTCTGCCACTTTGACGAAGCCGCACCGACTATCCTCCATACCGACGCTAGCGGCCTTGGTATAGGAGCCGTTCTTCTACAACGCGACAAGTCTTTCCTAGAGAAAGTTGTTGCATATGCCAGTGGCGTACTCACCCCTGCCGAAAAGAACTACACTATAACTGAGCAAGAGTGTTTGGCTGTGATTTGGTTGGTCCAGAAGTTCCGTCCCTATCTTCACGGCTGCCACTTCACAATCACTACGGACCACCATGCCTTATGCTGGCTTTCTACACTGAAGAACTTGTCCGGACGCTTGGGTCGGTGGATACTACGCTTGCAGGAGTACGACTTTTGACATAACTTACAAGTCAGGCAGAAAACATCCAGACGCCAACGCTTTATCTCGTTGCCCGCTTCCGATATCAGCGTTGGTGAGAACTCAACCGCCACATCTACCAAAGTTCATACGCTCGCATCAATAAGGCAACCCTCTTCGGACGACGAGCCAACATTTATCTCCCACCAGCGGTCCGATTCATACTGCAGACGCATGATGGACCACCTTTCGGGAGTTTCTCATCCACCCAACGCGTGACTCCGTCGTCAACTCCTGCACTTTAAGCTGGACAATGGGGTTCTCTACCGCCACGTCTATCACCCTGACGGTCAGCGCTGGGTTTCTGTACTGCCACGCTCTCTTCGACTTCAGGTGCTCGAAGCCTTCCACGACGACTTGACTGCTGGTCATCTTGGTTTTAAAAAAACTATTGACCGCATTCGATGTCGTTATTACTGGCCTGGCTTTTCTTCTAGTGTAGCGCCGTACGTCGGTTCCTGCTACCCATGCCAGCGTCGTAAACTCCCCACGTCGGCACCTGCTGGACCTCTACAGCCACTTCCGTGCCCTTCAATGCCGTTCGAGGTTGTAGGTGTTGACCTTTACAGGCCTCTCCCTGTCACATCTGCTGGCAAACGATGGATAGTGACTGCCGTGGACCACCTGACACGCTACGCTGAGACTTCCTCTGTTATTACAGGCTCAGCTGTGGAAGTTGCAGACTTCATACTTCACGCAATAATACTGCGTCATAGGGCTCCTCGTGCACTGCTTAGTGACCGCGGCAAAGTGTTCCTGTCACAAATGATAAATGAAGTACCTCGTGCTTCTGGAACTACTCGCAAGACAGCTTCAAGCTACCACCCTCAGACAAATGGTCTCACAGAAAGATTTCACCGAACCCTTGCTGACATGATCGCCGTTTACGTCCAACCCGACCACAAAAACTGGGATACTCTTTTACCATTCCTGACATTCGCTTACAACACCGCCGTTCAGCGAACAACTTGCTACTCACCGTTTTACCTCGTGTACGGACGCACCCCGACTACCTTTCTCGACGTCTCCTTCTTTAACAGCCATGGGAATTCATGTCAGTCTTCTAGCGAAGAATACATTTCCCGCCTGGCCCAGTCTCGCCATCAGCGAGCTCGCATCAATACTGAAGGGAGACAGCACGAGCGGAAGATCATCTATGATGAATCCCACCGCGTTGTGTCTTTCCAACCTGGTGACAAGGTGCTGCTTTTGACACCTATTCGCACTCCTGGTCTTTGTGACAAATTTCAACCACGCTTCATCGGGCCATACATTGTTTTAATACAGACTTCGCCAGTTAATTATCGTGTCACACCACTCGTGGTCCCAACAGACCGCCGCTACCGCAGCACCGAGATTGTCCACATTTGTCGCATAAAACCTTTCACGCGACGTTCCCCGTCACTTTGACTTACGGCGGCCAAGGTGTCTGCTTCCAAGTGGGGGGAATCAGTGTGGGCATTTGTTACTTACATCGTCATCATCCCTGCATGATCACAATCACCATCATCAGCTTGTCTCTTTGTGCTCATTGCCACTCTGGGTCATCATCATCGTCATCGTCTGTGTACTGGCTCTGCCCAATCGTTTTGCGAGGTCTTTCCTCAAATAAACGCTGTCGCAGCCAAGACTACCAAGACTTCATAATATTCTTATGTATAACTGCAAAGCTGCTGCTTTGTATAGATGTTTTTCGGGCCGTGTAAACTTGAATTGTTTTTTTTGTTTTTTTTTTGCACTGAGCTGTTTGTGCTGTGCTGTTTGCATATTCGCATGCTGTTCTCGTTTACTTTTTCTGTATAGTAAACTGTCCTACGCTGTAACAGCCGGATAAGGCTAACAGTATTGAAAATAAAATAAATAAAATAAATGACAAATCTTTTCACCTTGATCGAAACATATCCATTGATTCCCTTTTCCTAGATTTTCACAAGGCATTTGACAAGATTCCTCATGAACGGCTGTTTCTAAAACTTCTCCAGTTAAATTTCAGCCCTCCTATTTAGAATTAGCTCCGTGACTTCTTATCTAACCGTCAACAATTCGCATACACTAACCAACACACATCTTTCTTATCTCCTGTTGTCTCTGGCGTGCCACAAGGCACTGTTCTGGGACCGTTACATTTTCTAATATATATTAACGACTTACCTAATGATTGTACTTTTAAAACCCTTTTTTTGCTGATGACTGTGTAATTTATCGTCCTATAATTAAGAACACTGACATCCTCACCCTACAGTCTGAACTCTCTCATAAAATCTTGGTGTGAAAAATGGCTAATGTCTTTGAGCATAAGTAAAACATCCCTTCTAACTTTTCATTGTCGTCAATTATTCATTTCTACTAAATACATTATAAGTGGCTCAAAAATAAGCACAGTTTCATCATGCAAATACCTTGGTGTTAACTTCTGCCATAACCTTCCTTGTTTGGTTCATATCTCTAACATCACAAACTTGGCTAATTGCGCACTTGGCTATCCCCGTCATATTCTGCGCTTCGTTCCTCCTCAGGTAAAACTACTAGCATACTTGACACTTGTTCGACCAAAACTTGAGTACACTTGCTCAATTTGGGACGGGACTCACATCAAACTAACCTCTCATCCGAACTGGAATCCATACAAAATCATATGGAAAGGTTTGTTTTTTCGGACTATACTTATCACACCAAAGTCACCGAACTCAAGTCAAGTCGTCGTATTCAAACCCTTCAGCAGCACCGCAAAACTGCAAGATTATGTCTTTACCATAAAGTCTATCACCTTCTCTCTCAACAGGCTAGTATCGTACCCTTGCATCGTTCGTCATCCCGCTTTGACCACGCAAAAGCAGTTCATCCCCCAGCAGCCTGCACTGCCGCCCACACAAAACCATTTTTCATTCAGACTACAAAACACTGGAATCGCTTTCCTGCCTACGTGGTGCGCCACTCCAGCCATACATTCTTCAAGGCATCAATAGAAACCACCATGTACTAGTTATACCCACCCCTCATGTTATACCCCTTATGGGGCATTTGATGAACTAATAAATAAATAAATAAATAAAATGAGAAAATATCATGGCAATATGTGTCTTGTCATCATCATCCGGCCGCCTATGGTCAGTGTCTCAATGTAGGCAGAACAGCAGATACCATCCACACTTTTACGGCAGTCCCATAGAGCTCCTGAAGCTTAAAAAAACTAGCAGTATTACAGTCTTGTTTTCTTTATATAATGTAAAAAAGATAGCGCCACTACTGCCAGGGCACGTGCTAGGTAAGCTGGAGGAAGAGAACAAAGAAGGTCAGGATAAGAACAGCTGGCCTACTGAACAGGCGTTGTATCTATAATGTAAATGCAAGGTCAAAAGCGGTAGCAGCGACGGTACCGAAGCAGCAAGAGCAAGACGAGTATACGGGCAGCGTCGCAGCAGCAACCAGGCAGTCCCAGCTCGCACTTTGCGCCAACGTGTCAATGTCGCTGCGATAGTGGCCATTCCTCTTTACTACATATAGTCCCCCATCAGAAAAACAGCGACTCATGGAGAACAAAGTACGAGTGGATCGTAATATGGCTTCAACTGCTGTACGTGAACGGTTTCACGACCCCGAAAGCGCTGGTCTGTGGATGGCATCACGGGTTCGATGATGTAGTTAACAGGTGAAGTCTGCGAGGCAACGCGGTAGGGTCCCTGGTATTTTGAAACAAGTTTCGAAGAAAGGCCTGTAGGAACAGCTGGAACCCAAAGCCACACAAGGGTGTCCGGAACAAAGTTAGGGTACGGGTAGTTATCGTCACGCCGAGATTTTTGTGTCCATTGGTCGATGGTTGTGAACGACTGGGCGAGCTTACGGCATTCCTCAGCGCAGTGGGCAGCTTCAGAGATGGGCGTGGACTCGCAGGAATCGGGGTGGTTGGGCAGAATGGTATCTAGTGTGGTATAAGGGTCTCGGCCATATAACAGGAAAAATGGCGAAAAGTCTGTAGTCGCTTGTGTAGCAGTATTGTAGGCGTATGTCACAAAAGGCAGAATGAGGTCCCATTCGGAGTGGTCTGAGGTAACATACTTAGATATCATGTCGCCAAGGGTACGGTTGAATCTTTCCGTCAAGCCATTTGTTTGGGGAATGATAGGCGGTGGTAGTCCGGTGAATGATACGGCATTCGACAAGGAGTGCGTTGACGACTTCAGAGAGGAACACACGTCCTCTGTCGCTGAGAAGTTCACGCGGTGTGCCGTGATGGAGAATGAAGTTCTGCAGGAGAAAAGATGATACGTCTCGTGCTGTGGCAGCGGGCAAAGCGGCTGTTTTTGCGTATCGCGTCATGTAGTCGACAAGGACAACGATCCAATGGTTTCCGGAAGCCGTGAATGGAAGAGGCCCGTACAGATCGATTCCAATGTGGTCGAAAAGCCTGGCTGGACAAAGCATTGGCTGGACCAGAGGTGTGATGAGGCAGTGCTTTCCGTCGTTGGCACTGCGGGCATGACTGAATGTACTTGCGTACAAAGGTGCACATGCCTCGCCAATAAAACCAGGAGGAAAGGCGAGCAAATGTTTTGAAGATGCCCGCATGTGCGCACTGAGGGTCAGCGTGGAAAGCTGAACATATTGCAGCACGAAGATGGCGAGGTATAACCAGTAACCACTTTCGGCTGTCAGACTTGTAATTCCTGCAATAAAGGAGGTCATCGCGGATCTCAAAGTGAACCGCTTGACGGCGCAAAGTTCGAGAAGATCTAGAAAGTTCGAGAAGTGTATCTTATAGACGCGGCTAATCGTTGCAATACTTAAGTGTTCGTAACGCAATGCCCTTGAAATTGCCGCCACCATTGTGTACATCCATATATACGTATAACTGTATCAGCTGGCCTAAACTCAAGATATTGGCTGAAGAATCAAGAGGTTGTCTCCCAACGCATACCCGTGGATCAACAGGAAATGTCGGTTGGCGTGGCGGATAACCGATTTACAGCTTATTGCCGTCCTTACACATCGGTGTTCAGGGAGCAAAGATGATGAAATGAAAATGGCAAATACTGTCCGTTTGTATTTTGCAAATCCTCGCGGTAAGATTTGTGCAATTAAAGATCACTGGTGTTGTATAATAGTATGGCATCCTGCACGTTGAGTCAGTTGAAATGCATTAGTTAATCGCCAGCATCACTGAATGTGGCTGGTATAGTATATGAGGAAACGCGGCACCCTAGGCGCACGCCAGCAGTTTGCTTCACGCAAACTGGTATACTTTTTTTCAGTTGGCCCCCACAATGCTAATGCATAAAGAATTCGCTCGATGATCATCCATCTCGCGGTAACAAATATTTTACTGTTTTCTTTTGGTATTTAAAAAAATCGTAAACGAATGTGAATTTTGAAAGCAACATAACGAACGCAAACACGGCGTTTTCGTGGATAGTTGTCCTTTTTTTTTCCTTTTTCTGATGTATTTTCTCTGGCGTATATTATACGTATAATATTTATATCTCCTTTTGACCTCTAATTTGTGTCTACCTGCCAATAGTTCAGTTTTCGTGCATTTCACTGACACGCGGATTCATTTCACGACTTCGCTTCTTCACATTGATATTTTAGGTGGCCCCGGCTCCTTTAAACCAAGGCTTCATTGTAATGGGACCGTCCACGTTGACTTGTAACGTAAAGACATTCACGTTTGGCGTTCACACGTCTCCATTTTTGTTCGCAGATGGCGGTGCCACGACGTAGCATGTTCTGGACTCAGCTCATGGCCCTGATATGGCGAAACTACTTGCTCAAGAAAACGGAGAAGGCGAAAACCTTCTGGGTAAGTCTCGCCTCAATGACGCAGGCTAAGCCCAGGTTTGTCGCACCATACGGGGTTGTTCCACCGTCCATCGTAAACGTTTTTCACAGCCGGTGCCCAGCCCTCTGCCTTGGAGGCAACGGCCGTTTTTTCTGTAGGTCTGCATGGATCGCGTGGTTATGAAAACACTGCGCGAAGGTCCTCGTTTACTTCCAATGTACCACTACAACCCTAACTTTATCAGTAATAAGCTGTTTCAATTACCTCCGTATCTCAACTTGTACCTTCGTGAAGTGGCTACGTTCATCAAGACAGATTTATTAGCACAAAAAGACGAAACACTTAAGAAGGAACACACTCGGTGCAGAACTCACAACTGGTTTATTACGATGAACGCAAGGTATTTGCGGTGGCACGCATCGAAGCTACAAAAAGTGCTTGCCAAAAAAAATCAATCAACCAAACGTAACAGCGTAGTAAAAAAAATTCTTAAAACACCAAGTACGTAGAGTGCTTGGTGATTCACGAAGAGAAATGGCCGTTCAATATGTCAACGTAAAAAAAAAAAGAGACAGATTACTCCTCGTCGCTAAGGTCCCTCCACCCGCACGTGTATATATTGCCTAATAACAGCGACTGAAAGACGTTGACCTAGTAGCACAAATTAGGACCGCTTCTCATTTCCAGCTATAACCTAATTAAAGCCTACAAGTCATTTAATGATTTCATGCCACTGATAACACAAAGAACGTACACGTATTTTTTATCTGTCACAGGAGCACAATGAAAAGGTCATGTTTATCGAACATATTACTGTTCCGCGCCACCAAACCATGACGCAGCCTATAGAGGAAACATTTATCTATGGTATTTAAGCACGCCAGTGCGTTACCAAAAATGCACACAGGATGTTCATTCACGCACTTACCAGTCAATAAGCGCATTCTATATTTTTTTGCGTTATGACTTTATTCAGTATTTCTTAGGCAAACCTAAACGCAAGTTTCTTTCGGTTGGCGACATCAACAGTGTGCACCAATACCTCCTTGACAGGCTTGTAGCCAAGATATAGACACAAGTCATCATTTACATCATTAACATGACTACTCTCACCCTGTGACAATATTTTTCGAGGAATAGGGAGCGTGGGGACACTTGCTGAAGGTCTTACTATTCGAGAAAAATATACGATTTTCATAATTTGCTGTAAAACACCAGCCCCTTTATCGAAATTTTGAGGAGAGTGTGAAAAAGGGACTCAAACACACACACCCTATTTCCTGCCTTGGCCTTCGCCTAGATGTATATAAAAGGCTGGCGCCAGGTTGGCGACTTCAGCAGTGTAGGGCCACGTATATCTGCAAGGCACTGGCATGCTCCATTCTCCTCGTCGGATTACACCATTTGCACGCAACAAAGCGTACACGATGCTCGCAGGAGGTGGTGATGCCGCTGCTCATGGTGGCCTCGTTAATGAGCATCCGGAGTGGACTGAAGCCGAGCTCGAAGCCGCCCCACTACACGCCCATCGGACACGTGCGGCTGGTGACACCGTCGCACCTCTCCCAGCTCACCAACGAGATCATGGCAGCGCCATCCACGCCGCAGATCAGGCGATTCATGCAAGACGTCATCGGCTACCTGAACGCCAACACGTACACCAGCGGCTTCAACTACTCCATATACAACACCTCCAGGGACATGGAGGAGGTGCGCCATGCTATATGCTATGCTAATCTATCTATCTATCTATCTATCTATCTATCTATCTATCTATCTATCTATCTATCTATCTATCTATCTATCTATCTATCTGTCTGTCTGTCTGTCTGTCTGTCTGTCTGTCTGTCTGTCTGTCTGTCTGTCTGTCTATCTATCTATCTATCTATCTATCTATCTATCTATCTATCTATCTATCTATCTGTCTGTGTGTCTATCTATCTATCTGTCTGTGTGTCTATCTATCTATCTGTCTGTGTGTCTATCTATCTATCTGTCTATCTATCTATCTATCTATCTATCTATCTATCTATCTATCTATCTATCTATCTATCTATCTATCTATCTATCTATCTATCTATCTATCTATCTATCTATCTATCTATCTGTCTGTCTGTCTGTCTGTCTGTCTGTCTGTCTGTCTGTCTGTCTGTCTGTCTGTCTGTCTGTCTGTCTGTCTGTCTGTCTGTCTGTCTGTCTGTCTGTCTGTCTGTCTGTCTGTCTGTCTGTCTGTCTGTCTGTCTGTCTGTCTGTCTGTCTGTCTGTCTGTCTGTCTGTCTGTCTGTCTGTCTGTCTGTCTGTCTGTCTGTCTGTCTGTCTGTCTGTCTGTCTGTCTGTCTGTCTGTCTGTCTGTCTGTCTGTCTGTCTGTCTGTCTGTCTGTCTGTCTGTCTGTCTGTCTGTCTGTCTGTCTGTCTGTCTGTCTGTCTGTCTGTCTGTCTGTCTGTCTGTCTGTCTGTCTGTCTGTCTGTCTGTCTGTCTGTCTGTTCTTACTTTGCTCTCTTTTCTCACGCCTGTCTTCATCCTCTGCGCGCCCAGGCATTCCGGCAGAACTCGACGCGTTCTTTAGTGGGCGTGGTCTTTGAAGGTGACGACCTAACAAAGAACGGCTCCTATCAGCTGCGCTTTCCTCTTCGACACCTACCGTCGCCAGAACTGAAGGACGTCGGCATAGGTAAGGATGCGGAAGAATTGTGCATAAGAATGCGAAAATTGTTCAGTGAAAACAGCGTGCGATGATAATACGATCACTGAAGATGTAAGGATGGTCTATAGTCATACGTAAAAAAACTAAACAGCAGTCTTCGTCTCGTGTTGTCCATGAAGGCGTGCGCCGATACTCTACGAAACATGCATGCGTATATAGGCAGTTTCTCACTCGTGAGGGCAGCGTGGATAGGCGCACTATATAGTGTGCCGGACAAGCGAAATTGGGCTGTACCCGAAGTAGAGGGGAAACTCGGCGCAGGCATCTCCTCTTGTGGGTTTCGTAGTGGACGATGTCAACGACGCGTGTTTAAACGAGATCTTTGACGCTATTGCTTAAAAAAAAAAAACACGTATATGCGTTTCCGTTTTCTGCGACTGGCTCGGCCAGTCGTCTGAAGAAGATCGAAGGCTCTCCTTAAGTTAGTGGTTCGTTTTTAAAGATACTCTGCTCAGGCTTAAATGCCCCACGTCGGGTTAATTAAATTGCTTTTCTTTTTGAACTGACAGAGATGTGTCGGGTCAAGCATTTCGTGCATTCGTCCGACCCGACACTGTGCCCTGCCGGCAGCTACTACTCGAGCGGATTCAGCGTGCTCCAAGCGGCCATCGACTACACGTTTATCAAGGTGAGCTGCGTATGAAAATACGTGCACATGACATGACGTCATCATTAGAAATGTTTGCCTCGTGTGCACATGGTATGCGGGATTGTTTTGTAGAACATCCTAAACACAATGTGCAAAAGTTCATTATGTAGTGAACGGTTCACCATGCTGTGGTATGCCTGATTGATTGATTGATATGTGGGGTTTAACGTCCCAAAATCACCACATGATTATGAGAGACGCCGTAGTAGAGGGCTCCGGAAATTTTGGCCACCTGGGGTTCTTTAACGTGCATTCAAATCTGGCTGTGGTATGTCTGCTGATGAGAAACGTGCGCATTTCGCCCTTAAGTTGCCACATTGCGCTTTCAAAATTGTGCAACTGCCGAAGAATACGCTGAATCGTTATAAACATGCAGACCTAATATTTAATAATTTATTTGTTTATTTACTTATTTGTTTATTTGTTTATTTAATTATTTGTGCAACAATACAACATAGTCATGGTGCTTGTGGCAAGGGGTGACATTGAAAGATACGTCACCTGACTGGGCCTCTAGCACCATACATGCATTCATCGCACTGAATACCCGTATGCGTGTGGTAAATATGCAAAAAGTACTAGCACTCACAGCAGAAAAGACATGCAGACAGTGGTGGAATTCTTTAACACAAAAATTCGGCTACAACTTAGGACAAGATACAAAATATGCTGGAATAATGCAGAAGCAATGGCACGAAAACAAAATTACTGACTTGTCGGCAGTAGTGGTATGACCGTTAGTTCTGTAGTTTACTGCTAGTTTACCACTGAAAGTACTGAAGTGTAACACGTTCTATAGGTTGGGTTAGTGCGCGACCTCTGCTGTACCAGTTATGCATTCGCACAAGTGTAGACTACTGTGCTATTCGGGATCTTCAGGGTCGAACCGTCGCATTTTGCATTCGATGACTCATCGCGTACTTAAGAGCAACGCTTCTGGTTTGCCAGTTTCTATCGTGCTTCTGTACAGCTACAAAGCGCACTGTAAGCTTACGTACAGCGCACACAAAGACGTAAGGACAGAAAGAGCGACAGACGGCAAACTTAGCACCAGTCTACCTCTCCTACTTTTCCCGTCTTCTAATTGTCCAGCTGTGGACCAGGAGCGACGTACGGCTGCCCGAGGTGGTGGTGAGGCTTCTGCCCAAGCCGGGCTACGTGGACCCGGGCACCACGTGGCGCACCCTGGTGCCGCTATACCTCACATTGGCGTTCTCCCCTTTCGTCTCCGTGCTTTGCGTCAACATCGTACTCGAAAAGGAGCGCAAGATCAAGGAAGGCATGCTCATGATGGGCATGATGCCGTCCGCCTACTGGACCGCCTGGTCCGTCGTGGAAGCCATTGTGGTGGCCAACGTGGCGGCCATCATGACCTTCATGGTGTACGTGCTGCACATCCTGCCAAACACTGACATCTTCATCGTGTTCGTGCTGTCCCTCCTTTACGGACTGACCATAGTCACATTCAGCTTCATGGCGACGCCGTTCTTCAATAAGTCCAAGGTGGCTGGCTCCGTAGTGGGCCTGATGATGCTCTTCTTCAGCTTCTTCTACATGCTCGCCGTGTTCCTCAAGGGTCGCGTGGCCGCGTGGGTGTTTTATGCGGTGGCGCTGCTGTCGCCTGCCGCCTTCACCCTGGGCATCGAGAAGGTGAGCCAGATGGACGTCCGAGGAGCCATGCACTGGGCCGACCTCTTTGAAGACGACTTCTCCGTTGGAAGCGCGATGATCATGCTCAGCGTGGACATATTCCTGTACGGATTCCTCGCCTACTACTTCGACGCCATCGTACCCGGTGAGAGCAATAACTGAACGAGTGCGTGAAAGTGTTAGCTTGTGAAGAAACCTATCAATGAGCTTGCGTATCACTGCATCATATTCGTCATTGCAAGTCAACTGCCGTGAAAGTCTGCTTGGGAAAATTGGTTTTCAATAGCCTGTGAATACTATCTGGGCTAGTTCTCGTGGTGTAAGCAAAAACGATTTTGCAGCTTCTATATGCTTTCACTGCACTCCTGGTGATGGGCAATTCGAAACTAAGCACGCACTATGCTTCCCGTGTAACAAAATGGCAACCAGACCGCAACCCACGTTTCACAGTGTTTTCTCCTTATTGAAGTAATCTGGGCGATTGCTGAAGCGCTCACAGATACCTAATTTTGTTATGACTAGCCTACATGTAAGCGACAAAGCAGATGAGGTACATGTGCGCCTGAAGTTTCTGGGTAGGAAATAAGTTTCAGCTTTTGATTTCTTTAAGTCGTGTCCCGATCTGCGGCTGGCAGCGCGGAATCCTGACGAACATGCCAAGAAGCCGCGCTTTCAGCTGTCTGCCACTTCGGCAGAGCGTAAGTGGTTCCTGTTTCACAGCGAAAGCTGTTATGACATCACAACTACGGTTGTGTTGGCACCATATTTGTTCGCTGTCGGTAATCGGTAACCGTTATCACACGAAATAAAAAATAAACAAAAACAAAGTAAACGGCAAAATATTTTAGAGAAAATAGGTTTTGAACAAGAGTCCCCTGCGTGGGAGCCGAGTAATGTTCCATAGAGCCTATGGTGGCTTCATGTCTGGGAAGAAATCACGTTAACATGTGCAAGTGAAAAGAATAGAGTAACAACCAAGCGTTACACAACGCGAGTTATGCATCCAGGGGGTCGATGATTGCTTTCAACTCTTTACAAAAGACTCAGCCATAATTCATCAGCCGCAATGTATAACGTCTCAATGCGGGAAGAGCTCATTGCGTCTCTCAGGTCTCTTAATGTTAGATCATTCATCGCTCCAACAGCCACAGCATCAACAAAGTAGACGTAATGTCTTACACGTGTTACCATGCTACTACAAAGAAGGAATAATACCGGAGTTTATACGCTTTGCTACTTCGCATAGATTATGACAATTTATGGAGTAGTGGGTGCCATACAAGTATACTGTAGTGGTTGCCTTAAATGTGCTTAAAGAAGTCTTTAAAAGGGCCGCTTTTAAACGTTCACTGTGACTTTGCTGCGCATTCTGCAAAGCATTGAATTTTTTTTTTAAGAATTCATATCCGTCTCAGCTACTTTCGCAAGAGTTTAGTTTTGCATGCGGATAACTTTCAGGTTAATTTTGTTAAGGAAGACACTCGCTAGAGTAATTGTAATTAAGCTTGACAGATTTATTAAAAGTAGGCTTTGGGATGCACGAGAAATTTACCGCAACACAAGGGCGTCGGAAAGCGGAAAGCTGCCGTCAGCGACTTAGCTGAAATTTCTTGACGATTCTTTCAGTGACTGTAGTGAGCTAACTTGCTTCCGTAAAATCTTAGAAACAGCCAGATAATAAGATTCCGCGATTGCATTTAGCGTAATTACACTTGTGTGCCCTCATTCCAATGTATCTGATCATCAACCGGGTAAGACGTATCGGCATTTATACACGTGGCATAGAATATTACACTGTTATTGCTGGTGGCAGCAGTAGTTTTAGAATAAACTATTTTGTTCGCGTTGTGCGCGCAAAGTTTTTGGAATATTCTCAAATAATTTATCATTTTTCGAGCATTCTGGCGCACCCTGTGCACGGTGGTGGTAACAAGTGTAACGGGTTGGTTACAGAACAGAAAAACAAGCGCGTGCGCCAATGATTGTAAGGGTCAGATCTAAGCACCAACTGGTTGGGCGCGGCTGTTGCGTGCTGCGTCAAGTCCGCCACAACACATCGATTACTGCTAGAATAAAACCGCACAAGGAAGGTTGTTTGTACAGTCGCGTGAAACATTACACAACGAAATTTTTAGGCAATATTGATAGTTGCGTTCCAGAGCAAAAACTTGAATCAGAGTTCACGGGGCTGGCGATATTGATATTGGATATCGATCACTCGATAGCACGTTTTCATAACATAAGAAGGTAAGATCAGGTAGCTTTAACCACTTCATCGTAAGAAACCATGTAGGGACGCCCACCTAACACAGAAACCCCAAATAAGTTAGAACAGATCCGCTATAGGCTTCCAAAGCACCGTAGAACGGCGGCACAGCTCTTATTGTAACTCTGAATACCCACGGCGCGTCTCCTTTTGCCGCAACAGAGCCGCCCCCGCTTCTGCCGTGCACGCCGAGAGCTTTTGCAATGCATCTTTGACGTGTCACATTGTAGCTACTGCTAACTAGCAGTCATGTGGCTCGAATTAGGAGTGAATGCGCGCACGTGTCGTTGCCGCCGCCACAGCGTCTATCTCCAGTAACGCATAGACCGGCCACGGGAGCATTGCTCCCCAAACTGGGGCGTTTATTCTCTATACATTCCTTGAGAACTCTCTATTCCCATCAATGCCGACCTTGTATGTAGATTGCGCAAAGAGAAAAGGAAAAGTTTAATTACTGAATTTTGTGCCGGAATGTTAGCAGTTGAATTTCGGTGTTACGTCACAGATTTCAATATCTTCTTCTACTAAAGGTAGAAAAATCTTAGTTCATAGAGAATTCATCGTGAAACAGGGTTGGCGTGCCAAAAAGGCACAGCAGAAGACAACATGGCAGTCCAAATGCCGTGTGCAGGGTCCGCTCCTCATTCGCTATGTATGTTTGCATTTTCGTTTTATGCTCCCAAAATTACTTCAACATTTCGTCATACTATTGTTACAAGACACCGGCAACGAGAGAGCATCAGGTAGACGACGAAGACGATGAATGCGATCGCGCTCGTGTTGTTTCTACTGTTGTACCTCCATCTTGGCTGCAGCTGCAGCTGCCTTTGACTCTCCCTGTATATTTTGTAAATATATTTCTTTCATTCATTCTCTCACCCCCGTGACACTGTGTATGTCCTGGCCGATGCCATCTAACACTGCGACATTATGGCGAATTGGTGCGGGAATCTCACAGCGGCGTAAGCCATCTTTCTTACTGGGTTTTTCTTTCGCTTACCAAGCGTTGTCTTGCAAATACAGTGGTGTGAAACGTAATACACAAACACGACAGAAACCGGTTAACTCAAGATGCCTTGAATGCCAACCTTGTAAAGCGTGCACCGCTGTGGACAGAGTCGCTTGACAGAGAAGCTACCTTTACAACTAATATTCATGATTTGATTTTTTTTTTTTCACAACATAGCGAAGCTGTTCTAGCTAGCCATAACTTCAACCATGTCACGCTTGTCCATGTCAGCGTCTTTTCGAACATCTGTTTTTTCTTTGGCAGTGTTCAAATTTTTCTTCACTGTGAGCTACCAACCAACCCAAGCATTCACGTTGACCTGTCACAAATTCACGCTGTGCCGTCGCCCCTTCGCCATAGCAGCAACCGCTGACGTCAAAGCTGCAAAAACACGCGGCAAAGCCTCTCGGTCGCTGTAGTGACGTCACGCGAAGACGCGCATGCGCAGATGCAATCACCTCGCATGCGCGTGTGGCGCGCTCGCTCAGTAGCTGCAATGGCCCGACATGGAATAAGTTTGTGCTGCCGAAAATTAGGTCACGCTTCGCGAAACAAGGCTTGCTGCTGAGCGGGAGAGCTAGCAGCAACGCCAAGAAGAACCTGTATAGACGGTTTCGCCAGAGCCTGCCGGTATCTAGCAACACTATGCGTTCACCGGAAAACCACCCCTGGAAGCTTCCGTTTTCGCTTGTTTTTGCGTGGTTTTAGCGTTTGTTGCTGGCCGCGGCTGCTTGTGTTCCCGTGTTTTATGCGAATAAAATTATTCCGATGAAGCGCTGGCAACTCGAGCAGAGCTTTGTCAAGCCAGGATGCAGTCTACATGCCTAAATAATTTTATATGATTGTCAAAACGTTCTGTTTTCACCGATGACGATAGAAAGGGCGCCTGCATTGTAGCGATCACGCGAGAAAACTAGATTCACATTATAAGAGCGCGTATAGTTTGCTCTGCACTTCATCAAAGGTAATGCAAAGATCGGCGCAGACTGATGGCACAGAGGTGATACTCAGACGTTAGGCTATAGTCGAAAACGTCCGGTCACTGAAACACATCATGCAGTCACTGTCGTGTCCTACCCGTGGCACGTAAGTGTACTGACGCCTGAAACGGGCAGCAAAACGTGAAAGCTAACACTGAAAATCCATCGCAAGGGTGTTTATTTTATAGTTTGAGTGATATCAATTATGTGCACTGTTCAAAACAACACGGGACGCAAAGCATCCGCACTTAACATTATTTGCCGCATAGTGTAAGTCGTGGTGTGCACGTTTCGTTGTCGTTGCATTCGATTTTTTTAAGGGACGCCGGCGAGTAGGATCTCATCTGTGTGAGCAAATGACTCATCGCCTGTGTTTCTACCGCTAATGAACATCGCCGCATTCTCGCTAATGTATCTTTTGGGCGTGAACATGGACTGTAAATTTTGGTAGATTAAACTTGAATGTAAATTTAGTAGATTAAACTTGAATTCATGAATAGCTTACTCGTGAGTAACCATAATAGTTCGCGTGACCCTGCAGCCGCAGTTGACGTCGTCACATAAGCACATTTTATAATTTCTCAGTCACGTGAACAGTTCGGATCGCCAGCAATTCCGATTGCCGCTGATCTCTTTAAAATGTGCCTAGTGTGACACAGACGCAGAAATAGGCGTTTTATACTGAGGTTCTATGCTTAGACGAAAACACAAATATGTTCGGGGTTCAACAGAAGGCAGGTTTCCAGTTCTAGTTGAAAAGCTGAATTGAACAACTTCACAATGAATCGAGCGACTCTTCTTCTGCGTGTCGACTATGTGGGTGCGCTTTGAAGAGGCAGACAAAGAAAAGGTGTGCGCTGTAAATCCTGGTCCGCGTCTTCAAATCCGCATTGTTGCCATGCAGAACCAACTGGCCCGATTAGGTTGGCTGACAAACTTCTCGTGCAGTTTATGCATTTTCTGTTTGTATAGGCGCGACCACTATAGGAGGCAACACGGAGCAGAAGGCGGCGCTTATCGGAACGCCACGAAGGATATTTTGCGCGGCGCCCATCGGCCACGTGAGCAGTGCGCATCTTCACGTAGCCGCTAGACGTTGCTGCAAACACATTCTAAGGAATGCGCCAGAAATAACGGAACAGCAAACTGAAACACACCACAAAAACACCGCCGGAACCTTTGAAAAAGCATTTGCGGAAGTGCCGCACCAGAAGTCTGCTGGGGTAGGCTGTTGGGCGCGAGCCAGTTTGTTTACAAACACCGAAACCGTCTATACGCACAACGGAAGACATGGGGCGAAGACGAGCGCCGACGTCCTTCGTCTCGTTGTGCCATTCCTTCCCTTTGCACTGTAATCGCTATCCAAACGGAATACCAACTAGACCGTACCCACACGTTGCTTCTGCATACGCAGCCAAGAGAGTCGAGAACAAGTACTCATCAGCTTCGCTGTTTGTTTAGCAGTTTTTTTTTTGTAGTTGAGAAGTCGTGATGGAGAAAGTCAAAGGTAAAGGGAGAGCGAGGACTTCACACTTCTTCGAACTTCCAAGCACTTGAAGCTAAGAATGGTCACGTAAAGCATCGGGAATGTTAACAGTCGCGTTTTGTTGGAATGCAGCAAAAGTAAGCTAAAGGAGATTAAACGCAGACAATGAGACACTGCGGTTGAATATATTAGTTTGACTGACGTGACTATTTGACATGTCCAGTGTAAGTGCGAAAGAATGTGGTGCATAAAGTAAAAGCACCTTGCGCAGCTTTTCGTGGGTTTCGGGGGACAAAAGACAGGCTGGTGATAATGTTGATCCACGGAATAGCCACTCAGTTAATGTACTTCTTTCAAGCGATCGAGCCTTACATGAATACAAGATGCACGTGACAAGGGGTCTGATTTGTCCGCCGCGGTCACTGTGTCCATCGCAGGCGAGTTCGGTCAACAGCGTAGCCCATTCTTCATCTTCAGCTGGCTCGGCTTTGGCGGGAACCGCAAGCCGACCGCGCCGGATGATCTGGTCAAGCCCGACAATAGCATGCCTTCTCCCGACGTCGAGGACCGACCTGCAGAGCTACTCGGCAGGGAGGCCATTAAGTGAGTGAACTGGCGTTTTTTGGTCTGCTGTGTAGGGACGAAATCATTACGATTGCCCATATTGTCGCCGTACGCGTTCATAAACTTCCACGAAACCAAGGACTCTTGATACAATGTCTTTCTTTTGTATCACGTGATTTAGTCCTATACTGAGTAAGCCCAGCCACAAGAACACGAAATCATCACTCGAAAGCGCAAGTCGTTAAATTGAGGAGGTCGTCTGTTTGCTACGCCCCTGGCTGACTTGGTTCTTTGCGTCCAATATTCCGGACCCCAGCTCTCCTTGAAGCACTTTAGGTTCCTCTCGTAGTCTAACTTCAACTAGAACATAAGACTCGCTGTTGCGCTACCGGTGGTTGCCACATTTCCACCTCACCCACTCCTTTCACTCTCGCATATGGCAGCATCGGCGGGATTCAATCGTAACTGTGGTGCCTGGAAGTGACACCGGTGGTGTTCTAAAGACATGTTAGGAAGAGGTGCGCAAACACACAGTGATAAAAAAACACAGTAGATTTCACGATCACTGGACTGCGTTTCATTGTACTTGCGTCTTCGCGTTGCCCTTACATAATGAGTCCAACCAGCACTCCTGTAACCACATCCGCGCATTGTCCCCGTCGCTACACGCAGAGTGCAGAACCTGCGCAAGGTGTTCGTCTCGTGGCGCAAGGAGCCCGTGGTGGCCGTGGACGGCGTCAGCCTGACCATGCACGAGGGACAGATCGCAGCCCTGCTGGGCCACAACGGTGCCGGCAAGAGCACTCTGCTCAACATGCTGGTGGGCACCCTGAAGCCCTCGTCCGGCTCGGCGCGCATCTACGACCTGCACACGGACAAGCCCGAGGACGTGGCCCAGATCCGATCCATGCTGGGCGTCTGCCTCCAGGAGGACATCCTCTTTGACACGCTCACCGCCCGGCAGCACCTGCGCTTCTTCGCTCGCATGAAGGGAGTGCCACGCAGCAGCATTGACCTCGAGGCATGGCTTCTGTACATATCGCTATTACTATTATAACGGCTCACACAAAAAAGGAGCCTATTGCAAGGTTTAGAAATTGCGACAAAAAACCACTGCCCGCAGATGGATGAAGGACGATCATTTCTGTGAAGTGTAAAACAGCTACGCATCACAAAAAAGGTCGCCACTTCAAATTGGAAGCTGCGCACTTTTTCTTTTGAGTGAAACTCAATTTGAGTTTGGCGTACAGACGCGAGCGTGCATGTTTTAAACGACAAGCGATGATAAGAACGTCTATGACCACAGTGCGCGATCTTTGTTATCATGCCTTGAGGAGTTAGCAGTTCCACCCCTTTAATTTCACACCAAAATGCAAATTGCAATGAACAAAAAAGCGGAGCTTGTCACACGAACAGGGCGCGTTAACTCGCCTGTTGTTCACTAGAAAATTCAAGGCACGTATGACCCTTGTTGAAGCTGACTGAGGCAAAGGGGCCAGAAAGTATCTGTTGAATATTTCCCTCGCCTGCTGACAAAGATAAACCTAATCACTACGCTAATTAACTGATTAAATGAATTATAGTGGCAGAAAGTGTCCAAGACGACGCTTTCCAAGTTCAGATGTGTAACCAATTTTGAACATACGGATTAGTGAAGAGTTCTTAAAAATAAAGGGGCGGGGGAGGATAGACCAGTACATAGCACCAATGGCTCTCGATGCTGGAGATAACCTACTTAAAATGTGATGATTGTGATGTCGGGACTCGGGACAGCTGTGCGCGTCATCACACTTTATCTATCGAAATGGCGACGCTTCGGCATCTGGAATCTTTGGCCAGCTAGTGATTTGGTGCGCACTATGATGCGCTCAAGGTACAAGCTGTTCACTTGTTAGATGAGAGTAAACTAGAAGAAGACAAATAATGTAATTTTGAACTTTAGCGTTCACAATGTAGGTGTGCCGAGAAATGCTCCACAAACAACGAAGTGACAATTGCACTAAGGATTGACACAGAGAGAAATTGAATAAAGCATGTAAAGAATCTTGCCTTCGAACAGCCCCATGGTACATTATGTGTGGTCCCGCAGGTAAAGAACATCTTAATTGAGCTGGACCTAGCGGAGAAAGCTGACGTGCAAGCTATCAAGCTGAGCGGAGGACAGAAGCGCAAGCTCTCAGTCGGCATCGCCCTCGTCGGGGACCCAAAGGTACGTGTGGTTGTCTTTGCCTGTTTTTGGAGATTTTTACGCAGTCCACACACCACCGGATGAGCGATACAGGCGAGAGGCCACTACTACCACCGCTAACCAAGAGCCAGGCGCTACTAGCCAACGCTAGGTTGCATTATAAATTTTCTAACCAGATTTCACCATGCCATATATCCTTGTGCAATGCAACTGGCGCGCCACCGTGTGGTCATCAGTGCAGATAGTAGTTGAGAGCCCGAGCAGAACCATACGCTCTCCCAACGCCTGCTAGCACGTACTTTATCGGAATCATAAACTGCCGCGTAGTCGATTGTACCAAGAGGTACACGTCGTGCCCTGTGGTAACGACGTTTTACAGTTTTTCTACTTATCCCTGCTTCATTGGGCAGCGAAATGAGTGTATCACGGCTGTGTGACGTAAAAGTGTTTGCTTCCCTCTCCGTCTGCCGTCTCGCGTTCTTCCTGTGCATGATCAAACTGGTCTGAGACACCACCTCTGCAGGTGCAAATCAAAATATCTAATTAGCTTAACTCATGAAAAGAATGACAAGTGTTGCTTAAAAATAAACTTCATTTAGATAACCTTAGCATTAATTTCGTCTCACGTAGTAAATGGCATACGACGTCGCAAACGCTCTTGGGGCTAAAACCCAGTGCTAGCCAAACGCTCTTGGGGCTAAAACCCAGTGCTAGCCTGGGCCAAAAAAAAAGAACTAGCGGATGTGATAAATCGAATCCCATTCTTCGGAGTGGTGCATGCAGAAGTATTTTTTATAGGTTAACATTCTGCATTTTAAGAAGAAAATATGCGGGACGTAGAGTAGTAAAACAACGGCGTAAAAAAAACGAAGCTTTGGGAATCTTGCAGCGGTGGGTGTGCACGTTAGTGCTTGTTTCGTAAAGGAACATAGAACAACGCAAGAGCTTGTATTGAATGAGAGAGGTACGATGGTATGGTGGCCAAAGTGACCGTACCATCATCGTCGCCACTTTACAAGGTGAAGCGAAAGACTAAACGGAGTTACGGCGTCCTCTCTGACAGAAATCGTATAGCACGTTCTCTTTCTCGCCCGCCTCAAGTTCTTAGCATGAACTGCGCGAGCGGCGAGGTAACGACTATGATCATGATGAGTGATGATGATGATGCCGCGGGAATGTCAAGCAAAGCACCTTGCGAGACTCGGTGTTTAAAAATCGCCGTGGCGCGAAGCCGCTACGAACGAGCATGCCATACGTCCACTCACAACGATTTCCACGGCAAGGGGCCGTGGAGCCCTCGATATTTCTAAATGCTCAAGTACGCGGGTAGTGGCCACGCACCAATATACTAAGTGTGAAAGAATGGCAGCTTACCGTGACAGTTATAAAGTAAGCATCTTTCATTACACACTCCTTACGCACGCATTGCGCCACCAGTATACTGACGACGGGCAGCAAGGCGCTCGCTACCATGGAAAACGTGGCCGCTTTCGCACAGGTTTTCCCGTTTATTCGTGGTGACATCTCAGAAGAATTTCAGGCTAAATCCTGCTTGAAGCACTAACACGCCGCCCACGGATGCTTGTGCCACCATAGATATCAAGACAATGAGGCGCTGCTGTCTGCTAAGACACTCAACGTTGCGCGTCCACCGCTCCAGAAGTGGCGCTGTGCGCGGCTTTCAAGGTGTCCCCTATAGGTCCCAAACGAAGTGTATGGTGAACAGTTGATAAACACTAGGATTCTCGATATCGTTCTGCGGAGATCTCGTTCGTGAAGAATAGACGTCATGGTGACGGCACCGAAAGAGCTTCGTCGACGGTATCGTGTAAGTGATACCGCGATAGTAAATTGTTCAGCGAACACCGACGTTTGTTACTTCGCAGATCGTGTTCTTGGACGAGCCGAGCAGCGGCATGGACCCGTACTCGAGGCGCCACCTGTGGAGTGAGCTCCAAAAGCGCAAGGAGGGCAAGGTCATCGTGCTCACCACCCACTTCATGGACGAGGCCGACATCCTCGCAGGCATGTGGTCTCGGTGTTCTTATTATACAAATACACCTTTCTATCGTTGAAAACTAGTCTCTTAGGTGTTTCTCTTGACGCAGAGCACTGCGTCGTTTTTGTAAAGTGATGATGCACAGAAACCACAAATGTTCAATGGGTGGCACGCACATCAACTTTGTCGAATGAAGCGTCAAACTTTACAGAAAGCACTTGTATGTAGTCTATTCTAGAGCAAATGATCATTTCAAGCATTTGTTACTCTCGCAGACTGGAAGGCAATTTTGTGCAAGGGCAAGCTGCGATGTGCCGGAACGTCCCTTTTTCTCAAGAACCGATTCGGAATAGGCTATCACCTCACGTGAGTGAACTTGACTTTTGTGAAACTGCTTCATGCGGAGTTTTACTGCAGTATCAATGCCTAAGCCCCCCAAAACGGGTCCTGATGTCATTCGCCCCCTAAAGGCGCGCTCAGAATGGCGCGCAAGCTTATGGCGAGCTCCGTGACGGTTGCCCACGGCTTCTCTTCCTTAATGACATGCCGATTATTTCGCTAAACACATAGAATGGCACAACAATGTTCAGAGCGGAGGCGATTACAGTGGCTGGCAGTGTATTAGATTCGTATACGTGTAAGATATTACTATATTTGATACAGCGAGTCCAGCACGCCTGAAGGCAGAACAGTAGAAAAATGGCCGAGGGTCCACATAAGCAAATAAAGTCTAACGCTAGAATAGTTCTCAAAAGCAAACTGTTTGCTGATCATGGTGCTGGACATATTACCGAACGAAAAGCTTACGAACAGTAAGGTATGTAAGTTCAGCCTGGCCCTTGAAGTTGCGCAACGAATTTTCGGACACCGTTCGGAAAAAAATGCTGGCGAAGATGTAAGGACATGCTCCTAAATGCATTGGTGCATCAGCGAGAAAATACGACTTGCTCTCTGGATTTCATGCCGACTGGTTGTGCCCCCGCTATCTCCGACGACAGTGCAGCAGTGGCCGACTGGCTCGCCCTACGCCATCTCCTGACCTCGACAAGAGCTCTCGCTGAGTGGTGCCCCGTCCTCGGACTCCTGCGACGATGTCCATATTTCCTATGTTCTCCTTGCTTCCGGATGTCGCGGCCCTTTCGCCACGTTCTCTCATTCCCCCTCCATATCTTTATACCTTTAATCCTGTCCTTTTAATCCCTCCTTACCGCCATCCCTTGTGAGCTACTGTTGAGGTATCGCACTGTGATACAGACAGTTACGGGGCTCACTTTCATCTTCTTTTCTCTCTTTAAGAATCACATAAGCGAGAAAATACAGTTACAAGAACGACGATTTGCCCTGTCAGCCACATATTTATTAGATGAACTGATCATTGACAAAGTTCGTACAATCCGAACCGTGTGGTCTATTTATACCGGACGGTGCTTTTATAGTTTGCCGTGCTTGTACAATCAATGATAGCGACGACGACATCACCTCGCGATAGAGTATACACGATTTATGGAATTTCGTCAGTGCTCGCGCAAATACTGATGTTCACGTTGCCAAACGGGAGTTTATCGTTGCTTGCTTGGCGCAGCATGGTGGTCGATCAGGGCGCGGACAAGAGCCAGATCAGCCAGCTGGTGCAGCGGTACGTTCCGAGCATGACGGTGTACCGGTCGACGGGCACCGAGCTGGCCTTCATCCTGCCCATGGATTCGACGTACAACTTCGCCAACCTGTTCGCCGCCGTCGAGGAGGCCATCTCCGAGGGCGCCCTTGGCGTGCGCAGCTACGGCATCTCCATGACCACGCTCGAGGAGGTCTTCCTCAAGATGGGCGAGGTCGAGAAGCCCGACGAGGTGCACCTGCGAGACATTCAGGTGCGCAGCCTACTTCTGCTTCAACATTTTCACTCTTGTACCCGCAAATGGGTGCAGTGTGACTCTTCTCATATACTCGAAAGCAGTGTATGCTCACGTATACGTATCGATTGCAGAGAAGGATCAGCTTCCTTCTGGGCTACGCCACTGGTGTAGGACGTCGCAATTGACGTCGCAACCTCAGCAGTGCATTGTTTACGGCTTAACGCGTATTTATGGTGTTCCAGGAGGCAATATATGTATAGTGAAAGGTCTTGTTTGAAAGACGCATGTGGCATACGTGGCATAAAGCTGCAATACAAACCCAAACTAAATTACCGACAAGAAGGTTCCACAGTCGCAAAGCTCTTCTAGTACCGCTAATTAACCCGCGACAAACACACCCGTACTGTTTTATCTAATCGGGAAACGAGTAGAAAAGTGGTCCGAAGGTAATCATGGCTTTTCTTTTGATATTGGATGAAAACTCTAGATTTTCGAATACAAGACTCTCACAATAAATACGACCTCACGGTTGTGGACATTGCTGAATTCATGTTTGATTTTTCAAATAATCGCTCACCCTTGCAAATATACAAATAAGACTGTACCGCGGGAAACCATTAGTCCACACAAAAAAGAAGAGAAAGAAAACGGAACAGACTCAAACACCATGCTCTAGCGTCTAAGCATAGAAAAGTTTACGGCTATGCCGAACAAACATTGCCGCAACACTTGATATATCGAACATCGGTTACGTGAGATGCTCCACGTGGTTGGCCTTCCCTCGCGGAAGGCGAGGCATGCATTAGGGAGAGTTAACGGGGCGATTAAGAAGGTGCCGCACTGAGTGAGCTGGCCATCTTCTGCTTTTTCCTATGATTCTTTAATGGCACGCTCGTCGACCCGTAGAGTGAGAACGTCGTCGTTTCTCCACTCCCCTTGTAAAGACAAAAAGAAAATTTTGCCTCGTATTTGTAAATCACTTTCTTGCCGTCCCATAATCGCCATGATTGCCACACACACGCACACACACGCACACACACGCACACACACACGCACACACGCACACACACACACACACGCACACACGCACACACACACACACACACACACACACACACGCACACACACACACACACACACACAAAGAACGCTTTGTCAATGAGAAAGGGTACAAAAAAATGTGGCAGGCAACGACGCCACTTGTAAACTCCCGAGCCAAACGTCATGACGTCAGTAGATATTTAAGTACGTAAAAATGAAGTGCATTGACCTTCTAAGATGCCCTAGACTTAACAAACCAGCTTTTCGGAAATTTTGTGCATATATTGCCAAAATACGACAGGTACTATTCAAACCCGTGACGTCACGAGCGAAAATTCCGGCAGAAAATTCTGAAGTGCTGCTCCAATATTCAATGTTTCCTTTATTACTAAACTGTGACGAAACCTAACAAAATTATTGTACTCGAACTACACTTCATCAATCTAAACAAATTCATTGCCACATTTTGTGACCCTTTAACGTAATCGCTGCCGTGAAACAGAAGAACCTGGGAGTTCTCCGCAGTAGTCGGTGATAATCACGTGGAATAAAATATGTTTGACGTCACCGCTGCGTACAGAATACAATAAAGAACGCGGAAGTATCACATTCAAAAACAAAGCCAACGTTAGGGCCGAGAAGACTGAAAGTCTCCAGCGCCTGAGTAATACACACAGCCGCGTATGCGTATGACAATGTTGAGGCGTTGTTTACATCAATACCGTGTTCTTCGCACCACCGCATATAAATCGCACCCTCAACTACATACAAACCATGGATAAACAAGAAAATCTTCCCGTACTGCCATGAAGCCACCTTCCTCGCGCGATGACGTGAGGTTGATTTGTGGGGTTTAACGTCCCACATGACGTGAGATTGTCTCACGGCCCGAAATTCGCAACCAAAATACGGTATACGTATATTCTTCAAACATTTTATACCGAATTATGCAATATACCGAACTGATTCTCGTTCTTGAATTTTTTTATTTATACGGGTTCAACTGCAGTAACAATACAGTAACTATTGCATTTAAAATTCATTTTACACTACAACGTGTATGACAATTTTTGTTCAGTGCAAATTTCTTTTTTGTACTGCAAAAGTGATTCACACAAACACCAAAGCACTAAATTACTCAAGAATTGGTGTCACGGCACGTGACAAGGCGAAAGGTATTTGAAATAAATGCGTATTTGTCAATATTACATATCTTAGCTCAATAATACGTGAGCAGAGGACCGAAATGATTGCACAAAGAGACCGCACCGCCCAAAGAGACCGCACCGCGCGTAAGGATGCTTTCCAGAAGCTCGCCAGACGGGGTCGTCTCCAGGTGTCACGATCTTGATGCGAGCGCAGTGCACATCTGACTCGTTCACGACAGGCAGACATTGCGGCATCAACAGTACGCCACAGCCCACCGCCCACGAGGAAAGCGATGGGAAGAAGGCCTGAGGGCGCAGAACCTTCCGGTTCCGTTTCTTCTACACCTCAGGTGAGTGGCTGCTTCTTAACTGTGCTTTTCTCTAATCTATGCTTTTTTATTTCCGTGAATCATGATGCCAGCCTATCTGAATTGTAGATAGTATCTTTTGTAAGTTACGCCAGAGTATCTGAGGGTATTCGGTATTTCTTGAGGTCATTTTTTAGGCTTGAGCACGCAAACGTGAATAGCTCAGTTGATTCTAGAACAAACGCGGCCGCTAGTGATGATACTCTGATGTTCTACGCCACATGTATAAATGTGGACGTGCCTTGCCGCGGATCAGTTGATCGACGCTCTGTTCGCCGCTATCAGTGTCAGCGTGTATCGCAGTAATCTCAGTTTCCGTTTACCGGCTACAAGTTCAACCAAATAAACATTTCATCTTGGATATGCAGTCTGCTAACTTCATCACGTCACGACCACGTGACAATGTCTTAATCATGCAGTTGAGCAGGAACAATAAACAAAAGCATCAACTCGAGAACGAAATTCGGTTGGCCAATAGTGATGCATACAGATTGTAGAAAAGTCGCCTTTTATGGCGATAGCAATTATATGGACCCTCTCTTCTGGATTTTGCCGCCGGCGTCGGCGTGGGCGTGGCCGAAACTCACCGCCTATGTACACGTATCCATATATAAATGAAAATGCAAAAAAATAAGGAAGAAATTCTGAAAAACACTTTGACGCGCGGAATCGAACGTAGAACCTCCGAGTCCTGAATGCGAAGCGTTAATTACTGAGCCACCGCAGAGCACGTCCTTCGACAATCAAACGGCAAGCTATTTATATCTACCACTTAACACTGGTGATGGGCATCTCAGAGGGGGGAGAGAGGGGGGAGAGATCTCCCAGCGTACTCTGCCCCTCAGAGTAGAGAAGGTGGATGCTCGCTCACGTGCCCTTATCTCCCGGTGGGGACGATCGCACGTCTTGACAACGCCTCCCCAAAAAGTTATGCCTAGAACGTGAGCCGCGAACGCGCTGCCCTACCCTCCGATTTTACCCTCCTCCTTCGGTACGAAGGCAAGCGTCTCCGACGGTCACACCCTGCAAACACAGCAATGCTTAGCAGCCGTCATGTCACGTGATGAGTGGTACGGAGGCGAGTGGTCTCACGCGGCGGCCGGTCGCAACACAAGGCAGGAGGCATGTCCTCCGAGATTTCGTGCTGGCAGGAGGCTCCTAATTGAAAAGAGCGACGTTCGAGGCTTAGTTTTTCTAGGAGGCATTAGTCTTGACTGGCGTTGGGCTTTCACTAGAACGTTTTTGTTGCAGTTACCGGGCGCACAAAGCTTACTGCAATCACTGCACAGTCTTCGTTTGCGAAAAGGGCGCGCTTTCCAGACACAGCGTAGTAACAACTTAGACGCTTATTTGCATTCATCTGTACCATTGAGTTCGTTTCGTGCATCATTTGTGCGTGAGAAACGCGGGACACGTTTAGATCTGCTTGCCGTTCGGCGCGTGACCTTCCAATTTGTTGCTATCGCGTTAATTGCTTCGCCTTTGCAGCAAAGCTTTGACTTTTTTATGTAAAAAAATGCTGAGAACCAAGTTTATTAAACTATGGCAAATTTTTAAATAGTAAAATCGGGTGTGTATGCAAAATTAGTCTAATACCTGGAATTTTTCAGGGGCAAAATTCCACAGACCGTGGTTGAAAGAAAAAGTAAGAACCTACTTGAGAAATCGAAACTTCCAGATCACTATTTGAAAAGCTGTTTTGCTAAATGCAACTTTTCGAACACTCGATACGAAGAAATGGTGAGATACCCTGGTGTACCAGATATGATGAGTTAAAACGCATACTTCTTGAATCGTTTCTTCAGCGCCAAGATGTTTGAAGGATGGAGACATTCAGCCGAGTCAGTCATACAACACGTATGACTGCATGTGAGCAGCTGCTTAAGAATAGCAACTTCACAATGATCAAAGCGGGCAGAAATTGCAATGCTAACGGACTTGGCATATTTATTTAGCGCTTCCTTAACGTAAATAGAAGAAACGTTTGGCAATAGCGTTGTTAGATGAAAAGGGGTACAGAGGTGCTGCTTTCAACGGCAAACTTCCCTTTTTCTGCAGCACGACGGGAGTCTGCACTCTGGTACCTCTTCTAGCCCTACGGCATCGTGTAGTGGAGTGCATCTGGTAAACACGCTAATTTAAACGCGCGTACCCACGTCTGCACGATACCACGCATCCACCTTAACGTCAGTCACTCGTGCAACTTTCGTCACAGCACGCTATACTAACGCTGGCGCTACCCGCTCTCCATGTCCGAGAAAAAAAAAAGTGCACCCAAGGCAAGGTACATAGCGATAGACGAGTGCCAAGCCAGAATTACTTTCAAAGAAAGAGTACCAAATGTTGCGAAGCAGGCCAGTTGACTGTAGTCACCATGAAGAAAAGCTTCCAACTGGCACCGGCATATTACGTTAGTTTTAGGGGTGGACATCTTAGAACCGCACACCGTCCCTCTTCTGTCCATGAACCACCGCCCGGCGTCTTCAGCAGATGTATAAACCGAAACATCTTTGAATAACAAGAAGGTTATCAACAGGTTACCAACCCAAACGAACAAAAAATTAAAAAAGCTGATATACTGATAAACACATCGATATTTAACCTCCCACTAATAAAAGCATATGGCTAAACAAAATAGAAAGTTCGTAACAAGAACATAGAAGGCCACGATCATTGATACCATTCAATACAAATTAATGAAGCCAAGCAGTGATGCCAACCTTAGAGATTTATCTCTCGACAAGAGATTTTTTCCTCCTTCGGGGATTTGGTGTCTTTTTTTTATGGACCTAAACATTTTCGTAAAGATCTAGAAATGTGACATTACGCGGCCCGATTAAAGGTATTGCTAGGTGATCGCGTCCATTTAACTAGGAAGGCTGTAAACATGTTACTTTATGCTATTTCATTTTTTTTTCTATTTGGGACAGTTTTGGTGTTCTGATAGACCGTGTGAAGCGGATATCAGTATCATAACACGAGATGCTCTGAATGGTGGGGTAAATAATCTTTGTAGTCGTAGGTGTTAGGTACGCGCATATCATGAACTTCATGAGTGATTCCTGAACTGTGAAACAAAAATAATTTTTATCTTGTAGTGCAAATAAACACGTGTCAAGATTACGCACACTGCGTGCTTTCGCCGAGAAATGTCTCCATGGGAAATAACCAAAAATATATTAAAAGAACAGTGCGAAAGTAGAACTGAAGATTGGGTAAGGTGGTACAAGATCAATATTGCAGAAATGGTGTGATGAAAAAAGACAAGAAGACTGTTAAGGTGTTTTACAGCCTTTCCGTCATGCCCTTTACATGAGAGTGAAAAAGTGACGAATAGATTTGGCGAAACGGGAAGCTGATCGAAAGTACAGAGGAAAAGTACATCTGTCAGCCAGAACTTTGCAAAACTATATTAAAAAATATATCGTAAAACTCCCATGGAGACGCGAACGTTTTCGGAGCAATCTGTTGTACTGACTGTTGACACCGAGAAGTGGAAAACCCCATTTAACCTTTTCACTCAGCTCATTGAAAACTAGTGGAAATAGGTATTATTACTGCTTCCCTTGTTAACGCTGTTAGGAGGTCATGCCCGCACTCGATGCGATTGGCAGTTTTAAGGCACAGGTCGAGCGCCTCTTAAGAGCTGATTACCCGAATTCCCAGACTTCTGCAGTTGCGGAAAAGTTTTTGAAGCAAATCAAACATCAAGAAAGACAATCTCAGCCTTAAAATGCTTCAATTTCTAAGAACTGTGTTGCAGGCAAAAAAAGATCAAAAAACGCGCTGGCATCACTGTTGTTTTTACTTATCCGGAAAAGCTATCAAATGCTTGTAAGTTTGTGAATCAACCAGCTGCAAATATAGAAAGATGATCTGTAAAAGTAAGTTGGTGAATCAACCAGCTATAGTAAGATGCTTTGTAAAACACACAACGCGCTTTTTTCTTTGTGCCACTGGTATCGTGTGTTTTGCTTTGCTATCCTGTAGTAAGAAATACATAGGGCAAAAAGGAAGGTGCCTAAATTACCGCTTAAGAGAGCATGATAATAATGTGCACAATGGGGTTCAAGGTCACATTGTGATTCACTGCCATGACTGCGGCTGCGTGCCTCTCTTTGAGCGTTGCAACTTGCGAGGTAATAGGCAAGCGCCACTCGCAGCCCTCACGTGAGATAATTGAGGCCTATCACATAAGTAAGTTTGACAGTACATGTGTAAGTTCACCATCAGCTGCGCTATTTCAAAGAGATTGCGTATCTGAACCATTCTTAAGCTCTGTACTGGTTTCCAGTTCAATCAACAAGTGACAAGAGTTTTGCTGCTACTGTACAGCTGTGGTTGTTAACTGCCCCTTCTACGCATGCCCCTTTTTTTTCACACACATATGTACACCACTCCACTATTAACTCGTTGTTGAAAGTCGGCACTGTGTGTTGTTACTATTCTGCGTCCTTGTCTGTTGTGCTGTTCGTATATACTGAGACACTGCTTCGCCCCACCATCAGCATTAACTTCGTGGATGTACGTGAATTTTTTACTTTAAGGCTGCTCTTGACTGGAGAGTATTTGTTTTATAAAGTGTTTAACCCAGA
The DNA here is from genome assembly GCA_013436015.1 of Rhipicephalus annulatus. NCBI lineage: Eukaryota > Metazoa > Arthropoda > Arachnida > Ixodida > Ixodidae > Rhipicephalus > Rhipicephalus annulatus. The sequence goes on from WOVY01009798.1 coordinate 90,470, forward strand.
AAGACATTTATGTCGCAAGATTTAAACCTTGCAAGAGAACATGTTAAAACGTACGACTAGCGCAAGATATGCGTTCAGATAAATACAGCATTCTTGAGGCCAATACTGACCAGTTCATGAAGGTTTACAAGTAACAGATCGACTCCCCACGATCGCTTTTTTTAAGTAAATCTTTCAATTCCTGAAAACGATTTTAACCCTAGTCATTCGTGACTTTTAAGGAAGTTTCCGCCTCTTGAAGGGCTTCGCATAACGCGGAAGAATTGCGACATGTCACGCGAGATTTCTTCGGTGATTTCGTCATTGCGGAGAATTTATAGCATATGCGGTTGTATACATGTGGGCCTTGCAAAAATAGCTAGCGTACCATTGAACACTTACCGTCACTGAAGCACTAATCCTGGCATCGCAATAATGCATCTCTGTCTCGCTTCCTTTTCAGAGCTGCGCACCTCTCCTTGTCCTCCGGCTTCGACTGTGCTGCTTGTGCTGTAATGTGTACGCTCGGATTAAAAGCGACAAGTTACGGGCCTGTCCCTGCTTCGCAGGTCGTTCTATGAACTTGTCTGCTCTGTTCTACGGACTTTCGCATGTGTCTTCTCCCCTTCGCATGTCAATTCACGTGTTTGTCAATGGCCTCTGAATCGACTTGTCACGCCTCTGACACCGCTCGCTGCTACATACCAGTCTGCCGTACGCGCCATCGCTAACGCTTCGAAATTGCCTTCTCCATCGCTTGCTGCATCATATCCTTGTTGCACACAAATAGCTGCACATCTCCATGTCAAGTTTGCTTTATTTAAGACGTCACGGGTCTTAAACGTTTTGAGTGTGGAGGGGGGGGGGGGGAAATGGCAGCTGCAGGCAAACGGAAAAAAAATCGGAGAATTCGGAGAAATGACGTTTATTTCTGGCGCTGATGTATACATACATACATACATACATACATACATACATACATACATACATACATACATACATACATACATACATACATACATACATACATACATACATACATACATACATACATACATACATACATACATACATACATACATACATACATACATACATACATACATACATACATACATACATACATACATACATACATACATACATACATACATACATACATACATACATACATACATACATACATGTCATGCAAAGAATTGACATGGATATCACTGGACCAACCACAAGGATGCGTCAGGTTGCGATGTAAAAAGTGCGAGCAGTTGGCTTGCCAACCACCCCTGCCTAGCATCTACACTAACGACGGCAGGACTTTGTCATCATCGTGACTTGCGTCTTTTTTCCCGATAATATTTTCCCCAAAAGTGTCATGTATCTGTTTCAGTTTCTGCATACACTTGGCATGTAGCAGTCGATGGAAGTGGACATCCCATAGGGATAACAGATGTCTCGCGCGTGTGCAGACCAACTACCAGAAGGAGATCGAAGAGATGGAGCTGCTCAAGGCCAACAAGGAGACCATGCCCGTCAGCACGGTGCAGCCGAACGTGCTGCAGGCATTCATGGCCTTCTTCAAGGTCAGTTCACCTCCGTTCGCGGACGCCTCGGCATTTATTGAGCCACCTTGGTTCTTCCAGATATATCAAATAGCGAGGGTCTACTTTCCGAACAACTTCTGTGAGCATCACAATGTCGAGTCACGCTAGGTGACTGCTCTGGCCAGACGAAATTCGAGGGTGAAAGAAACTTCGCTGCCGGGCGCTTTGTATGATTGGCAAAATCCTCAAGTACGCTTTTTTTTCCTCGTTTAGCTTGGCCTAACCCGTCACGACGGAACTCGGAATGTAGTCCGCCTCGATGAAACAGTGGCTACGATGCTCGGCTGCTGACCCTAAAGTCGCGAGCTCGATCGCGGCAGTCTCATTTCGATGGTAATGACATAGATGTCCGTGTACTGTGTGATGTCAGTGCACCTAAAAAAAGCACCAGATGAACAAAATTTTTCGAGCCCTCCACTACGGCGCTTCTCATATGTTGATTGTGGGACGTGGAACCCCAGATAATACACAAAAGCTCAGAATATACTCGTGAATTAGGTATCGACGTGGTAACGTCGATCCAGTGATAATACGCTGCCGTTTATTCTTATTAGTGTCTGAGCGTTTAAATACGTGTTCACTACAAGCGAAACTTTCGGCATCTTTAGTTTGGTCAAGTCACGCCCGTGGAAAAGCCCGCTCACGGCATTTCGCGGTAGTTTTCTTCTTCATCAATAGCCGACAAAGACGCTGCTACTGTAAAGGTTTTCGCATTGCTTCTACGATGTGCAGTGAAACGAGTCTATTCCTACTCTTAGATGTGGGAGGCACCTCTTCACACTGAATTGATAACAAGCAGAGCCGAACTGCACCGAGTGAGCGTAATGTGGCAGTCACTCGTGGTGTATGAGGTGTTAAAGTGTACTTGGTAATAGTAAAATCGACAACACAGTACTACAAATTAGGAAAGAGCGTTTAAACTTATTCGAAGGTGTTGTGGAAAATTGTCTCTTTCTTGCAATGCAACCTCAACACCGTGTCACTGACACTAATTCAAAGACGCCAACGCCATGTATAGTGTAGCAGCAACTTGTTTTTGTCTCACTCGTATTATATGTGTTGTTGATGGCAACCATGCTGTCACGCTTTGTAGCAACGGTTCAGATTTGCGAAACACGCTTCGTATTGACAGAAATGCCTTGTGCTAAAATTTTGCTTAAGAGTACATTTCAGCCAATCACGATACGGGACATCGGTCGACCCATTGGAAGGCGCACTTATGAAAAAAGTTTTGTGAATCCAGCCACAGATGTTGAGGTTGAAGTTTGTGGCACTGAACGAGCAGAAGAAGATGAAACAAAAAATCACTTTTTGCAGTCTCTGTATACTCAACGCATCTCCTGCTATTAGGTTAGTGAATCATTTGGCAGTTACAGCTGGGAAGTACAACGCGTCTGAGCATTAGCAGAAGCGTCGTAGTCACTCAAACTACGTGACACCCGTGCTCGTTCTATACAGTTAGCTTTCGCGTTCACACCCCATCTCTTACCACGGGACGCACCTACACAAAGACGTTTTTTGGAGCTGCTGATCAGGTATGAGGCTGTGCTAGCAGCTGCACATTGTTAAGGTGCGTTTCCGGTTATCGTTCCACGGATTCATTTGTGTGTTTGCTTAGTCTGAAGAACAAACATGAGATAGCACAGGTGACCCGCTTCGAAAACATACAGGCACAACAGCGCCCCGAAATAGCGAACCACGTGAACGTTAGTCTCATGCGATACGCTAACAAGAGCTCAGCTATAAAACCACTACCAGTAAACGTCACCGACACAGTCTAGCCAAATGCAGCATTAATCGGTGAATAAGTTCATTACATTTAAATAATCCTGAGAAGTCTACGAAGCCAGTTATAAAAGATCAATACTGCCTAGAAACAGCTCAAGTACGACAAAAATACTGCAGATATTAGCATCACACTTGAGAACCGTATACAGTTACGGCTCAACAATTAAGAAATAGACATACACTAGCGTATTTCTTAAAAGGCGTGTCCCACTCCGAGGAGTTCGACTCGCAAAGTTTTAACTTTCCCCAAATAATAGTAATCTTATCTCTCATAATAATAAACCATTTTTGCAAACGACATCAGGCTAAATGTCTAATAAGGGAAGGTTACAGGCACGCCACGGCGCATGCCTCGTATCCCTACAACGGTTGTTGCCCGTAGGTCCGACTGCTGCTGTTCGTGCGAGCCCCGATGCACGTGGTGCCCCTGGTGGTGTTGCCGGTGATTATGGTGATGCTCAGCTACCTCTTCCTCAACAAGAACGAGGTGCCCATCAACAGACTGGGAGTGTTCACGTCCGACTTCTACCCGGAGGCGAAAATCATACGAGGCTATACCTCGGCCAACATACAGAGTAAGCACTACAAAAGAAAGGTCTGGCTCCACTGCATTGTTTTCTGTGTTCTAGATTATATGAGTCGTACTTACTACTGGCGACGCTGTGTGATAATTTTGTTGCGATAGCAAATATATGGACAGTCTCGGCGGATTTTTGTCATTGCCGTTGCCGCCATGTAACACATAAAAGTCCAAATTGATAAGATCTCCGTCGAATCGAACCTTCGATCAGAGGTGACAAACGCGGCTAAAGCAGGCGTCAAACGAGCCTGCCCCCACCGGTTAGACCGGCCATCGAATGCTCAAGCAGAGAGCAAGCACTTCACTCGTCTTTAACGGTCGTGAAAAGACGCGAGGGGAAGGACTCATTCGCTGGATTTCGTACCGACCGGTTCTGCCCCTGCGATCTCTGACAACAGTGTAGCTCTAGCCGACTGGGCTCGCACTACGCCATCTCCTGACGCCGATCTTCGACGACAGCGCAGCTCTGGCCGACTGGGTCGCACTACGCCATCTCCTGACGCCGATCTTCGACGACAGCGCAGCTCTGGCCGACTGGGCCCGCCCTACGCCATTTCCTGACGCCGACAAGAGCTCTCGCCAGTGGTGCCCCGCCCTAAGACTCCTGCGACCGTGTCCATCTTTTCTATCTTCTCCTTACTTTCGTCATTCGCTGTGTCTGCGCCTCGCTCTCTCCTTCCTCTCTCTCCATCTCTTTACCTTTTAATCCTATTCGTTTAATCCCTCCTTTACCCCCACCCTTCGTGAGCTACTGTTGAGGTGTCCTCCCCCTGAGAGACAGTTACGGGGCCCACTTTTCACTTCTTTTCATTTAAAATCACTTCCTCCCCAGACACGAGGGGAACGGAGGGAGGGGGGTGTCCCTCGAGCCGCAACTTATACCTTTGATTTCACGAGCATGCACTCATCCCTTGCAAGCGAGTTATCACGATATTTCGGCAGCCGTTAGCGGGCGGCATGTATATTCTCCTACGTGGGGTGCTCTCAACGCGATGAGAAGTGTCCCTGAAGCGGCGTATTCTCTGAAACAAGCGCTTCGTAGAGTTACGTGAAATCTGATTCAAAAGAGTTAGCTGACAGCCTCCCTTCGTATAACACTACAAATGGCTTCACCCTCGCAGTGAAATTGACTTTTTTTTTGTTCTGTTGTATTCGGTGTTGCCTCTGTAGCTGTACCGAATGTGGACCACTGTTCTGCAGCCCTTGATGAAGTCTTCGAGTAAGCAGTCACGGCTTGGAAAAGTTTGTGGTAACGCCTCGTCTGGACAGAAGTATTTGTCACGCCAGGACTGGAAAGGCTTGCAAGCAGACGGAACACTCGCGCGCCTTCTTAAGTGCGGCCGTGTATTAGTAACAGCCTTCAAGAGTAGAACACGATAGCGCTATTCAGGCACTGTGTGCATGGCCATCTTATTTTCTAGCCTGTTTCGGTTCTCAGTGCATGCCTCAACCGTACCGTAAAGAAACGAACAAGCGTGCGTGTAACATCGCCTGTTTCAAACTATACTATATTGTCCACTGCAAGTGCAATTGTTAAGTGCACACTACGCCATAACTCTTCCGTTTACGAACCAGCGAAGAGCCCACTACACGCCCATAAGGCAACACGCGAACACATGTTCGAGCGCTTTGTAATAGGTGAGCTTTTAGAACACCCACGCGTTGTGTAATTCACAAATTATGACGCCTGGCGCAATTCTACGCCTCTGCCACGGAGTGTTACGTGTGTTCAGCAGACCCCTTCCACCACATGACATTCATATTGCGTGTTTTTTTTTCCTCCGCGTCAGTTTCGAGCAATAGTGTGGCTGCGTGGTAGGACACCTGCTTGCCACTCTAACGGCCTTGATTCGATTCTCACTCAGACCGAAGTTTTTATTAATTTATTTGCATGTTTTCTTTTCAATTTTTTTTTTGGTTACACACAAGTAAATTTTCGCTCTCGTTCAAAGACGCTGATGCCAAGTTTTTAACGCTATATCGCGGTAGCAGAGAAGCAAAACAACAAGGGGGAGCGGGTGCTCCACCCTGTCCCCTTGCCCGTGCGAAATCTTATGTCTCTGACGCAATTCAGCTTTTGAAAATGTGCGTGAGTGCGTGCGTGTGTGTGTGGGGGGGGGGGGTAGCATGGGTGTTTCCTTATAGACAACTGCGAAAATACCGTTGCTATGTCAACTTCATCATATAGCGATTATCGGGAATTTTCACACGTACTCACGATGGTGCGGCTTACAGCAGAGCTACACTAAATGTCACTACCATTGCTTCCGCGCTTGACACGCTGATAGCCTCCCGCATCCTTTTTGCCGTGGATTGTTTAAGCATCACCGTAGTTTATCCGAGTTACACCTTTCTATAATTGTCAATAATCCGCACTATCGAGTAGAATATTACCACTGGCAGCTCTAAGAACGCTACGCAAAGGCTAGTGTATCATCTGCCACATTTTGTTGTTCATGTAGAATGCTGTTCCTAGACAGATGCTTCGCTGCATTTCATTTTTTTGCCCTACAGCTCCTTCACCTTGCCCCGCCGTGGTAGACTAGTGGCTAAGGTACGCGGCTGCTGGCTAAGATACTCGGTTGCGGGATCTAGTCCTGGCGGCGGAGGCTGCGTTTTCGATGGAGGCGAAAATGCTGTAGGCCCGTGTGCTGAGATTTGGGTGCAAGTTAAAGAATCCCCGGTAGTCTAAACTTCCGGAGCCCTCCACTACTGTGTCTCACCATCATAATCATATGATGGTTTTGGCACGTTAAACCTAATAAATAAATAAATAAATAAATAAATAAATAAATAAATAAATAAATAAATCTCATTCACCTTGCTTTACCTATAAACCCCTTTCAGCTAACAAAACTTATTGTTTGCACACTCTCACCCTGTGCAGGCGAACCGGTTCGACTATACGAGGAGGCGATGCGCAAGCAAATGATGAACATCTCTTGGAGAAACGGCAGCGTCACTCTGGACAACATCGAGCCCAACAGCTACTACGCCTCGGTGCCCGAAAACCTTGGCGGGGACTACAAGGTAAGCTTGTCCAGAGCTTTAATGTATACGAATGAAGTTCGGCATTCCGGCAAGTTATCAATGGAACGAATCGTTGCTTATTGCATGTCGAAAATATAAAGGCAAAATCCTTCAGTACGTCATAAAAGTGGAGTGGGAACGTCCAGCGATGTCAACAACACATGTGAGGCAAAAAAAAATCGATAGGCGCGTAAAGTGGCATCATCGTCAGCGTACAGAGCCACAGGGGTATATACCTATAAAGACAAGAAGACATTGATAAGAATGATGAAACTGATAAGAGTTGACAGAGTGAAAAAAGTGATATAGTACTTGACCCAACACACGCGAGAGTGACCCAACACTTGACCCAACACAGTGAAGTTCGCTCCCTAACGAATCTGGGGTAACAGCGTTTTGTTGGGAGTGATGCAAGGCGTATCTTCTGAACTTAGTTGCGGATTGTCGAGTCATACTACAACAAACTGCTCAAGGTTCTTTACCAGGTCACTTATGACGGCGAAGGTGTCTACGTGTTCACATCATTTTGTTTGGGAATGCGCTGTTCCTCTCGCGTGTGTTGGGTCATTACTATATGACTCTCGCGTGTGTTGGGTCACTACCCCAGATTCGTTAGGGAGTGAACTTCACTGTTCCGTATCTATATTTCCTTTTCATAGCCTTTGGAATCAGTGACGTGAGAACAGCTTCCGTGAAATCATTTACACGTCAGCCTCCTTGCGAGGGATTTGACCGGCATGAACTCGTACAAATCTGGCAACTTAAAATAGCACTGCCAATGATGCCTCCACTTCATCGTATGAATATTTAATTCCAATCAAGCGTTGACCATTGTGCCTTTTCTCGTGAAGTGCCAATTAACGCAAAATGTAATCGAACCAAATGTTGCCGTATCGAGCTCCTCCTTACGATGTACAGTACTATCAAGTGTCAAAAAAAGGTGCTTTGATGGGCAACTGTCATATTGCGGGCCCCTTAACTGCAAGTAGACGTAGAATAATTGTTCGGGAATGGCGCTGCTCTACCAAAAAGAGTCAGAACAGTGAAGCATCTGTAGTATTATGCAAATGCAAGCCACTGTGTTTTTGCCAGACAGCGAAATCTGTACACGGTGCACACGAAAGTGTTCCCACTGTGTGCCCTTCTGTACACACAGCCCTTGCATCGATGACTCTTTATTCCTGCCCTTCGCAATCCAACATGCCTCCTTTTCCTTCTTATGCTTTCTCCGCAGTACACGACCCCGCTGACTCTGCTGTTCAACGACTCGCACGTGCACACGCTGCCCATCCTCCAGTCGCTCACGTTCAACGCCCTTTACGCGTCTCTGGAGAAGGACGAGGCTGTGCTGGACGAGCGACGGCTGCGTGTCTCCTCTTACCCGTGGCCCCAGCGCGGCGTCGACAAGGTGTTCGACGCCCAGCTCTACACGTGGACCATGATGATGAGCGTGGTGCTCGCGTACATGCCCTCCCTCATCGCCGTCGAGGTGGTCGAGGACAGGCAGGTCGGTGTCGTACAGACACCGGGCAACTTTGGCTACAGCCTGAGTGGTTGTGGGCTTGTGCCGTTGCGTGGGTTAGCATTCCTGACCAATGCCACATAACTGATGCCAGTCAAATTGTCAACATTAGCCGTTCATTAGCTATAGACAATAACGAGCGTATATATTTCGCCCTACCCGGTATTATGAGGATGCGTACTGTATTCGGTATTATGAGAGTATATACTGTACATACATACCTACTGTAACATACTGTAGGTTTTATGTATGTCTTCGTGCAGACGGATACGTTCTGACCAATTGAAGATACATCTGCTATAATTTAATCTGCTTAAGTCATAAAAATGGGACAACACACTCTTCCTTTGAAGGGCCACGTATTCGGTGACATCCTTTACATCAGATTATTTCTTTTTGCGAATTCTATGGACGCATGAAACCTTCCAAGTCTGAGTATAGGTGGTGCACGACGTTAACGACGTTAGGTAGCACAAATGAAGAGCCCTAAAACAGGTTACGGTACGTGATAAATAAGGCTGACGCGGTCTCCTGGCTAATCATTTTTTTTAATTCTTTTCGGACTATGTCTTTCTGTATTCTGTTGTTTTGTGATTGTGTGCGTGTACCACCGCAGTGACAGTCCCGAGATTCTGTAGCGTGAGAATAGCTATTCCTTCTCGGTTCTCAAGATTTGCGGAGTACGCTGACGGGTCGATTCGATAGGCATTCAGTCCACCGCAATAGAGCAGTGGCTAAGGTGCTCGGCTGCTGACCCGGGGGTCGATTCTGGCCGCGGCGGTCTCATTTTCTCTGGAGGTGAAGTGGCAGAGACCCGTCCGTCCTGTTGCGTTGGTGCATGTTTGCTCGATATTTCCGGAGCCCAACACTACGGTGTCTCTCATAATCGTATGGTAGTTTGAGGTCCTAAAACCCCATATTATTATTGTCGCTAGACGTACAAAGGCTGGCATTTCGCTAGTGAACTATATACGTAATGAAACACTGGAACGACGTGTATCATCGCAACTCTATATGACGTATCTCGTGGGCACTGCAGAACAAGGTGAAGAACCAGCTCCGCGTGTCCGGCCTGCTCTTCAGCGGCTACTGGTTCACGGTCCTGCTGAGTCACGCGGCCTTGTACCTGCTCTCGGTGCTGCTGACGGTGCTGGCCCTGGTGTTGTTGCGGGTGCCCTTCCTCACCGAGCCCGTGGCCCTGCTCGCCATCGTGGTCCTGTTCCTGCTCTACGTGCCGGCCTCGCTCGTCGTCTGCTACGTGCTCACGCACCTCTTCAACAAGCACGAGACCGCCAAAGGAGTGCTTCCTTTCCTCGCGCTGCTGGTGAGAGGAGATTGTTGCGCCATCTCAGCTTGGGCTGGTGTAAACCGTACAGTAACTAAAGGGCACTCTGGCGCTGTGATCGTCAAGTGACCGTGGGAATGATATAGAAGTGCGCAAATTTGTTAAGTCTTCGCGCATGCGTGCATAGAACACGCTTGTGCACTTGTTTATTCCCCTGTTTCTGGCTTTGTTTCAAAATAAAATGATGGACCGTTGTGAACTTAGTCGATTTGAAGTGGTGGACCTAAAAAGGGAAACGTGGCGAAGCGTAACCGCTAAACCTTCACTGAATGTCGTCTCGTGAGAAAGCCGCTCCAGGCAACGTGAACCCAAACGAAGCCAGAAGAAGGGCGACTAGGCAAATTAGCTTACTACCCATCATTTCCATGCTCGCTGAAGTGCCATGCGTTGGTGCTCCCATAGACACTAGCACCAGAGTTCTATCCAATGAGCATCATTAGAAACTATACAGTTTAGACAGTGGACTGTACTGTTGATAGGGGCTCCTACTTCAATCAAGTGCCACTTACCTGTCTACTTTTGGAAATGTAGCTTATGGAAAATTATTTTAAAGGGAAGTTTTCGAGACTGACTTCTTTTTTTACCGACCATACAGCTTAGGCCAATGGACACGTGCCGCTCGCTCTGTGTCCGAACAGACATCGTGGGGCATTGGGGATATACGCAGCTGAGATTGTGGCACTAAATTAGGGAACAGTGTGAGTGAACAAAATCCGTGAACTGAAGCAAGAGACGAGAAACTAAACAGTCCGCCATAAAAGGAATCGAACGTAAGTCGAGACAATAGGAAACAAAATGAAACCACAGCTCTTACTCTGCGAAAAGCATTCAGTTACACTGAATTGTCTGCACAGCTCTCCCCCCCCCCCCTCAACAGCTCAGAGCTTCGTCCTTTCAACGTAACGATCAAAGTAGTCATCGAAATTGCACGGTGAAATGAGGAGTTTACCGATAATGTTATTGTGGTCCAGTAAGAGATTGTATGTCTGTGGTTCCTCGCGTGTAAACCCTAACTCTCGCGAATCCGCTCTCTCGCCACAGTGTTCCATGTTCCCAGCTGTACCAGTGACCATTCTGGACATGATGGGCTCCTCTCGAAGTGCCACGGCGTTACACTACACCCTGTGTCTGCTGGTACCTTTCTACATTCCAAATGGTGGCCTCTACTACATCACTAAGGTGAGTAGGAACCTATGAAGCGAAAGAATTAAGCAGTTATTGCATCTCGGCGATGGTATAAGTTGCACTCAATACAATTATTGTTATTCCTGTATTTCTAATTCGAACACACCTTTTATTAGGAATGAATGTTGCTTCTTGTTAATGTGGTGCACAGACATTCAATGCGTAGGAAATTTTTCCTATTTTCTATTTTTGGCCTGGCCAATTTACCTCATCATTTCATTGCTGCAGCTGACAGCGTCACATACAACCAAAAATAAACTAGCTACAGAGATGACAACACAGTGAACGCTAGCTGGCTTTTAGCGGAGTGTGCATCCTTTTTTATATATATAAAAGCGAAATCGGTTGAAAATAATATGTGCCTCATTATCCGTGAAGAATCACTTTTTTCCTGCGGAATTCGGCTGCACCACCACCTTTTGTAGTATGCCACCTGACAAAAGCAGTGATAACAATCTGGCGCAGTAAGAATTCACAGAAGTGGATCCTCATTTACAGGCCGCCCCACTGATCAATTTCCATCACGTTGGCACAATTCTGACTTCTAGCTAAATATAGTTCCACCCAGTGCTTATCTCAAACAAGTTCAACAAACATTGTAAAGGTGCTTTTTTGCATGCTAAACCGCATTGCGGTAGTGCACGCTTTACAGGTACGAGAACCAGGCGATAGTGCGTGCGGCCCGACTGAACCGAGGTGGTCCTTCGGATCGTCCAAAGCTTGTTAAATCGAGCCGTAACGCAACTGCTGATTAGGGGCAAAAGCAAAAACTAGAAAAATTCGTCTTACTTTTATCCCGTCTTGCTAGCAACGCCCAGTATTTGCTCGTTTCCCCTTTATTTTCTCATTATTTTTCCTCCCAGCCATTTTTCCGTTGACTTAAGGTTTGGCTAATCAAGGACACGCTGAAGAGCAACGCTAAACTGGTAGACCTTTGTAATAAGCGTTTTCAATACTTATACAGTGAGACTGCATTAATAACATCTAAATACTGCGCGACAACAAGACACACGGATGTGAAAGACGATCCAAAGGCTAGCTCTCTTTACTTCTCCGCTTTTGTTTAATGGCCATGGCTTGCTGGCTAAAAACACCATGAGGCATTATATATTAATTTATACCAGCTCAAGAGTCGAAACTATCCAAGTAAAAAGAGGCGAGAATGTTTATTTTTGAATATCTTGGTGTAACAGCACCTTTACACGTAAATGTGGAATTACAAATTCCAATGATTTCTTTTTGTCATTTGGAAATTTCCTGTGCGAACATCGTCATATAAACTCGCAAGGTTGAATCTTATATGATCTTGCGAAATGCAGAGTAATCTAATATTACTTATACACAGCGAATACGTGAGCAGCCATTCCAAAACATACACTTCTCACTGCGAGCAAGTGCGAGAACTTCGCTGGCACATAGACACCAGCTTTCATGTTTTCATCCTTTCTCATTCTTAAAGAACTTTTCTGTCTTCGTAAGAAACAATCTTCTTTATTGCGCAAGCTTAAGCTAAAACTTGATTCAAACGAATGCATGAATGAATTTTATTTGTGTATGCGCACACAGCCACTGACACTGACGAAGACACAGACGTGTATATTGTAGAGTTTAGCTTTGGCAGCACCTTGTCTGTAGTGTCTAAGGACAAAATAATAAAAACTAGACTGCTTTCTCTTTTTAGTTCAAAGCTAACTTTGGCTACTTGTTAAGTAATTTTCTGGTCACATAGTCAAGCTTATTCTTCCTTCCCTCTCAGTAGTACCGTTTTCCTAAACTATATGAGCGGATAAATAGCTGAAATGAAAGAAATGATTTTGACAGCGCCTGTCCTGTCAGCATTATTTCATCCGTTCCGGCTGTTTATCCAAAGCGTCTGTTCTGTCAACATGTTTCCTTCTGTTTCTGCTGTTTATGTGCTCATACAGTTTACAATATTCTGCACCAACTGTTCCAGTATACTACTATCTTGAGGTGTACTCTCTCTCTCTATCTGAGTTTCAAAGAAGAGCACCTCGCTCTAGGCGTGCTATTATTCGAGTATATATTGAACAAAATAGAAGCCTTGTATAATCAGGTATAATTGTTGTCTTTGTTCGCAGACTTCGGTGATAATCGAGACGAGGCTGTCGAATGGTTACGATGCGGACCGGTGGATGTTCTTCGACTGGGACAGCAACATCCTGGTGACGTACGTGGCGTGCCTCATCCACACGCTGGCCTACTACTTCCTGCTTCGCAGTGGCTGACATCGGCAAGGCCGGGGGACGCATGGCGGATGCCTTCTGGATCACGAGGCGCATCATTGACATCACGCCAAACTCCGACCTGCCCGAGAAAGAGGACGCCGACGTGAAGGCCGAGAGGCAGAGGGTCTCACAGATGGACATCAGCCTCATGCCAAAGGTAGAGTTACTACTGTAGTTCCTCGTGTTCCTCCATTCGTAGCTCGCCGCGTCCTCTGGAGGCGAGCTTAGGTACGCTAAACAATGACACAATGATGGTGTGGCAGACAGAAGTTTTTCCATAATTGTCCCGTTGTACATTGTGCGAAAACTTATGTATCTGTCCTTTGCACTACCTACGCTGTACGCTACCCCTTGCTCTTCCTACGGTTTTGCGCTACCTACAGTGATACAGGGATAGATCATTGTCAACCACCTCGGTCATAGTCCCTTCTATGTCAGGGGTGGTGGTGGTACAAAATGCAGGGGTCTGAGGTTTCAGAAGTCAGGTGGCCTGTCTGTAAAAGGGGAGAGGGTGGGGTCCTTATGTAGGCCTGGAATAAAATTCGGCAATGCTTGTCCGATCATATCGAGTGGGGTTAGGGGGGGGGGGGGGGCTTGGGAAAATGGGTAGTGTATTCCCGGGAGCAAAATAACGACACAATTAGCCTTGCCACTGCTAACTTTCCTCGTAGCAGCGATGCTGTTGTAGCTTGCCGTAGTTTGCGTGGTGTCAACACAAAAGTGGGTACGCGCCACCGTATTCGGGCAAGTCCCACAACCTTGTATAGCAGGTGCGAGACAGGAAAAGATAAATAAACACAAATAAAGGAAATTAACACAAAACACAATAAAAACACAGGCATGCAGAGAAATAGAGAAGAAGAAAGAAAGAAAACTGAAGAGAAAAATACAAATACAAGAAAGAGAGAAGCACAAAATAGAGAAGAAACAAGAATAAAATCAGAGTAAGAAGGAAGATCACCTAGCTGCGCTTTTTTCTCAGTCTTCGTACAAATGCTGCGAAGAAACCATAATATTTTTAGGTGTGATGTTATATCTTAACTGCACTGCTTTCGACTTGTCGACGAATGCGAAATCGCTAACAGTGAGCTGTGTATCATAGCATACCGTGTTTACTCATCTACTGCCAGCATTGATTAGCAGTGGCTGATATTGGCTTGTGTTTAAACCATATTCAACGTCCACAAGAGTATATACAAAGTAATGCTGGCTACTGGTACCTAAATTTTGATGAATTATTTCTAACAAGTTATTTAATGTTAATGAAATTATGGATAACGTTGGATAATATTTCCGTTCAACCTCGATCCAGCGATACTCCAACACACACGCAAAGACCATCACTTTATTCTGCCGTCTAAATATGAAAAGCCTGAAATCCGTGACTAGAAGCTGGAAGTACGTATATACAGCCTCGAGGCCGCTTGTCGCGCAGCACGCAAAATCATCTGAGTATAGACCATAGTCGCAGCACTCGCATAATAGCGTCGCTCGATGTATGAGGTTTCAACGTTCGCCAAGCTTAAAATAGTTGTCACAATTTTTTTCAAAGGTCTTCTTACTCTGTCTGTCTCACTAAGGTATAATGAAACTTTATACGCTATAGGGAACTCTGGCGCTAATGTCTACGGAAGCCAATACATACGCCATTTCCACCAGCATGGGAATGATAGGTAGTACACAAATTTGTGCAATCTTCATTCTTGCGGCTTCATTTGGCCCGAATCAGCTTTGCCGCAAGGCGTCTCACCAAATCAAATCGGCTTACGAAGTTCGCAACGGTCTGATCTTTTATTCAAGAAAAAAAACTGCAAATAACAAACCCACAAAGTGCGTTTGAAGCCCGTGGGTACGAACACGAAGAAAATTTGTGTACTAACCACCATTTTGAAAAGTGGCTTAATAATCGCAGCGCGGGAGTCTGCTCTAGTTAATTTTAGAAAACGATGCTTTTCACGACTTCTCATCGCACTCCTCTCAGGCGCCATTTAAACTTTTCATTTTAAACGGCACGTATTTCAAACACAGACACAGGAAGCGTGGGCTTCCAAGAGTTGAAAGTCTAAGCTTTGTGTCTTCGTGTTTCTAACGTGTTGTCGTCTTCGCACAGTTTTGTTATGTCTGCAAAACCGATTAACCAACTAGCCCAACAAGCAGCACCGCTTCAGTAAATTTTTATGGCTTCCTTGCTTTGTGTACACGCCAAGTGTGAAGTGTACAGCGTGCAAGTAGTGAGGCTACGCGGGTTTATTCCCCCAAAAGGGGTTTTTAAAAAATAAACTACGAACATTTTGGCGATAGGTGATACGTCACTGATGAGCGTTGGTCTAACTTCTTCTTCTAGTGGTCTAAATTACAAAGGGATAAAATAAATAGCTTAATCTTGTGCAACTACTTGATTTCTTAGAGATATATTTCGGCAACAGTTTTACACTTAGCTTGACCGATGGCTGCACAGCGCGGTCAGCGCAACAGATTGTTCATTGTTGTGTTCCTTGTAGCACCGTAACCCGTGGTTCCTGTCTCTGTTTCTGCGAAAAGCAGACCCCGCATCGGAAGTCGCAGGGACCCCCGAACAAAAACCGATAAAGGTACGCAGACATTCGAGCGGCTTCAGTCACCAACTTCCTGGTGCAGGTTCACGTGATATTTGTTCTGCTCATCAGCTTCTGTTTTGTTCATCTCTGTTCTTTTCTACCATTCTAACAACAAGTGTGAAGTTTATCAGAAGTGCATGTTCATTCACCACTTTTAAGCTCGCAATGTTTTAGGCTCGTCCCTTTATTGAGCCATATTTAAAAAAAACTGCTGATGAATAAGCTAAAGAGAATGAACATGTCACAAAATTGCACGTATACGGTGAGTGTATACGCCTTCTTTAAGAAAAACCCTTTTTTGTGTGCTAAGTCTTGCAGAAAGAAAGCTTGGGGTACGACGGAGCGCACTCTTTCCAATAAAAAGTGTTTTCCTTTACGAGTACAGTACCAACCCGCCAAAGCAGCAGACAAGGTGCGACATACTAGTATATGTCGGCACCATGACGTATAATGTGACATCCAAATGAATGCGGATGTGTTATACCTTGATGAAGAGTAACCACTGCGGGCCGCGTAAAAGATACTTTATAGAATTCCGCTTCCTTCCTTTTTTTTCCTTTTTGCTGCTTGACGCAGTTAGTCATCATTCCGCGCAGGCTGTTAACTTACCGAAGCCACATGCCACAATGTCCGACATCGCAGGTAGTGCAACAAGTTCGAGCAATCTGACTTTCCTTTTCTTACAGGAAAAGTCAAAAGAGCGCCCAGCCTCCCGTTTGAAGCTCTCTCTTGAGCAAATCGAAACTTTGCTAGATGCGATCTCCAGAGCGCACCCGATACGCCACTCTTTTTCTACTGGCAGTGTACAAACTTGGTCGGGAGCCCTTTAAGTGCTTATTGAGTGTGCTTTATTCAACCGATTAAGCCACCTAATGTGACACAAAGTGCTTCGTGCTGTAATGTCGGCACAAACGAGTGGTGCCGACACTATCGTGCACCGCGCAGCCCCCGGTGGTGTACGTGCACGAGCTTCGCAAGGTGTACGAGGAAGGCGCCCGGTGCCGTCCGCGCAACCACGTCAAGATCGCCATCCGCAACCTGTCCATGGCCATCGACAAGGGCGACATATTCGGCCTGCTCGGCCCCAACGGTGCCGGCAAGACATCCACCATGAAGGTCATCGTGGGCGAGGAGAGCCCCTCCAGCGGAAGGGTACGACATTGCTCGAGAAGTGCTTTGTTTACTTCGCACGCCTATACAGTCTACAGGAATCAATATTCGATTGAATATGCGAAAACAAAGCGATCAAAGCGTATCTTCCTGGTGCGCTTTTCTCACGCTGAACATCGGGTCTCTTGCTTGATCACGAAAAACGCGGGTCGACTGAACACGGCGGGCTGCATTGCACATGACGCGTCCAGTTGATCACAGATGTCAAAAATAGCACTCGACAGGACAGTGCTATTTCATGCGCAATCAAATTTCGTCATAGTTCTGAGATCTCAATTTTATGACTTCCGATTCGATTGTTCGCAATGCGCCGTTCACAGCCTGTGGACACCCGTGGCAGATATATCACATACAATCGCGCGCAGTATTACTTGCAGCGCTGTGTCTACACTCAAGGTGGTGCCAACACTGCAAAGTGGCGCCTACGTATAAATAAATGAACTAAACTCCCTAGCGACTTTCTCAACAAATTCAACGTTTGTCGGTGTTATTGTTCTGGCTTGAGGTCACTAACCACAACCAGCCTGTTGCAGCATATATTGGGCGCGACTGTACAGTACAAATAAAAAAAAGAACTGTTGGATAGTCGCTGTAGTACAGGCAAGTAGTAACGTACTGAATGTGCAATGCGTACTATGTGGGTTCGACTTCCATAAACGAGAAGTTATCTTTTCATTAGTTTCTATAATATCGCGTTTTTTCTTACTATTTTCATTTGTAGAGTGTGATCGTAGCGTCAGAGTATACATATTCCAGGCAGTGTATGATGGCAAGGGAAAGCTTACCTGCTAAATACTGTGTGCGACGACGTTGCAGGTCGCAGTGGGAGGCTTCGAGATCACGTCGAATCTGTGCCGGGCCTTCAAGATGCTGGGCTACTGCCCGCAACACGACGCCCTCTGGAATAACCTGACCCTCCGTGAGCACCTGCGGCTGTTCGCGGCACTCAGGGGCATACGCTATGACGAGATCGAGCCCGTAACCAACTGGTAAGTCTACATTATGTGTTTTGTAACGTAGATTAAAGGAAGCACCTATGCCCTGCTGAAGGCGCCCCTGCCCAGCAATGATATTTCCACGTGGCCATGACGTTTACGAAGGGTTCTGTCTACGTTTTCAAGGTAAAACTATTTATCTGGCCGCGAAACGGGAACTCAAATAACCGCAGTCGACTGATGTGGACGCACAGATCGTGGGTCATCGATAAACGGACAAGCGGTGAAACGCCATCGAGTTTTCCAGCCTTATCACTGGTCGCAGGCTCTGGAATTAGCTCGAGTGTTCGCGTCGGGCGCACAATCTTGACAAAGTGATGAAGCTAAATGAAGCTTCTCAAGCACTGGGGCGCTCTTCGTGCTGCATTCTTTCTGGTTGTAAACAGAACACAGCAACAAAAAACGCGCATTGTTATGTAGAGTCGGATACAACTTTATAGAAGCCTGGGGCATTTCCTCCTAAAAGGCGGTTGCGCACAAGCCTGCACCAACGGGCGCGCATTCAACTGTGGCGTCATAAGCAGGAAGGCTGGTGGCCTCGCCTAGGAGATTTGCCGAGTACATGAGAGGAACTATTTCTTTAGTCGCAGGCGCGATTGGCTACCACGCCTCGGTCGTATGAGCGGGACATCTCCAGAATTATTCTGTCGTATTCAACTGTAGTAAAAATTATGTCGCTAACGAGGCATAGTTGGCACACGAACGAGCCCAAACGAAAGTAGTAAATAAAACTAGTCAGTCCAGCGTGTCTGTTGTGTACTCTCTCTCTCTCTCTCTCTCTCTCTCTTGTATTCACGTTTTCACCGCCTATAAAGTCATCGCATGCCTTTCAAGTAATTATCAATGAAACAACGCACGTAAGTGATTAGGACCCTACGTAAACACACGGCAGCACTGATTGACAATAATGACTGATTCATAAGGCTACACCAACAAGCCCCAATTCTCAATAGTTATGTTAAAGTCTACCGAGATTGTGATCGTCGCTATACACGGCTCTCAATCTCCCTTTTTCTCGGCAGGCTGATGGACAAGCTGAACATCCGCGAGCACGCGGACAAGCGTGCCAAGCAGCTGTCGGGCGGGACGAAGCGCAAGCTGAGCTACGCCATCAGCATGCTGGGCAAGCCGCGCATCGTGCTGCTGGACGAGCCCTCGACGGGCATGGATCCGCAGTCGAAGCGCTTCCTCTGGGACACCATCTGCTCGACGTTCCCGCAGGGCGGCGAGCGGGGCGCCCTGCTCACGACGCACTCGATGGAGGAGGCGGACGCCCTGTGCACCAAGGTGGGCATCATGGTGCGAGGCGCCCTGCGATGCCTGGGCTCCACGCAGCACCTGAAGAACAAGTACGGCGCCGGCTACACGCTCGACATCAAGATGCAGCGCCAGGAGGGAGCCTGGGAGAAGAACCTGGGCGACTTGAAGCAGTACGTCAAGCGGGTGTTCCCTACGGCCTCGCTGCGCGAGGGCTTCCAGGACCGGCTCACTTACGACATCCCGCAGGCCGGCGTCACGTCGCTGGCCAACGTGTTCGTCGCCATGGACGAAGGTGCGCTTACGCGGCTGTCGTACCTCTTGTACTACACTTTCCTTAACTGCATGTCTGTTTGCGAACAACTATCCCCGATACGGCTGTGGGTCGAACGATTACCGCAGTTGTTCATAAAGGTATACCTCGGCGCCAACTGTAAGTGAATGCCATTTTGGAGCATCTGAACTTGTACGTTTCAATGTTCTTTGTCAGAATGCGTACAAGCGTATTATTGCCATGAATGACAATTCCTTCAATCTTACTGTTTAACTTGCCCCCATTCAGGACTATTAACCACCGTGCACGTCGTAAACAGACGCCGAATAGCCCATTTGTAAACTTAAACGTCACAAGCTTTTACATCATCTGCAAATGCTCAAATGCATAGTTCGATTCCTCGATGATGGAGGAAGCTTTCTTGTATAAATAATCAAATTGCACGCCCAGAACACCTCACTTACACGGGTTTTCTCTGTTTTTAATTTCAGCCAAAGCAAAGTTCTCAATAGAAGAGTTCAGCTTTAGCCAAACAACGTTAGAACAGGTGAGTCCCGTACAGCGTTTGCACACGTGGGTTGTGCGCATGTGCAAAGTCCTTTCATAACGATTGCCTAACACAGCTGGCTTATTCTTAATACTACGAACCTAATTCGCGTGACGCAACCTCGGTATCGCATAGCGCGAAAGCCTGCGCGATGGCAGCCGTGAGACCAGGACAGTTGCGTGAAGCCGGCGAAAGCGGTCACCCATGCGATTTACCTTTGCCAACGAAGTGACTTACCAAGGCGTCTTTGGTGCGAACCAATGTGAACCAAGGCGTGTTTAGTGCGAACCCAGAACTCATCTCGTGCATTTTTTTTGCAGTAGCAATTATGCGTACACTCTAGGGCCATTTTGCGGTCGCTGTCATGTTCCGTATAATGCACAAATCTATCACATCACCCCGCGCACGTCATATGTGTTCTACGTGGGAGCGAGAGCTTGTGAAGACCGCCTACATGAAGTGCTGGCTGGTTCCGCAGGGCGAAGGAGCATGAACTGCCCGTGATGGGGGAAGGGGGGGCTGCGTCGCTAAGTTACAGGCGGCTAAATTCGATCAAGAGTGCGGTTACGCACGCTTTATCTTCACTTATATTAGCATACAGTTCATACTACTGTACGTGCTGTGCTTCCACCGCTTACTTCACGTTCAACGACAGGTAACGCGAAAACAGATTACCTCTGTGGTATGGCCCATAATCTCTTACGCCAAGCGCCATGTAAAGTTACGTGGCATTAGGTTCTGATGAAGTTAGCTGCCACTCTTTCTCGATATAACATTCTAATTAGTTGTTAGCCGCATTTATCACTTCGCACTTGCGGTGAAACTGACATTTATTCGGTACACAACCTTTAGGATGTAATAAAGCATTCAAAAATATTTTGCAGCACTTGTATATTTTGGTAAACTTCATTCAAAAAATACTTTCGCATTCAAGAAATGTTTTGCCGGGTCGGTTTAAACTGATGTGTGCGAGAATGGGCTTAAAACAAGAGGACGAGTGGACGTGTGTTCTTTCTTCATTTTTCGTGCTCACATTCTGGACAATTTTCCACATTTATCTATATTACTTGCAGTATACTCACGTTTAAACAATAGCCGACTTGCCGAAGGTTACATGGAATTAGAATTTGCACAATAACAACTAATCAACCAGCGGAAAATTTCAGTTGCAATGCGAACCAGGCAATTGGTAAATGTGCACTAAAAATTTCGCACGAAAAATGAATTTGTTGCGTGATGTGGTGCTTGTACGGTACCTTTGGCGATACAAACATCCGAGCCTTTTTGCGGTAATCGACTCGGTTGAAGAATACGAACTTATAAAAGGCACAATTTGGCAGCAAAGGCGAGGCGTTGAATGCGATAGCAGCATATTGGAATGGTGTACGAAGTAAGGCTAGCAGCTCACCTCTTTAGCATGCAACTTGACGAAGCACAAGAAGCTGCCGTGAGAAAACGTGGTTGCTGTAGCCAGTGCAGCGTGTTTCGTGCTCTTGATCACAGCACATACGAATATTCGTCTGCTGATCCCAAGCATGATACGTAGTGCACGACCATGCCCAGAAGATCAAAATGTCTATTTCCTGATCGCCGCAATTTGCGACCATTGCGGCAATGTTATTGGTCTCGACTGTATACGAAACACGGCCACAGCAAAATGCATGGCAGTGCCCGTATAATTGTTATCGCGATAAAATCTATCGACCTGGGTTAATAGGTAGTTTGAGAGTTGGGGGTCCAAGACACTGGGTTCCCGAGCTGCGTTGCGCATGTTGCTTTTGCGTTCTGAGGATCAGCAGATTTTAAGAATTAGGTCAAAAGCAGGCTGCGTTGGGTTAAACGCACGGGGCGATACTTGTGGCCAAATTAAAATTATGCGAGACGCGGGCTAATCAGCGCCATGGCTTATGCTGCGTGTCTCCATGGGTAACATTGTAACGTTCCCATCAGCCTCATCGGATGCTGCAGAAAGCAAGACGCAGATTGCTGACGGACATACTCCTGTTTCTCTTTGACCCGCAGGTGTTCCTGGGATTCGCCAAGGAGCAGGAGCTCGCCCAGGAAGACGACGACGGTCAGATTCACGCCTAAAGAGTGTTTCTTCTTAGTATATGCGCGCACCTCCACCGTCCTTTTCTCCTGTGTGTCATCATTGTCACATTGACGCTGCTTATACGCTCGGGTTCGGATGCCTCATCGCTGTGTTCGTAAATAATAAATCATGTGCATGTCATTGCCACGACCATTCCACTATGACAGTTACTGTTGTTCTTTCGGCAATACGGAAAGCGCAATCCCCATAGTTAGGGAATCCACAGCGAATCCACGGCCACCATAGCCCTCCATAAGATTCCCAATAAAGAAGGGTGCAAGGTAGAAAGACAATCTTCTTAATGCTATTGACCGCGTATATACAGGAGGTTTTCAGAGTCCTCGATTAGGAAGAGTTAGGAATAACCGTTAATGGAGAGTATCTTAGTAACCTGTGCTTCGCTGATGACATTGCATTGCTGGGAAACTCGGAGAACGAATGGCAATTCGTGATTCCTGAATTAGACAAGGGAGCAGAAAGGTAGGTCTCAAAAATTATTCTGAAGATAATGAAAGTAAGTTACAACAACCTCGGAAGAGAACTGCACTTCGAGATAGGTAGAAGTGTCTTTGTAGAAGTTGCAAAAGAGTTCGTCTACTTAGGACAGGTAGTAACTGCGGAGCCGAACCATGAGAGTGAAGTAACTGGAAGGATAAGGTGTATCACATTCGGCAAGCATGACTGGTAGATTGCCACCATCTCTCAAGAGGAAGTTATATAACAGCTACATCTTGCCGGTACGGAGCAGAAGCCTGGGGATTTACAAGAAGGGTTCAGCTTGAACTGAGGACGACGCAGCAAGCGATGGAAAGGAAAACGATAGGTGTAACCTTGACAGAAATGTGGCCCGATGAGATTAAAAAGTTTGTAGGTATAACGTGGCAACAGAAAGCACAAGATCGGGTCGATTGGCGGAACATGGAGAGGCCTCGAAATGCAGTTGGTGTAGCCAAGCTGATGATGATGATTGTTAGGCATTTACGTGGGTACACGTCGCCTTTTGGCGTGGCGACAATTTTGCGCGGTTTGGTGGCTACGCGCACAACTCGCAATTTTACGACCGATAACGGCTGTCCAAAGGCGATCAAGGTCGAATTTTATGGCGAAGCGTTTTCATCGTCCACGAGGAAAAACGAACGGACGGTTCCTTTGCTGAAGGAAACACTTGCGTGCAGGGCGTGTCCATATTTGGCTCTGCTGCAAAAACATGCTCGCTTAGATTTTAACAAGACTGGTGGTTGGCAGTTAAGGTTTCCTTTGATATAGTAGTACCATGCACAGATAATTTCACGACCACTTTCAATTAGGGGACTGGTACTTATACGAGTGCCACTTTTAATTGTAAGCGTGCGCAGAATTCCCGATAGGAGGGGGGGTAATTGCAGCGCCCCTTCCCCTTTTAGGTCAACGCACGGGACAGACTTCGCGCCTTACCTTAGCCTTAGACAGGCTTTAGGAGAGGAGAAGAGTGGCTCCTCCTTCGCGTTGCCTGTTTGCCACCACCACAACTGTATTGCATGCAAAGACCAATTGAAATCTCTTCCAGAACATTCGACAAACTGCATGAGATTTCACAGCTGAAAACGGGAGATACTGCTATGGGAAAACGGCGCCGAAACCAGCGGCGAAGGCAAAACAGGGGACGGCGATGGAACTAAAGTTAGGTTGTTGTTGCCTGTCATTCCATCAACGCCCCATGCCTAGAGCACTCTTTTGCCGTGATGACTTATTTATATTTATTTTTTATTTATTTATTTAATAATGTGCGCCTTTCTCAGGCTCATACAGGGTGGGCGAGAAAATATACACAGTCGCGTACAAACTAGGGAATATCGCACATAGCGGAAGAAACAGAATCACAAGATGATGGTGAAAATAAAACTTGAACGATGAAAGCAATTGTACAAAATCATGGACAGGTCACAAAACATCGAGGTATCAGCAGGGTACAGTGATCAGTGTGTTCGGAAGCGCTCACAAACATCAAAAAACGAAAGTTGCTTTTAGTCTTCATAAAACAGGCTTTCTACATTCCGAACAAATGAATCTGCAGAGAAAAGATTAACGCATTCACGTGGCAATTTGTTTCACTCTTCCACTGCTGACGGGTAGAATGAATATTTAAAAGTGTCACAGCGTGACATGAATGGTCTGATGCACTTATTGTGGTTGGTACGAAGGGAGTGATGGTTAGGCGGCTTTATATAGTTGTCTTTATCTATGTTTAAACCGTTGTGATACAAAAGAAAAATAAACTTTAAGGAAGAGACACGGCAACGGGCTGCAAGGGTCGGCAAGCATGCCCGCCTGCGCAGCTCAGCGACACTGTCATGCCTCGAATACTTAGAATAGATAAAGCGAAGGGCCTTGCGTTGGACGATTTCTAATTTGTTGGAAAGATATTTGCTGGAAAGATATCTCTGTGCAGATACTGTGTTGCGTTGTGCTTAGGTCTAATGCGCGAAGCTTCTGTAACTATCGCATTTCAAGTGCCCTGTCCATCCTTCTATCACCGTCCCGTATCAAGCACTCTTTTTCCTTGTTGTCATTAATTCATTCCTTAGCGGCGGAGCCGCGACAACCTATTCCGTTTTCTCGCATCGACTTAGAGAGCACCGCACCGCTGTCACCATGCATATGTAAAGAGATTTTTTACTCAAGTTGAGCCTCCTACCGACTTCGCATCGTTTTCTCGTAACGTCACACGACCAAACATGCCTCTGATAATGACGTCTACCCGCCAATCGGGCACAATCAGCATTTTAAATAAATATTTCAGAAGCATTCCACTTTGATAAGGTGACGCTGGGGTGTCAAAGAATATCAAACCACAGACGATGACACACGCGCCAACGTAATCCTAAACCCATGTTCAGAAAGTCACCTTTGAATTTATGGTATGGTTATTTACGTTTGCCGTTGCAGCGGTGTGAGTTTTAAATGCGAAGCATTTTTTAGCTAACTTCGGCAACTTTGAGCGTATCTATCTATCTATCTATCTATCTATCTATCTATCTATCTATCTATCTATCTATCTATCTATCTATCCGTCCGTCCGTCCATCCATCCATCCATCCATACATCCATCCGTCCGTCCGTCCGTCCGTCCGTCCGTCCGTCCGTCCATCCATCCGTCCATCTAGCCAGCTACGACTTTAAGCTCTGCTGGCCATTTCGATAATGGTAGCAATACCAAACTTGGTATGGCATAACATCACTGTATGAAGAACATATTTGACTAATCATAACATGAAAATTGTGACATGTATGTCATGAATGTCATAATTTACATTTCATGGTCCTGCAGCTCTTGTGGTGGTTTCGTTCACATGGCATATGTTGCAAAACTGGTATGGTATGACATAATTGCATGGCGAACACAAGCAACAGACCTTAACATGATAATCATGAGATGCGTGTCATGTAAAAACATGCCTACATGCCATGCTCATGATGCGCTGGCGGCCGTTTCGCCAGCTTCACTTATACCAAATTTGGTATTACGGAACGCGAATGGATGAAAGAGGTATAATACTGGTGCAAACATGATAAACATGAGATGTGTGTCATGTAACAACATGACTACATGCGACACTCATGAGTGCTCGCGGCCGTTTTGCTAGTTTCGCACAAGTCAAATTTGGTATTACGGGACGCCAATGAATGACGAAGGTATGTGACTGGTGCAACCGTAATAATCTTGAGATGCGTTTCATGTGAGAACATCACTACATGCTACCGTCAGGCGCCAATACATTTCGACATGACGCGGCGCGCGTGCTCCCCGGCGTTCATTTCGTCGCGTCACGCCGGCGTTGCCACGCCAGGCGCCGGTCCTGCCGTATACTCGCAGGTGCACGCCGTGCTGCGTTCCTTTGACGCATGCACGTTTCAGCACGTCTGGCGTCCCTCTGTCACGAAAAGAGGAAGACGCAGCGTTGTCTTGGTAACGCATCGGCCTAGAAAAATGTTACTCTATGGCATCGGCGTGAAATGCAGCGTGTCGCATTTTGCACCGGTTGCCGTCGGGCCGCACCGACGGACGCTGGCCGCGCCTGGCGTCAGACTATAGAGAGCTCGCGTTTTGCTAACGTATAGCGCCGCTGTGCCCAGCGTGCGCACGCGTCAACGCTACATTGCAGTATATTGGGCCCTTCGTGATGCGCTCGCAGCCGTTTTGATAACTCCACATATACCAAATTTGGTGTCACGCGACGCCAAGGAATGACAAAATATATGACTAGTGCAAACTTGATAATCCTGACACGCGTGTCATGTAAGAACATGACAACATACCACGCTCATAGCGCGCTCGCGGCCGTTTCGCTAGCTCGACCTATACCAGCGTTACTAGATTATCTAGTAACGTTGACCTATACTAAGTTTGGTATCACGTGAAGTGAATAGAACGAAGGTAAACGACACATCCAAACATATTTACCTCCACCTCGTAACAGTGTGCCGATTTAAAGTGGAATATCAACATTTCTCATTCATGCTTCGAATTGCATCAATTCCCGCTGTACGTGGGATCTGCTAATTTTTTGGCATGCGAAATATGTCACCTTAACTGGTGCTTGCCGCCAGTTCCCTTCATTTTTCATGGCCCATTGGTGCATAATCGTGTTGCCCGATTTCTGTGGGACGTACACACTATATATGGTCCGCTGTTTAAGGCATAGTCGTGGGTGCGAGGCCAGAATTTTTTTCCGAGGTGAAGCAAGGCCGGACAGGCAAATGGTCATTTTGCACACTGTGTGTAACGAGAACAGCTTTGGGGATGGCACCCGGGGTGCGACCCCCGGCAACATCACTGCATGGGGGTGTGGGGTGGCAACGGCCGCCCCGACATGACTTGGTGTTCCAGTGGTTACCGCACTTGTCGGTAACGACCTTGCTGATGGTGCTGCTCGATCCTCCCACGAAAACACTCAGGCAACCCCAATGACCCTGTCGAGAACCGACGCTGCAAGGGGCCTTCATTTGTTCGCTGGCACAATGTCGGGAGGAAGGCGGATGGGAGTGAGACGCTGTGCGGACGTGTTTCGCATGAGCTCCGGCCCGGTGACCGACTATCGGCGGACGCGCTTTTTTCTGGACTTGCTGTCAGTGGGCTCGTCTGCAGGAGGTTGCCCTGTACCTACGGACACCACTCGTATAGGCAAGTTTGTCCCCGTTTTTGGAGTTTCCGAGATTTTCCTATCAACCCCGCGGTGGCAAGGCTAGGCCTATCTCCTAGGCCAAGCCTGGCCTGGGCCGCGTCGCCCGGCGTCTGACTTGCGCCCGGTGACCGTGGGTCTTGTTGGGCTGAAGATGGAGTACTACGTCGAAGGGGAGACTATAACACCCGAAGATTTTGAAGCGGGAGAGTGGGCTCCAGTGCTAAAGGCACAGGACCGATTTAAGAAGACTCGGCATGGCGACAACACCAAGAGTAAGCCTTGCGAGACGCAGGCCGGCAGCGACGGGCGCAAGACGCACGGAGCGCAGCAAGTCAAGCGGGGGAAAGCGCCGGTATGGAAGAAACGCGGACCGTTTCTCAAGTTGCCAGCTACGGATTTCAAGATTGTGTACAGGCCCCAGAACTGGGACTTGGGTGTTGTGACAGCGAGAGAACTCGGATGTGCACTGAGAGCAGCAGCGCGTCTAACGAGTGCGATTGCCGCGGAAGAAGACATTGTGCGGGTTAATGGCACAAACAACACGTTGACGGTGAGCACACCGTGCATAAATCGCAGTGGGGCATATGCGACTGTGAAGACGCTCAAGCTGGGTGATCGTGACCTGCTGGTTTCGGCGTTCGTGGCGCCGTTAGAGAACTCCGTGCGGGGAGTGATTTATAATGCTTATGATGGATGCCCAGTGGAAGAAGTTCGAGCGGGATTCCTGAAGAAGAATGAAGGCATAGACATTCTGGACGCGAGACCTCTGGGAAAGTCAAAGGCGATTCAGATTACGTTCGGGGGAAAACGCATACCCCGGCAGATTACTTACTGGAACTGTCTGTACGCTGTGATCCCGTACAGAAATTTAGTCGACACCTGCTACAACTGCAGACGAGTTGGACATCGAGCGGACGTTTGCTATCGTCCGAAGAGCAACCTATGTCACCGTTGCGGGAAGGACCATCCTGCCCCGCCAGAAGGAGAGCCACCTACGTGCACGCCGGTCTGCATCGTGTGCCATGGTGCGCATCACACAGGGAGCCGGAACTGCAAGTTTCGCCTGGCTCGCAAGCCACCGACAGGCCGGCAGCAGAGCATCGAAAGAGAGAGCGAAGCTGGCAACGATAAGCGTTCCTCGAGGGCCACGGAGCGGTCACCGAGGGGTAAAGAAGGCAGAAGCAAAAGCAGGGACCGGTCGAGTTCCTTCCCGCCATTGCCAGGGCGCGGGGGCGGCCAAGATGGTAAACGAGCATCCAGTACCAACAGCTGCGCACGCGACACCAACAAAAAGGTGAGCTTGTCAGGCACGGCCTCCCAGAACGAAACCGCTCGAGAGAGGGAGTTAGCAGCGCTGGTTCAGCGACAGGGAGACTTGATTAAAAGAATGGAAAACAGAATTGCAGAGATGGAACGCGCACTTAGAAACGACCAACGGCAGGGGACACAGGCACCAGCAGTGCAAGGCCTACAGAAAGCGACGCAAGAGGCGTCTGCTCGCGTACAGGAGAGTGCAGCTATGGAAGTGGAGAATCGGGGGACAGTGAAGAGACCACTGCCGGGGGATGAGGTAGCTAACGCAAAACGATTAGCCGAAACGTCACCAGTAGACATGCCACAGCCTGTTTTAAGGTCATTAGTCTTAAGTCGGATGTAACAACACTTGCGGATAAAGTAGGCAAACAAGGGAAAAGACAGGATAGGTTGGAGGCTCGAGTCGAAAAGATCGAAGCCAGATTAGACACAATAGAGGAGCGTCTCGGCATGCTCTCCACTGAATTTAAGGATTCCCAAACCCAGGTGATGGGAATGTTTCAGCAGCTTCATACTCTATTGGAGGCAAGACTGCCTCCCGTGGGTGGCCAAGTGCCATTAGTCAACCTGGTGCCTCATCATGGCGCCTCGCCAGCAAATTGAGGTTTGGCAGTGGAACTGCAGGGGCTTTCGTCAAAAGCGGGGTAACCTGCAGTTGCACGTACAAAATCTGGACAGTAAACCAGACATAATAGCCTTACAGGAGGCTAGTGGTTCCGTAAAATTACCTGGATTTAAGGCATTTACAGCGCCAGGAACTGATTCAAGGGGCGTATCACGCGTCTTCACAGCCGTGCTAGTCCATCGCAACATCACTGCCATTCAGCATTCCGTAGATAGCAGCAGGGAAGACTATGTCTTGCTTGAGATTTTGCCTAAACGAAAGTATGAGAAGAGTCTGTTTTTACTTAATGTGTATAGTTCTCCAAAAGATAAAGGATTGGGCTTGCCACAACTCCTGATTCAAACTCAACGGTTAGCAGCTCGCGCTCCGCTTATAGTGGTAGGAGATTTCAATGCGCCTCACCCGTAGTGGGGTTATATTCGAGCCAGCCCAAAGGGCAATCGGCTTTGGCAAGTTACCCGGGATCTGCGCTGGACGCTGTTAAACAATCCACAAGATCATACGAGGATAGGCAACAGCGTAAGCATGGATACCTCCCCAGACCTTACGTTTTTTAGAGGCATCAGTAAGGCAAAGTGGATTAACACGGGACAATCGCTAGGAAGTGATCACTATATCCTTTCCACGACGTTTAGCGCTGCGAAGCATAAAGACAAAGTGAGGGGGCATAGAATTACAGATTGGGACAGATTTAGGAAAAACAGAGCAGACACTGTAAACGGGAAAATTAATGACCTAGATGCATGGGTACAGGCGCTCAAGGAGGATGTAAGTAATACCACGGTAGAAGTGCCAGTCGAGCAGGAGGAGTTTACCGCTGACTCGAGACTATTACACATGTGGGAAGCGCACGCGAGTCTCTTGAGAAGGTGGAAGAAGCAAAAACATAATGGCGTCCTTCGCAGAAGGACTGCCAAGTTAGAACGCAAAATCGAAAATTATACAATTGAGTTGCAAGCCAAGCAGTGGGGCCAGATTTGTGATCGCATGAATGGACAGTTTGGATGCAAAAAGACATGGCAGCTGTTAAGGCATCTTTTGGATCCGGCAGCAACAAAATCGGCGCAACGGGGGCAAATGACTCGGTTAATGCATCAATATGAAGGCACAATTGGAGAGTTTATACAGGAACTCCGGAATCGGTACATAACTGATGGAGTAGACGGTTGCTTACCACACTACTCGGGGGTGGAAAACTCAGACCTAGATGAAGAGTTCACAATTGCGGAGGTGGAGTTTGCCATGGGGCAGCTGCGTACTACGTCTGCCGCAGGTCCGGATGGAGTTACTAATAAAATGCTGAGAAACCTAGATTTCAAATCGGTCGGGGCGATCACTGACTTGATAAATGAGTATTGGGTGGCCGGGGAGATCCCAGCACAATGGAAGCATGCTAGGATTATATTTATTCCGAAGCCAGGCAAGAAACTCTGCTTGGAAAACCTGCGCCCCATATCGCTGACATCATGCGTGGGCAAATTGATGGAGCACGTGGTTCTCAACAGGCTTCAGAATTATGCAGAGGACAAGGCCATCTTTCCTCCAACTATGATAGGTTTCAGGGCCAATTTGTCCACACAGGATGTCATGATACAGTTAAAACATGATGTAGTCAATCCCGGGCACGGCACGGGCACCAAAGCTGTATTGGCGCTTGACCTGAATAAAGCTTTCGACAATGTTTCGCATGAGGCAATATTGAATAACCTATCGGAAATTGGCCCAGGGGTCAGGACATTTCGCTACATCAGATCATTCTTGGAGGGCCGAACCGCAGAAATTTCAATAGGAGATATCAAATCGGACTCATTCGCGTTGGGAGGCAAAGGGACGCCGCAGGGTTCAGTTTTGTCACCGTTCCTGTTTAACATCGCCTTAATTAAAATACCGCCGAGGTTGGAGGAGATACCGGGACTCAAACACACATTTTATGCAGATGATATTACTCTATGGGTAACCAGGGGTAGTGACGCGCATCTGGAAGAAACACTGCAACAGGCAGTTAATATTGTCGAAGAGTTGGCAGGGGAAGCGGGACTTTCATGCTCTCAGCCAAAGTCCGAGCTCTTTGTGGTTCGGGACAAACCCAGAGGGCTACATGCAAAACACTATATTCCGCCACCGCTGTTAGAGGTAAAGGTAGGGGGTAGGCCGGTAGCTGAAGCTCAAACGATTAGAATTCTTGGCCTATATCTGCAAACTAACAGGAAGAATAGGGTGGCCCTTGAAAAACTTAAGACCACGGTTAATGCTACTGTCAGGTTAATCAGAAGAATCGCTAACCGTAAGAGCGGGGTTAAAGAAAAAGAACTCTGTAAGCTGGTACAGGCGTTTGTGCTCAGCAGGATTACTTACGCGACACCTTATATGAAGTTGGATGCCGCAGAAAAAGGTAAGGTCGAGGCTATGATCCGGCAAGCTTACAAGGCAGCGCTTGGGTTGCCTAACAACGCGCCTACAGAAAGGCTGTTAAAACTAGGGGTACACAACACCCTGGATGAATTATGGGAGGCGCATCTGGTGATGCAGCACGCTAGGCTTTCGACAACCAAAGCGGGCAGGATTAAATTGGAAAGGATTGGCATTGGAGCAGAGGCTCCCACTGGGGACACTAAAATTCAGGTGCGGCGAGAGTTACATAAGGCCCTGTGCATAAAACCTTTGCCCAAAAATATGCATCCGATTCACCATACGCAGCGCAGGCAGGCAAGAGCCAGAGCTTTACACGTTGAATACGGCGAGTACAAAGCGGCAGTCTATACAGATGTTGCGGAATATAAGGACAAAGACGCTTTTGTGATTGTGGTGGTGGACAGGCGGGGGCGCTTGATCGCTTCTGGATCGGTCAAAACCCGCTCCTCGGAAACTGCAGAGGAAGCGGCAATAGCGCTAGCTATAACTAATTCGCAGTCAGATTTGATTTTCAGTGATTCAAAGACAGCCATCCGAAATCTGGCGAGGGGCAGAATATCGGCGACCCCCGCACGATTTCTGCATGGGGCCACGGGACGAGAAATGAGAGAACTAGAAATTGTCTGGGTACCAGCACACTCTGGGAACCCTGGGAACGAGGCGGCTCACCTGAATGCTCGAGGTTTCGTCAGCCGGGTAGGTGAGCCGCCAGTTCCGGGGAGGTCCGCGAGAGATGGGCTGGTGTCCTTTCATGACATAACGAATCATTATAAACTAGAGCGGAGGTTTTATCCGCCCCCGCACAAGCGGTTGACTAAGGCGCAGGAATGCGTCTGGAGAAAACTGCAGACGCGATCTTTTCCCAACCCTTACGTGTTGAACAAAATGTACCCGGAG
Organism: Rhipicephalus annulatus; assembly: GCA_013436015.1. NCBI lineage: Eukaryota > Metazoa > Arthropoda > Arachnida > Ixodida > Ixodidae > Rhipicephalus > Rhipicephalus annulatus. The sequence continues at coordinate 123,088 of WOVY01009798.1, forward strand.
GAGATTAAGCCGCAATGCAAATGGTGTCAGGCTGTGGCAACATATGATCACATACTTTGGGAATGTAGCATAGTGCCGCCGCCGGTGGATATTATGCGTGATCCCTCTCTTGAGCACTGGGAGGCCGTGTTGACCAGCTCAGACCCAGTCGTCCAGTTAAGGGTCGTGGAGTGGGCCACACAGGTCGCCGCCAACCTTGGGTTGATGGCCATCTAACACGGAATCATCCTCAGTTGCTTTCTGACGAAATAAAGTTTTTCCATCCACATGCGTTCCTGTGATCGTTTTGCGAGCGAAAGCTACGTGCTACACAAAACGTTAAAAGATAATAAACTTTTTCCGAAGAGAAAATCCTAGGTTCATGGCTCTACGCGTCACAGGCCAGCAAAGCGACGCGGGCATTGCTAGGTTTCTTGAAGTGGACCGGACTAAATGACCACTTATAACCGTGCAATGGACAGGCGTACATGTATACCCACACGGTGCCATACCTCTCCTCTTTCTTCTTTTTTAATCCCCTCACCCCTTCCCCCGTGTAGGGTAGCAAACCACGGACGTGCGTCTGGTTGACCCTTCCTCCTAATCCATTCCTCCTAATCGCGTCCCAACACCATGATGTGTGTATGCGCGTGCCTAGGGTTGCTGCACCAAAGACGAGCAACCCCCTCTTCAATTGCACAGATCTATGGCATGACAGATCTATGGCATGACAACTAGCGAAAAGAAAGGCTTGTGTTTTGCTTAGATCTATTACATCTTCATGTACATCTGCGTATTACATTCATATTACATCACTGGAAAGTGAGGGAGGAGAGGAAGAGCGCATGAAAACTTTCGTGCAGCACGTACGTCGATGTTCCACAGCCTTGCCCGGACCGCCGTACGAGTTCGGTTTTCAATTGGTAGATCGAACTCCTTGATTGAGCACACGAGTCATGCTGAAAAGAATCGATCGGCCAGCCTCTGCCACTTTTGGGCCACAATAAAGTTATCACTCATTCACTCTCCTCAATTGGCGCAATGTCATTCCATTCCTGTGTATAGATTAGAGTGCAGCATCCCAGCCAGGTGGTTCTCCTTCTGAAGTGACTCTACGAGGATTCGGCATATTCCTCGGCAGCTGCGAGAATTCAGACCACCTCCTCCCTAGGCTGTCTACTCTTTATTCCTAGGCATACCTGCCAAGTTCATCCAACCGAATCCGGGAGATTACCGCAACAGGAGGGGGGGGGGGGTATGTCAGTTTTTCTCACTTTTTTATTTTACAAAAAAAACATCGCGGGGAAAAAAAGGGGGGGAATAGGTCATAAACGGTCCCGTAATCGTAAACATTGGCACTGCGGTCTAATGCTACGCGTGCGTGATCCACCTTTTTTTGACGGTACTGATGAGCAAGACGTAGAAGATTGGCTGTCGACATTTGAAAAGGTAGGCACAAGCAACAAGTAGGACGACCCTTCGAAGCTGCAATATGTACCCTTCTACCTGAAAGAGGTAGCGAGTCTCTGGTTTAACAACCACCACTCAGAATTTACCACTTGGGGTGCTTTTAAGCTACGCATTACCGATGTGTTCGGTCACCCCGAGGTACGAAAGCTTCGTGCCGAACAGCGCCTACGGGGACGCGCACAGCTTCAGGGGGAAGGCTTCACAAACTACATCGAGGGTGTGCTCGACTTGTGCAAGTGCCTTGACCCTTTAATGGTTGAAGCAGACAAGATCAAACACATCTTGAAGGGGATATACGACGACGCCTTCCAGATGCTGCTGGCCGAGGGCCCACGTACCATACATGTCAGAACTCGCCATTCCTTGCCGGAGCTTCGAGGAGTTGCGCAAACAACAGGTCATGACAAGGTGGCCAGCGGCTACCGATGAAACTCTCGCGGCATTGACCCTGGGTGGAGACCACAACACAAAAATGTCGGATATCAAACGGTATGTGCGCGAGGAGGTGGTCCGACAACTTTCGTGTCTGTCGTATCTACCGGCAACGGAACCTTCTTCTGAGCGTCTCGCGCCCGCCATGAGGCAGGTAATACAGGCGTAGGTCTCTGAGGCACTGCCGTCCGTTTCTCAGACAGCACCCGTCACCATGCCATTGACTTACGCTGCTGTTCAGCTACTCTGCCACGACCTCCGCTTGGGCCGACTCCCCAGCCTGTGCGAGTACCAACGACGTCATTTCCAGCAACACAACAGTGCTATAACGGAAACCCTTGGCGCAGAGTTGACAATCGCCCGATCTGTTACACATGCGGATATCCAGGTCCCTTGGCATGCATCTGTCGCCGGTGCTTCGCAACGGGCCCGGCCGCAGCACCGAGGTACTCTGACTACTCTTTCCCGGCCCCGTACAACGCGCAACTAGAACTGCCACGTCAATGCGACCAACAATCAGTGGAACGCGACCCGTCCCCAACCGAACTAGACCACAACCCTGCTGCCGACTACCGACCATTCGGTCCCCGTCGCTCATCCTCACCACGCCGCTACCGTTCTCCGTCCCCTCTGCGTCGCCGACCGAACCTCGTAGAGACGGAAAACTGACTACCACAGCTACGGAGGCACGAGCTGCGAACTCGTCGCATTGTAGTACTCGCCCGTCCCCCACAAACGTCCTGGAAGTGTTTGTTGAAGGCCTACGAACTCTTGCGCTTGTTGACACGGGTGCCGCCGTATCTGTGATGAGCCAAATACTCTGCCGTTCGATACGGAAAGTAACGACGACATCTTCCGACGTTTTACCGAATACTGCGAGCACGCAACCAATTCGACCAGTCGGAGCATGTACGGCGAGAGTAATCATTGAGGACGTTCTGTACCACATCGAGTTTCTCGTGTTGACCACTTGTTCCCACGACGTGATACTTAATTGGATGGGATTTTTTTGTCGCGCCACCACGCCGTAATTGACTGCGCTCGCACGCAGGATGAATTTTCCGTGTTTTCTGATGCGCCATCTACCGACAATGAGCGCAATCGCCTTGGCAAGCTTCTTGTTGCTTCCGACATTGATGCTGCTCCTCTTAGTGCCATCGTTGTCCCCGTCAATAGCACTGAATTGTCCGGCTCTATACCGTTGTGTTCTCTCCATCTGACGTTTTCAGTCGCCGCCACGGTACGTCTCTGACGTACGCCGTTCTGCCACCTCACCAAGATACTTCCGGAATGGTCGTTTGCAATCGTAGCTCATGCCCTCTCACCTTAAGAGCTCACGAAACACTGGGCTATGTTCTTCCTGTTGATGACAACGTTATTGTGCCTATTGAGTCCCACTATCCTGCCAGCAACTTCAACAGAACGCTGTTACTCCTCTTTTTACGCGGGATGATTACTCCTCGGATATCGTCAATCGTTCCATAGACAGCATGCTTCCTCCGGATCAACTGGACAAGTTAATAACCCTTCTGCATGAATTCCGAGGTTCATTTGACCTTACTCAAAAGGCACTGAGTCAAACTAACACCGTCGCTCACACAATCTACACCGAAACGCACCCTCCTTTGCGGCAACGCCCCTACCACGTATCACCCAAGGAACGAAGTGTAATTCCAGAGCAGGTGGACTATATGCATTCAGCGCGGTGTCATCAAGCCATCTTCTAGCCCCTGGTTTTCACCTGTTGTGCTAGTGAAAACAAAAAAAGACGGTTCGATTAGATTTTGTGTCGACTACCGGCGACTGAACAAAATTACACGGAAGGATGTATACCCTCTTCTCCGCATCGACGGTGCTATCGATTGCCTACAAGGTGCCGAATTCTTTACTTCGCTGGACTTGCGTTCAGGTTACAGGCAGGTTCCGATGGCAGAGTGTGACCGTCCCAAAATAGCGTTTGTTACGCCGGATGGCCTGTACGAATTCACGGTTATGCCGTTCTGTCTGAGCAATGCACCTGCAACGTTTGAACGAATGACGGGCAGGATTTTACGCACCCTTAAATAGCAGATACGATTATGTTACCTTGCTGATGTTATCCTATTATCTCCTGATTTCCCTACCCACGTCGACCATCTGGGCACAATTCTTCAGTGCCTTACTAAGGCAAACATCCAGCTTAACTTGAAAGAAGTGCCGCTTCGGGGCTCGCCAACTTACTATACTCTGTCACGTTGTGTCAAAGGATGGAATTTGCCCCGACCCGGACAAACTTCGAGCCTTAGCCGACTTTCCGAAGCCGTCTTCTCTCAGAGAACTTAGGAACGTCATCGGCTTGTGCTCGTATTTTCACCGTGTCGTACACAACTTTGCATCAATAATAGCCCCACTTACGCGACTACTGAACGGTCCAGCTAATCTTTCTAAATGGACCCCGACATGTGACGAAGCCTTCCTTACACTGCGCCACCTGCTTACGTTACCGCCCATTCTATGCCATTACGACCCAAGTGCCCCCACTGAAGTGCACACAGACGCCAGTGGCGTTGGTCGGGGAGCAGTACTCGCGCAACAAAAGCCCGGTATTCCAAAGTACGTCGTCGCATACGCAAGCCGCGCACTCACGAAAGCGCAAATAAACTACTCAGTAACTTAAAAAGAATGCCTCGCAATCGTGTGGGCGTTAAGCAAGTTTCGTCCTTACTTGTACGGACAGAGTTTCGACGTTGTGACAGACCACCACGCACTTTGTTGGTTGGCGTCGCTAAAGGATCCTTCAGGTCGCCTTGGACGTTGGGCTCTTCGCCTACAAGAATTCGACATTCGTGCCGTCTACCGCTCAGGACGAAAACACTCTGATGCGAAACGCCCTTTCACAATCACCAGTGAGATCCAGCGCAGACCTGCATTCGGACGCTAGCTTCCCCATCGCTCCCATTTCCGTCTCAAACATGTCGTCTGAACAGCGGAAAAACCCATGGATAAAATCTCCCCTTAACATTCTTTGCGACCCCTCAACGTCTGCGTACCCACGCGCTCTTCGCCGCCAAGCCACTCATTTCGAGATACCGGACGCGCAACTATGCCGCAGAAACTACCACGCGGATGGTCGTAAATGGCTCTTGGTTATACCACGGCACATGCGGTCTGATGTCTGTGCGTATTTGATGCCGACCCGCAACATGCTCACGCTGGTGTGTTAAAAACATATCACCGGATCCACCAGCGTTACTACTGGCGTGGTATGTGCACCTTTGTACAAAAATACATTCGGTCCTGTTCATTATGCCAACGACGAAAGACAGTGGCCCATTCACCCGGCTTGTATACAGCCTATACGTCCGGCGCGCCCTTTCGACCGCGTTGGAATTGATCTATATGATCCCCTTCCGTATACTGCCGCTGGAAATCGATGGATCATTGTCGCCGTCGACCGTCTGACGAGGTATGCTGAAACAGCTCCACTACCTACGGCTAGTGCACGTGACGTTGCCAATTTCGTCTTGCGACGCCTTGTACTGCGTCACGGGGCAGCACGTGAACTACTTAGTGATCAAGGGCGTGTCTTTTTATCCGAAGTTGTACAACAACTCCTGCAGGCATGCCGCACGGTGCACCGCACCTCTACAGCCTACCACCCGCAGACCAACGGTCTAACTGAGCGCTTCAACCGAACTCCAGGAGACATGCTCGCCATTAATGTCAATTCCGGCCAATCGAACTGGGATGTCATTCTCCGATTTGTGACTTATGCGTACAACACCACGACGCAGTCAACACAGGGTTCTCGCCTTTCTTTCTTCTATATGGGCGTGAGCCATTCTCCACCCTTGACACCATTTTGCCGTATCGTCCCGACGTCTCAGATTTCAACCCTCTTCCTGAAATTCTGCACCACGCTGAAGAGTGTCGTCAGTTGGCCCGATCCCCTTGGACAAGCAAGAACTCGAATAAGACCGCCACGACTGCAACCAGCAAGTCGAGACTTTTGCCGTGGGCTCGCTCGTCTGTCTCCGACTACCCTTCCACTCCCCAGGTCTGTCCTCTAAGTTTGCCCCCAAGTTTCACGGTCCTTATCACGTCGTCGAACGTCGATCTCATGTCACATACGTGATCGAGCCGGTCACGCCATCTACATGCAGGCGATGCCTTGGTCGTGAGACTGTCCACGTGAGTCGTCTCAAGCCCTATCACTGACCCACTCCTACTCTTGTCACCTTGACTTGCCAGGATGGCTCGTCTTCGTCGCCGGGGTATTGTAGAGAGGAAGAAGATTATGTGTTGCAGTGGGTCACGCCTTTAGCGAGAGGATCCGAGCGCGAGCTGTTGCCCCGAGTGCTGTGATTCCTGGGTCCGTTGCTGCCGCCCGCTTTCCGCAGAATAGACCTGCTGTGCAAGTACTACTTACGCCAATAAACCCCGTTTCATTATTATTATTATTATTATTATTATTATTATATTATTATTATTATTATTATATACAATGAGATGACACTGACAACGATCTCTGGGTGTTTTTACCGGGTGACCTCGAAAAACCTTGAGAAGGCCGAGAAACCGTTCGATGAAGCAGTGCACGTAGAAAATGAACAGGAAATCGAACAAAACAAGGCGTAACATAGTTTTCAACAGAGTTGCCTGGCAAATACTTACTTTTTTTAGCTTTTCAGCCCCGTTTTATGATTCCGTTGCTGACAGTGTCGGCCGGCTCGCGGTCAAACAATGCTGTTTAAAAAGAATATGACTTCTATGGTAGAGCAAACAAAAGGAACGCAAGAAAGACGCACGACGGCACCTGGCGCAGTGTGGCTTTCTTGTGTCCCAATTATTGTGTATTTTGTCTTTTTACCTCAGTAACGTCAGCAAATGCGATACAAACAAGTCCTATTGGCAACTTTAGCAGTAAAACAACTGCAACTGAGGATTTCCTGGATAATGCGAAGAGATTATCCCATATATTTAACTTCCTTTGAGCCTCGTCAGACAACAAGTATGAAAGTGCACCGTAAATGTTGATTATAAGCTTTGCGGTATTGATTATAAAGAGCATGTACAGCTCAACGCAGCACACGTGTAGCAAAATTCTCAGCTTACGGATCAACTGCACTGTAACTACGCTTACCGATTCGCAATTTCATTCGGATGGTCAAGTTTGGCGAGTGAAGCATCCTCAGTGATTAGTAATCGATGGACGCATCTGACGGCGGCATGTGCTGAGTATAATCGCTTCCTTTTTGGCTGTAATCGAGGATTCCGATGTTGTTGCTGCGTGTCTTGAATCTCAATGCGGAATCTTTTTCGGGAAGTCGGTGAGGATCGTGTTCGAATGGCACTTCAGCGATGCATGTGGTGTATTTGGAAGCGCACTGCCGACGCACCTTCGTGCAGCAGACGCAGAGCGCAAGTTGTAGCGAGTAAACTGAACGTATGCATGCATGGGTGGCTTTCGTCCGATGTACCACGTGCAAGAAAAAAGGGGTAACAGAAAAGAGCGTGGCACATAGCTTCTGAAAGAAAAAGCAAGAAAATGTGATCGCCACCGATATACCTTTCGCAAGTTTCCAAAGCCATTTTTTCTCATTATACCACGGTGTCTTACTGCGCCCTTCTTCGCAACTGTAGGTTTCGCATGGCAGTCGTGCTTGCTTGGGGTCCCTGCGTGTGTGCTGTACTTCGGGGTGGCAGATGACCATGCTAGCGTTGCGCACGCTATAAGGCTTGCTCAGAAATGCAGCAACCACAGCTACGTATGTGCTTAAAACTAATATCGCCATGTGATTCTGCTGCAGAGCCTCCGCGGTTTGCGGTCGCCACGTGCAAGGTCACCTTTCTTCTCGCCACTACAGTGCTCATTTTACGTCAACTGTCTAGGAGAAAATGCACGACCATCCTTCTAAAGACCCGACTCAGCCTTGCACGAATGCACGTCGCTTGAGTTCACATCAAACGGGCGATGGTTTCGCTGGCGCCTCGGACAACGCAGAGTGATGTTTCTGTCGTGGTGTTGATAGCGGGAATACTGTTGCTGCATTTCTAAGGCTGCATCTTTGTGTTTTTGGAAGGGAATTGATTTTAAATAAACAATGTTGGATACTCGTTAATGGCGAGATTGCTAAATATATCGCGTCTTTTTGCTTTTTTAGTTGTGTGCTGCACTGGATTGCGGCTCTTCGCATCACTGTCTTTACTACTGATGTATCGCGGATTTTTGGGTGGTCTGATTATTGTTATATTTGGCACGGTGTAAATGCACGTAGACACGGGCTCAGAGTTCCAAATAATGAAATAACAATGAGAAAGTTTGTATATTTAACAAACGTAATGCATTGTGATGAAGCAAGAAAAAGACGTCACACAATGTATCTGGAAAGGCAAGGGTGCTTGAAATGCTCTTTTCCTCTTTTTTTTTGTTTCAGAGGATCGGTAGTTAACTTTATTTCATCCTGCCGATCCGAATTATACACCGTTTGCACGTCAACAGTGAAGCTAATTGGAAATACTTTAAATCTAAAGAGCATTGTAGCGGCGACACGCGTTTACCATCGAATAGGTGCCTTCGTTCTTACTTTTTTTGAGGAGCTCATTTATGATGCAAAAAGAATGCTTTTCGGCAAGTAGTGTGCTTATTGTTGACTATTTAAAGAAAAACAAGCTACATGACGGACACAATTCATGTTCACTATAATGTGAAGTATTTGGGAAAAAGCAACGAAACTGGCACCGGCATCCAAACTGGAAATGGGCACCACGTGTTTCACTTCTATAGCGAGTAAGGCCATTGAATGAACTTACCTGTTATTTCTTTGAAATCAGCTTCATGACTTTTTATTTGAATAAAGTTGCAAATAAGAACAACATGACCGTAATGTTATTACTTTGCAGCTTCGTCACACCAAATCTTCAGGGCCCTTACATCAAGCCTTTTGAGGCCGATAATTTAGTGGTATCAGGACACTTGAGATCTGAATCTCTAATCGCATTAGCAGCGTCCATGTGAACCAGGTATTTGTATGCATGCAAGTCAGTACTGTAGATTTGCCCGTGTGAACCGGATAATGTTATAAACGGTCAACAACACGGCGAACTCTTGTTCTGAACATACATGTATGCGAGGGCAAGAAGACAACCACCCGTTTCTAGCATGAAGCCACAAGAAAATGCATATGCATTTCCCAGAAAGAGAGCTTCTTATTTGCCGAAAAATTTGCCCTGGTACGTGGTTAGAACCACAACCAACACCTATCCGGGACGGTCGCTCTGCCAATCGAGCTAACTAGGATAATGAAGCTAGCGTTTGACAGCGCAAGGGTGTATTCAACGACAACTCGAAGCACATGAACACAAGTATTACAAATGTATGTTGCAAATGTTGCTCATTTTCAACATACATGTATGTAGCAATGCATACATAGCTGGTTGACCTGCTAGATGTAATACATTATGAAGTGACATGCACTGTGCACCGAAGCCAAGACACGCAGGGCATCGTACACAGCCCCTCTTAGACTTCCACCAAGAATGAAATAAGAACGGCCAGACTGACAACTCGTGAAAGCACCTTTTTTTTTTACAAAGCTGCTTCACTGGAAGTGAACGCAGCTCGAGCCACATAGCATGCGGTTTCTCCTTCAGTATAGGAGTAGATATGTGAATACGACATAATTAATAGAATAAATCGGGCAATTTTGTCTTCGAGCCACTTGTTGCATTGAAACTACGACAACTTCAATACAAGGCTGCACTTATGGGGAGGGGGGTTGACTTTTGGTGGGGGGAATTAAAACACCCGATTCCGGCCCCAATGAAATTGGGGCATACAAAAGGGGAGTTAGGTCTGCCTCTGGGGAAAGGCAGTTACAACCCCCTAACCCCCCCCCCCCCGCCCCATCGGTGCGCCAATCACTCGCGATGCTCTTTCGGAGTTCAGTCGGATCGTGTCGAGCGACCGTGGTTTCGTTGGCTGCATGCGTCCATCTGAAGCTTTCCAGCACGTTGCTCTCGTCTCGGCCATTGTTCGACGGTTTGCTGCCGCAGTTCGTATCACCTGGCGCGACGCACCAAAGTGTTCGGAACGTCCAAATTTCGGCCCCCTGGACACAGTGGAACTCGGCTGGGGAATTTCACAAATTCATATAACCGATATTTTATTTTATTGTACGTTTACATCAACGCATCCCGATTCGTTTAAATTAAAATGTGATAGTCCAGTAGTTTCGTAAAAGGCCTTTGGGTTGGACTTTAGTTAATTCGGCCAGATCATGTGCACGCAGAGAAATTTCTATTTCCGGGAGATTTTCCAGCCAACCGTACAATTAAACGGAAGAAATAGCGAGCTCCAGAAGCTTCCCGGCAAATGCCGGAGACGGCCGGTTCTGTCACATACCTCGCCCGAGATAGGAATGAACCTACTGCTGAAGCGCTAAATCGTGGTTGCGAGTTCCTGTCTATTGCTGTGATGATGCTATACCTATGGCATCAGAATAAATACCGTTTCGACTATGCAGCGCTCCACGATCGTAGCATTTGGTTGGCTTGTACGACGCACCAACAACCCAGTCTTATACAACAAACGCCACTCTAAACACAAGGACTGCTTGCTAAAGGACGACTTGCGGAATAAAAATTGAAAACGAGCTCGGATTGACTGGTAAGTACGAGTTCTTGTGCCTATGTTGCCTGGCTCGTTAAATCGCGAGCAGCTCGTGACGCAATTGCTTTTTTCGACAGGGTTGCAATGGCTTCAGGGACAGTGCTGGCGTGGCTTGAGGGGGACTAGTGCCCCCTTTGCACGCAACTTCCGACGCCTGTGGAAGCAGTCGTACTACGAGTTCATTTCGGGCATTATTTATTGCGCCAATACAATAAAGCAGAACCAAACATTAGAATTTTCGAAATGATTTTCTTTGCGAAATTAACTGGGGATGAAGAACGTTTAATAACATATGCTAACTCAAAACAAATAACATTCACTGACTGACTTGAGGACCTCTGGCGCAGCAATGATATATAGCTTCACAGGATTCGCTTCACGCACTTGCCTAAAAAAGGAAGGCGATATACAGGCGTCCTTGATGTTACACGGAACCTGCAATTCCCTACTAGTGAATTGTGGCTGCTAAATTAAAAAAAAAAACTAGGTGAACCTTCAATTCACGAGCAGGTATACATTCTTGCTCATGGAAAGAGTATGCAGTACTAAGAAGCTTAGTCGAACAGTGTGGGGATCCGCGGTGTGCTACGCCTCAGGAAATAACATTCTACGACAATACCTGAGTATGCGAAACATCTTATGCCAGGGGTGTAACCCTCAGTCCCTCGGCGTCTACCCCCCCCCCCTTCCCCGCTGCGCATACACGTCCCCTCCCCTCTTTCCTTTCCAGTGCTCCGCAACGCCGCCGCAAGCTGAATCTGCTAGCCTACGCTCACTCCCCCTCTCTCCTTTAGGCAACCCTCCCCGCGGCGTTGACAACCATTTCAAGTCCCCTCACCCTCTCTCATCTCTCAACGCTGACGCATGCAGCGCGTGCTAGCAAGTTTCTTGATTGAAAAGACCAACAGCTCGCGCTGCACAACTAAAGTACCTAGAACTTCGTAAAGTAGCGACACTCTCCTCCTCTGCTCGCGTTTCTCCTTGGTCTCCTCTCCTCCACACTCGCATTTCGAACGTGGCGCCACCTGCAGTGCTCCTGTGTAGCAGACGCCCTTTCGCGAAGAGAGCGCTTGCTCGGCAGGCAGCGCGCTGAGTGGATTCACGCCAGTCGTTTACTCATCCTAAAATTATCTTAACGAGTGTAGCGCTTGCCCATATTAGCTCTGTTTAGTGCCACGCGCAAGGCGTACTTGTGATCAGGCCTTCACTGAGTCACTCGGCATCGCAGTGACCGGATGTTAACTTTGTCCACATCACCCTTTAGTATGTTCCTAAAGGGGCCCTACAACGGTTTTTCGGCACGGTCAGAAAACGCTGCCGATCGGTAGCAGAGGCTCCCGACAACACGCGAGCCAAATAATATAGCACAGCGCGTGGCCTGGAATTCGCAATAAATAATCAAAGTCAGCTAAAAATTGCTTTCTCTTCTCTCAACAAATCACGTTATATGCCCAAAAATTGCATGTCAACAATCAATCTTTCAGCCATTGGCTGATTTGAACATGGCACACTCATTTGTTACAGGGATCGCCGCGGGTGGCCGCTATTTGTCCGCGCGTGTGCGCGCGATCACACTGACAAAGGCGCGCATTCGAAGCAAAAAAAAAGAAAGTGCTCAAGGTAACGAATCGCACGTTACATTTTTCTGTGGCCCTGCTATACCTCTCTGCCGAGCTTCCGGCACTTTCGTCGGGACGAGAGAACAGAGAATGCAATTGCAACATGCGACAAACCTTTGTGGCTCCACTCGCAATGGACGGATTTTGATAATTTTTGCGGCGTTGGATTCGTGAGGCAATAAGCTCTTCCAATAAATTCATTTTATGGTCACTTGAAAAAGTGTTTCAGGGCCCCTTTAAACATAAAAAAATGTGATCGTTAGTGAGAACACCCGTTTTTTTCTTGGCCCATCGTTTAGCGCACCTCCGAATAAGTTTTATATTGTAAATAACATCGCTCAAACGTTCATCTGCGGCCACTATGGCTAACCTTTCTGTTAGCTGGCGTCATAGCACCTGAATAGACAGTGCGACTGTCTTTCTTTACTCAGCGCATTAGTGGTGCGATCTTCACCGTGTATAGAGTACACAATATGTGCAGAGAGTATTCACAGTGACTGTCATTCAATAAAAGTAATAACTCGCGTTGTAGCTGTCCACGCGGAACGCCGATGTCGCTGACGGCCAATTTTAGCGTTTATTGTGGCATATAAGCCCTTAATAATGTGTCAGAAGGCGCACAGTTGATACATTCGAACAGCTATGGTTGTTTGGTGAAGTGGTTAGACGTCCCTATCATATTTCAGGAGGGCGCCTCGTGGACGTATCTCACATAGGAACTATATCACCCAAAGAATGAGCTAGCGTATGAATTAACTAGTGTACCACCATACGCGATTACTTCACGAGAGCTCCGCTCGCGGACATATAAACCTTCACACGAAATAGCAAATAAATTATTGCGCGAAACGAAACGTATGTGTGAGGTTCGTAAACGATGCACGCACCCAACGACTCGAAAGCATGCATTGCTGCATGTCCTTGCATCGCGAGTCCCCCGGCTGACCGGACAACGTACAAGAGCCACACAGAGCAATTCGCTCTGAAATATACGAACACGCAACATAATCCAGCGGAGAGTACCAATTGTATCGTGTTTAGGCGCGCCTGAGCGAGCGCGCGTGCGCAGGCAGTCTACTGCGCACGCTATCTGTTTCCTTCTCTCCGCCTTGCACTGTATAAAACGTGCGCACAATAAACCAAGGCGACTTCTTCGCTGGGAGACGGCTAGCATCGGTTCTTGATAAGCACGAAACATGGTGTCAGAAGTGGCCACGGGTGAGTCTCGGCATTGAAAGACGCTACCACGACCACGGCGGAACTGGACGGAAGCGGTATGGAAGTTTTGCTAAAACCGCCCGAGCATCTGCGGCTGAATGGCGATATTAGCAAGAATTGGCGCCTGTTCAAGCAAACGTTTGAGCTGTTTTTGACTGATTCAGCGCCAGCGGCATCCAAGGAAGCGCCAACGCCGGGTCCCAACAAGCTCGCACTGCTGCTCAGCATAGCCGGCGACGACGCTCTCGAAGTGTACAACTTCTCCTTCGACCAAGGTAAGGACCGGAATGATTACGCCACAGTAATCAAGAAGTTCGATGAGTATTTTTCCGAGCAGCTAAATGAAGTGCATGAGCGCTACGTGTTTCGTCAACGCGTTCAAGACGAAGGCGAGCCTACAGAACACTTTCTAAGTGCCCCGCCGCGGTGGTCTAGTGGCTAAGGTACTCGGCTGCTGACCCGCAGGTCGCGGGTTCAAATCCCGGCTGCGGCGGCTCCATTTCCGATGGAGGCGGAAATGTCGAGGCCCGTGTGCTCAGATTTGGGTGCACGTTAAAGAACCCCAGGTGGACAAAATTTCCGGAGCCCTCCACTACGGCGTCTCTCATAATCATATGGTGGTTTTGGGACGTTAAACCCCACAAATCAATCAATCAATCAATCAACACTTTCTAAGAGACCTGAGAAAGCTGAGCTGGCGCAGTCCTGCAACTTTGGCACAATGACGGAATCAATGATTAGGGATCAGCTTGTGTTCGGAACAAAATGTGACAATGTACGCGAAAAGCTCCTTCGTGACAACAAGCTGACTCTTGCGACAGCAGAACAGCTATGCAAGGCTGCCGAAGTCTCCGCCGCCCGAAATGACATGTGGACACGAGAGCGACAAGTCGACCCAGTTAAGGCGAGGCCTAGAGGCGCTGAACAACCCGCTGAGTTTAAGTGCCAGAGGTGTGAGCGAATGCATGGTCCTCGGAAATGCCCAGCATTTGGACGCATGTGCAGAAAATGCGGGGGAAAAATCACTTTGCCATCCGTTGCAAAACTAACAAGCAGGTCGCTGAAGTTGAGGACAGCGACGAAGATTTCCAGATTCTGGAAGTATCTGTAGATGCCATTTTGCAGAAAAAAGACTGGATCGTTCAAGCCCATGTCGGTCATCACGTACTACACCTAAAGGTCGACACTGGCGCCCAAGCAAATCTGCTGCCGTACAGTGTGTATAAAAAATTGCAGCTCAAATCGCGGTTAAGGGCCAGCAACTCTGTTCTACGTACGTATGACGGAGGAATCATCAAACACCTGGGTATTGTCACTGTAATACTGGCGCTCTCCACCAAAGCAACCAACATTGACTTCTTTATCGTCAAGAAAGGACGTCAAGCGCTGTTAGGACTACAAGCAAGTGAGCTGCTCGGCTTGTTCTCACGCTCGGTGAACGCAGTTTCTACGACTACAAGTGAGCAAGTCGTCAAGCAGTTCCAAGAAGTGTTCAGCGGCACGGGATGTCTTCAATGGCAATACCGGATGTTGCTGCAGGACGACGCCGTTCCTGTCATCCAGCCAGCTCGACGGGTGCCCCTGGCACTACAAGGGCCCCTCAAACAGGAACTCGACCGCATGGAAAAGGCAGGCATCGTGGCCAAGGTACAAGAGCCTACGGACTGGGTGAGTCCTTTGGTAATTACCAGGAAAAGGGATGGCAAATTGAGTGTGCATGGACCCCAGAAAAATTAATGAATGCCTAAAGCGAGAACATTTTGAAATGCCACGCCGAGAAGATAATGAGGCTGAGCTTGCGGGCGCAACCATTTTTTCTCGCTTGGATGCAACTTCAGGGTTTCATCAAATACCGCTGCACGAAGAGACTTCAAAAATATGCTCGTTTGCCACTCCATTTGGGCGTTATCGCTTTCTGCGACTTCCCTTCGGAATAGCCTCGGCATCGGAAGTTTTTCAAAAAACGGTTAGTCAGATTTTCGAGTCCATACCAGGTGTACGCGTGTACGTCGACGACATTCTTATTTGCGGCGCGACGAGGGACGAGCACGATGAAAGGCTTCGGGCTGTCTTGGAAGCAGCGTTAAAAGCGGGGCTAACACTCAATGCCGCAAAGGGCGGCATAGGAGTGTCCGAAGTTTGTTTCCTCGGCGATATCATATCCGCAAAAGGAATACAGCCAAGCCCTGAATCCATAAACGTTATGCGGAATATGCCACCACCGACTGACAAGCATGGCGTACAACGCATGCTAGGCGTGGTGAATTATTTTTCCAAGTTCGTCCCAGCACTAGCTGAGAAGACTCTGCAAATGCGACAGCTAGTGAAAAAAATTGCCCGCAGCTTCCCTCGGGGGAACACTGAGGAGGATGCGGAGCATATAATTGGTTAACGGGGTGTTAAAGTGCGACTTACTGGGGTCGATGGCTAAATTGGTTAACGTGGTTGTGAAATGGGGTGTTAAATTGCGACTTACTTGGGTTGATGGCTAAATTGGTTAACGTGGTTGTAGGAGGGGGTGTTAAATGAGTGAACACGTACACACGTATGCGAAAGGGCGGCGCTGGTCGAAGGGACGTCGATCATTGTGTTTGTGGATTCGTTGGAATTCATTTCACCGCGACCTTGGACGTCTACGCGCCGTACAAACCAACCGACGAGCGGCAACTGAGCGAGCGAGCGCCGACCTTGAGTATATATACAGCGCGACGGCGCATGCGCTGTCAGCTGTCGAATGTTCTCGAAGGAGAAGCGCGCGCGGCACAGATGGTGGGCGACGGCGCGACGGCGCATGCGCGCGCGTCAGCTGTCGAATGTTCGAGAAGCGGTGCGGACGGTGCGGACGGCGCACTACAAGGCGCGAGTATAAGATTCTTCCGCATCTAAAAGGAGGCCGCGTTCGAATGGAATGCCAATAACGCCAAGGAATGGGAACAACTCTAAGCCTGTTTGAGCAAGAAGCCGGTGCTTGCAATTTTCGATCCTGAGCGAGACACAAAGATAACGTCCAATGCGTCGAAGAATGGCATAGGTTCCGCGCTAATGCAGCGTTATGATAACGCGTGGAAGCCAGTCGCTCATGCCTCGCGCGTGTGACCGAGGCCCAGAAAAGGTATTCCCAGATCGAAAAGGAGGCGATGGCTGTTGTTTTCGGGTGCGATTAGATTAGATTTGTGGGGTTTAACGTCCCAAGTTTTCGGGTGCGAGAAATTCCATTACTTTGTGTACGGGCGTACCATTGCACTTGAAACGGATCACCGCCCGCTGATTGCTATCGCACAGAAAGCTATGGGCGACATGCCACCGAAATTGCAGCGTTTTTTCTTGCGTTTGCTGAAATATCGCTTCCACCTGCAGTTCGTCCCCGGTAAACAATTGGTTTTGGCCGACCTGCTGTCGAGGGCTTCCATTGGACCACCAGACGAGGAGGCGGACGAATACGTCGAGATTCATGCCGTTACAACTGTGCAGGCACTGATCAGCGAGGCCACGCAAGTACGACTGGCAAGGGAGACTCAAAACGACAGGTACTTGAGAACTGTCCTTGAGTGCCTGCAAAACAGGCAACCCGTGGACGGAGAACTCAAACCCTTCGCCGGATACCGCAAAGCATGCGCCGTGAGATGTTGAACAGGATTCATGATGGGCATATGGGAATAAACAAGTGCAAATCCCGAGCCCGCCGTTTAGGCCAGGACTTTGCGCAGACGTCGAACAGGTTGTGAAGAATTGCGCAACTTGCAGAAAATATTCTTACAAACAAGAAAGTGAGCCTCTCATGATGAGACCCGTGGCGGAGCATGCGTGGTTTAGAGTGGGTGTCGACATTTTTCACTACGCCGGCGAAGCATTCCTGTGTGCGTATGACTCGCTATCCAATTTTCCAGAGGTAGAGCCTCTGTACGACACATTGGCTGCTACAGTTATCGAAAAGCTAAGCGCGATATTTGCACGATACGGAATACCGGTGGAAGTGTGCACCAACAACGGGCCGCAGTTTGCTAGCCGAGAATTTGCAGCATTCTCAAGAAAGTTTGACTTCAACCATACCACATCGAGTCCCTTGTTTCCGCGATCAAACGGTTTGGCAGAGAAAGGAGTGCAAATAGTGAAGAGAATTCTGAAAAAGGCGAAGGAAGGAAACAATGATTTCTGGTTGGGACTTTTGAATTACAGGGGCAGCCCATTGGACGACGGCCGGTCCCCAGGAGAGCTGCTTCAAGGTCGGCGGCTACGCCCGCCCCTGCCCGATTTCAACGAGGTCCCACACATGGCCGTACAGAAACACAGCTGTGCACGCCGAACGGGTCATCCACTCAAGCCATTAGCTGAAGGGCAAGTCACCCGCATACGTGGTAAGAACTGGGCAACAAAGGCCAAGGTGGTCAGCATGACGCGGCAGAGGTCGTACCACGTCGTCAAGGAAGACGGCAACGTTTTTCGGCGTAATCGACAGCACCTGCTCGCAACTACTGAGCCCTTCCACCCCTCCGCTGAAGACTTGGCCGATGAGAACACCGATGCACCGATAGAGCAAGCTCCACCTCTGGTCCCGCGTTCGGAGGTGCCGCAAGTGCCCAGAAGCTCGACCCGAGATAGGAGAGCACCTCGTCGACTAGGCTACGATGACAATTTTGTGCAAATTCCGCAGTTACGTTCTCTCTTGATGTTTATTTTGTTTTTCCTTCAGAGAAAGGAGGATGTATCGTGTTTAGGCGTGCCTGAGCGAGCGCGCGTGCGCAGGCAGTCTACTGCGCACGCTATCTGTTTCCTTCTCTCCGCCTTGCACTGTATAAAACGTGCGCACAATAAACCAAGGTGATTCTTCGCTGGGAGACGGCTGGCATCGGTTCTTGATAAGCACGAAACACCAATCTCAATTTGACTTGCTGCAGTCCAGTTTCGTTAATTCGAAACAGCAACGCGAAATCTCCGATGTTCTGTAATCACGATTTCGAGCGCCTTTCCACGTATGTACAATCTAAGCGCACAAAGAAGTACCACGAACTCACAGCAGTTGGTGCATAACAACAAGCAGAACACGTAACCATGTATTGCGGACAAAAAAAAAAGTCCCGCAGAAGCGTCGATCACACCTGAGTGAGAGATCGCGCCGTCTTTAACACAACTGCGACTTGTAGCAGAGGACGCTACAACCACTCACGGCTATGAACCACGACATCATTCTTGATTGAAAAGTATTTAACAGCAGGGCGCGCACGGAAGGACAAGTTCGTATCCGTCAAAACAGTTGCGCTGCGCCCCTAGGAGTCCGCACCTCCAGAGCAAAGATGGCAGTCGCAAGTGATTGTAAACAAACGAACACTGTGAGCGGTCCCACGTGACGGCATCTGGCCAATGCCGACGCGGCGCCGGCCTCAGAGAGGTGAGAGGGAAAAGAGAGGATGCAATTGAATAACAACTATAATGAACTAGCTATCTAGTTCACCATATAACTGCGTACGTGCCGTTGTCAGACAGGAAGGAGACGCGGCGCCAGGAGGCGTTTTGTTTCAGAGTTTCACAGTTCAGTTCAGACAGGCACGGGGGATAAACGTGTTTTTTGAGCGCCAGACTGCGTGGTTTTTGAGCCAGCCAGACTGCGCAGATAAGTGGTTTTGCATGTTTCGAGCTTGCCTTTATAATTATTAAGGCAGCAGTTAAACCTTTGTAGCACTTATTACATTGTGCGGCTTTTTCGGGAGTCAGTCACCAAGTATTTACTAGTTTGTGTGTGTGTGTTTGTTTCATTGTTTTTTTTTCTCTTGCCACGCTGTGGGGGAGGTGCAAGTACATTGAACACTCAAATTTTTGTACTAGAGCTTACACTTTCTCTTTTTTGTAGAGCAGGGTTTGTCGTGCGCCATGTTTTGTAATTATCGAGTGGGACAATTCATAAGGACAATTGGTGTCAGAAAGACATGGTTAAAAAGGCTGTAAAGTGTTCAGGATGCAGTGTGGGCTTGAAGATGGACTCAAGTGCAGAATCGAATGGAGAGGAGGCTAACGCCAAGTGTAGGCAATGTGAGGTCGAGGAAAAAATGGAGAAAATGATGGTTGCCCAGAGTGAACTGCTGATGAGAATCACCGAGCTGGAGACTGCTTTGCTGACAGGGCAAGAGAAAACGAGGGCTATGGGAGAAAGGCTGCAGTTCGCCGAGGAGGCACTTGCGAATGTGAACAAAGGAGCGGCCGACGGAGAGAACAGTAAGGCATCGGCAACCAGAACGGCGGAGAAGAAAGTGCAAGCAAGTTTGCAAAAAAAAAACAGGTTCAGTCAGTTCAATGGTCGCACGACCTAGCTTCAGCGGTGGGGCTGGGAAAGGACAAAGCAGCCGGCGTCACAGGTGCAAGTAGCCCCCAGGTGCAGAATGCTCCAGCTGAAAAGTAAAAGCACGTGATAATCACCGGGGACTCGGAATAATAATAATAATAATAATAATAATAATTATTATTATTATTATTATTATTATTATTATTATTATTATTATTATTATTATTATTATTATTATTATTATTATTATTATTATTATTATTATTATTATTATTATTATATACAATGAGCTCACGCTTACAACGATATTTAGGCGTTTTTTACCGGGAGACCTTGACAAACCTTGACAAGGCCAAGGAATCGTTTGATGAAGCAGTGCACGTAGAAAATAAACGGGAAATCGAATAAAGGAAGGCGTGACAGAGTTTTCAACAGAGATGGCTGGCAAATACTTATTTTTTTCCCCTGCTTTTTAGCTCCGTTTAGTGATTCTGTTGCTCACGTGTTGGCCGGCTGGCGGTCAAACAATGCTGTTTAAAAAGAAAGCGAACAAAAGGAATTCAAGAAAGACACACGGCGACACCTGGCGCAGTGTACCTTTCTTGTGTCTATATTATTGTGTATTTTGTCTCTTAGGGGCGAAGCTTCTTATAGCTGCACCTATTCGTCCCTCGTACAGTCGTAGTGTGTAACAAGTATTACATTTCGACTTCCAAGGTGGTGCCGGTGGGAAATTTTTTCTGTGCGTTGTTGAACAATAAAAATATTGCTCAATGTACATGCCAAAGGCTGCTAATGGGAAATAAGAAACAGGAGCATTCTGTTTTTAATTGACGCACACGCTGCGATCTCCATTAGCAGCCATTGGCATGTACATTGAACACTATCTGACAAGAAAGGGTTGCTACGTTATACTCGCTGGGTGTAACCTCCTTAGTTTTAGAAAGGTTTAGCGAGCGTTGAGCCGCAGTGCCATGAATCCAATGAGCTAGTATATACCATGAACTCGAGGTGGTTAAAGGTGGGAAGTAGATACGAAGCGCAAGCCATAAGAAAGTAAAAGCCGAATAATCCTGTCTCTCATTTGCCATTAGCAGCCGTTGGCATGTACATTGAGCACTATCTGGCAGGAAAATATTGCTACGTTGTACTCGCTGAGCGTAACCTCCTTGGTTTTAGAAAGGGTTAGCGAGCGATGGGGCACAGTGCCATGAATACAGTGAACTATAGTATATACCATGAACTCGCGGTGGTTAAAGGTGGGAAGTAGACCCGAAGCGCAAGCCGTAAGAAAGTGTGCGTGTGCCACCTCTCGTTTAGTCCTTGGAATGTCCGCTGGATGGCGGTGCTTCTATATGGCGAATATATGATGAAAAGATGCGAGATGGTGGTACTTGGAGTGTTGAATACATGGACGAACGGACACACAGACAGATGCATAGATGGACGCATGAACGGACGCAGGGACGGACGGATGGACGCATGGACGGTCACACAGACGGACGCATGGACGGACGGAAGCAAGAACGAATGAACGGACGAATGCTTCGCCCCACTCTCCATCATTCACTCCGTGGATATGCTGCCAATTTTTTTTATCTGAGTAATCAGTAAATGCAATACAAACAAGCCCCATTGGCCACTTCAGCAGTTAAACAAGTGCCACTGAGATTTTTCTGGATAATGCGAACAGAATATCTTTTATATTTAACTTCCTTTCAGCCTCGCCAGACTACAAGTATGAAAGTGCACCGTAAACATTGATTATAAGCTTTGTGGTAATTATTTTTATAAAGAGTGAGGTAATGATTATAAAGAGCTCAACGCAGCTTACGGATTAACTGGATTGTAACTACGCTTACCGATTCGCTATGGCATTCGGGTGCTCAAGTTTGGCGACTGAAGCATCCTCAGTGATGAGTAATCAATGGACGCATCTGATGGCGATATGTGCCGAGTAATCGCTTTCTTTTTGGCTGGATTCCAGGGCTGTTGTTGCCTGTTTTGAATCTCAATGCGGAATATTTTTAGGGAGGTCGGTGAGGATCGTGTTCGAACGGCACTTCAGCGATGCCTGTGGTCTGTCTGGAATCACACTGCCGATGCACCTTCGCGCAGTAGACGCAGAGCGCAAGTTGTAGCGGGTGAACTGAACGATGCAGGCATGGGTGGCTTTCGTCCGATGTACCACGTGCAAGAAAAAAGGGGTAAAAGAAGAGAGCGTGGCACATAGCTTTTGAAAGAAAAAGCAGGAAAAGGAGATCGCCACCAATATACCTTTCGCAAGTTTCCAAAGCCACTTTCCCACATTATACCACGGTGTCTTACTGCTCCCTCATACGCAACTGTAGGTTTTGCATGGAAGTCGTGATTGCTTGGGGTCCCTGCATGTGTGCGGTACTGCGGGTTCGCAGATGACCGTTGCTATGCCTGCGAGTCCACACCGAACGTCCACGCCTCTGAAAAAGGCAATCTGTGCCAAGGCCAGCATGCGAGCCCACCTGACGCGAACAACTCGACGGCGTCATCACGAGGCGCCTAGCGTAGCGTCTCCGACAGTTCAGGTCAGTGGTTATAGAATTCGGGACGAACTGCCACCGTTCGAAGTAGGCGAGGACATGGCGAAGTATATCGTCAAGTTTGAACACGTCTGTGAGCGAAATGCTTTGGAGCGGTCTCTTTGGGTGCAGAACCTGTTAGCTCTTCTTCCCGGCGAAGTGTCCGACGCGATAACTTGCTTGTCGAGGGAAGCGTTTGAGAGCTATGACGAGGTTAAGGAAGTGCTCTTGAGACGTTATAGGTTGTCACCCGAGGCTTTAAGGCAAAGGTTCTAGTATGCTAAAAAGGGGAATGAGTCACACGTTCACTTCGCGTTTCGTCTTAAAGTCGATTTAACGAAATGGCTCTAGGGCGAAAGTGTTTATGACGATCGCGATAATGTGGTGGAATGCATTGCATTGGAGCAATTCTACCGCTGTATCGAGGAGGATGTCAAGCTTCGGCTGCAGGACAAACTTGGTGAAGTACAGCTAAACAAGGCAGCAGAGTTAGCTGAGGAGTATTATACTCGCCGAAAGTTGCATAGCAGGGCAGTGCGCGTTGAGAAGGATGAAAGGAAAGAGGGCTTTTCAAAGAAACCTGATCAACGGTAACCCGCTCCGCACCGTAATTTCAAGAAGGACCCGTCTCTTGCGAAGGACACTGTTGGAGAAGGGCAAACTGAAGCGGAGAAATCAAGTGCGTTTCCTAACAACGCACTGAGACCACACGGGCGTTTGAATCACGGAAGCCGCGAATCTGCTACAACTGCAAAAAGGAAGGGCACATCGCGATAAACTGTAAGCAAAAGTTTGCTTTCGCAACAATCCGAGAATCAGAAAAGAACGTGCGGTTGTTAGAGCCGTATCTCCAAGAAATTAGTGTGAATGGGAAAACGTGCCGAGCACTTCGAGACTCAGCAGCAACCATGGACGTTGTCCATCCTTCGTTGGTGTCTCCGGATGACTTTACAGGAGAATGCGCGTGGATCAGACAAGTCGCCGAGGAGCAGAGTGCTCGCTTACCAATCACTGCGGTTGTCATTGAAGGCCCATTCGGTAAGCTTGGCACCGAAGCGAATGTGTCTGCCGCACTTCCCGATCGTTTTCCTTATCTTTTCTCAAACAACTCAGAGCAGCTTCTCAAAGAGCAGGGTAAATCGTTCTTCTCCAACTTAGCGTACATGGCCCTGACGTGATCGCAGGAGTTTGATCTTGTTCAATGTGGTGAATCATCAAGTGACCTTGGCGGCGAGTTGACGGAACCTCAGAGAGGAAATTCTCCGTGTGAGTCATGTGAGCAGTCACTCGAGCGGCCCGTCGCCGAAGCGACTGGCATGGTTTCCGTACCAGGAGGAGACGACATGGCGCCATTGAGTCAGAGCGAGAGGGGTGCAACGATCTCCCCTGTAGCGGAAAGTTGGAGTGAGCTGTCGAGGACTGATCGAGAAACGCTAATTCGATAGCAGCGTGAGGACCTCTCCAATAAAACGCTAATGGAAAGCGTAAACTTGGAAAAAAAGAAAAAGAATGTTTCTTTTTTTTGAGAAAGCAGGGCTTCTGTATCGAAGCTACACAAATGCGCAAAGTCGCAAGTATCAGCAGCTCTTGGTGCCACAAAAGTATCATCGCCAACTATTGGAACTGGCGCATGAAAACGCATGGGCCGGGCATCTCGGCATAAAAAAGACCAAGGCTAGAGTTTCCCTTTAGTTTTATTGGCCGAAATGCTAAAAGGATATCGAAGACTTTGCACGACATGCGACACTTTTCAGAGAGCGGGGAAATCCACGGGCCAGTAGAAGGCACCCATGAAGCTTGTGCCAATTATCACAGAACCTTTTCGGCGCCTAGTACTTGATATCGTCGGGCCGTTGCCAGAGTCAAGGCAAGGTTGTCGGTACATCCTGGTGGCTCTCTGTGTAGCCACAAAATTTCCGGAAGCGATACGACTTAAGGAGCTCAATTCCCCTCATGTCGTGGATGCACTGCTATCTATAATTGCACGCGTCGTATTTCCTCCTGCAATTCAATGCGACAATGGTAGTGTCTTCACCAGCTGCCTTACCTCTACCTTTATGGATAAATGTGGAATAAAAGTAGTGCACAGCTCGATCCATCACGCGCAATCTAATCCGGTAGAGCGTATGCATTCCGCTCTGAAACAGATACTGAGAGCTCTTTGCTAAGAGCATAAGTGCGACTGGGAAGAGTGTATTCCTCCCGCTATGTTCACTTTGAGATCCGCTCCTCATGAGAGCACTGGGTTTTAGCCCTGCTGAGCTTGTGTATGGCAGGAGTTTGAGAACACTATTGCGAATGTCATGCGAGTCCTGGGAGGGATTCGATGAGGACCCTAATGTGGTTGCGTATGTTCTAAACCTCCTTCAAAGGCTTGGGAAAACGAAAGATCTTGTGGAAAGCCACATGAAAGCTGCACAACTGTTGTCGAAGCAGTACTACGACAAATCGGCGAAGAAGCGCGCTTTTGAAGTAGGAAGTCAGGTAATGCTGCTGCGGACGTCCAAAAAGAACAAGCTTGAGGTTCATTGGGAAGGGCCCGCCAAAGTAACATATAAACTTTCTGATATCAATTATGAAGTGAAATTTGGAAGGCGCACGAACAAAATTTACCACGGTAACTTGATGAAACCATACGTTCAACGCCAAGCGGTCGTACATCTGATTTTGAACGCTTCATAAGAAGATGGAGCAGAAATTTTGACCACTAGTGATGTAATCGAAAGGGGATCGGAGGTAATCTTGGAGCAGTTGAACCTAGAGCCTAGGTTAAGTGAAGTCCAGAAGGAGGTCCTGAGAAGGATTGTTTTCTAGTTTGAAGACGTGTTTTCGGACCGTCCCGAAAACACGTCTTCAAAGTTAGCTCACGTTGTCGAGCTAACTTGTGAGGAGCCAATCCGTAGCAAGCCGTATCGTTGTTCGCCTGTGCAAAAGCTAGCCTGTTATGCCTCCGGTTCGATGTTTGTGGTCGAAACGAACCACTGTCCTCTAACCTGGTTAAATAACATGTCGCCTAAAAGTGGCCGGTTACTGAGGTGGAGCATGATACTCCAAAAGCACAACTTTGACGTTCGCTACAAAAAAGGAAAGCTAAACGCTAATGCAGACGCATTGAGCCGCGCGTTTAGTTAGTACCTTCTCCACCTTTCGGTTTCTCGCTGGCGGTTCGGGGCAAAATTTTGTCCTCATCACGGCCTTAGCTGTGCGCTCTCGTCCAAAGTGATCTCAAGGGGCCATCTTTAAGTTGTACTCTATTTCGTTACGTTGTTGTACGTGTAAACCTTTGAGTTCTCATTTTAAGAGTCTTGTGTCTCTTGATGTAGAGGGAACGAAATTCTGATAGACACGTAGCTAGGTATATGTTGTACTATGCTTTGCCTGGTGTTCTGTCGGGTGACCGAGGGCACTTCCTTGTGTCGTGTGTTGTCCGTTGTCGAACCGTTCTTGACAAGTTGCAGAACCATCGACAAGTGCTGAGACCAAAGATCGTCAGAAGAGACGAGCGAAGCTGGCCGACAATTTGTGGCGACAAGCCAGTGGAGCTGGGATCCGTCCTCAAGCATGGGGTGTGTTCCCGGAACGGAGTCTGGAGCTGCATTCTCCCGTGGCCCTGGAGGCGAACCTGGAGGGACCTGGTGAACGAGCACGCCTGACATCCGAGCCACGTGAAAGCAGCTCGTCTTTCCGGTGCATTGTCTGGCGGTGGGGGTGCTGTTATGCCTGCGAGTCAACACCGAACGTCCATGCCTCTGAAGAAGGCAATCTGTGTCAAGGCCAGCACGCGAGCCCACCTTACGCGAACAGCTCAACGGCGTTATCACGCGGCGGCGCCTTTCTATCACGCAACGCACAGCGAGCCACCTCAGCCCACGAGCCCGTCGAAGCAATCGACGCCTTCCTGTCTGGCGAGTATTACGCAATGCGTGGCGACGTCACACGTCCTTGGCTGCGACCACGCGCAGCGGCTCCAGATTTGATGAGATTGACGCAGCCCAGCGGCGACCCCATTGGAAGATTATGACCTCACAGTCAGCGGCGCTTCTGGTTGGACATTTGGTTACTCAAAGAATCTACCCGCTGCATATAGAAAAAGCCCTGCGGTGCGTCGCGAGCCGTTAACTTATTTGTCAGAGAACAGAGCTCGGCTCTTCGAGTCACTAAACTGTCGACCCCAGTGGCGAGTTTGTAACGCCTCTGTATATATGCTGTACATAAACCTTGTTTAGCTCACTGTCGTCTCGTCCGGTCGTCTATCAGCTCTGCGCAGAAGCAGTCGCGAGCTGAGAAACCTACGCTACCAAACGGCTGGTGACAGTGTCGGCGGAGATCGGAGCAGCGGCGCCTTCGGGACTGTGTTGGCGTTGCCATCTTTCGTAACAGTGGTGGCAGCGGTGGGATTCGTGGCGCCCTTCGTAACGTCGTCGGAGGCGCGCTTCGTAAGACTGGTATTGCGCACGCTATAAGGCTTGCTCAGAAATGCAGAAACCACAGCTACGTATGTGCTTAAACTGATGTCGCCATGTGCTTCTGCTGCAGAGCTTCCGAGGTTCGCGGTCACTTTGACGAACGAGCCACGTGCAAGGTCGCCTTTCTTCTCGCTACTCCAGTGCTCATTGTACGTTGTTGCGAAAGACGGCGACGCCAACACGGTCCCGAAGGCGCCACTGCTTCGAACTCCGCCGGGAAGGTCACCAGTCGTTTGGTAGCGTAGGTTTCTCAGCTCGCGACTGCTTCTGCGCAGAGCTGATAGACGAGCGGACGAGACGACGGTGAGTTAAACAAGGTTTATGTACAGCATATCTACAGAGGCGTTACAAATTCGGCACTGGGGCCGTTTGCCCTTCCGTTTGCCCTTCGTAAGAGACGGGTCCTTCTTGAAATTAGGGTGCGGAGCGGGTTTCCGTTGATCAGGTTTCTTTGAAAAGCCCTCTTTTCTTTCATCCTTTTCAATGTGCACTGCCCTGCTATGCAACTTTTGGCGAGTATAATACTCCTCAGCTAACTCTGCTGCCTTGTTTAGCTGTGCTTCACCAAGTCTGTCCTGCAGCCAAAGTTTGACATCCTCCTCGATGCAGCGGTAGAATTGCTCCAATGCAACGCATTCCACCACTTTATCGCGGTCGTCATAAACACCTTCGCCCTTGAGCCATTCAATTAAATTGGCTTTAAGACGAAACGCGAAGTGAACGTGTGACTCATTCCCCTTTTTAGCATACTAGAACCTTTGCCTGAAAGCCTCGGGTGACAACTTATAACGTCTCAAGAGCACTTCCTTAACCTCGTCATAGCTCTCAAACGCTTCCCTCGACAAGCAAGTTATCGCGTCGGACACTTCGCCGGGAAGAAGAGCTAACAGGTTCTGCGCCCAAATAGACCGCTCCAAAGCGTTTCGCTCACAGACGTGTTCAAACTTGACGAGATTTTTCGCCATGCCCTCGCCTACTACGAACGGTGGCAGTTGGTCCCGAATTCTAAAACCGCTGACCTGAATCGTCGGAGAAGCTACGCTAGGCGCCTGCGAACACTGTAGGATTGCCAATTCTATTCGTTTCAACTCGAGGCGCTCCTGTCTCTCGGCCTCCTCGCGCTCGCGACATTCTCGCCTTTCAGCTTCTTCACGTTCGCGAGCTTCTCGCCTTTCAGCCTCCTCGCGGCGTGCTTTGATATCCACCCCAGCCTCATCGACTTCTTCAGCCGACACTCCCTCATCCTTCATGATCTCAAGGATCGCTTGCTTTCGTTTCGCATGGCCCAAAGTAATGCCGAGTTCCTCACAAATTTCGATGAGTTCCTTCATTCTAAGGTTCTCCATCGTTCACACTAGCCTCTTGCTGTTTGCCCCTGTTAACAATTTACTTGCCGTACCCACTATAAGTCAACTAGCAAGACGCGCAAGCAATTTTTCACACTCCCGTGTTTATCCCCTCCGCATTAACTTTGGTTTCAAAGCACTTCGACTTTGCTTGAAACGATCAAAGCTCACTTCAATGCTTCACACAGCCCTTCTCTAAACTACTACAACCTGAGCTAGAGCAGTCTGGTGAACTGAGGGGAAAACATCAGGCACTCACCGCATCGATGTCGCTGACGCCGGCTCATCCCGCAGCTGCCAACCTACTGTTGCGAACGACGGCGACGCCAACACGGTCCCGAAGGCGCCACTGCTTCAAACTCCGCCGGGAAGGTCACCAGTCGTTTGGTAGCGTAGGTTTCTTCTGCACAGAGCTGATAGACGAGCGGACGAGACGACGGTGAGTTAAACAAGGTTTATGTACAGCATATATACAGAGGCGTTACAAATTCGGCACTGGGGCCGACAGAGACTCGAAGAGCCGAGCTCTCTTCTCTAACACATAGGTCTGCTCTCAAATGGGTCTGCTGCGACACACATGTCGGTTCTCCAACAGGACTCCCGCTCGCGACGCGCCGCGGTGCTTCTTTTATATGCACCGGGTCCAACCCAAATGTCCAACCAGAAGCGCCGCTGGTCGTCAGGTCAGACTCCTCCAATGGGGGTCGCCGCTGGGCCGCGTCATTCTTTCTCATCGAATCTGGAGAGGCTGCGCTGCAGGTGGCTGCACCCAAGGACGAGTGACGTCGCCGCGCATTGCGTCAGACCCCCAGACAGGAAGACGCCGGTTGTTTACTCGAAGGCTCGCTTACTGAGGTGACTCACTGCACCTGCACGCCAGAAAGGCGCCGTCGCCTGTTGACGCCGTTGAGTTGTTCGCGTCAGGCGGACTTGCGGGCTGGCGTTGACACAGATTGCCTTTTTCAAAGGCACGGACGTTCGCTGTCGACTCACAGGCATAACAACGTCCACTGTCTAGGAGAAAATGCACGATCATCCTTCTGAAGACACCATTTGCCTGCAGAAAACGCAAGCCCCGAAGAAAACAGAAAGCACGTGTTTCGAAGCGCCTTCTTATTTTTAAAACTTTGAGTGGGCATCGTCCCGACGTTCCGGAGTGCATACAGTTCCTGTTTAAGAGTTAAAGAAGGGGAGGCACGCACCACCCGTCCCTAAACTCTGCTGCGGGCAACGCATTTGGAGTGTGAGAATTCAGCGAGATTTTTTTTAGTAGCTGAGCACGTAAGCAGTTCCTCGAAATGTGATTTCACTTTGAAGTCGCATGCGCAGCATCGTTTCCGTTTTAGAACTGGTCCTAGCTGGGCATTTATCCCTCCTGCTTCGGAGTGCGAGTGTGTGTGGCCGCAGCGAAAGTGGACGGGCCACTCGCGTTCTTACTATCACCTGACTCGGCCTTCCACGAATGGCACGTCGCCTGAGTTCGCTTCAAACGGGCGATGGTTTCGCTGGCGCCTCGGACAACTGAGAGTGGTATGTTTCTGTCGTGGTGTTGATAGCGGGAATACTGTAACTGCATTTCTAAGAGTGCATCTTTGTTTTTTTTGGAAAGGAATTGATTTTGAATGAACAATTTTGGGTAACCGTTCTTGGCGAGTTAGAATATTTCGTGTTTTTTTTCTCTTTTTTAGTTGTGTGCTGCACTGGATTGCGGCTCTTCGCATCACTGTCTTTACTACTGATGTATCGCATATTTTCGGGTGGTATGAAGCGAACTGAGGATGTCAATTAGGTTAGGTGAGTTTGCAGTTCTATTTTCAGGTTGCGAGAACATCCATAACCGACAATGAGCTTCTGTTTCAAAAGGGAACTGAATACTTGTTCAGTAAATTTAGATGAGAGAGTAAATGCGACTTAAGATCTCATGAAATGAATCTGGTAATTGATAAGACACGGCTACGGTTGGAATGAATGAAAAGCATGTTCTTTGGTGTGTTTCAATTGTTATATTTGGCGCGGCGACATGCAGACACGGCCTCAGAGTTCCAAATAGTGAAATTGTATTGAGAAAGCTTGTATATTTAACAAACGTAATGCATTGTGATGAAGCAAGACAAAGACGTCACACAATGTATCTGGAAAGGCAAGGGTGCCTGAAATACTCTTTTCCTTCATTTTGTTTTTTGTCTCAGAGGATCAGTAGTTAACTTGATTTCATCCCACCAATTTGAATAATACACCGTTCGCACGTCAACAGTGAAGCTAATTGGAAAGACTTTAAATCTAAAGAGAATTGTAGCGGCGACACGCGTTTGCCGTCGAATAGGTGCCTTTGTTTTTACTTCGTGTTTTGAGGAGCTCATTTATGATGCAAAAAGAATGCTTTTCGGCAAGTAGTGTGCTTATTGTTGACTATTTAAAGAAAAACAAGCAACATGACGGACGCAATTTATGTTCAGTATAATTTAAAGGATCTGGGAAAAAGTAACGAAACTGGCACTGGCATCCAAACCGGAAATGGGCACCACGTTTTTATAGAGAGTAAGACCATTGAATGAACTTGCCTGTTATTTCTATGAAATAAGCTTCATGACTTTTTTATTTGAAGAAAGTTGCACATTTAAAACAACATGAGCCTAATGTTATTATTTGCAGCTTCGTCACATCACACCCTTAGGGCCATTAAATCAAGCCTTGTGAGGCCGATAGTTTAGTGCTATCTAGGCACTTAAGATATGAATCTCGGATTGCATTAGGAGCTTGCAAGTGAACCAGGTATTTGCATGTATGCAAGTCAGTGAGTATATTTGCCCGTGTGAACCGGATGATGTAATAAACGGTCAACAACACTGCGAACTCTTGTTGTCACAGAACGAGCACTCAAAATGGGCGCGCCGCCAACTTCTTGCGATAATGCGCGAGAGAGACGCCACGAGGTCAACGAAAAAAAAAGAAAAGAGAAAACAAGCATCCAAGGCTCCCCGGGCGCGCGACGCTCTCCCCTCGGAAGCGTGGCTTCGCCGACAAAACTTCCTCACCCCACATCGGCGGCCGAGCAAGCACTCGAAATTTCTAGAAGGAAAGGGGCGTGTTATGCGGGGTTGAGTCATCTGTCGGGGACGGCCCTCATATGGTCTCGACCTTCTCCCCAGCCTTCGCTGCGTATCGCGCCGACGAAATGACGAGAACCTTCTGGAATGTCACGTGGAAGGTATTTAATCGAGCGGCGGAGATGAGAGATCAGGAGAAGACGGAAGTTAGCGCCAGAGCGCGTAGGGATTCCGCCGTGTAGTCGGCGAAGGTTTTGTCCGTAGCGACAAAGCAGGAGAAGAAGAGGATTTTCACCTGAGGGGTGAAGGCTCGAGCTACAGGCAAGAGCGTGTGTTTACCGCTATCGAGCGAAGACGCGTGGCAACAGCTGCGTGTGTGAAGCTGACGTGTTTTTGGCGAAAAAGATGAAGCTTGAAGAGTGGCCAATTGAAGACGCGAGGTTTCCTGGAAGAGAAACTTCGGCGAGGTTTCCTGGAAGAGAAACTTCGAGGGCAGCGGAACGACAACAACGCTGGACTTTGAGTGATTCTCGGAAGAGTATCATTCAGACTTTTGTTCCAAGAACTTTGGACTGAATAGGTTTTCTATCTCTTTAGTCTTTAAGTGATTTGGTTGTTCAATGCATGCGACTGCATTGTAGTGTGTATTGTTGTCTGTGTCCGTTGTTTAGAGTGTGGCTGATTGTACTGTGTAGTACGTTGTTTGATTGGTGACATATTGTACTCAACTATTGTGGAGTGTGCATACTTGTATATTGTCTTCGATCTGCCATTATTGAGAATATAATTTTGTTTGTTTATCAACTCTCGGCTCTGACTTGTTCTTTGGGCCACAGCCGGCGTCCGCTGGCGCGCCAAAAAGGACCACTTCTAAATTGTCCACGCTTTCGTGGTGCGGTTCGGGGGGCCGATACTTCGGCCCTTATAATTAGCCCGGCGATCGCCTCCCTAATTAACGGGATTTCTGTGACGATTAATCTGGCGTCCGCGACAGGACCTTTTGGTGCACAGTGTGTCCAAAGTAGTGAGAAAGAGCCTCGAGTTGTTGATAGTGCTATCGGAACGATTTTGTGTGTTGTTCGGTGTTCTCGTTAACGAGTGCAGGGGAGTGTTCCGATAGACTGATTTAGGCAGATACTTTTTGCACGTGGCAAGGTTTTATTTGCGAGTTGCGAGACACAATAGATCTCGAAAAGTTAGTTGCGCTTGGTGAGAAGATGAATCTTTCCGGCGCCGAACTACGGAAGTGGGTCACCCAGAAGGAAAAAGAAGAAAAAGAGAGGGTCAAAGAGGAAAAGGCAGCTGAGCTGGAAAAGGAAAGGCCGGCGGTCGAAAGAGCCAAAGCGGAAAAAGAAGCTGAGTTGGAGAGAGAGAGAGAGGTTGGCAGCTGAAAGGGCGAGAGAAGATAGAGAAGCAAAGGAGCGACAGCTGAAAGAAGAACGAGAGGCAAAAGAGCGACAGCTGAAGGAAGAAAGAGAGCAGCAATTGAAGTTGGAGCTGGACAGAGAAAAGTTGGCAGCCGAAAGGGCGAGAGAAGAAAGAGAAGCGAGGGAGCGAGAGCTGAAAGAAGAAAGAGAAGCGGAGATGGCTGAAAGGGAACGGCAGCGGCAGCACGAGATGGGAACTCGAGCGGCTCCGTTTGCAACAGCGAAGTGAAACTCCCGTCCAAGCTAGAGTTGAAAGCAGCGAACAGGAAGATCATGGCTTCCGCTTGAACCCAAGCAAGCTGCTCGTAGCGTTTGATGAAAGGAAGGACGACCTTGACGTGTACCTTCACCGATTTGAGACGATTGCAAGGAGCCAGAATTGTCCGGAACATCAATGGGGAACTGCTTTGAGTACCTGCTTGAGTGGTGAAGCGTTCAGTGTGTACGGCAGGCTGACGCCGACCGATGCAGCCAACTACGCAAAGGTGAAAGCTGCCTTGCTGAAGCGATTTAGATTTACTGTGGAAGGATTCCGGGACAGATTTCGGACAGGAAAGCCAGCTGATGGTGAGACGGCTATGCAGTATGCCGCCCGACTTTGCCATTATTTCGACAGATGGATTGAACTTTCAGAGACAGCGCAGGAGTACGATGAGCTTAGAGAGCTACTAATTCGAGAACAATTTCTTACTAGTTGCCACCCAAGCCTGTCGCTGTACTTGAAAGAGAGGACAGCTAAGTCACTTGAAAACATGCTTGAATTAGCTGATCAATTCTTGGAAGCGCAAGGTGCCCCTAATTTGGCCAAGGTCAAGAAGAAGTGTCCGGAAGCTTTGAAAAATTCGGCACCCGAACAAAAGAAGCGTGCACCGGAGAGTGTTCCGCGATGTTTCCTGTGTAACCGAGTGGGTCATCGCGCGAGCAACTGTCGTACTAACTTTACGAGCCCTACGGTAGTAAAATGTTTTAAGTGTGGACAGACTGGGCACAAAGCAGACGCATGTCGAAACGGAGCGAGTCAAACTCACCAGGTATCTTGTGTGCAAGCGGCACCGAAATCCGGTAATAATGCCGTCACCGACGGATTCGTAGAGTTGAAAAATGGGGAGGAAATTCCTATTGTGTGTGCTGTAATGTCAAAACAGACAACCGGCGTTGCGAAAGGAATGCCAACGCTGCCTGGAAAAGTTGCGGGCAAGAGGGTTACGGTGTTAAGAGACACCGGTAGCTCCACTGTTATCGTGCGGAGAAATTTGGTACGGGAAGATGAGTTAACATGCAAAACTAAACCAGTTTGCCTAATTGATCGTACGGTTCGGATGCTTCCCGAAGCAGAAATTGAGGCTGAAACCCCGTACTTCAGCGGGAAGGTTACTGCTCTATGCATGACGACCCCCCTTTACGACCTTGTCATCGGAAACATCGACGGGGCGCGAGGACCGAATGATCCGGAATGTTTGGGAGAAGACCCTAAGACAGAGCCCTCGCCAACCCAGCGACCGCGAGATACAGTGGAGAAGCATCCCGTGACGGATCTCACTAGAGCCCGAGGTGAAGCCGCGGCGCAAGAGACAGCGAATGAGAAGATGATCGTGTTGAATGAGTTCACGTGCTGGGCAGCTGGACGTACGTCGGCACGACCCCAACCGACCGACAGTGTAAAAATGACGGAGTCGGCCAGCCAGGCCCAATGCCGTGACATGAACAAGCTGGTAAATAAACCGACAGGACCCGTTGAGCGTTATGACCCGTTAACGGTGTCGGAAGTGACAACGATGGCTGAGACGCCGCCTCAGATATCGTCGTTGGAAAGGGCTCGCCGAAAAAGAACGTGAAAACACAAGAAGAGATCGAGCGAGCACCGCAAGAAAGGGCGCAAGCGCCGCTCAAAGTACACAGGATAAGTGCTGAGGTCGAATCATAATGTGTTGGGCAGTGCTGAGTGCCATATGTTGTGTTAATGTTGTGTTATCCTGTGTCACAAGTGTCGAAGTGTTTGTGCTGTGATGTGATGTATAGTATTGTGCAATTGTTGTAATGAGAGAACTCTGTGCCTGTGGTTATATTTCATGCATTGTGTAATTGACTTACAATGTACAATTGAATTAAGTGATCTATTGTGAATGTGAAGTGTCATGAGCGACGGATTGTGTTACAGTCTGTGAGAGTGTGTGGTGACTGTTCGCGCTCGTTTGTGTGGTTTTGAATATTATGAGATAATATTCTTAAAGTGGGGGGCAGTGTCACAGAACGAGCGCTCAAAATGGGCACGCCGCCAACTTCTTGCGATAACGCGCGGGAGAGATGCCGCGAGGTCAACGAAAAAAAAGAAAAGAGAAAACAAGCATCCAAGGCTCCCCGGGCGCGCGACGCTCTCCCCTCGGAAGCGTGGCTTCGCCGACGAACCTCCTCACCACACATCGGCGGCCGAGCAAGCACTCGAAATTTCTAGAAGGAAAGGGGCGTGCTATGCGGGGTTGAGTCATCTGTCGGGGACGGCCCTCGTATGGTCTCGACCTTCTCCCCAGCCTTCGCTGCGCATCGCGCCGACGAAATGACGAGAACCTTCTGGAATGTCGCATGGAAGGTATTTAACCGAGCAGCGGAGATGAGAGATCAGGAGAAGACGGAAGTTAGCGTCAGAGCGCGTAAGGATTCCGCCGTGTAGTCGGGGAAGGTTTTGTCCGTAGCGACAAAGCAGGAGAAGAAGAGGATTTCCGCCTGAGGGGTGAAGGCTCGAGCTACAGGAAAGAGCGTGTGTTTACCGCTATCGAGCGAAGACGCGTGGCAACAGCAGCGTGTGTGAAGCTGACGTCTTTCCGGCGAAGAAGTTGAAGCTTGAAGAGTGGCCAATCGAAGACGCGAGGTTTCCTGGAAGAGAAACTTCGGCGAGGTTTCCTGGAAGAGAAACTTCGAGGGCAGCGGAGCGACAACAACGCTGGACTTTGAGTGAGTGATTCTCGGAAGAGTATCATTCAGACTTTTGTTCCAAGAACTTTGGACTGAATAAGTTTTCTATCTCTTTAGTCTTTAAGTGACTTGGTTGTTCAATGCATGCGACTGCATTGTAGTGTGTATTGTTGTCTGTGTCCGTTGCTTAGAGTGTGGCTGATTGTACTGTGTAGTACGTTGTTTGATTGGTGACATATTGTACTCAACTATTGTGGAGTGTGCATACTTGTATATTGTTTTCGATCTGCCATTATTGAGAATATAATTTTGTTTGTTTATCAACTCTCGGCTCTGACTTGTTCTTTGGGCCACAGCCGGCGTCCGCTGGCGCGCCAAAAAGGACCACTTCTAAATTGTCCACGCTTTCGTGGTGCGGTTCGGGGGGCCGATACTTCGGCCCTTGGAATTAGCCCGGCGATCGCCTCCCTAATTAACGGGACCTGTGACACTTGTTCTGAACATACATGTATGAAAGGGAAAGAAGACAACCACCTGTTTGTAGCACGAAGCCACAAGGAAATTCATATGCATTTCTCAGAAGGAGAGCCTCTTAGTTGCCGAAACATTCGTCCTGGCACGTGGTTCGAACCAGAACCAGCACCTATCCGGGGCGGTCGCTCTGCCAACTGAGCTAACCAAGAAATGAATCTAGCATTTGACAGCGCAAGGATGTATTCATCGACAACTCGAAGCACATTAACACAAGTATTACAAATGAATGTTGCAACTGTTGCTCATTTGCAACATACATGTATGTAGCATTGCATGCACAGCTGGTTGAGCTGCTAGATGTGATACATTTCGAAGTGACATGCACTGTGCACCGAAGCCAAGTCACCCAGGGCATTGTACACAGCCCCTCTTAAACTTTCACTAAAAATAAAATAAGAATGGTCAGACTGATGACTCGTGAAAGCACCTTTCTTTTTTTTTGTAAAAAGCTGCTTTACTGGAAGTGAACGCAGCTCGAGCCACAGAGCATGCGGTTTCTTGTCTATCAGTATAGGAGTAGATATGTGAATACGACATAATTAATAGAAAAAATCAGGCAATTTTGCCCTCGAGACACTTATTGGATTGAAACTACGACAACTTGAACACAACGCTTTACTTAAGGGGGGGGGGGTCGACTTCTGGTGGGGGGAATCAAAACACCTGATTCCGGCCCCCTTCGGTGCACTACTGATGTAGGTGACTCGGCGACAACAAGGACATTGGGGCATATAAGAGGGGGGTTAGGTCAGCCTCTGGGGGAAGGTGGTTACAACCCCCTAACCTCCCCCCCCCCATTGGTGCGCCAATCACGCGTGCTCTTTCGGACTTCTGTCGGATCGTGTCGAGCGACCGCGGTTTAGTTAGCTGCGCGCGTCCATCTGAAGCTTCCAGCACGTTGCTCTCGTCTCGGCCATTGTTCGACGGTTTGCTGCCGCAGTTCGTATCACCCGGTGCGACGAACCAAAGTGTTCGGAACGTCCAAATTTCGGCCCCCTGGACACAGTGGAACTCGGCTGGGGAATTTCACAAATTCATATAACCGATATTTCATTTTATTGTACGTTTACTTCAACGCATCCCAATTCGTTTGAATTAAAATGTGATAGTCCAGTAGTGTCGTAAAAAGCCTTTGGGTTGGACTTTAGTTAATTCAGCCAGATCATGTGCACGCACAGAAATTTCTATTTCCGGGAGATTTTCCAGCCAACCGTACAATTAAACGTAAGAAATAGCGAACTCCAGAAGTCTCCCGGAAAATCCCGGAGACGGCAGATTCTGTTATATACCTCGCCCGAGATAGGAATGAACCTACTGCTGAAGCGCTAAATCGTGGTTGCGAGTTCCTGTCTATTTCTGTGATGATGCTATACCTATGGCGTCAGAATAAAAAGCGTTTTGACTATACAGCGCTCCACGATCGTAGCATTTGGTTGGCTTGTGCGACACACCAACAACCCGGTCCTATACGCAAACGCCACTCCAAACACAAGGAGAGCTTGCTAAAGGTCGACTTGCGGAATAAAAATAGGAAACGAGCTCGGATTGACTAGTAAGTACGAGTTCCTGTGCCTGTGTTGCCTGGCTCGTTAAATCGCGAGCAGCTCGTGATGCAATTGCTTTTCTCTACAGGGTTGCAATGGCTTCAGGGACAGTGCTGGCGTGGCTTGAGGGGGACTAGTGCCCCCTTTGCACGCCACTTCAGACACACCCGTGGAAGCAGTCGTAGTACGAGTTCATTTAGGGCATTATTTAATGCGCCAATACAATAAAGCAGCAAAAAAATTAAAAATTTCAAAATATTTTTTGTGAAATTAACTGGGGATGAAGAACGTTTAATAACATATGCGAACTCGAAACAAATAACATTCACTGACTGACTTGAGGACGATAGTTATAGCGCGAGAACAAAACGACGACACAGAGACACGAAGGACACGAAAGACACGAGCACTAACGAGTACTGAATGATGAAGAGAAACACACGAAAGACACGAGCGCTAACGAGGACTGAATGATGAAGCGAAACACACGAAAAAGAGCCCGGGCTCTTTTTCGTGTGTTTCTCTTAATCATTCAGTCCTCGTTAGCGCTCGTGTCTTTCGTGTCCTTCTTGTCTCTGTGTCATCGTTTTGTTCTCGCGCTATAACTGTCGTCATGCCATACCAACTAGCCGAAGCTGCCACACTTCTAAGTGACTTGATGAGCTCTGGCGCAGCAATGATATTGTTACCACATGTGTAATTTAGGTATGTACACCTGTGTAGCGGGAAACATGGTGGTGGCAGAAGAAGAGGACATTCGGTTGGTGGCAAGAGCTTCTGCAGGGCTATCTGCGAATTCATATATAACACAAGAAGATTACCTTGCTGAGTCAGCCATCAGCTCTCGAATTTTACTAGTCACACTACCACTTATTATTTAGCTGATACACTGCAATGATTCAACTTTCAGGAGAATTTCATATAACGATTCTACCACAGATATTCAACAAATTCTATTATTTCTCCCCCCCCCCCTTTTTATTTTTTACATTGCGCCAAATCAATTTCACAGTCAAAACACAGTAATCATATTCCCCTAATCTAGAAAATCTATAGGTATTTACTTGCATTAACCACCGGCTTCTTGGCCAATCCCCCTTAGTGGGTGAGAGCCAAAAAAAAAAGAAAGGAACAAGCAAGCAAGCAAGCTCGCTGCTGCGCGTTCACTGCTGTATACCGTCGAGTCGACCGTTACGTCGGCTCTGAATAAACCCCTCTCGTAGACGTAACAGAGTGGTGGAGGTGCGGGGTACGGCACGTCGACGTACCACGGAGTCACAGCTGTTCGGAGTTAGCCGGAGCCGTCGTCTTGCCGGTCTGCCGCCGACAACAGTCGTCATGGCGCAGAGCGAAGGTCAGGAATCAACCGCCTCGACTTCGCACAGGTCTACGCTGGCTACACCTAGGCATCACTACATGGAACCCCGCCCGTTCGCGGGAATGGCAGGAGAGGATGTGGACGCGTGGCTAACACACTACAAAAGGGTGAGCCGGTACAACCACTGGAACTATCGATCAGCTGGAAAACGTCGCGCTGTTTCTCACGGACACTGCCCTAATGTGGTATGAAAACCACGAAGAGTCCTTGACCACATGGGCTCTTCTTGCTCAAGAACTGAAGAAGTGTTTTGGTGACTCCGACTCAAAAAATAAAAGCGCGGAGCGGACTCTTGCTGGAAGAGCTCAGACTCCTGGAGAAACCTGCACTGCTTATATAGAGGACGTTCTTAAGCTTTGCAAGATTATAAACCCACAGATGTCTGAAGAAGACAGGGTCGGACACCTCTTGAAAGGCATAGCGGAAGACGTCTACAATTTTCTGATAGGCAGGGATGACCTCACCTCTGCCTCCGACGTCCAACATCACTACCGCACGTTTGAAAAATTGAAGACTCGTCGCATCGCCCCGAAATTTGGTAGGCTGGCAAATGTGACAATGGTCGCCAGCGTTGACGTGAGCCCGCCCACCGACCTTGCCGCTACTATTCGGGCAATTGTGCGGGAAGAGCTGCAGCGACAAGGTGGTAGGGTTGACGAAACCATTCCGCATCCACCTACCAATCCACCCTACTACACGGCGGCGCCATTAGCTGTTGTTGTTGTTGTTGTTGTTTTCCTTGTGCAAATGGCTCGTACCCAAAGAAGGGGATTGGCCGATTATAAGGTGAATTTGCCCTAAACTTTCAGCATTGCGTCATTCCTACAATTTTTTTTGTAACTTAATTTTGATTTGAAATACCGGTATCAAGTTTGCAGAAAAAAAGAAGAAAAATAGTGAGACAGCAATTTAGCAAGAGAATCGTTTAGTCGCAGTGATGTATTCTTGAACGGCGAATAAAACATCCCTGTGGCTGAAACCCAGTGTAGAGGCCCCAAATGAAAGAAGATCAGGTTGTGATAGTTGCAAGCCCAGTCTTTGAAGAGGTGGTGTTAGTATGCTTTGCCTGAATAAATCGAAACGGCGACAATGTAATAAAAAATGACTGATCGTTTCCTCTTGATTACAGTAAATGCACATAGGGGAATTCAATATGCCTGATCTATGCAAGTAAAAATTGAGGGAGGTAACGCGGCAACGAAATTTTGTGATGACTACTTCCATCATCCTTGAATTAGTCAGTTCACTGCGCCAGGGAAATAACAAGTGTTTGTACTCTGGAGAAGCTGTCAGTGCAGGGTCAGATAAATTTTGCCTGATTTTAAGTGTGCGAAATCGCGCCACCGTAATGTATACTGTATGAAGGAAAATAGGAATAACTAGTGTCGAAAGGGATGCCTTCGCAAGAGAATCAGCTATTTCGTTTAACAACAAACCTTTGTGCCCTGGTGTCCAGATTAAATGAATACTTTGGAGATGACAGGGGATCAACGATTTAAAAAGTTTCACTATAGGTGAGTGACCAGATGCGGACAGAGAAGAGCACACTGATAATGAATCAGTTATGACTGCTACGACTGGAATGGAAATATTTACCTTTCGCAAAGCTAACATTATTGCCATGAATTCAGCCAGCAAGACAGGAAGAAAGTCCGGTAAGCGAAGTGAAAATGACCAATCAAGTACGGGGCAATATATTCCAACGCCTGATTTTTCATGTGATTGAGATGCGTCCGTTGCTATAATGACATTTGTTGGCAGAGTACTTAAATGGTCCTGCAATAAACCATTTAAAATGCCTGTAGGTAATAGCTTAGAGTGAGTTGGGAAGATATCATGGTAAACAATTTCTGGTGAATTTTGTTGCTCATTTAAAGGAATCAGATCACGAACGTGTACATTTAGGGGCTCAAGTAACGATTGAACAAATACTATTTGTGGTTTGGTAAATCTGGGCCAATGCACGGAGAAGAATAGGTCAGGATTGGAAATAAAAATAATTTGTTCAGGGTTAAACGGTGCTTCATATAGTCGTAAAAAGGTCTGCACAGTAAGGTCTGCCATTAGCTCTTGCCACCAACCGAACGTCCTCTTCTTCTGCCACCACCATGTTCCCCGCTACACAGGTGCACATACCTAAATTACACATGTGGTAACAATATATAGCTTCACAGGATTCGCTTCACGCACTTGCCTGAAAAAAGAAGGCGAAATACAGGCGTCTTCGATGTTACACGGGACCTGCAATTCACTACTAGTGAATAGTGGCTGGTAAATTAAAAAATAACTAGGTGACCCTTCAATTCACGAGCAGGTATACCATCTTGCTCATGAAAACAGTATGCAGTACTAAGAAGCTTAGTCGAACAGTGTGGTGATCCGTGGTGTGCTACGCCTCAGGAAATAACATTCTACGACAATACCTGAGTATGCGAAGCATCTTATACCAGGGGTGTAACCCTCAGTCCCTCGGCGTCTACCACCCCCCCCCTTCCCCTCTGCGCATACACGTCCCCTCCCCTCTTTCCTTTCCAGCGCAAGCAAAATCTGCTAGCCTACGCTCACTCCCCCTATCTCCTTTAGGCAACCCTCCCCGCGGCGTTGACAACCATTTCAAGTCCCCTCACCCTCTCTCATCTCTCAACGCTGGCGCATGCAGCGCCTGCTAGCAAGTTTCTTGATTGAAAAGACCAACAGCTCGCGCTGCACAACTAAAGTACCTAGAACTTCGTAAAGTAGCGACACTCTCCTCCTCTGCTCGCGTTTCTCCTTGGTCTCCTCTCCTCCACACTCGCATTTCGAACGTGGCGCCACCTGCAGTGCTCCTGTGTAGCAGACGCCCTTTCGCGAAGAGAGCGCTTGCTCGGCAGGCAGCGCGCTGAGTGGATTCACGCCAGTCGTTTACTCATCCTAAAATTATCTTAACGAGTGTAGCGCTTGCCCATATTAGCTCTGTTTAGTGCCACGCGCAAGGCGTACTTGTGATCAGGCCTTCACTGAGTCACTCGGCATCGCAGTGACCAGGATGTTAACTTTGTGCACATCACCCTTTAGTATGTTCCTAAAGGAGCCCTACAACGGTTTTTCGGTATGGTCAGAAAACGCTGCCGATGGGTAGCAGAGGCTCCCGACAACACGCGAGCCAAATAATATAGCACAGCGCGTGGCCTGGAATTCGCAATAAATAATCAAAGTCAGCTAAAAATTGCTTTCTCGTCTCTCAACAAATCACGTTATATGCCCAAAAATTGCATGTCAACAACCAATCTTTCAGCCATTGGCTGATTTGAACATGGCACACTCATTTGTTACAGAGATCGCCGCGGGTGGCCGCTATTTGTCCACGCGTGTCATAAAATTACAGACTGGCAAAGGGTCAAGCTGGAGTGCAAGGAACATTTATGGCTAAAAGGGAAAATGGCAGGTCAAATGACACTCCTTGGTTTCGTGTACTTGTGGACGGGAGCAAAAGCCAGTGAGGAAAGCCAGGCAATGGTAGAGTGTATATCAAAGGACATTCAGGAGTTAGGAAGAGAGTGCGAGATAATTATACTAGGAGACATGAATGCGCATATAGAAGATATAGATGGGTATACCGACCCGACAGGCAAAATGATCATGGATATGTGTGAAAGGCTTGATTTGATCATTTGCAACAGTACCGAGAAGTGTGAAGGGCAAATAACATGGGAGGTAGGAAGGCTGCAGTCGACGATAGATTATGCACTGACGTCACATAGGATGTATGATAGGATCAGGGGAATGCACATAGATGAAGGTGGCTCCAGAAGTCTGGGTAGTGATCA
This sequence comes from Rhipicephalus annulatus, assembly GCA_013436015.1. Lineage (NCBI taxonomy): Eukaryota > Metazoa > Arthropoda > Arachnida > Ixodida > Ixodidae > Rhipicephalus > Rhipicephalus annulatus. Next base: position 165,746 of record WOVY01009798.1, read on the forward strand.
CAAACGTATCAACCTAAGATTTGGAATAGCAGTGAAAGTGGGAAGGAGACAACATGAGCAACCACAGGAATTTTTTTTATCCAGAAAGGCAAATAGAAATAGCTACTACACAAATTGAGAAAGTAACCACTGAGGACAATAAAACAGTGTGGACATACACAATTCTAATTAGACTGTTTGAGCTAGAGCTTGCTAAGACGCGTGACAAGTCACCCCGGAAAAGAAGACACAAACCCAAAAGTTGGTGGGATGAGGAAGTTAAGAGAGCCATAGCAAAACGTCAGGAAGTCTCTAGGAAAGACAGACATGCTAAGCAGCGGGGTGAACCGACAGATGATGTTGAAAAAAAAAGGGAAACCTTTCTAAGCTGTAGAAGGGATGCATTCCTTCTGATCAATGAACAGATTAGAAGAAAGGGAGATCAGTGGCTGGCAGAAGTACATAAAAAAGATAGAAAGGCAGCTGCGAAATTTTGGAACCATCTAAACTCCCTAGGAAATGAGACGAGCCTAGAGCAGAGTTTTATAACTACAGCCCAAGGTTCTAGGCTAGAAGGGGACGAAGCTATTGAATACATAAGAACAAGGGTGACAGTAACATTTCAACAAAGAAGTACTTTATGCACCACAATAGACAAGGACAAATCAAGTGGTGCAATGGCTTCATTTTCACAACGAGAGTGGGAAAGGGCTGAGAAAAGGGTTCCTGGTAGTACATCAACAGGCCCAGATGGCATTTCAATTATGCTGATAAAGACATTAGGTCCGAAGTCTAAGCAGGCTTCGAGAGAGGCAGTGAGCAAAATAATAATCGATGGTGAAGTCCCGATGGATGGAAACTTAGCAGGATGAGCATGATCTGTAAAGGAAAGAGGGACAAAGCTGACATAAACAACTACCATCCTATAGCAGTGGCATCAGTGGTCTACAGGCTGGCGATGCAGATTATAAAGGAAAGACTGCAGGCATGGATAGAGGATGAGGGGGTGCTGGGGGAACTGCAGAATGGGTTTCGGAACCACAGGAGGTTGGAAGACAATCTGTTCTCACTGACGCAGTGCATCAAAATAGCAGAAAAGGAACACAGGCCTCTTTGGCTAGCATTTTTGGATATCAAGGGAGCGTACGATAGCGTGGTTCAAGAGGAATTGTGAGGAATACTGGACACACTAGGCGTGGAACATGTAGTCACTAATCTTTTATAAGATATCTATAAAGGTAACAAGGTAGTTATAAAGTAGGAAAAACAGGTATCCAAGCCTGCAGAGGTAAAACGGGTGCTTAGGCAGGGGTGTCTCCTGTCACCCTTATTATTCATGATGTACCTACAAGGATTAGAGGCCAAATTAGAGGGAAGTGGACTGGGCTTCAACCTCTCTTTAGTCAAACAACGAAAACTTATTGATCAGGCACTTCCAGCATTAATGTACGCAGATGATATAGTGCTAATAGCCAACAACAAGGAAGATTTGCAGAGATCGATGGATATCTGCGGTAATGAGGGAGATAGGTTAGATTTTAGATTCAGTAGAGAAAAATCAGCATTCATGATTTTCAATGAAAACGAAGGTAGTGAGCTTAGAATACAGGAAGTCACGCTAGAGATAACAGATAAATACAAACATCTGTGCGTATGGATAAGCAATGGGACCGAGTACCTGAGGGAACGCGAAATATACGTGACGACTAAAGGTAACAGGAATACAGCAGTGATGAAAAATAGGGCACTGTGGAATTACAATAGGTATGATGTTGTGAGTGGTATAAGGAAAGGGGTCATGGTTCCAGGGCAGACGTTCGGCAATGCGGTCTTGTGCATGATATCAGAAGTTCAAGCAAGATTAGAAATTAAGCAACGTAGAATAGGTAGGCTTGCTTTAGGAGCTCACGGGAATACACCAAATCAGGGAGTACAAGGTGATATGGGAATGGACATCATTTGAGGACAGGGAAGCTAGCAGCAAGATAACATTTGAGAAGCGATTGAGAGAAATGGGGGAGGAGCGTTGGGCTAGGAAGGTTTCCAGCTACTTGTACATGAAGAATGTCGATACAAAATGGAGGAAGCGAACCACGAAATTGACTGGTAAATACTTAGAAAGCAGCAGGTGGCCAAACCAAAAAGAAATATCGGTTAAGAAGAAAGTGAAGGAAACTGAGACTGACATGTGGAGAATGGGCATAATTAAGAAGTCTGCACTAGAGATCTATCGAACTTTTAAGCAGGAAATTGCCAAGGAAAGGATCTATGATAATACTAGGGGTAGTTCTCTACTGTTTGAGGCCAGAACGGGAGTACTGCAAACCAAAGCATATCGGGCCAAATACGAAGGGGTAGACACAGTATGCAGTGCGTGTGGAGAGGAAGAAGAAACTGCCGAACACTTGATAATGTTCTGTAAAGGGCTTCACCCTATAGTTTAGGATGATGGCGCAGAGTTTTTCAAAGCACTGGGGTTCAGGGACCGGGAGGGCAAAATAGACTTTAAGCGGGTAGACTTAACTAGAAGGAGGTTATCTGATTGGTGGCTAAAGTCAAGGCACGAATGAAAATTAAACTCCTCACTGCAAAGTACGAATCCTCAAACTCACTTTTTAAAGAAAAAAAAATAAATCTAGTTTTTGGTTTATTAAGTATTACGGCTTGGCGGCGCTAGCCGACTGCCCGATCTAAAGGGTACAGCCATATCCATCCATCCATTCATCCATCCATGTGCGCGCGATCACACTGACAAAGGCGCGCATTCGAAGAAAGAAAAAAAAGTGCTCAAAGTAAAGAATCACACGTGACATTTTTCTGTGGCCCTGCCATCCCTCTCTGCCTAGCTTCCGGCACTTTCGTCGGGACGAGAGAACAGAGAATGCAATTGCAACATGCGACAAACCTTTGTGGCTCCACTCGCAATGGACGGATTTTGATAATTTTTGCAGCGTTGGATTCGTGAGGCAATAAGCACTTCCAATAAATTCATTTTATGGTCACTTGAAGAAGTGTTTCAGGGCCCCTTTAAACATAACAAAATGTGATCGTTAGTGAGAACACCCGTTTTTTCTTGGCCCATCGTTTAGCGCGCCTCCGAATAAGTTTTATACTGTAAATAACATCGCTCAAACGTTCATCTGCGGCTACTATGGCTAACCTTTCTGTTAGCTGGCGTCATAGCACCTGAATAGACAGTGCGACTGTCTTTCTTTACTCAGCGCATTAGTGGTGCGATCTTCACTGTGTATAGAGTACACAATATGTGCAGAGAGTATTCACAGTGACTGTCATTCAATAAAAGCAATAACTCGCGTTGTGGCTGTCTACGCGGAACGCCGATGTCGCTGTCACAAAACGAGCGCTCAAAAAAGGGCGCGCCGCCTAATTCTCGCGACGAAGCACCGAGAGGTCAACAAAAAAAAGAAAACAAGCATCCAAAGACTCCCCGGGCGCGCGTCCCTCTCCCCTCGGAAGCGTAGGTTCGCCAACGAACCTCCTCGCATCGGCGGCCGAGCAAGCCCTAGAGTTCTCGTTGGAAAGGGGCGTGGTGATGCAGGGTTGCGTCATCTTTCGCGGACTGGCCCTCGTACCGTCTCACCCTTTCCCCAGCCTTCACTGCGTATCGCGCCGACGAAATGATGAGAACTTTCTGGAATCTCGCGCGGAAGGCCGGCCGGCCGCCAGCCAGCCAGGAAGGAGAGAGCGAGGCGCAGGGACAGCGAGCGACGGAAGAGGAGATAGGAAAGATGGACACGGTCGCAGGAGTCCGAGGACGGGGCACTACTCGGCGAGAGCTCTTGTCCGCGTCAGCAGATGGCGTAGGGCGAGTCCGGTCGGCCAGAGCTGCGCTGTCCTCGGAGATCGGCATAAGGAGATAGCGTAGGGTGAGCCCAGTCGGCCAGAGCTGCGCTGACGTCGGAGATCGCGAGGGCACAACCGGTCGGCACGAAATCCAGCGAGGGAGTGAAAAAGCGGACTGCGGGTCTCTGGGTCCAATAAGTCTTGTTTCTTATAGCCCATTAGCAGCGATTGGTCCGTTACAGGGTAAAAACATCAGTCTATATCACTGCGTGCTTTGCGCCTGCCAAGGTTTCTCTCCTGCGCAATACCGCAATGAGTAGCATGTCAAGTCCACGGGCAGTGTTACTACCAGCATAAGCTCTCAATAAATATTTTATTGGGAGCTTGTGTTCCCGCCAAGCGAACAATCTCCCAGCTGCCTCGCATCCACACATGGTTCCTTTTAGCGAAATATGGGGAAACTTTCTTTTTATTTTTCGTTTTGCTGGCGCACCATACAACGAATATTCGTGATTAAGCCATTTCTTCCCAAAATTATACGCAGCGTGAGCCACGGACGGTCTAGCGCGCGAGCTTCCATGCCACCTTCGGCGCGCCAGCTGTGCGTGTCACGTCACAGCTCCTCGCGCTTGCGCCAAACTGCTCGCGAAACCACGCGACATAAGCCACGCAAAACTTCTCAACCTCAGCCAGCGCTAGCTACAAAATAATTAACTCCAACGCTGATCATCTCGGTGCCGCAGAGCTACATCTAATCTGCCCAGAAGGCGTCGGCCCTACTGGGCTCCCCTCGACTTCAAGCCCTGCTTCTGCGAATCGCTGTAAGGTCAGACTTCATGCCCCTTCTGTGAATGCCGCTTAATCACTGCGAGGGAAGCGTATCGTTTTTAAACGGCACATTAGGGAGGACTGCAATCCTGACAGCCAAGCGGAGTGTCAAATGAGTATTTTGTCATACATATGAAGAAGGCCACCACCAATACAGAACCGACAGAAACTGTCTAACCGTACATTCATGAAATCAATCAAAAACTTTTAATTTAGTCTCAGAAGCAAGCAGGACATTAAAAAGCATTGCGATGTACTCCATGCAATATTCTGCAACGTGCATTTTTTGGCGTCGTCCTAAAATGCTGCGACACATTTACTCTCGCTAGAGTTAGCTGGGCTGCCATATACTTAACTGTGTGTGAATAAAGCCGCATTAACTATCGAGAAGGAAAAATCGAGAGTCTGTTTCAACGCTTTATTTGACCTTAAACATGTATCACGCATGACAAAGAATAAGGGCCTGCAGGAATTTGAGTAGACATGTGCGTCTTTTCAACTACGTGGACTACTATAGACCTATAGACGAAATACTTACCTCGTGCAGGACGGGACGGCAGTTCTGGTTGAGTATTCGGAACACATATTGTGCTTATCTTCCTACACCCCCGCCCCCCTCCACCCTCTCACTAATATATTTGTTTACCACCAAGTGCAGGATGGAGGTCGAAGTTACAGTCGAGGGTTTACTTGGTGGAGTCTCGCATGTCTTATGCTTGGGGTGTTCCACTCCAGCAGACACACACTACATGCCAGGTGACGAAGTTGCCCTGGAGCGTCTGTCCTGGATAAAGGAATCGGAAGGGTTTGCTCTTCTTAGCGGGATGCGCGAGCCGGTTGTCTGCGGAATCATTGCCACTGATCTCACAATGACCAGGTAGCCACTGAAAATTGACCGCGTGGCCTGTTTCTGTGACTTGAAGAAGCTTGAGAACCTCGTACGTTACGTGTTCGTGGCAACCTCGTCGAAGGACTGACTGCATGCTCTGCAAGGCTGTTTTCGAGTCTGAAAACACATCCCATTTACTGTTTCTGGGAAGTGATATACTCTAGGGCGCCACGCAAAGCCGCAAGTTCTGTGACCGTAGACATAGCGACAGCTCGGTTCGCAGAACGATTCATTTAGCTGGTATAATCACCGCACGACCAGAACTAGACGCTGTTGTTGAACCATCAGTATATATGTGCACGTGGTTATTATACATTTCGGCCAACAGGTGCAGGCTCAAGCAGTCGACGTAAAGATTCACTTCTTTGTTCGCTTTGGTTGGGGCTTGCCTTCACAAAAGCATATGCAACCTTTACTGGATTGACTGACAGTGCGAAATGTGACGTCTGCAGCACCGAAAACATCGACCATCTGCTATGCCATTGCCCTCGATGTGCCTTTATGAGAGAAAAGATTTCTGACGCATTGCGGCAATTGGGCGATCAGCCACTATCTGTGCAGATGCTGCTGGAGCACCGTGCTAGTCTTCTGCCGGCTCAAAAGGCAGTCAAAGCCGTCTTGCATTTTTTGAGGAATACAGGCCTATGTGCACGCCTTTAACTTTGGTGTAGTGCCACCGCTGTGCAAATACATTTTTTTTCCTAAATGTATTCACGAATGGAACAGTCTTCCAAAAAAACATTGTGACCGTTGCTTCCACAGGGTTTCCTTGCCTTTTAAAGGAGTATGTGGTCACACAATGATATTGTATGCTGTGATTTAGGTATTTTTGATTTGTTTTTATTTTTTGAGTGCCGCTGCAATTCAACTTGTCCCCACTGATTTAAATGTACTTTGAATTTGTAAACCCCACCCCCAACAACAATGCCCCCAGGGGGAGCTGTAGGTATAAGTATAAATAAATAAATGAAATAAATAGGCGTCAGCCCATAGACTGACAATTTTGTCTCTTTCTTTTCTTTCCTCTTTCTCTCATCTTTACACTCCCCCTTCCGATTCCCCCAGCGTAGGGCAGCACACCGGGCATGTGCCTGGTTAACCTCCCTGCTTTCTCTCTTATTCTTCTTGTCTATCCTTCCTTCCTACACCTCCAGGAGGAGGATTCAGGCTCCGGACCATAAACAATGTACAAGGACAGCAGCGAACGCAGCTACGCTACTGCGAAGTGAAAACCACCACCGAGTATGAAAGCTTGCGGCGATTTCGGGCATGGGCAGTCAACGTTGAAATCCATGCACACCACCCCACCTTCCATCCCAGAAGACCTTGGTCCGGAGAGCAAGGCTGGCGGCTTCAACCAATGGAATCTCCGAACTAGGTACACCACTCGGCATGTACGGCCACACACCTCTCATTGATGTAATGGACACCACCCGATAATTAATTTTAGGGTTGTAAAATCAAAGGCCAAGGTACACACACCAGCCATAGTGAAGAACATCTGCTATAAGCCAGCTTTAAGACGCGGAGCACTTTATAGGTGCATGGGTTGTCATTGCTTGGCATCAAAATACTACACAGGACTCATGCGGGAAACAGGAAGACATCAAAAGGGGAAAAAATAGAAGAAAAATCAATTGAAATAAGAGAAAGAAAAAACCGGAACAGCGAAAAAGAAATAAAGTAGGAAAAAAGATAACCAAAGAGAAGCTAAGGCCATGCAGCTTTGCCCTCCCTTCAGGCTCAGCACTACAAGTGCCAAGCTGCCCTATTTTTTACAGTGTTGCTGTTCTCCCCTCTGCCGCTGGAAACACTTTTGTAAGACACTGAAATTTCCCAGGTTGATTTGTGCGTCTGCCCCACCTTAAGGTGTTCGCCGGTTGTGCATATCATCCATCTTTGTGTTTATTTCTGGCGTTTCCAGCATATTGGGCGACTCTTAAAAGCCACACAACGGTTCTCAACCACTGGGCGAGAAGCTCCGAGCACGACTTCAGGCTTGCAGAGATGCCCAATTAGGAGGCGTTAGACAACTCGGAAACTTGCTTCTGCCGAAGCGGCTACCGTTGATTTGTGGAACCTGTAAAGCAAAGGCACACACCAAGCACTATATGTTTTAACATTAACCATATTAAAATGGTATCCTGCCATTAGTAAGATGGTGGGTACTTGAATTCACTTTCGAGGTATATTCTCTACTTCAACAATTTTCTTAGTTCTCCTTGGATAGCTTAGGACGACTGGAAAGTAAAATAAATTTACGCTTCTATGTACACATTACATCACTCAATTTGCATTATATGGACCAACGCTTACGTAACCTACGGTTACCCACCAAGAGCGTCAAACGCTCATCATGGTCCACTTCGTGGAGATGTGCGGATTTTTTAGCCCTTGTCTAGACAGTTCACGTCTCTGCAAGAAAACTGGAAAATGCTCAAGCTTCAGCTTTAGAAGTGGAATGAGACAGCGTCAACGCCAATGACGACAGCAGCGGAATTTCTGCGACACAGGCCTCACGCCAACTAGGCATAGCGTGTGTAAACGCTGTTTCCAGTTTTTGTCGCCAGTTCCAGGATCCGAGACATCCCTACAGCAACGGACGCCCTCCTCTTCTTCCCCTGGTCCACCTTTATTGGAACGAACAAACGCATTCCCAAACGATGATTGCACCACTACTCATTGTCATTAGTTTTCAACATCAGCTCAAGTGGCAACATTAAACAGCACTGGATCGCGGGCACTCATTGGCTCCCAATTTATTCAGGTGGAACATAAGCCCCTCACATTTTTGTGCCTGCCCTCTGCCGTTTCGGTAGTAGGGGGTCGACACAACCGAAAACGAATTTTTCGCTCAGAGTCTATGCTGCCAGCACCGGCAATGGATGTTTCGCCACAATCTCTTTAAATGCAAACTGAAATATTGTCAGCAACGAGTGCCGTCAAATCCAGAAAGGCATCGCCATTGCCTGCTACGATGATGTAGACCAAGCCGGGGATTGTTTTGCCTTGCAACCGGTCGACGTGACTGTCACTGCCTCGACGACTTTGTCAGTGGACATGTGCTCCATGCTGCGGCCCTCTGATAGGAAGCGCCTGCTTAAACCGATACACCAATTCGAAGACTGCTTTTTGTGCAAGTCAAAGGTCCAGCAAACACCATTGACCGAGCACCGCATTATTACTGAAGACAACACGCAACCGATTCGGCAGAATCCCTATCGTGTGGCTCCAAAAGAAAGCGAGGAGATTCAGAAGCAAGTACAGAAGATGCTCGAAGATGATGTCATACAACCTTTGCTAAGTCCTTGGACGTCTCCCGTGGTTTTGGTCAAGAAAAAAAAATGGCTTGCACTTTTGCATAGATTACCGCAAGTTGAACAAAGTAACAAAGAAAGATGTCTATCCACTGCCTCGCATAGACAATTCACTTGATAGGCTGCGCCATGCGCACTATTTCTCACCAGTGGATCTACGAAGTGGCTACTGGCAAATATAAGTCGATGAGCGAGATCGTGAAAAAAAAAAAAAAAACGGACTTTGTGTGCCTGATGGCCTTTACGAATTTAAGGTGCTTCCTTTTGGGTTGCGCTCACAGCAGCCACTTTTCAGCGTCTCATGGACACCATGCTATCAGGCCTGAAGTGGCAAGCATGCTTGGTCTACCTGGACGATGTTATTGCATTCTCGGCAGCAACAATCAGGACCATCTCAGCCATTTAATCACTGTCCTCCATGCCATACGTTCGGCAGGTCTTACTTTAAACCAGAAAAATGTCATTTTGGTTTCAACAAACTCCGCTCTAGGCCACGTCGTCAGTCACAAGGACGTTCGACTTGACCCAGCCAAAATAGACGCCGTAGCGCGATTCCCTGCACCTTGCAACAAAAAGACCGAGAGGCGCTTCTTATGACTATGCGCCTATTACTGACGATTTATCGTACTTTTCGTCTATCGCGGCACTATTGACACGACTCACATGCGAGGACGTCCCTTTCATTGGGGTGAACATGAACAAATGGCATTCAATGAACTACGGCAGCGCCTGCAAACACCTCCAGTCCTTGAGTACTTTGACCAGGAAGCCCCCAAAGCCCTTCACACTGATGCCAGCAATGTAGGTCTGGGTGCCGTTCTGGCGCAGTAGCAAGACGGTTGTGAAAAAGTAATAGCCTATGTGAGCAGAACTCTCTCTCGCACGGAGAACTACTCAACTACTGAGAAGGAGTGCCGCGCTGTGGGTGTGGGCGGCCATCAAGTTTTATCCATATTTGTATGGCAACTCATTCAAGGTTGTTAGCGACCATCACTCTCTCTGCTAGCTCACCAACCTTGAAGATCCAGTCGTTTGGCGCGCTGGAGTCTAAGGCTTCAAGAGTTCGACATGATCATCGTCTATAAATCTGGTGAGAGGAACACCGCCGCCGACCGTCTCTGACGGTCGCCAGTCGAGCCTTTCGCCCCTGATGACGAAAACATCGGAGTTGACAACACGGCCACTATTGCACAAGAGCAGCACAGTGGCCCCGAGCTGTTACCACTCATTGATTATTTAGGAGGACGACGTAAAGATGTGCCACAGTTATTCGCTAGAGGACTGCCATCTTTTTGCTTATGGAATGATATTTTCTATAAGAAAAACTTATCTCCAAACGGCAACACACTTGCTCATCGTGCCTACATCCCTTCGAAAAGAAATTAAGGATACGTGCCACGATGAAGCCACTTCTGGTCACCTAGGCTACACCCGAACATTGTGCCAACAGCGGTGCAAGTACTGCTGGCCAAAGCTACCTGCTGCTGTTTAACATCACGCGCAAACTTGCACTGACTGCCCAAGATACAAAGTGCCTCCATGCAAGCCAGTCGGTCTCTTACATCCAGTCGAAACACCAGCAAAGCCGTTCGTCCAGATTGGGATGGATTTGTTGGGCCCCTTTCCAACTTCCACCACAGGGAACAGATGGATTAGTGTGGCCACCGATTACCTCTCTCGTTATGTAGAGACTAAAGCTATGCAGCGTAGCACAGCAGCAGAAGCTGCTCAGTTCTTCATCGAAAACATCGTCCTTCGGCATGGCGCTTTAACAGCAGTGATCACGGACAGGGGACCTGGCTTCACCGCAGAGCTTTTGGAGTCGGTTCTCACACTCAGCGGTACAGCTCACCGGAGAACAACTGCATACTGTCCTCCGCAGACAAACGGAATGACGAAGCCTGAAGTCATGACAATGTTGGACACTATGTTGCCGCATGAGTGTGACTACATTCATGTAGACGCTAACGAATTCCCTCAGCACGCCAAGGAAGCTAGAGAGCTTGCGCGCACATCTGTCATCAGCAGCACCAAGATGCACAACGGTACAACCTCCGACACAAGTTCATTAGCTACACACCAAGCGACAAGGTCTGGGTTTCCGGTTCCGATACGCCCACATGGACTGTCTGAAAAACTGCTAAGACGGTAATTTGGCCCCTACAGGGTCATGTGTTGCCTGAACGACTTGAACTACGAGGTTGTTCCTAACAGTGATTGTACTTCCAAGCGCCGAAAGCATTTATCAGATGTGGTGCTCGTAGAGCGTATGAAACTGTATTTAGCTAGTTAGCTCCCGGTTGCCGTGTTGGTGCAATCACTCAATACGCCTGGTAGAGTGCCTAAGTTGTGCATTGGGACAATGCCTCTTTTGGAGAGAAGCAAGTGTCGCATGTTAGCGGCAAGAAAGACGATGGTACCTACTTATGCATGTGCTAAGAATTACTATTGAAAATACGAAGAAGAAGAACTCGGTTACACGTTCTAATAAACAAGAAACCGACCTGCTTATAGTATCTCGATCTCTGGGGCAAGACCTTTGCTTTGACGTCATGACAATATTACAGCCCAGCTTTGCCACTCCGAGTATTCATTTGCCAGTCCAGTGTTTTCGTCTACGTATACTTACAGCTCATAGTTTGCTTGAAGTGCAATGGTATTAAATAGCAAAGCAATGGTATACAATGCAGCACCTTAATAATAGGCACTAATTTGTGCAAATGTGATTAGTTGCCGCTCCCCAATATGAGTCGTGCCTAAGTGCTCTTGAAATTTGAAGCACTGGTTGTACCATCGGTTCTTCAAACCACCGACTCCGCTGAACTGTCCATTGCTATTGGCACCTTTCTGGAGTAGTCATCTATAAATAGGTACAAAAAGTCAGGCATGTACTGACAGCACAAGATGAAGCCCAGGCAGTTGCAAATATCCATCAGCAATGTTAAACTTCGTTACAAAACATCACTCAAGCTAATTTAAATGATGTTCACGCCACTTGCTGTTCTGTTGAATTGTGCCTTCTGTTGCATGCACACACATGCGTGCATTGTCGGTAAGACAGACATGTTTTCTATAAAACAATACGCAGCATCATTTGCAGCAGTGCACGTGTGCATACACAATCACAAGAGCTTCCGGAAAGGAGTGATTTGCGGTGACAATACTAACATGTTTTGAGACCTTACCACTAGGGCGCATGCACTTGTTCAGTAAACAAGGAGGACTGCGACCTCCTACGGTTATTCACCACACACTTTAGCCCTTGAACATTGTAGTTATTGCTTTTCGCCCCACAGAGGTGTGGCCAATGAAGATTGGAATCGACCCCGCAACCATGTGCTTAGCAATGACGCCATAGCCCCTGAGGTTGCTGAGAAGGTTTAATAAAAAAGGAGGTGCGGTTGTCGCCCTAGCTAACCTCATCCTGAAATTTCTGCTCGGAGTTGTGCGTTAACGTGCCTTCGGAAAAGAGTGGACAACGAATGACCCTGCTTGTTGGATTCTAGATGTCCAGGCCACACACACCAACCAAAAGCATCTTGCATTCGTCCACATCACACACACATACACGCACAACAAAAGGGCTGTCCGATATAGAAACGGCTTTTATTTGTTTCCTGTTTGCCGCAACACACATCATACACAACATGCATCACACACGCACTCCACCCACAGCAATGATTAACTAAAGGCAATACACATCTCTGTTTTTTCTTCTTTTGTGCACACTCACTTTACACTAAGACCATCGAGAGCAAGAAAAAGGGAGAGAAAAAAAAGCACACACACACGCACTCCTACTAGAAAGAGAAACAGGCTGCATCACTGCTGCTCTTGTTCTACATGCTTACTGGCAAGTATACACACTGTGAAGGCAAGAGTACCTCTAGGAATGTACAGAGTTCCTCAAGCTTGGGTGTTTAAACACTGGTCAGACAATGGCATCATTAACCGTAGCAGCCTCTCGCAGAGAAACCATGGTGCATTATAGTGACCGTGTATCAGCCCTCCCAAAATAACAAAGATATCATTAAATACATCATCCGCCTTGCAGGCTTAGTCATAATGATAATGCATTATAGCAGCGCATCCAGCAGGATCCGTCATGCTGCCGTTATTGCCGATGTCTAATACAAAATCCCAGTTGTTTGAAGAGCACTACTTTACATGAGTTCGAGCGCAACCACGAATGTGTCTGTCTTAGTGCAACGAATGAAATCGAACAGCAGAATCCCGAATGGGTGAGGAAAAAAAATAACAAAAGAGGGCGCTACTCTGACCAATGTGGCTAGCAATTTCCCAGGCTCGTTTCACACAGCAAGGCCAGCCAGATTTGCACTTTCAAGTAATACAAATGTCACACTGTCATGAGAGTCTGGTTTAGGACTAGGTACGTTGGGCACTCCCGCTCTCGTTCGCAAAAAAAGAAAAAAAAAGCATGTTCACTGGACCAACAAAGCATTTACAGTTATTCTCGCCTGGACTATGACCACCACAAAACACCATCACATTAGCCACGAGGCCCTATAAAAGAAAAAAAAAAGTTTCGAAGGTGGTCAACACGTTTTTCTCCTCAAACACTCATTCATTTCATTTTGCTTCTCTCGCATTCAATCAACATTTCTTGAGCATACCTACACACGAATCTTTCACTTCGCATGTCCAAATTTACATCAGCTAAATGGGGAGCGTCGGGAAATTGCCAGCCAGCCACACCAGCCAACGCAATGCGAAACTTGCCACGAGTCATTTTGTGCTAAAAGCGCCACAGCTCATTCGAAAAAGTTAATCAAACCACATGCACACACCTCTTTTTAAAAAGGAAGTTACAAAACAGAACCCCAAGAAGGAAGTCTACTATAACAATATAAACAGCGTCACCACAATAAGTTTTTTTTTCCCTCTCCAACTGCACACAGCACACACAGTCTACACACCCGTCAATCCACTCTCAAAGATGCAACTGTCATTTCTGTGAAGTGTGCTGGTTTTTCCAAACAACGGATATCATCAGGCACACTAAAGAGCATTAAAAAATATATATAGGGCAGAAGAAGAATGGCAAAAAGAAAAAGGTTACAATCGCCATGTTATGTACCCATCCACAAGAGGGTGCACCACTCATTTAAAAAAAGTAATGGTAAGAAACAAACAATAGCAGAAGAGGGCAACCACATCAAACACCCAACTCCACTAAAGACAGCTAACTGACGATGACGACCCAATCGAAGCATGTTTGGACTCTCACGTTAAAGCGGCCGAGTGTTGGAATCGGGGAGTGGGGACTACCAGCTGAGCTGTGCCAGCTACAATGGGTGTGCATCAGTTGCTGAGGCCTCGGCTGTTGCAATGTTCTGCAGACGACCAAGGTAGGTACGTAGATCAAATTTCCGTATATTCTGATACTTGTCCACTGATAACAGCGAAGGTTCCGTATTTTAATGCTGATTTGCAGGTAACAACCTAGGCTCTATATACCACGATTTAGGAAAATTTTTTTTACGCAGATGACGACCAAGGTTCCTTAGATCAAGATATTGTAGCCAACAGCAAAGCCGATTTAGTTTCATGCCAGTGCCAGAAGGATTAAGTTTCTTAAACATCAAAAACATGTTTTTGAGACCTATCGAGACTGGCAATCAGGCTAACATAGATGCCTATGCGTCTCTGCCATCAAGTACAAGCTGTGACAGGTACAGTCTCTCGCATTGCGTGCAAACCATTCAGAACTTTCTGTTTTTGATACAATTTTGTCCAAAATCCAGCCACAGGTACACCAGTTGACACTATGTAGACAGCAGCTGGCATAGGCAAAACCGGTAGCCGCACCCTCTCTGTTCCATTCATCGAGACAATGGCTGATGGTGGTTTCTCCTGTGCAACAGCTGAGCTAGCTACTGCTACGTTAACAAACAGCATGGACTGCACAGGTGTACCGTTATGTACAAATGTCACATGCAGCAATCTCGAGAATACACCGTGTCACGCCTCTACCCACAACCAACGACCTGATCGGAAGAATTCTGAGGCTTGTCGGCAGTATTGGACATGCATCTAGTTTGAGCGACCTCAACGCACGACAATCTCTCGAGAATGGCAAAAAGCCATTTTTGTGTGAGATGAGATGTCATTAAGTGCAAATAGCGCTATCGCAGTTATGAATAAATTATGTTACATACATTTTTTTTTTCATTTCAGATTATGCGAGATGAACGATGCACAACTTTCAGGCGAGATGTCATTTGGCAGGGGCTGACATCCAAAAAAAAAGTGCCCTTTGCACTTTGACCTTGAGGACTGAATATCTGAAAAACCAAAGAAGACGCAAATACTCTAGCCCGATTCACTGAATCACACAGGCCTAAAGCTCTGCCGATTCACACGGGGCTGTGAAATGGAATACTGCAATCGAAGCTATTTATTCAGAGAAATTTCACTTCTCTCAAGCCCAATGGAGCAGAAGGACTAACGGCATTTAAGTGGCAAACTTTGGCCTCACTTGTGGACGACACAGTGTCGACAGTATAACCGTGGAGAAAGTCTAGGCGTGGAGAAACTCTAGGTTAACGGTTTTGTTGCACTGCACCTCGAGAACACAACACACCTTGCACTGAAGTTACCTTCTTTTTCTTTCTTTTCAAATTTGTAGGAATCTACCAGGTGCAACTAATTTAAGCTTCCTCAGCATAGGAATGGGAAGCATTCAACGGCAATACAGTTTTAACGCCCCTTAAAAAAAGCGGAAATGTCATCGCAAATATCAGGGCAGCAGAATAGCCGCAAACATCTACAGGTACTTTGTATCAGAGGAGACTGTACAGTACTAATAAAGAGGGCATAAAAGCAAGCAGGATATATCAGCAATGCATTCTCCTTCGTAGGTGAAGCACTTTCTTCTCTGAAGCATCAGCTTGCCTGGATGCTCCGAAAATGCTTCCTTCATATCCTTTCCCATCCCAATTTCAAAAAAAAAAAAAACGCACCTGCGAGGCTCAAGCATTAATTATAGTGCAGCTTTGCAGCGGAGGTGCAACGAATGGACAAGAGGGTCACACATTGTGCTCAGAGCCGTGTCTTGTCACAGACAGTGCAACATAGATAGGAGGATTGAACACCAGCAAGAGAAAGCAGCCCACACTCGAAAGCTGCTTGCGGTAGCCAAACTATCAACGCCTTACAGCTGCCATGCACACACTACTACAAGCAAGTTCCCTGCGAAGTGAATGGCATTTCCCCACAGCAGTCGCCAGCCAACTAGGCTTTGACACGAACACAAGTGCTGGGTAACAATGGCCAGGTGTTTCCCCATGCAATGGAGATGTGCAAATGGATTTACAATGAAGTGTGGTTGCCTTTCACCAGTACCGAAAGCATCCAACCAGATACAAACTCGCACTACGTTTCTTGCACATTCCAGCGGCAATTGTCAGAATGTCTGCCTTACAGTGAAGTGGCAACTAGGCGTATTTATTTTTCCCCTGTCAAGTGTGCAAAAAAGAAGTAAACGACAGAATAACCGGCACTATATGCTGCATTAACGATACGAGCCAGCAGTGAAAGAAGTGCAGCCGAACGCGTGCACGTGAAGGCTATGAAGGCGGTGGTGTCCAGAACAATTTAACAGAAGCTTTGGTCAGTCAAACAAACGAAGACTCGACGCGAGCAGCCGGCCAGGGCGAACATCAGGCTGCCACTGTTCCAGGCACCGATAATCCCTAACCAATGTGCAGCAAAATCCTGCTGCATAATGTTAATAGAAAGTACTACTGGCCACAAAAAGTATCGACGCATTCTTGTCTCTGAAAGGAAGACGAGAGAGTTACCCGCTCGGCTAGATGGGCAAGCCAATAGCAATGAAAACAACTTCTTCACAAACCTATCTAAGCAAACGCCAGCTATCTCTACATAGCACACAGCAAGTTGTCTCACGAGTATAAACTCCCGTTTGGGATCGCAGATGGGCATAGGAAGCGAGAGAAAGCCCAGGAAAGACGAGTCACCTCGAGAGGAAGGCTGGCTCGCCACGTCACATACCGAAATTGCAGATGAAATGCAACCCCATGTGTGCCCACCATCGGAGGAGCAACACTAGCCCAGATGAAGACGCCCCGTAATTACTCCTTCGCACTCGAGAATGCACTCGTACTCGACGAATGCTCTGAAAATGCACTCACACAGTTGTGCATTGCCAAACATTTTGCTCGATTCAGCTTGCAATCATCTTAACTGAGGCTCTCACAATTGCTTGGGGCCTTACAGTGGCAGCTGCGCTATTCCAGAAAAGCATTTCTATGGGCTCGAAAAATGCAATGCAGCAACAACTTTGTGCGTGCAAGTCACTGTAGTAAACAAGAGGCTTGAATGCTCATGGTGCCTGTGGCTAAGTACTTAGAGAAAATTTCTGGCAGCCCAGACAAGCACACGCAAAAATTCACTGTAAAAAAAGTATTCTGCCTTGACCCTTCACTCAACGTTACTATCATCGTACAACACTTGTCCAAAAGAAAGAAGCTGCAATGTGTAAGGTAAAGGCTAATCCATGCTGAGCCTCAGATACCATGAGCAGTCGATGGCCCTCACATCTCAAGAATCCCACCTCATGCATGCGTCTATGCACAGAACAATTCGCTTTAGAAATGATACAGGTTTATGTACAGCAGAAGAGAAAGAGACAGCAGTGGCAAGAGAGAGACTCCTCCAGACACGCACCAAGCACGCTTTAAATACACGTGACATTCGCACGGGCTTTTGTCCTCGCAGGCCCACACACTTGTAATGCATCTGCCCAGAAGGAGGAGGGAGGCCGGCAGAGGCCCACGCGAACCACCAGACACACCCACACGCACAGGCCAGACATACCACACGACACCCGGACGGAGCTGCTGGCGGCCGCGCCACCTCCCTCCTCCTAACCCGCACCTCCAACACCAACACTCACTGCAGCCGACTCCTCCCGCCAGTACAAGCCAGTGTGTGATAAGGACTCTCCCAGTTACAATCTCCCTGGGGCGGCCGCACCGGTGCACTCGGGCAGCCACGAAAAACAGCAATCAAAAAATGCATTTCACTTTGATCGTACCAATTGTGCCAACATACTCACGTGGCATCCAGAAGCATATGTGGCTATGGTGACCCCCTCTACAAGTCGCCACATTCTATGCCTCGGACCAATCGCGAAACCAATAAGATATGACAGGGGACAGCCCCAAGAGTACACCAGTGCCACCAGAGAGCGGGCAGACCAAACGGTCCCCCAGCGAGCACAGATGCTCAGGGGGAGACGGACATGCCGAAGCCCTGCTTGCCCTCGCGCTGGGGCCAGGGTCCACTTTGGCCCGCCCCGGCATCGGCAGAGCCGCCTGCCTGTCCGGCTCCTCCTTGTCCCATCCAGCCCAAGAAGGAGCCCGACCCGCCAGCACCTGAGTTAGGCGGTGGGGGTCCTCCGGGACCCTGGTCCCCCGCGCCCCCCTGGAACGACCCTCCGAAGAGCCCGAAGCCTGCCGCCTGCCCCAGGGCTGCTACAACGGCAGAACTGAGGGGCAGTGTTGCGGCGCCCAAGTTGAGCGCGCCCATGCCCAACGTGGGAGGAGTAGTGTTCACACCCTGTGGAGGCGTGGCTTGTGCCTGTGCAGCACCAAGGGGCCCCATGCCCAAGCTGCCGCCTAAGAGGTTCGGCAAGTCCGCGCCGCGATGTGCTCCCCCGGCTGCCTGATGGCCCCAGCCGCCATGGGGTGCCAGATGGTGTGCGCCCGGGAAAGGCCCCGGTGCCGCATATGCAGCACCCTGACCAGCGGACCGACCCACGTCGAGAGGCCCACCCCTGTGGGCGGGGCCAGTCCCGGGCCCCCTCCCCCCAGCTCCCCCACCTGCCCCTCCGCCGCCGCCTGCGAGTGGTCCCAGAGCATGGTGGTGCGACGAAGGTGCCGCCTCGCTCTTCGGCACCGCGTTGCTGACATGAATGCTGGTGCCGCGAATGATGTGGTCCTCACCGCACAGTGATTGTGCCACGTCTGGGTCGACGAAGGTGACAAAAGCAAACGCACGGAATGGCTTGGGGATAAACACATCTGTCACCTCGCCATACTTGGAGAAGTAGTCACGTAGATCGTCAGAGCTCAGGTCCTCAGTGCAGCGGCCCACGAACACCTTGCGGCTGAGCTCCGATGCCTGGCCATCCTGCATACCAGAAATCGGTCATGCCACAATTGATATTTCAATTATCTGTACAAGACAATACCAGACACAAACTCAGATGCCACACGCCTTTGTAGATGAGTTAAAACTGCTGAGAAAATTTCCTAGCGCTTGGTGGGTCTTACCTCTTAATGCTCAATAAGGTGTCTGTGTAACAAACATTCATGGAATTAATGCTAGCGAAGCTAAAACAAGGCGACACAGCCAGGTGGCATTATGCCGCCAACTATTAGCTTGTGCCTTGTGTGCCCAACGTGCTAACAGCACACTAGTGGTCAGGTAGGCTTCTGTGTGTGCAGCTCTGAGCAAAATGAGTAATAAGTATTGTTGCGGACAAAACCACACAAGACTTCGGATAGGCATAGCGGATACGCATTCATGAGAGCTGGCGCGCTTCGACGTGTCTAGCGAATTCAGAAGCACCACCGTCAACATTGGAACGGTCAGTGGGTAACAGCAACGCATCCAATCTTGTTACAGCTTCCCCGCCATGCAGCAAGTTGAAAGGGGTGAATCCGATAGTTTCTTGGGTGGCGGCATTATACGTAAAGATAATGTATGGAAGAATGTCGCCCCAGTTTTTATGGTTAATGTCGATGTACATGGAAATCATATCTGCTATCGTTCTGTTTAGTCGCTCTGCGAGCCCATTTGTCTGGGGATGGTAAGCCATTGCTTTACGGTGAGTGGTACCACTGAGCTGCATGATATCTTTGGTAAGCTGTGCTGTAAATTCCGTGCCCCTGTTAGCGGCCGTACCCTCAGAGGTCGCTGTTCTTAGTTTCCCCTGCTTGGGCTCCCTGGCCGGTTACCCATGGAAGCTGAAAACGTCGTGTAGCAGCTAGGTGACATGGATCGTCGAGGAGGTGGTGAACGAGAGCGTCGCCTCATTAGGGAAGGGGATCAGGCAGGTAGCAAGAATTGCTTGAAAGATGTAAACTGTGAAAATGAAAGTTTTTATATCAGATATTAAAGTTGTTATTTGTTTTTTACTATTTCACTAAACTTCTGCCTAAAGCTTGAAAAAAAAAATATGATGTGCTGCACTCCTGTGTGCATCAATGTAACAGTCGGTGTGCCAACAGAACTCCTCCCATCCACAAAGTGTGCAGTAGTATCCTAGCTTTGGCAATGGTCAGCCAATCACATACAGCCTCTCATAGTACCTCTTCTTTCTTACGACATCTTAGTGGCACGCGCCCTTATCACAGCTACACGGCTTGCAAAACCTCAATGTCGTGGCAGCATAAGTTCCCCTCTGCTCGTGAAATACGAAAAAGAAGTGACTGGGAAACACGCGATTTCACTTTCACTTGAAAGAAGACAAAATTCCTGCGGTGAACAACTTATAAAGCAACAAACTTCGATACATCCCTCTATGATTACTCGAAACAGTGTTTTAGAGAGAGCCCCTAGATTTCACAGGCATTATCAATAATACATGTACACTCTTCTGACAGCAGCAATGTGCCAAGTGTAACAGCCACTATTGCCTGGCATAGCTTTGATGTGTATGCTTAGAGAAAGCTGCAAAAACGATCATTCTCTCTCTCTCTCTCTTTTTTTGCCAGGTTGACTCTAAACACTTCGAAATGTCTTTGTTACTCGCTGTTTCGTTATTCGTATTTTAGCTTTTACTTTGTAATAACATAGGAGATCCCGCCTGCAGTTTGTTATCTTGGAACCTGCTCATGCATATATACTTGCAGTGTACTAAATTTCTGATGCCAATAAAGAAAGATTGATTGACTGGTTGATTGACTGTGCACGTGTGCGTCCAAAGTGCCCTGTTCAGTGCAACAGCCTCTAGAGGCACGATAAAGCCCCGAACATCGTACCTGCCCACCGTGGAGTAATGAGCAGCCAAAATGGGATGAATAAAGAAAGAGTAAGAGCGGAGGTGGCCTTACTTGAGCACTCACTTTGGAGTTTGGTATCTTGACGTCACACCAGCGGCCATCGATGAGATGCCGCTTGGACAGGGCCCTCACCTGGGACTCGTAGCTGGAGAAGCGGATGAAGCCAAATCCTTTTGACTGGCCTGTCTTGGGGTCCTTCTTCACCTGTCACGAGACGCAAAGTGGTTTACAGGGTGCTGCCTTATACTATAAAGCCACAGGGACAATGCCATGGCCAACACGAGGGCCGAATAGTCTAATGCAATGTAGAAAATGCAGCTGATCGGTAGGCAAGGCTCCAGCGAGCCTAGGTAAAGTATTGGTGCACTGTAAACAGATTGAAATGCACAACTTTGGGTAAAAGACTGCCACAAGTTGCGTGCTTTTTCCTTGGTGAACTAATACCTGTGTCACACGGGTGCGCAAAAAGTCTTTTAAGTAAGCGGTCTTTTACGAAGTTGAAAGACTTTTAACAAAGAGGTGTTTGCGGCGCAGACACACGGCAGCAACGATCTCCTTTTAGTGTTTTCGTTCGAAGACGCTAGCGAAAGCGTGGCGCTAGCAGTTAAAAGAGAAGCAATGAAAATTAAACGATGCATCACGATGTACAAATTAAAGACTTGTTGCACTGCTCGTTTCTTCAAATAAATTCAAGAATAAGAGATGAAGAAACACCAATGTGAAAGTTTGTTGCACTAGTTAAGGAAGCATTCCCATAAATAGCGACGTGCACAAGTCCGTCTGGCACCACTGGGCTTTTATTTACCATATTTGTTTTTCACTGCTCTCGACACGTTATGGGCGACCGTACGGGAGAAAAAGCGAGGATCGCAAGCCTCACGGCCTGCCTTCTCGCACTGGAAAGCGAGGCAGACGCTGCAAAAGCCGCAAAGGAGAGGATAACGTGTCTGCTTCGAACCAGTGCAGACGCTGCCTTTTCCGTGGGGCGCCGGCTGCTTGATCTGCGGAGTTGGCCATAGACGCTCGGACTCTGACCACATGAATGACGGGCAAACACACAACTGCCACGCTTTCCTCGCTTGTGCAAAATGGTACAAGACAAATGGTACAAGCGTCACCACGTGATATTGCCGGCGCGTTGTAGCTGCTTACGAGAGTAGAAAAGGAAATAACCATTAAAAGAGTTAATTACACCTTCTGCAGGATATGAAACTTGTTTTTACAAAGAGTTTTGGGGACAGAAATATAATCATTCGCTCTTTTTTTCCCACCACTCGAAAATTGCTGGCGCCCACTGGTTTCGAGGCTACTCATTCGGAGCCGTAAAAGAGATCGACGAACGCCGCTTTCGAAAAAGACCGCTTCTGAAGAGGAGTTCGCATCTGTGCCGTGTGTCTGCTGTCAGGAACTCCTTTTCGGAAAAAGACCGCTTACTTAAAAGACATTTAAGTGCCCGTGTGACAGGGGTATAAAGCCACAGGTGGGCGCATGTGTGCACGATTCCATTCGAATTGCACAAACCACACCGTTAAATGCACACTCATTAACAGATGAAGTGTGCGCTGCCAATGTTAGGCGGAAAATGAATATTTGTGTCATGGTAGAGTGCAGATGTGCATGCCACCTGAACTCCAGTGTTAGCTTGGGCATTGTCATGCAAATTTAAAAGCTTTTGCGCTTTGTGGCCTGAGCATTTGCAATTATATCAAACTTGCAAACCCTACTGAAGATTCAGGAGACTCGGCAAGCACATTTATTTTCGAGTAGGTACACATTTCTGGAAACAGTGGCTACGACGCACCACTAGTGCTTAAGGCCAGAACAATTTTTTGACACTGGAATTACGAAAATGCAGAAGTGACATCTGCTCTGACATAAACTCCCAGCCACGACATGCAACTTGGAGTAATATTACAACAGAAAGAGTCAGAGAGGGGGAAAAAAGAAAAAAATAGAATGACTCCATGAGCAAATAGGTGCTGTGCGAATCATACCCTTGCAGCACCCATGGGGCCACATTACGAGTGCACCCGCCTTCATTTCACGTTGCAAGTCAGTTGCCAATGAAAACGACCTTACCTGTGCCATGAGGACTTCCCCAAACGTCTCGAAGTACTGGCGCAAGTCCTGCTCCGAGGTCTTCCAGGGTAGGCCCAGCACTATCAGGTCGGAGCATTTCTGCCGGTTCTCCAGCCGCTTGGTCTTGGCCGTGCTGTTCTCCAGCTGCTCGTCACTCTTGCGTTTGTTCTCCGAGTTGTGCAGGCACGCGTCTGCGATGGTTACGTCTCGTCAGCTCCTTCATTACTGCAACATCTGCTGGCACCTACTCATCAAGAGTTCATTCTCTAGCTTTTATTAGTTGAGTAAGCCAAACTATTCATATTTCACAAACAGATCCCTAGAAAATGTTACTTTCCTAAACATTAACCAAAAAAAGTCTAGGCTGATGAACCATAGGGAAGACAACACCGAAATCCTCATGACGATACGCTTCCTACGCACTAAAAAGGACTTTTCAATTGCAACAACCTTATGGTTTGCAAAACAAAGGCTCAATCTGCCAACACAGAATCTGCTTCACTTGATACTGACTCACTCGTCTAAGCGATTACAGCCCCTCCAGGAGTTAACTCCATACTTCGGCTTACAGTAAGGCGCCACACACAATTCAGACACGCTGAACTGCACTACCTAGTTTGTACGCTTACAATGACGTGAACCCAGATTCAATAGTAAAGTAATTATTTATGAAAAGTTCAGGCATAAACAACATTGTTCATTAATAAAATGCCTTGCACAATGATGTTGCCATCGTTAACTATCATATCTACCCACTGACAACTACTTTTGTGCCATAAAATCTGATTTATTTCAGTGAATTCTGTATTGTTTTTGCGTGTATACTTCTGGACATTTACGCCCCCTTCGATAGGAACAGTACATATCAGGTACAGAGACTCATCACACCACACGCAACTTTTACTAGGTTGAAAAACAGTGTACACATTTGTACATGGTTCCTGAGCGAAATGGTGCTATGTATTGCTACAGAGGACACTTTCCCGAATTCACTACCATGTTCAGGGAGTTGTTCGGTGTTCTGCATTCTGAGAGCCACACCACAGCTAATTTTTGTTTAACTGGAATGAATATAACTGAAAACAAATCGCCAAAAAAAAACTCTGAGCCTGGGATTTCATTTTATTTATACAAAAACAGAACATGACTGTCATCAGGGCAAATATTTATATACAACTTACAATTGCTGTAAAATGCACAAATCAACGTATTACTACCTTCTCTCTCATGCTATGCAATACTGAGTGCCACTGAATAGGGTTGCAGAAATTTGACAAACTTGTACACAGCCCATCATAATGCATGCAAGAAAGATGTGATATTAATGTTTTCTTATATTCCAATTGTACACTTACTGTGCTTCCTTTCAGATGTTTATGGCAAACTGAGAAAAAAATTCTTGCCAAGCCAATGTTAAGAACACAGAAATTTTTTTGTGGCATTTCCAGTTGTAAAAAACAATGAATTTGTCTAGACTTTTGACAAAACATTCAACGCTTCCCCATTATGCAGCTATGCATATAAAAATAACAAGCAACCTGTATGGGAATGAAAGTTTGCGTAGAAGGGATTGAAGGGACGAGAGTTTGTAGCTAAATGCATGTTCAAACCATGGGGCAAAGAACTGAAAAGGATGTCCACATTTTTTACGTATGTGCACGACAAGGCACAACACAGAAAGACATCTTACTGGTACTACAATGCCTAAACTGACAGGGCAAGAAAATATAGAGTAGGGAGGATGCGCTACCGTGGAGTGCAAATTTTCCTCTTAAAGGGACCTGCAATGTTCCCAAGAAAGCTTCTCAGGTGGCACCAATATCGTCATCACCACCACACAGTGATTTTGTGCTTTTGTTCAAAGAACATTATGCAGATCTCCAATGACACAATTTCCAGCTGCAAAGCACTGTTTATGCACTGTGCTACAAATGCAAACAGTGTAAAAAAAAAAACCCAATCTTGCAAAACTGTGTTTATTGTGACTGCCAACTGAAAAGCATTTCTACTGGAATGACACCATTATCATGCAGAACACATGGTGCACTTTAGATTTAGGACGTAGAAGAGTAAAATGTCGCCTTTTCACTTTAACCAAATGAGGGTAACATTCACTTTGTGCAATGAGCTTCCCGTAAATAATAGCTCGGGTTCGCTACCCAGTTGTAAATTTATTCTTTCCCTCTTATTTGACAGGTTGATGATAAAGGTCAGGTAAATTCAGTGGCCTCAAGGTGATGTGGGCCCTAATAATACAAGGATTCCATGCTTGTGTTACTCTCTGCAGCACGTAATAAATGATAGTAGGGGCAAACTTCAACAATGTTCTTCATGGGATCAAACGGTGTTGAATGGGCGAATAGCAGTGGCATGGTACTGAGAGAAAGCAATTAAATCTTTTAAACATGCACTAATCTGTGCTTAAAACATGACGATAGGCAGTCCTGGGGCTTAACATCTTAAAACCACAATATGATTATGTAAGATGCGGTAGTGGAGGGCTCCGGAAATTTCTACCACCTGGGGTTCTTTAATGTGCACTGACATCGCACAGTTTATGAGACTCTAACATTTCACCTCCACCGAAATGCACGGGCGGGTCAGCAGCCGAGCATCCTAACCGATAAAATGCCGCAGCGGACTAGGCAGTCCTAAAGGCGAAAACTATGTACATTACGGTCCACTGTTAGGGGGAACACGTGAGCTCGTATCCGGCGGTCTGCGGCGCGCCAACTGCTGGCGAGATTTGCAAACGCGGAGCATGAGCACAGAATCGCAAGGGCCCTACTTGCTTGCATCGTCTGCTACCACCCAGCCCTACACTCGGCGCACGCTAGAGACAAGCTTGCTGTGCGCGCTTCATCGACCATCAATTTCCATGTCTGTTATTAAAAGCAACTGGCTGGTTTGAACAGCTTTTTTTTTGAAAAGCTTACGATTACATATTGGTGAGCACAAACATTAGGCTACGCGAGTGATGCGCTTCGTTATTGCTTTCACAGACTTCCACAGCTGGGGGCGTATTTATTCGCTGATCACATTCATTTTCGGCAGAGCTAGTTCCTAGAAGCGCCATGGCTAGAGTACATGAGGAGGAAAGACTTCGAATAGTCGAGCTGTACACCAAAGAATACAGCCAGCGTGATGCCACTGCCATCGCGAAATGGCCACTTTCTCATTACCAGCGTAATAATCGGCATTACGAATGTATTTTTTGTCATTGCCAAGTTCTGTCACGCATAGTCCTATTTTGCTTACACAGATTTACATTTTAGTGTGTGTTTCACAGGGCTTAGATGTGTTTCATTACCTTTGCATTATTCATATGTTTCGAGGCAACAGATCTGGCCTCACTCAACCTGTCTAAGTTTGAGAAATTAATTTTTTTTTGTTTACTCTATAGTGTTCTCGGTACACCATTTTTCAGCCCGCGTATGGGTGAAATGTAATGATTTTTGAAAAAGTGAACGCTATCGCATATTCGAAATAAGGAGTGTTTCGCTTCAACGAAGAAAACGAAATGTAACGTGAGTTAGAACTAACATAAGCTGCATATTGCAATCCACAACAATTATATAATTCGGTGTCACACCGTAGTGGCATACATTGAAGTATTTTCAAACATGAGTTTCCTTAACATACTTCTGAATACTAAAAGCACATGGCTTTTCTTTGCATTTCGCCTGTAATCTGAAATCGACTGCTAGGCCATGAATAGAATTGCAACAAATCTGCCGAGAAAGCACAACAACAACGGACAGGCACTTTTTTTCTGCACGCTGATTACCCGAGGAGGGAGAGGGAGAGTGGGGAAATTCGAACGCTGTATCCAGCACACGGCAAGCGCCGTAGCAGGAAGTAGCAGACGAAAAGCGGCGAGCCCCACCCTTTTGCGTCTATGTGCATGCGCAGCGTTCACCAACCTCACCGCCAGTTTGCACCACACGGGCCGCCAGACACGCGTTGCCGTGTTCCCTGCAAGAGTGGACTGTACTGTACAAGCTATTATAGAGGAAGGATTTTGAGGCTTGAATGAAAAATAGAGAGAAGGGAAATCCAGTGTTGGCTCCGACCACTTACATAACCAATGCTGTGGACCGAGTAAATTGTTTTCGCCAGCAGGCAAGGTCTTAAGCAGTTAACTCGAGTTTGTATGGTACCGACCTCGTGCACAAACCTTGCCCGAAGTGCTGCTTGGTATTTACTGAAATTTCGTGAGAAGGATTCTTGGTCTGCATCATTCAATAGAATACCAAATCACTGCTTCCATCGAGGAAAAAATTTTTAACAAAAAACAAATGCGTTAGCAAACCATCATTGGGCAAAGGCTTCTGTAGTTGTGTGTAATAGATTCACTAGCAGTAGCCCATCACTAAAGACCAGGCATATTATAGATTCTTGTTTAAAAGTACGAATCGACGTGGATCGATATGGTTAAGCCCAGTTATCAAAAATGCCAAATGCTGCCCTTCCCACCTGAATTCTAGCATTTAATAGCCAAAATAATACAATCATGATGTAGTCCGCAATGTGTCATAGGGGTTGGTTTGGAGCTACCTCAGATTTCTGCAATTGCAGCAGAGACAGGGTACACTAACTTGCAACTTTGATTTTGCCCCAAGGACTCCCTTTGCAGCACTGTGCTGCCTCAGTTGACTAGTGAACCTTGTTTAGTAGTTAGAACATTCTTTTTCAGTTACTAGTTAATTCTGTTAAATAATACCTCTGTAGACACCAACACATGCCTGCTGTCACTAGACACATCCTGAAGTAAACGGTCCTTTAAATCTGTTGGGCCCTATTCACAATCTGCATTGTTCTTCAAGGTTACGCCAGTCAACTTTAGTTGATGCCTTTGTTTTAAAAGTTAAGGGACCCTTAAGCTACACCTTTAGGAGCTTAACGTGATAGCGATATCCCGTCCCTTGTGCGCACTTCAAACACTAGGTGCATACTTTCTACCGTATGATGTTACCCGAGAAGTTTAAATTCTGGATTACTACAATGTAATTGATAAAGTTGAAAGTGGCTTGTGTCAGTGGAGCGTTTGCATACTGCTGCATTCTGTGTAATGGGTAGCATGCTTTGAACCACGAGCCATTATGAGCTTGATTGAAATCTTTTCGAACTTGCTATGCACTCACTACGTGGTCTTAAGGGAATATGCACAGTAACATGCGTGCTTTTATATTGAGTGGCCTGCTTTAAACCATGAAGTCGTTATGATAGACACATGTTCTGATGCCCAATGGCAATGTACACTTGTACCACGCAATATTACTGCGATAGTACATTTTTCATTGTGAAGCTTATATACAGGACTTTTGTGTTTGTAACGCATCAATGTTATATTTACTGCATTTCTAAGCAGAAGTTATTTTTTTATACTGTATTTATAAGCAGACGCACAGCTGTGTGGTGCAAAACCCACTTGCCACACAAATCCCGGAAATTTTTATTTTATTTTCATCTCTTTCAATTTTTCAGTCAAGCCCAAAATGATTTTTCGCTCACAAACAACGAAGCCGGCACCGCAATTTCTGTGAAACGTGCTTTTTACTCCCTCGCGTTAGTAATACAGGCACTTGGCAACCATGCCTCATATTTCTTGTATCACATTTAATAGTAACTGGCTTAGTGCAATTGGTGCATGCACTAATAAGTGCTATAATTGACTAGATTTTGTGGGAAGCAACTGAAAAGTGAGGGGCTACTGTGCCTACGTAAAGCTTAGTAATACTACAAACATCAATGACACCAGCTCATTATTCAAAGTCACAAGATACCTGTCAGTAATTAAAAGAACCTCGTCTAACCATATTGTGAGTCAATGAAGTAGTCTTCCTTCACCTCCTACCTTTATTGAAAATGAATTCAAGCTGAAAAAGGCACAGCATCCCTTGTGCCTTTGCCTAGGACGACTTGACTGTGAAAGCCGTCCGGAGAGGCTATTTTGTCAGCATCATCAGAGTTTGAGGTCACCGCAAGTAGCTGCAAACTTAGTTGATACTGTGGCTGATAATGATGAATTCAAGCTGAGCCTTCAGCAATCAACGGGTTGGCCGCTTTCAAACGCACACTCATTTCACTTCATGTGGTGTGATGACTGGCAAAATCAGAAGCTTCTGCCACACAATATTATATCGCTTAACTTCTTGCACACTACAAATGTAGAAGAGGTATTCACTTGATGTCACACGTAAGAGGCGGTAGTGTGGCAGTCGTCATACTAGGGGCCTTAAGCGTGAAAATTATCATCGGACCACAACCAAAGTTGTCGGCAGAAGGTGCTATTTTGATATTGTTTAGTTAGTGAGGCGCAGTGCCGCAAAACATCAGGCTGTCATGTGCCATATTTGCTGATGAACCATGCAAATGGCGGTGCACAGACTGGTGCCGCCATTTAGCATCAGAATGGGACAGCCTTATTTAGCACCAGAATACATGTAGCATTGTTTATTGAGACGAATGAAACAAGAATTATGGAAATTGGTGCACGGAAACTGAAGTTATGAGTCCTCAAAGTTCAAAACTCGAGCAGACGACGATGAGAAACGTTCTCTTTCGCATTTCACTCGCCTGCTGACGTTGAAGACCGTGTCCAATCACAGCGCGCGTCTCATAAAGACATACCGGAGATGTCACCTTACGGTGGCCTACCAACAGTACCTCGCTACCACTCCTTTTGACGGCGTCATCAGTATGGTTGCTACGAACCACGTGTGTCGGGTAGCAGACGCTCCCAAGGTCCAACTGTGTAGGATACACACATACACTTTGGGAGGGGTCAATTCTCGGCTTGCTTGCAAGATGCGTTCTATGGCAACACCTGCGCCCACCGCCTGTCACATTTTTGGCTCGCTAAAAACGCGGCATGCATTTCCACCTTTAGTTATTGGCGTACCATAACCTCCTTTGCAGGCTTAAGTGTAGTGTTCATTGTTGTGAAAATAAAACATCTAGAAAAAGGAACGACTGCTTTTTGAGAAAGTGTGAAAAAAGTTCTTGCTGTTTTTAGCATTCACTCATGTGGCCAAGCTACCAGCGTATGAATATTGCTCGCTATGTCACGTCAAGCCAATAAAAAGCGAACCAATCCTTGTCGTCATGTCACATTACATGATGTCAGTTCTCATAACAAAAATTGCTGATGTGTGTCGCCGTAATCTGAAATCATGGTAGTTTGTCCCGTGAATTAAAATTATAACGGCATCCGTTTTCACGTTGCCATTTGTGCAACAATATTGGCATGTTCCACAGCACCAGAAACTGATGAAAAATGCATGCTCAAATAGTGTCGCAGGGCCCCTTTTGGCTTCCACGGTTCCAGGGTACCCATGCTTTAAAGGCTACAGATAACCACCATTATGTATCCAGCGTCCAAATTTGTATTGCCACAATAAGCATGAGTTGCTTTCGCTAAGCCCCGAGAAGTTGCACAGAGTGTCTAGTCATATTCGAAAAACAGGTGAACGAAAATGGCTAAGTACTGCATGAGTTCCCTTGTGGTGTCCTCATCATAAGTGAAAGCTTTATTCTCTTAATTGTTGCTGAACTGACAATACCTATGGTACATTACTTTAACTGTGGATGCCCTCAAGATAACATTAAAAGTCATTTGAGTCTGATACTTTTGTTGCATGTAATCATTAAAAATTCAAGAGCACTCAAGTAGGTACCATCACATTTTGAGATAACCGTTGAAATTTTTCAAGTTCATAATTTTTTTACATACGTTTTTAAGGACAGGAAACCAAATACTACGGTTTTCCTAAAGCTTTTTTCATTAGTGCATTCTTGGGACTGAGGAGGTTAATGAAGTAGTTGCTGTTGGGCTAGTCAGCTTATACTTGTGTTGACCCAAAAAAAAACTCTGGTTGTTGAGTGTAGCACGGCGAAAATGAAAAAAAAAAGAGGGAGGAGGAGCAATTTGAGCCCTACTACTGAAGGTGGCCACACAACTGCACAATATAACCCAACTTGCCCCATGACAAGCCTTCCAGACATGCTCTACAACTTGGTTGCCTGCGTGGAACACAGTGCATACCCCAGAACCCAACCACATCAGCTATCAGCCAAATTTTACACTCCTGGTTCCACAAGTCAATACCATGATGTGGTTGTGAGGAACACCGCAGTGGAGGGCTCTGAAAACGTTGACCATTTAGGGTCCTTTTGACTTGCAAGAAACATCGCGCAGTACCTGCACCCAAAGTACGTCCGCAGCAGTCGGAATCGAACCCGCGACCATCCGGACCGGACCCCTGTAACTGCCACACGATCGCGGCGGACTTCACAGGTTCCTCGCATTACGAGTTAAACGCGTTTCGCGAAACTATCCAACGTACAGGCCGGCAGGGGGGGAGGGGCAACACTTCAGTTTTCTCCGAGTCCAGACGCGAACCAGCGCAGTCGGGCATAAATGAGTAACGAATGAGAAGCACTGCGAGAGGGGCATCCAGCCGATTAGCGTAATGAACGGTCGCGGCGCGGTCTGTTTGCGAAGTTGCCGCGGCGGCCCCCAGACGACTCGGCGGGGAAGGTTGAACGAACGTGTGGGAGGGGGGGAGGCTGCGCTGTGTAACTGTGTCGGGATGGAGGAAAGGGAACCGCCGCCACCATTCGCATAACGAAAAGGATTAAAAACAATGGAAGACGGCAGGACCGTCCAGAGGCG
Organism: Rhipicephalus annulatus; assembly: GCA_013436015.1. NCBI lineage: Eukaryota > Metazoa > Arthropoda > Arachnida > Ixodida > Ixodidae > Rhipicephalus > Rhipicephalus annulatus. Next base: position 197,372 of record WOVY01009798.1, read on the forward strand.
CTTCTGAGCGCGATTTCTCCCACGTTTTTGAAGTGGGCCGCCGCCAAAAGAGAGACTAGCTGAGCACAGTGCTCACGGATTCGATCACGTTCTTTCACTTCCACAGTTTGACTCTATGGCGTCTGCATCCGAGCCAACATTATTGACGGTCAGTTTCGTCGCGACACGACGAGGTTGTATCGAGTGACCGCGCATGCCGGTCATTACACTAAACGTTTGGACTTCGCGATTCCATCTGCGAGTACTCTATGTAAGAACACACACCGGTATCGGGAAAAAAACAAGGTAGCGATCAAGAAAAAACAAGCACGATGCGTTCGGTTAGACCGAGATGTGCGGACGCATCGCGCAGCGAGCGTGTTTCTCGAATGTTTCGGGGGGTGTGGTTACGCCGCGAGGGTCAAAATCTTATAGAAATAAGCGAACGCGCCTGCAAGATGTGCAGCAGAGAGGTTTCGGTGAACGGACGATCAGACCCTCAATGCACGGGCACGAAAGCTGGATTACCGAACTTCCGTGAAGCTAGGGTCACTTGAATCGCGACCAACCTACGCAAACCGAACTTCGTCCAGCTCCCAAATAAGCCTCGACCCCCCCTTTTTTTTTTCATCTGTCCGCTCGAAGACGGAGGAATTTCTGCATCCAAGTGAATGTGGCTCCGCGTTCTCATCAAGCACAATCGACGACCTCTCTCCTTCGTACCACATCCTCACCCAACGAGCAATCGGTCCCGTTGGTGGCGACGACCGCCGGCGACCCGGCAAGATGATGACGCTCTTTTTTTTTCTTTTTTTATACGGAAGAAAAAAGAAGGCAAACCACGCTACTTCTCGAACGATTCCGCCTGGCGACCGCAGTCTTCGATGCTGAACTGTTTGGATGCAGTACTTCGGGGCTCAGATCCCTTTCCTACGCCAAGAGGGAACACTTGATGCCTACTACGCGATGGCGTACGACTTTTCAACCGCGATCGCACGGGCTTTTCCTCGTCTTGACGAGATACAAATCAGCTGCCTAGACACCCTCAAGAATCGTTCAACCAGTAAACGGAGGAGGCAAAAGGGTTAGCAAATGAGGCAAGGAAGGCTTTGCCAAGGCGTTTTTTCGAAACGAGGCATCGCAAATTACAGCGGCGGGATGCGGCGAACCACGCAACCTATCGTTACCTCCCTGAAGCTGGATCGCTACGCATGCTCCTGTAGCGACGTTTACAAACAAACCCTGACGTAGTATAGGCGCCAGTGGGCTCCCCTTGCGCAGTAAGCTCTCCGGCAAATGCTACGATCGAACAGCGATTACGGCGGACCGCACTCGAATGCCTCAAGGCACGTCGGCGAGTGTCCCTGAAACGCTTCGCGAGGAAAGGCTGGCCAGAGTGGATTTGCCGAGGAGCATTAGGCCTAAGAATCGAGCTTGTGTTCCTGACACGCAAAGCGCGGATAGAAAAGCACCGTCGCAGCCGACGATGTCAGCGCGTCGTCTCACCTTTAGGGAAAACACAGTAATACACAACATTGCCCCATCCGTTGTCTGGCGGGTGAAATCGGCCGTCGACCAAACGTACTCCACGCATCGTTCCTGACTCCGGGTTTCGATATTTGAGTCCGCATGTGGCCGGGAACTGAGCGGACAGCGTTGTCAGTAACAGTGTGCCATCGTCTTCGCACGGAAGTTCAATGGGTTCCTCACTTTCATCCTCTGAAACTTGAATAAAACAGCTCATTCTGAAACTTTTATATAAACAAACACACAAGCATACACTTACACCACAACACACATCAAACTTTGGATACTCTCGCACCACTACGAGAGAACGCGAGACTCGAGATGTTTTGGAAGTAAGTGACGTCTGGTGGCCACCTTCCCGAGATAAATTCCCGCTACGCAGCCACAGAACGCAATGTGCGCCAAGCCAAGCGTAGCCAGTACCATAGTCGGGTGCGCGTTGGCGAGTGTTGCTAAGTTCAACAGGCGCGAAAGCGTGAACGTACTCGAAGGCTAACGTCATGGCATGTAAACCGCACAGACAAGCGCTCTTCGTAAAAGCCGATGGTGGCCCCATGTACTTTGAGATGGTGCCCTGCCCGGAGCGAAAAGAGATACGCGAGCTCATACTCGATGGAGGTGGTGTTCTCTTGCAGCCGGGCAAGAATCCGAATGCCGTTCACTTGGTTCCCTCTTCCATCGCAACTACACAGGGCCCCGAGGATGTGTTCTCCGCCAATTACATACGCGCTTGTTGCGGCAGCAACAAGCTCTTTCCTCTCAAGGAGTTCAAAATTCCGAGAGCGCCAGAATTCGTGGCAATCGACAACGCGGACGACATCAACGAGCGAAAATTGCGCTCGGTTCGCTCGAGAAGAGAGTACTCTCTCGGCGATCAGATTGCGATGGCCAAGTACGTGGCGAAGGCGCCCAACGTGCGCGTCCGTGGCAACCAGGTGTACAAAGAAATGGCTACGGCCGGCGTAGTTCCCGGTGCTCATTCATGGCAGTCGTTGAAGGAGCATTACCTGAAGAAAATACTCCCCTGGAAACACTTGTACGAGTCTCCAGACGCGAGCAAACTCCTTGCCAGGAAGAAACACGCGTCACACGAGAAGCAGGACTTGCCTCGTCAGTGATTCGCCGAGCGACGCTTCAGTCATCGTGGAAGACAGTAGCGACGACGAGCCTAAGCGACAGCGTGCTCCTCGCTGTGAAGCACAAAAAGGCAAGGGGGACGCAGAAACTGAAGTGGTTCTGGAAACAGAGAGCCAAGGCGATGCGTCGTCTTCGCAGAACCACAACACACCAGCTGTGCGCCAACGTGGAAGAAGCAAAATGAAACGTAAAAAGCTATTGCTTTCATCTCCATGCTTTCTCAGCACTCCCAGTACAAGCACTGGTGGGAGCCCCTCTAGGCACGAAAGTAGAATCTCGGCACCGAAGAAGAAAAGCTCAGGCGCCAAGTCCGTCAAAAGCGTAAGCCGCTCCCGAGAAGTTTTCGCCCCCTCTGAGGACACATAGTGAAAGGTCTCCTGGCAAGACCTCACGCGCTCAAACACAATCCTCACCTGGTAAACAAGACAGTGGCATAAGAGATGGTACGCAAACCGCCGGAAAAGCTGGAGACCATTGCTAAGCGAAAACAAAAACCACGATCATCTCCGAGGAAGACCAGAAATGCAAAACGGCAAGGGACATCCTACCGATGATCACGGTGAACATGAAAAGTACACGAGTGCTAATGCTCGCAGTGTATTATGCCCCGATCTCCCTGACAAGCTGAGTGCTTTGGAATATGTTGGTGAGCAGCAGACTGCTGAATCGTCGCCACAAAAGGAAGTCCACAGTGCAACCTTTTCTAAACATTCCAGTGGCTCTCCCAGACCCTCACAGCATTTGCAGAATCCTAACCTCACTGCCTCAGAAGAGCAGGCACCCTGTGCCAGGGAGCTCAGGTCCTTTCGGTCGCCTGTGAGAAAGGAACGAAGCATTGGTTCCCAAGCGAAGCTTAGCAGTTGCTTGAGTGCTCTGCTTTTGTCCGAATCGAGTGACGTCACTGACGCGGCAGTGCACGAATCTCCGCGCAAGCAGGCTTCCCATAGAAGGAGGTCCTCGAGATTCTCACGAAGAAAACCGCGGCGTGTAGCAGCACAGCAGAGTAATCTCAATGACCGCTCGGGTGAACTGGTACACTCAGAATCGACTGGCGATGGCATCATTATAACCAATGCCTTACGTTCTTCAACAGAGTCCGTGTACAACACGGCAGAGAGTGAGGGTGCAACTCAAGGCACCAAGCGTACGAAAAGAGATGGGAGAAGTGTCCTCTCGCCACTTAAAGTGTCGGACACTGCTGCGTTATGTAAAAATGATGCAACATTGCCTGCTAGCGAGGATCATTTCGTGAGGAGCACCTGCTGGAGTGCCAGCTACGAAAGGAAACGAAAATCTGTGCAAGGTGCTGCCCATGAGACATCGGATTTTGACAGTGCGGATGAGTCCCTTCTGAAGAGGTTCGTGGAACAGGTGTCCGCATGTCACGTCTCTGCCATGGATGCCTGTGCTGCAAAGGATGATGTGAGTTAGTTTGGGACATTTAAAGCTTAAAGATTCATGTCATAGCTAGCCTTTGTGACAAGCCAGCAACATAACTTGAGGTAGCATAAATATTCAGGAGCCACTGTCTGAAATGTAGAAATTCATAAACAGAGTATGTATGCTTGAGCCAGCATTTCAACGAGTGGACTAGTGTTCTTCAAAGCTAGACGACAGCTCCTATTTGTCGAAACGTCGGGTGGAACACACAATCTCTGTTTACGAATTCTTTCATCACAGGCTTCCATGTTCCCCTCCCAGCTGTTTTTTGTGTCAGATGTGACATTTCAAGTATGAGTGTAAGTGTCATCATAATGTTACGAAAATAGCTGATTCAGTGCTATCATGGAGAAAAGTGTCTCCATGATCGAACAGAGGTAAAGACACATGCCTTGGGTATGTACTGTACTCACTGATTGAAATGGGAAAATTTTGGCCAAAGTAATGCTTTTGCCTTCATTCCCTGCGCCTGCAATTCATGTCGTGTCGGTGTAATATTACGTTAAAATAATACTGGCCGCATATCTGCATGCTTTGCTGCAGATGTCGTCAAAAGATGAGTCTTGTGTCAGCCTTCTTTTATGCATAGTGTTGCATTTTTAGTGCAGCCTTAGAAACGCTAGGGTCTTTAGAATTGCTATCTATGTCTTTCGCAGTAAAGGAACACATCACCTAATACTTGCGTACTGATGTTGCGCCTCTAATATGTGTAATACGTGCTTTTTGATCAACATCGTTCACAAGTATGAACTGCAGCCAACAGTACAAGATGGCTGGGTGTTCGGCAAGTGCTTAATCTTTGGCCAGGGGGGTGAATCGCGTGGCAGGCAGAAAGACAGACAAAAATTTCTGCATTCAAATATCCCAAGAAAGACTATTGTCTTAAAAAAATGCCGCATTTCAATTCACGAGTACTATGCCTAAGGGTTACTTTTGTCACAGCATCTAAGATAACGAGGTGCTAAATTTGGAGGTGGCTTGCTTGGACCTACAACATAGCAACTAAATTCATGCATTGGTCTACTTATGTGCTGTTTAATAACTGCTAAAAACAAAATCTAGATAATAAACAGAACTCCAGCATTGTAATTACTGCTGCAGCTGCATGTACTGTGATAAGTAAACATTGTAGACTAGTTGTTTACTTTGCTCGGCGAACTTGGATGCCATGGCTGTTAGCAACATAACCTTGAGTGCGTTTCCTTTAGCATGTTTGGTGTTATAAAACTTGAAAAGCAAATTTTTTGTGCAATATCACTGTTGTATGCAATGACAGGCCCTCTATGCACAAGAAAAAAGCAGTTGCCTTCTAAGATTCATTGTTGCCAAAACTGTCTGTTTGCCTGGAATGGTGGACATGAACTGCTGGAGCAATGCGACAGACTTCACATGTTCAAGCTACATCACATAGTTTCATCATGAGGTCTCGCGTTCGAGGTGCACTTTTCAGGTGCTCTTTGTGGTATATAACAGTGCACTGAATGCAGACCAAATCAATGTCAGCTATTTCAGAAGCTAATGAGAGTAATGGCTTTAAAGCCACTTCCATTCTGTGTGCATGTCTTGGAGCTTAATATTAAGGACAATTATTTTACATAATTACTTCAAATTTAATTCTGACAAAGCACCCAGTTAGGTGCTGTGGGTCTGATGTGGTTGAAGGTACACCAAGAGAAGCACAAAACTTGAGCTGTAATTGGTAACCTCAAAAGTCATGCTTTGCGTGTGAAACATACTTGGCAAGCTCTGCGATATGTGGCCCCATTGTGAGGAAATGCTTGCTGTCAACTGCTCTTGCCCCATGCAACGACGTCTTTTGTTCCGTTTCTTCACAGGCAACCACACTTTCGTTTTCGAGTGATGGCGGACTATCCGACGACGAGTTGACTCCGGAGCTCGGAGAGCCCTCCAAGCACGACAAAATGGATGAGGCGCAGCAGGGAGCTTTCTAGGCTTCTCGGCATCCTAAGAGCAGGAAAGAACTCGACGCCACACGCAACGTGCCCACCGCAGTGCACGTGCCCCCTCACGAGCCAGGTACGCCCAGGTCGCCAGGGCAGCCGTATCGCTCGGCGCCGTTCTGGCCTACCACGGCATACCGCTTCCGTCGGGGGGATCGACCGACCCCGCCGTGGCCATGGCACTAGAACTGCTTTTGCGTCACTTGGAACGAAATGCTGACGGTGGCAGTGGTTCGAAGTGAGCGGTGCTTTTTCCCCACCATCAGCTCAGTGACAAAGGCGTCATTATGTGACGCCATACTGTAAGATTTGTAGACAATCTTCGGGAACAGTGCGATACTCAATGCACCATGCACAGTATTGTGTGCATGCAACACCCTGAAAAATTAGTGCACGCAGTTTTGGTGGCGGCAATGAACTTAAATTTAAGTGTAATGTATTGTACATTGTATGCCTTCATTTGAAGAAAAAAAGGAAAGCTTCGTTTGAAAGCTGTCGACTACCCCATTGCATTGAAGCTTTAGTTTTGATGTTTTTATTTTTATTTATATTCTTATTCATATAAAGATCTTACAGTATGAATGGCTTATACTATTTTGCAAAGGAAATTGACCAGGCCTTTTTTACATTGAACAAAATAAACTTCGGTTTCTAGTTTCTAAAGCAGAACAAAACTAAAGAGACACTATGTTGAAAAGAATGTTCACTATCAGGTAATGACCTCGCCAACGTTTTATTGCTGATGTCAGGGCACATGTCGCAACCACAATTTGGCAGAAGTAGTAGTGAAGCCAAGTCTTCATTACAGAAATCTTAAAACCAGCACCAGTCTCAAGATACAGAACCTTAAAATGTGCCAAATGCGTCGTTGGCATTCTGGTTAATCTTTCTAGCACTGCGATTGTTAAAATTTAGGACAACCTTGAAGGGCTATGCTGCTCTTTAAAAACTCTTTAAAAACTGATTCTCGATTGATTTTGTAGAAGCTTGTCGAGTTTAATTATGTACATTTATGTGATCTCATATGTTCTAGTTTATTGTTTTTAAAACATCAAACATGTCATGTACTTTTTTGGGGGGGCAGAAGTGAGAGAATTGCAAAATTGATCAGCATGTCATACTAATTTGGAAGAAGGGCTGCGTGCAAGAAAGCAAAAAAAGGATTTTATACGTCCATTTAATACAAACCTATTCTGCTTTAAAAATTCGCAAGTCAAATCCCAGCCTGAAATGAACCGACTCATGAAAGTTCCACATACTGCAACTTTTGTTCAAGGAGGCTTTGAGAATACGCTCTTTATTGCGTACAGTTCTGATTGCAGAATATCATTACATGCTGGTCTACTTAACCATTCTTTCAGTTAACAAAAAATGAACATTAATTGCCTTGAGTTGCTCCTCATTCGTTAGTTACAAAGGGTCGTCTAATTGGGTCTGGTATCAAGTTGTGCACAAACATTCAATGTGAAAGCATGAAGTTTTTCGTGGTGAGGGAAAAGCGGTGCCGTCCGTACCCATTTGTCAATTGTTTCTGTCGGAGTGAGTGTAGATACACTGTAGATACAGATAAGTAATTAAGCTTAATTTTTAGGAATGAAGCTCCTTATGGCATGGCTTGTGCATCTTCTGTTGTTGTGCGTAACTACAGGTGGCAGATACCCGACAGAGCGGTCCTTAAAAAGTCCGCTGGATGACAGTACTTGTATATGGTAAATACATGATGAAAAGATGTGAGATGGCGGTACTTAGAGTGTTCACTAGATAGATGGATGCACGGAAGGACATACAGACTGACAGACACACGAAAAAACAGACAGAGGGACAGGCGCACAAACAGACGGATGGAAGAACGGACGTACAGACGAAAGCAAGAACGAATGGATGGATGGAAGCACGGACGGACTGACAAGCACTTCGTCCCACCAATCAACATTCACTCCGTGGATATGCTGCGATTCAGTTAACGATGTATGCACGATGTGTATTCAGTGGCTGCGATAGTTGTGGCTAATTATGCCTCTAGCAATTAGAAAAAAAGAACTCCTGGGTGAGTGATGTTCAGTTGCGACACCATTTATGAGCGGCTATAATGCACTATGATTCGTGAAAAAGAATTAGACAGTTTTAGATGATTTGGGTAGATAACTGGTAACTGCACTCGAGTTACTGTATATACCTTAGGGAACCGCTTTAGAATCCATTAACTCCATACCACCTAGCAGTGCAGCACTCCATTGCATTCATGACGTCTTGTAGAAGTACAAGACTCCATTGCATTCATGAAGGAAATGCCACCTGAATCCTGCTTGTTTGTTTACATCATTGTTGCAGAGGCGAGATAGGTTTAACTATAACAAAATTTACACCTTAATTCATGAAATATATTTCGGCTAGTTTTACCTCACCAAAATATAAATTCTGTAGTAAGATTTCCCACTCTCTAAAGAATTATGGACTAAAAAAGGGTATCTTTTCGTCCAACGATACTAATTGCCATGTGGCTTGCATGCGTTTCCTTTCTTGAAAACTCTGCACAGGCCACTTTCCTATCAGAAATACTATGTCATGCTGGTAACACGCATGTCGTTCGTAATCTGAAAGTGCCGTTCACACAGCGATAATGCACTATACTCCCTGAAACACCTTCATTTCTTTTTTTGTTAGAAAAACAATTTGTAGCGTGTAATAGGTCATTTATTTCACAAGCATGTCTCCACTACACTCTTGTTCACGACTGCAACAAAATATCGAATAGTGTAAGCACTTCTTTCATCTTCATCAGATATGCATTACACCAGTTTCATTACCTGCATGATTTGTAAATCTGATTCCTCTTCATCTCTTGTGTCCCTAATATCAATTGACTAACACAAGCAGTCAAAGTGCCACTTAGGGCAGTATAAATGAGAACTAACAATGATGCCCTGAAAGGCACAGGGGATGTCACTAAAAGTAATTGTGTAAATGTGAAGAAAGAAAAGTAGACAAAAAAGATGGCTTGCCCCCAGCAGGGACAGAACTTGAAACCCTTGAATAGTGCATCCTACGCTCTACCACTCAACTACAGTGGTGGTCATCCCTCTGTCCACTTGGGGCAGTAGAGTCAATTGGCAAGATTACTGTTGAAGATTTTCAGGCTGGTAATGCCAACCTAACCATGCAGTTTACTTCCACAAGTGGCACATACCTGTCTTATAAACACTCCATTTGCACCATTTCTTTCCTTAAATTGTACTTGAGCCAATCAGCCCAAATACATACGATTCCGCTAACTATATATCTTGCAGTTAGATATACATCTTTTTTATGCAGAAGAGACGTTGCATTGCATAGAAGACTAAAAAGACTTCACAGTTCCTCAAAGATTGATACATTGTTATGGAAAAACACTGTGAAGACCACTTATAACATAACCTTTTATAGTGTAGGACCGGTTACAGTGCGGTCTTTTTCGACTCCCGTTTACCCTCCCATAAAACCCCATGTATACACATACCGCTTATTGTTAAGCCCCTTAAGATGAAAGACCGGTTATAATGCAGCTGCCGGAAAATTGTGACAAATGCAGTAGCAAGTACGCGTCTGAAAGGAGGCCCACTGGGTGCGCCGCTGGCGAGTGAGCGACAAGGTCGTTGTGGAGGAGGAGGGGACACGGAGTGAACGAACGAGAAGCGGAGGGAGGGAGAGACCGCGGCACCCTGCGCAAGCTTGGCAAGTAAAGGAGGGCAGTTAATTTCCCAGGAAGCCTTTGCATCGGTGCCGACGCGGCTACAGTACAGTGAGCTACAGTGTGTTTCAGGCCGCTTGCTGCTGGCTGTGTGCGGCACAACATGGCACGTACGATCCTTTTGTTATTAACTACGCTTACGAGTTTCCTGTCGGAAAAAGCATCGTTGTTACCGAGCTTGCTACAGACAATGTGTCAGCTGCCTAGTCCAGAAATTTGAAAGTTTTTGCTACTTTATCACGAGAGCTTTCGCATTTAAGAAGGCGCCCAATTTCTGCAGTCCAGTTGGGAGCACGGCGCAGCGCCTGCGGAAAGGGGGAATGGGAGAAAAGAGAATAGGAGAGAAAAAGCTTAGGTGAGTAGCAGCGCAGATGTCTTCAGCATAAACAGCAGTTCGGCAGCAAGGATAGAAGTAGCAAGGGTCCCGTTTTTAGCGGCAGCCACCCACCACCACCACCACTTGAGTACGATCTTTTCGACGCCAGATCTTCATGTCTTGGACAAGCTGCCTGCGGCAACATACCAAACGACGGCCTATGCCACAATCAGCATTAGTTGCATTTCAGTAACTGTCGCGTGCAACGAAACTCTTTGTAGTGGCTGCACTTGAAGGGAGGGGATAACGAGTGAGTGGTTCGCGATTCGATGTTGATGCCTTGAAATCGCTTGCGCGCCCACGAAGTGAACGATTGGAGTCTTTCAGCGCGTAAAGATCGTGATTTGACGTACCATGTGATGTCCGTGATCGAATTGGTCTGCTTTCTGATGTTGCTTTCTTCAGTTAGATCCCCCACCCCCCTTTCATGTTCATTCCGTTGACAACGAGGTGAACTTTTTTTTATCGCTTTTTTTTTTCAACATTCGGAACTTTAAATGGTTGTAAGCACCACGAATCGCTTGCTTCGATCTTGGGACGCGCGAGGCTGCATGCTCAACACATTTGGCGCGACTGCGGCCCTTGAAAAAGGTTGCTTTGGTTATAGTGCAGTACCGCTTATAGTGCGGATTTTCGTGACTAACGTTATTAGAGGTCTATACTACTTTTTCACTGCTGCAACTAGTTCAAGTTATGACCGTTTGACATTAGCGAACTGTAATTCTGTGTTGCATATGCAACAATGACCGCTTTCAGATAGAGCACATGTGCGGGAATTTCGCCCATGCACTACGTAAAAACGCAACATTCTTGCACATGCAGCGCTGTTGCAGATGCAACATACGCAATACTGACACTACCTTTTGTCTTGCTCATTAAACATTGCAATGCAAAGAAAGGAATGTAAAAAAAAAAACCTGGAAGAAACTCAAATGTGCTGCCCATCCCCCTCAAATTCTCATCTTGTTCGCACCCACATAGAAACACACATGTGTACATACACAAGCGGGGATCAGAGCCTCCACTTTACCCTCAAAATGCTTCCAGCTACATTTCTGTATAGAAATACATAACGACAGACGCAATGAGGTAGTGTTCCACAGCTTGGAAAATTTATTCACTCGAAGCAGAACTAGTGTCCACCACTGCCCCAAAGGGGATTTTTTTTTTTTCACAAATACCGGGCACCATACAATTTCATTCCAGGTAAGAAAAAAAAGAAAACAACCTTTGTACATGATACACAGAGCGAAGAATGTAGCAAAGAGGAACAGCAAAGGGTATTTCACAAACATTGCAAGAACGACCACATGAAGTCGAGGTAAATGTGTGTGAGAAAGACCAAAAATGGCCGTAAGTTTGAGAAATATATGTAGACATCTCAATTACAAGATAATGTACAGTGTCGCGCAAAGCATAATGTCTACCGCCACTGCATCTGTGTGTGCCGCAAAGGTGGGAAAATTAGATGCACTTCAAAATGACGTGCATTTTATGTGGGCTGTTTGGTATTTGTTTTCAATGTAGTTTTTGTTTTCTGCATCTTTAGAAATAATGCAGAAGACAAAAAAGGAGGTACCTGTATAGTATTTTGTTTAGTGTTGCTGCTTTGCAGCAAACTTTGCAAGAATTTGAAATCAGTGACAAAAATGTTGCAAGGTATGCGCAGAGCAAATGTTAGGCAGTGTAGCTGCATGCAGATTCACATGAAGGAAGCTTAAATGTAAAAAGGTTTATGAATACTGCCCTCTTTCTTTTAAACTTTAAATTTACTATACGAAGTGGCACATCACTCAAACACGTAAATCCTGAATAAATCTACGAGGTGAATGGAGTTTTGACAAAGGCATGATGCTAGGAGATTATCCAAAAGTCGCTCAAAGCTTCAGAGAAAAATGATACAAATTAAAAAAAAACACTTTGAAGAGAAGAAATGCATCCTTGTCCAGCGATCAAACGTGATGCAATCGCCCTTTGGGAATTCACTCTATGAACTAAACTAAGTGGAAGCCAGCAAGGCAAAGAGTAATTAATGACAGCTCAATGCGCTGGAGGAGTGTGGGTCAAAAAAGTTGAGAGGGATTCACAAATCGGAAATCCCACATCTGCCAGAATGCAGGGCGGAACTAAAGATGTGACCTGAACCTCAATTTCTCGCAGATGTTTTGACCATTTGGAATCTATAGCTGTACCTGTTTCAAGAGTTTGCACCAACATCAATGAGTACAACTGTTGCTTGAAATTGCTAAAGTTCTTCTGGCTTCACTTACCGGTAATCAAAAAGCTGTGGCCATTATGCAATTTGAAAAGTGTGCAATCGTGCCAGTAATGTCTCGTGTTTTATCTGCCAGTTGGCGTTACCAGTTGTCAATGAAAGCGATACTCGAAATCTTCAATGACTTCCAACAACGACTTCAATACTTCCAACTTTTTTCCCCAGATGTATTGGCTAGATATCTGAGGTAAACCTTAGGGATAACATATTTACTTGACTTAACCATTAAAAAAAGTTTACACACACAAAAAAAGGAATCTTAATTTTCACAGTAAGAGCTTCACACTTAGAGGGTTATAAGCAATGCCTCGTCAAAAGAATGGCCCAAATCATTCATTATTTGTATTGTTTGCTGACCAAGTACTTTTTGCACATGTGAACTGCATAGACGTAAAGTTAAGCTACACTTATTAACACCACGTTGTTCTAAGATGGGCTTCAGTGGATGTTTAAATTTAACTGTCACTTAAGAACGGGACAAGTAGTTTTGATTTTCGATCGCAAGACAAATTGTCTTGACTACACGAAGCCTGCCAACGTTGAAACTTCAAGAGCTCGTTTAGGTTCTCAGTGCACAATCCGGAAACCTCCCACTATGAATCTATTTTCATTAATGCAATTCAGTTGAGCTCTCAAATGTAGGAAGCTCTGTAGAGCAACTCTATTTTTTCTTCCCCATACCTGATATCTGAGGTTTTACGTGCCAAAACCCCGATATTGTTATGAGGGATGCCGCAGTAGAGGGCTCCCTAAATTGGGACCATTTAGCACTTTTGTATTGACATCACACACTACAGGGGCCTCTACCTACTTGCCTCCATCAAAATGTGTCCGCCGCAGCCGAGATCGAACCCGTGATTTTGGGACAGCAGCCGAGCGCCCTAACCGCTACACTACTCCACTATACCTTCAAAAGCATTAAATTTTTATGCAGTGACGTATGTAGGAAAGCTAACTTAATAGTACGGTAGTATAACTGGTTTACACTTTGGGCTAGGCTAATAAAAATGGCAGTAGTTTCGAGTGACCCAACGGAGGCAGTGTAAATACTGAGCGGCTTTTGACTTACTGCTGTGCTTCAGATTTATCAGAAATTACTCTAGGACGTGCAGGTCTTTAATGTGGGGGAGAGGGGGGGGGGGGCTTGTAAGAACAGACAAAAGTGCATACGTGCACACGTCATACATAAATGCCACACACACAATCTATACATTCAGTGGCCCCCATTGACACACGCAAATAAGCAGACACCACTGCATACTGCATTACGCCCGCATGTAGTACACTTCGCACAGATTCCATCAGCACGTAAATGCACGGAGGGGCACACCGAACTGTGGCCAAAATCACCGGGCATCTTTCAAAGTACAATCTTCGTTGAAAATTGTGAAGCTGCTGTGCTGGTGACCAGGGCTATTTGTGTAGTTTAATGCTGCAAAACAACCCCGCGGTTGTGAGAAGGGTTGTTGCAGAGGGGATCTGAAATATTTAACTTTCCTTTCATCTTTTGCAGCGTGCACCGAAAGCACACAGTGCAAGAACACTTATGAGTCTTGGCACACTCTAATTGTTGTCACCACAGCAGCTAAGAATCGAACTGGACCGGAAATCACAGGCATTGAAAGGACAGTAAGGACATATGGTGCACTGTTCTAAATCTCTGCATCACAAGCAGCAGCTCCAAAATTTGTCTCAAGGACTCCACAGAAAGTCCTTTTGTGTCACCATCACACTTACATGTGTTGTGACACAAATAAAAAAGAAAAAAAAAAGCATCCATGAGCACTATGCCACAAGTTTGTACATCTGTTCAAGGTATACAAAAAGAAAGACTATTCTTTCATACTCTTCAGTTTCTCACTACCCAAACGCATCAGCACACCTGTGCAGTTGATGGTTCCAATAAATCTCTACCACATAATAGAGTTCACAGACAACACACTACAATTTGCTTTACGACGCCATCACGTAGAACAAGCACATAATATGACACACAACACACATACTCTGCGCAAGCTCTCAAAGACATGTGCCTCAAGGACATCAACTGTCAAGCAAATGCGGCAAAGCATAGATTGCCTCTTTTCCCAGCCATATTACAAAGACATGTACTATATTCTACACAGACAAAAAGAGTATGTTGGAGGGGTGGGAGGGAGTGTTCTATAGCTCTATTGCAGCCCCTAGGATCAATAACGAACATTATCCGAACTGAATATCCACTCTAAAACAGGTGTGAGAAGAACATGCAACCAACGTGCCGTATGCCAGAAAGCCGCATGAAATCTTTATCATTACAGGTGCCTGGCACACAAAGCAAGAAAGTAAGCCTGCTAAAGGTGTTGACATTAATGAAGTACTACTAGATGAAAAACGTTTAAACATGAAAGTCCAACAAAACGTTTCCCAACTTGCAACAGGCTCCTTCACAAAATACATGCAGTCTTAAAGTACATGACAAAATGCTTCAAAATATAATCCCAAATGATCAAAGGAACTGTATCCAGAGGTACATGTCCTAAGTAGACCTCAGAGCTGAGAAAACAAAGCATCCATTGTTTGGAAATGATTTTGAAGCATTGGAACTCAATAAAAAGATAAAACAATGGTAAGAGGTTCCATCGACACTTAACTTTGAGGCTACTGCGCATTATTTAGCGTAAGCTAACTTTTCTTGCCATGCTAATGCAAAATGGTGTCAAGCTCCAAGCAAAAAGGAAAAGGATATACAGTGCTTTACATGTGAAGCCTGTACAGCACTTTTAAAGCAGAAAAGTATCAGCACACAAGATCACTACTGCAAGAATGTATGCAAGAGGGCACAGAGTGGTGCACTTGCTCAATGGAAGGCTAGCAAACCTGGCATCCGACGAGTGTGACTAGACGTGCAATGCGTGCATTGAATATATAGTTGGTGAGTAACAGCACAAGAGTAAATCGCAAAAGAAAAAAAAATAGTCATGCCAAAACAGATTTCTTTTTCCTAAACATTGCTCAATACATTACAGCGGGCATAATCACGTACCATTTTTCATACACACACAATACATTGCACTGGCAATACACGACTAAAACGCCATAAGTATAAAACGAGTGCTTCGCAAGGTCACCGGAAAGTAAAAAAAAAATTTACTCACAACCGTCAGTTCCGCAAACAGAACAGTGCTTTCAAGACATGCATCACGAGTGAGCCTACAAAGCACTGTTGCGTGCTAAGGACCAGAGACTAGATTGGAAAATGCTCACTCCACATTGTTAGCAAATAGTTACAGCACTATAGCAATGCAAATGGGAAAGCCAAAACGTAGCACGAAAGAAAAAAAAAATGGCTGAACATTTGTCTGACTAAGTTATGTACAAAGAGTGTCAGGCTCGTTCCACCTTGCTGCTGCAAACGAACCCAATATTGCAGACCACGAAATTGCGATGCGGTGTATAAAGAGCACGGGTCACTTTGGGGCTGGCCGAAATGCACAGAACTACGGCAGACGCACCAGTCGTGCATATGTTTTTACTGCATCTAAAAAAAAATAGTGAAGCTGGCAGTGTAGGTGTATGACATCCCCGCACACCTCTGCCAGAGGCGTCTGTACAGGGAGCCGAGCACCATGAAATGTTGTTGGTCAATGATCACTCACACCCAAAGAACGCTACCTTAGCACGGCTACAACTTCGACCGAGAGGTGACACTGTCCTCACCTTGCGAAATCGAGGCAGATTGCCGAGTAACACCCTAGAGTACCCAAGGTAGCAGAAAATTTAAGTAGTAGTCTCATCACCACAACTCTGGGACTTGGTTATTGTATGTCAGCCACAAGAGGCAGCTTTTGTGCTGGCTAGTTTTAATTGAAGTGGAAGCTGAATGCTCAAATATTCGCCGCTACTTGGGTAGTAGCGGACAGTAGACATGCGGTATTTATAGCAAACGGGTGAGGAGCCCTTACACGAGCGATTCGGTGCAGGAGATGAATAAGTTGCACTGAAGTTGCGATGGCCACATTACGCAGCACGTGCACATAAACATGCGAGCTGAAAAGGCTGTACAAGGCACCAAAACAGAGCACAATGCTAACTCTGTAGATGTTTGCTGCACTAATGAAAAGTGGCAAGTTTTGCCACCCACTCTTGCTCTGCGTGTGGCACGCGATAGATGTTCTTTGCCAAGGCTGTTTGGGGCAGTTATTTGTGCATCAGTGTATTCAATGTAGTTGAAAGACTTTTATATAATATAAAAGAGATAGGCAAAACTGAATGGGGAATTAGGTCTATCTGTGCACTTCACCACAGGCACAATCATCTCCATGCAGCATTAAAAACAAGATGAGCGCTCTGCCAGAAATACATACTTTCACAGATGAAATAAGTAGGATGAAATGTGCAAGAAGTTAGCATTCAAGAAAGATAAAAAGTAGAACAAAATTTCCCCAAGATGCTAACAAGATAATGAATGCTCACAATAAACATTAGCCAATTATCTTTTTCTTGTGCCAGCGATATTTCAAGTCTGCACATATATCCTTTGATACAGGTGTCAGTGAACCGACTCCTGCCAGCAGCACCAACATTTTCCAATGTTATGCTAGGTCCAGCCGATTTACGAGCTATTCAATGGTAATGATGCATATCAACCCAATAGTACCAGATTATTGTACATAAACTTCAAGTTAATTCCATGAAGAATAATTTTTGGGAATTTTCATTAGGCTTACGAAGGTATCACTAGTACTAGGTTCCAGCAGAGTGCAGATCCCGCTTCAGTAGAGCATTTGGAAGTAGAGGTAGCAACAGTGTTTAGCAGTTAACCTCTTAATAAACAGTGCCTCTCTCCAGTAAAGCATACGAACACTAAACTGGTGGAGCATAATCTTCAAAACACGTGCATGTTTTATAAAACGTATGTAAATAATTTTGGTGTTAGTGACACAGAGAAATCGGGCCCGATATTAATCTTATATGTCACAGTTTAATTACTTTCAACTTTTTTTTTTTAAACTTTCAGACTTGGTGCATGTCCATAATGCTTGGCGGAATCATTGAAGAAATCAAACGAGACAAGCAAGTGGAGAAAGCTTGTGCTAGCTTGTCCGTTTGCCCACCTCCTCGGCTACATTTTGTGCTGCTGCCAAAGCATTATCACACTCGCTAAGGTTTACCAGGAGTAGCAGTCTCAATTTCTAGACAAGACTTCCTTCAGACAACTTTTTACTTACTTGTGCAACCTTCACTGAAGTACTACAAGTTCCAAATGTTTTAGCTGAACATTTTGCAGAACTGGTCATTAAAGACCTTCCTAATGAGACTGACACAGCAGCGCCAAAAGCAAAAGTGAACTGCCTACGTGCAAAGATTCTGCATCCTCCTCCCTATCTGTCTCTTTGCTTGTACCAGTGACTCTGCCATTACATCACCATTTCATTTAACGCTCTGCATACTCACACCAACTACACACACACTGGAAATCTCTCGTCTAAAAGCCCTTTTCTTGCAACAATCAATGGCACCTTCCACACCACGAGCAAAAAAAATGGTCCTGCCACACAGTCACGTGGACAAAAGCTTCACGAGAGGACATTTTTTCATGCTCCTGGGACTACACGTTCACTGCTCACAGATTTGATATTAAGTCGTCATCATCGTTTCTCCTCAGGCACAGCGGGAGCAGTGGTGAGTCTACTGATCATAAACACGAAGGTCACACAAATCACTCCGGCCACACAGTGCTGAAAGACACAAAAAAAAAAGTTTACAACTGTCTCACCTGCTGTCATAAGCTGTGCTCGATACAATCAGTGCAACTTCGTTTGGTGCTGAAGCGACGAAAAATGGGGGGATTCTGGGTTGAAAAAAATAGGCTTTAAATATCTAGCTGTGCCAAATTATGTGGCTACAATTAATGCTGGTGCATTTTCCCGTAACTGAACTGTAGGGTTGTGCGTTGTTATGATATCTTGACCGAGAAACGCCAAAGACGATGAAAAGAGCTTACTGCAGAAAAAGCAGGGACAAACTGGCCAAACATTTCATGCTGCCCAGTGGCCATAATGGTGCGAGTAAAACCAGTGCCCCAATTCACTGCGTTCAAACTGCAACTACGAGCGTACATCTTCCAAACATCATTAGTGATGTTTATGCGATTCATGCCCATCATGAATTTGGAACACGAGGAATATCTGCACTTATGCACTGAACACAGTCTGCATCGACAGGAGTGTTATCACAAATACTAATAATAAAATTTGTACGGGGTGTCGGAGGCACGGCAGTGGTGACACTGCCGTTATATCTCTCGGTACATTTGCGTAATACTGTGCTTGAATTATTTGCGTCGTGCAAGTTTTGATAGCTTGCTTTGGCTATACTCATACCACCATTAAATAATGCGCTCTCTGCTTCAGTAATTTGTGAAAATCCTGGAGATGAAAAATACTCGCTACTGACTGATGATAATGAGCTATTGTTCTTTTGATGGGATGAAAGATGCAGTAAAGACGGCTACGAGCAATACATACTATACAATTCCTGCAAAAATGCAGATGTGGGCTCATGTTCGTCTTATACGAGTGCTGCGATTTCAAGATGCTTTAGCATCTCTCAACTTTCCTTTGTCAATTCTTTCTCTACCCTCCATTGCAATGCTCAACCCTTAGACTAGAGTGACATGGTTTTATCGACATTATAAGACCCCATCACAATCTAGCTATCAATGCTTCTGAATCCTAATTGATGACTAACCCATGTTAGGCCTGCTATTCCCGAAACGATATGCAAATAGATCATTTAAGGAGGCCAGACAGATGTATTCTCGCTCACTTCTAAAAAGCTAAGGTGACGACAGCAGTTGACAACATGATTAGCAGGATGACATAGTAAGGAACAGTGACCAGAAAAGTGCATAGATGATGTTCATCACTCTATCATGAAGAACAAAATCCCTTAACAGAGTGTAATGCTCACTGCTTAATGCTGCAACACGACGACAAAGTAAAGCTGTGCACCGGTTATCAAAGGCGAGCTTATTTTAGATTGCGTGCACGGCGAACTGAAGGAACTGTGGAATGTAATAGCAAATATCGCAAAGTTTTAAAACAAGATGTGTTGATAACAAAAATAAGCACGTGCTGTACATAACTTGTTGGGTGGCAAAAAGTACAAGGGTGGTAGCATAGTTGAGACTTGACGACCATTCAAGATACGCTTACATTTAAGAGAATGTGTGTGCCAAGGCACCAGACGCACCAACACGTGCGGTCGACCAAATTTCTGGAACTGTGCCAAGCTTGCCAACACATCGTTGAATGACAACATGGCACAGGATCTGATGCAACACTGAATGCAGTCATGGCATCGGCTGTCACTGTGGCCTGTCGTGAGTAACACGACAGGCCACAGTGACACAGTGTCGGAAGCCTGTCGCTGAGTAACACGGTAATGCCTACAGAAAACGTCACAGAAAGTGATAGTGTGCTCAAAGGCGATGAGCCGAGAGTAGTACTGCACTAGGCAACACACACCACCGCATCTATGGAGCAGAAGTCTGTTACAGGATTATGAATGTACCATTCGCACAGCCTCGTTGAGATTTTTCTTATTCTCCTCTCTGTGGATATAAGGGTGTGAGGGATATAAACAATGCAGCCTAGTTGTGCTGTAAGGCTAATGTGTATAATGAAGGTGCCAAAGTAAAAAAAAATTGACCCCAATAGCAAATAAATCTCCACGGCTCTGCACCAAGTTAGGCAAATGCGAAGTGTCTTATCGAGAATCTTAACAGACTAAGCACTATAAGTTGTTATGCCGCATTTATTTAGCATTGAAAATGTGAAAAGGATGAAAGAACATTCTACCATCTGCCAGTAACCCGTAGGCAAAGTGCCTCCTGACTATTATTGGCCTGTTTACGCTAAAGAACTTTCTGCCATTCATTCACACTGAACCTCATGACCTCACACGCATCTTTTTAACCTGATCACGGCATATAAATTGAGTGACAGTTGTGCCAACTCGGTGAAACAATCCCCTTGTGGCAGAAAAGACTAAGTAAGGTTCATGAACACACTTATGTTCATGTAGTAATGGGACGCCCATGCAGCAACAGTACAGCTGTCATCTTAAATGCCAGCAAATGCTCAAATTGTTCAACACAGTACTAATGGGCATAGGCTTGAAAGCACCATTCTGGTAATTAAGCCAACATTCAAGCACTTCTAGTCATTGAAACAATTTACTAACAATACCAAGTAAGAGGATGCCGATCGAAACAGTATTGTCGTAATCAAGCTTTAAACACGCACCTTAAATTACAAACATAAGTGTATAAAGACTAGAACGAGAAATCAAAGACTGTGAAGATTTCAATCAATAAACTTGAATAGGAAAATTGTAGTACAGGCTATTAACTTATTCAATAAATTAGCAGGTGTTCCTGCTCGTAACAAGCACATCAGTATTTGAACATAGCTTAGAGAAGAAATAAAGAAAAGGTAAAACATGAGGCATTACGAAGTTTAGCATAAGCTAGTTTTCAAATAAAAAACATGCGTCTCATTGATCACACTATTAGGTAAGGAAGCTAGTTCGATCAAGGACGTTAGTAAACGTGATTCAACAGCTCACCGGTATCATGCGTAGCATACGCCTGCGCTCTTAGAAATGATTAGCATCTATTCTTGACCACTAAGTGAAAGGAAAGCCTTTTCAAACTAAGATAAACATCAGGCAGCCATTAAATATGCCGCTTCTTGTTTTCCTTCCCACTTGCCAGAACTGATTCGCATGAAATCACTTTGAGAGGGAGACAATGGGGATGGTTCACAGTTCGTGCATTCCTACAAAACAACATCACTCTGTACACATTGCACGCGCAAGACACACCTGTCTAACATATAGATGGGTGACGGCGAATGATCATGGAATGTGCTTGAAACCGCTCTCAAATCACTCTTCAACCTAGGAGCAGGTTGCATCTAAAGGCTAGCATCACTGTGGATTTCACACCTAGATTGTGTCAGAACATCTCACAAGGCAGTTACTTGTCAGAGAAGGAAAAATATGGATGCAGCAGTAACTCTTGGGTCAACTGGGCATCACTAAGTTGTGAAGGTGTTGGGGGAAACAGTGTCCTATTATACGGAAGTGCAACCGAACGCACTTCCCAATGTTGGAAGTAATCCAATGTTAGAAGTAATGTGAATGTTCGTAGCACCCAAGTTGAGAAACTTCGCGTTCCATTAAAGAATACGCCAATATGGGCTTGAAAAAGCAGTGCACAAAATGTGAGAATGCCGACTTGACTTTTGCTGACAGCAAGAGCACCGCCAAGACCCTACAGTCCTCGCACTGAGTGCCCCCAAGACAGCAGCATAAAATGATGCTGAAAAAAAGGCTTGGGCAAAGCACAGGAAAGGCTGGCAGCGCTAGCCTCACGGCTCGGAGGAGGTGCCAATGACCGTGGCGAATGACGTAGAGTTTGCACGTTCTAGCACGGGACACTCCAGTACTGCAGCGCCGACGCTGCTTCGTCGAAGCATCATGGCAGTGACGAGCATCCACTTGTTGTGCCGGGGGTCGTAACGCTCAACAGTGTTGAGGCTTGAGCTGCCGTCATTGCCGCCGACGGCGTAGAGGTAGCCGTCGGCTTGGACCACCTCGTGTGTCGTTCTGCGTGAACGAGACCGCATTCTATCAGGACGACTCTCGACTATTTAAGATTGGGTGGCTGTTCGAATCAGCAATTTGCTTTCATTTTTTAGCTTATCATTTGAGGAACTGCATCAAGGAGGTGGGAAGTGGACCCCTGAGTCAGGCAAGTTATATATGCGTTGAATAAAAGCAAAAAAAATAAAAAAAAAACATTAGGGGGAAATCGCACTTTGAATAGCTGCACCTACCCATAATGAATGATTAAGGTTCCGTTATTTATCCATAAAAGCTGGCAGCCGGCATAACTTGAAAGAACCAACAAAACTAAGTGAATTAGTTGCAAGATCAAATTATCAAAGTAATCAACACGCCACAAGAAAACTGCTTTAACATAACAAACCGTGGAGTTATTCAGTAACTTCCTATTGTTAAGAAGCTTCAAAGAAATATAAACTTCATCCATTTCAATGGCTTTGAAGTAGAAAAATAAATGTAAAATCATATTACAGCTTCTACACATGCCTGAAATTCAATTTGCCCCTAACCTCTCTTAAGAACATATAATAGACAGTTAAATTGGTCTTGTTGGTACGAGCTAACCATAGCAGATAGGTGTTTATTGCAAATTCTCATTACATACTATAGTACTCTTATCTAACGAGCTGGTCAGAAGAAATGAAATCATTATACTTTATTTGCAGAATGGAATATTTTTTTTCTTTTGACTCAGTTTTAATTGTAACCCTTCCCATACAGACCTTTACCACTCCCTAAGGACCTAAGCTGAGCATTTGGCATTTCGCATTTATTGAATGAATCTGCAACAACGGAAATAATAAAACTTTATACACAAAATGTACACAAATCCAAGCAAGGGCCTTAAGTCAAAATCAATTTACCTTAAAGGCGAGAGTAATCATTAAAAATTTCACAGCATTACTATGTGTGCCAACTTTGTGTGCCAACTTTGCCAATGCTTTTTCCTCCTCAAAGAGGTCTGCAGCCAGCGAAAACAATGCAAAGTATGCAATGTTGGATCAATGTTGTTGGTGCACTGTTTTGAGGGGCACACAACCATCCAAAGGAAAAGTTTCACTTTTCATTCTATCATTAGTTTTCAGAAGTTCTCAACCCTGTGTGCATAATGCAAGTACGGTAGACTCTCATTAAACGTAACCTGAACGGAGCAGGAAAATATGTTCTATTTAACAGGACTTCTGCTTGCTGAGAGATGACCATGGGTGCACAATACAAGAAAGAAACCAATCTTGTCGGAAGCATTTGTTCTATTTAAGCAACAGTTCCGCTTAACAGATTTTCATTTGCTGAGTCCATTTTAATGATAATAATGATAATATCTAGGGTTGAAACATCCAGAACCATGATATGATTATGAGAGATGACGTGGTGAAGGACTTCGGCAATTTAGACCATCTGGTGTTCTTTAATATGCACTGACATAGCACAGTACACGGGCCTCTACCATTTCGCGTCTATCGAAATGCGACCACCGTGGCCGATAATGTAAGTAAGATGTCTGGAGGCAACATTCATCTCGTCAAGATTAAATTAAGGTTTCCTTTCATGAAAAATCATTGAAGACACAAAGCAAGTACGCACAAAGCAAGGGTGCTGCACTTGCCTGCGCGAGTGCATGGAGCCGACGTGGTCCCACATGTTGGCGGTCAGGTCGAAGCGCTCGGCGCTGCTGAGGCAGAGGCTGCCGTCGTTCCCACCGACGGCGTAGAGGGACCGGTCGAGGACGGCCACGCCGCAGCTGTTGCGCCGGCTGTGCATCGACGGCAGCAGCCGCCAGCGGCCCTCCCGCGGGTCCAGACGCTCCACGGACGACTGGTAGTTGGCCCCGTCGTGACCTCCAACGGCGTACAGGCAGTCCTCTGAAAGAAGCACAGATCGCCAACGGGCGCATAGGTACACCTGACTGATATGTTTCGTATGAATTACAATATTTCGGTATGGTGCCTCTAAGACCCATATTCACAAACCAACTTTGTCTTTACCCCACCTTTTTCTCAAGTCTCTGTACTCTCTACGTGTGTTATAAGGGCACAAAAATGATAACAGGCTAAAAGAAAAGAACAAGATTGGTTCATATATACTGGCCTACTTTGTCCACCAAGCGCAACACAGGCTTAAAACCGATAAGGAAAACTCAAGGTAAAAATGAGCTTAGTTTGTAAACACACTTCATAAAATGACATGAAAACCACAAGGCCTTTTTATCTGTTTATTGCTGTGCTCTGTTTGATGCAAGAGTGTTTGAATGACTTGGAGAGGGCACAAGCTGCCTTTTTTTTTTAAATTAGAGATATGGAACCTATTTGGAACTTCTGTGGAGCAATAAAAGCTGCTCTGCAGAAACAGAAATAGTGGACCACAACCATGCCCAACTTGTTTCCTTCACATATACTTTCGCATTCATTTCTCCCTCAATGTTTTGTGGCACGGTGGTAGTAAAGCCAACGGCTGACACTATAAATCTTACTCCTTGGAAAAGGCAATAGTGCCCATGATAATGTACGCCAAGCCAAAGCATGGTGGTTTGCTTTTACTGCTCAAGGACGACAGCTCTTGGCTTTTGATATAACTAGTTCTGACATATGTGATGAATTGAACATTAACGATGACCAATATATTATCCTCTATACCTTCCTTGGCTTCACTGGGTTTTAATTTCATTGGGTCGTGCCTAACAATGCAATGAGCCTTTGATCCACTTCTTTCTTTTTTTTTTGTTCATAGCGAGGGTTCCTCCCAGCCCACTTGATGCCCTTAGGTAGTAAGCGAGGGTTCATAGAGAAAACTACCAGCTCATACAAAAGATGATATGCTGCGTCACGCCAGCTGGCTAACACTCACCAGGACGACATACGCAGAAATGCCCTATACAGTGTACACGAAACTGACTATCACCCTAGCCTAATCTGTAGTGCATCGGATACATTATCCTAAGGTTGCAGGTCCAGTCCTTACTGACGGAAAAGTGACAAATTGTGACTGGTGCAATTTCAATAAAAAATTTATCAATCTGAACAAAAAACATTTTCAGTTCCATCAGCCATAGACAAGATTTCAGTTCTCCACTAGTTTTGGTGCTACAGCCCCTGCACTTGCAACTGTTCCAGTAACGTTATCACACAGAATAGCTGAAGTACTAGTAAGAAGTCACTAGCCATACATCTGGCTTTGGTGACTGAAGCTGCACGAAAATCGCTAAGGAAAGCCGCACCTGTAATCTTAGAGCTCAAGAACTAGCACCTTTCTTTTTCCTTCACACCGACGTGCCAAAGTACACTATCTTCACCATACAATGAACATTTGGAATTTTTAGTCTAATACATTAGGTTCCTGGCTGCTATATTAGTGTTTAATTAATATAGAAAAATATTGGTTTAAATAAGCAATCTGGTTCACCAGTTTTGCTTGTGTTTGCCATCCCGTGTTCCTTGCTTGAATTACCCGTTTGTCAGTCCTAGTCTTGTGTTTGGTCATATGCTCAAGCTTTTTTCTTTATTTTAGCTCTAGTTTTTTATGAATGCATTGGGTATAAGTGAATTCAATAAATGAATGAATGAAACAGTTCATGTATGAATAGCTGACCCACCAAGGACAGCAAGGCGGCAGTATCGGCGACGGTACTCCATGGCAGCCACAGAGGTCCAGGCACCGACGAGCGGGTCAAACTGTTCGACACTGCTCAAGCAAGAGGTCCCGTCATAGCCACCAGCCACATAGATGAGGCCACGCAGGGCTCCCACTCCCAGGCAGCTACGTCGGCTGCCCAATCCCGGGAGCAACGACCACGTGTTGCGCACGGGGTCGTAGCACTCCACCGATGACAGGTCCCGCGTGCCATCGAAGCTGCGAAACCGGAAAATGGCAGAGTTGGAAAATACCATTCCTAAATAAAGTTACACATTCCAGATTTTGTTAAGATAGTACAAACTCTTTTTTTTTTTTGTTTGCAGCGAAAGCTGTTATGAGATCGCAGCAGTGCTGCAGCTGTCCACTGCTGCCAGTGTCTATAACTGCTATGCCGTGAAATGAGAAAGTACGAAGCTAGAAAAAAATATCCCTGATTGGATTGAACCCAGGCCCCCTGTGTGGTAGTCAAGTATTCTATACCACTGAGTCAAGACAGTGCTTCAGATTTCTTTGCAAAAACACCACATACAGGCATCATATCAGGCAAGGAATTGCGTTAACATATTGTCGCGCACATATTGTCGTGCAGTTCATATATTGTCGTGCAGTTCAAAACCAGTCGGTTTTGAACTGCATCCGAAACGCTGGCCTAATTTTAAATTCGAAGAAATGCCACTTCGGAGACCGCCAGACGCTTGTGCTCGGGCATCTCGTTGATAAGGATGGCATCCGCCCTGACCCCCAGAAGACAGCAGCAGTTGAGGCGTTCAATGCGCCGCGTTCCGTCAAGGAGCTTCGTAGTTTCCTGGGGCTTTGTTCGTACTTCCGCCGCTTTATTCCGAAGTTTGCCGATGTTGCGTATCCTCTTACATGCCTCTTATGAAAGGACAATTCCTTTGAGTGGACTCCGGAGTGCGATTCTTCATTCCGTCAATTGAAGTTTTTGCTGACGTCACGACCCGTCCTTCAGCACTTCAGTCCTTCTGCTCCGACAGAGCTTCATACGGATGCTAGCGGCATAGGTATTGGAGCCGTCCTAGTACAACGTTACGGCGACCGCGAACACGTCATCGCATACGCAAGTCGCTCCCTAAGCAGGCCGGAACAAAACTACACTGTTACGGAACAAGAATGCCTGGCAGTATTATTTGCAATTCAGCGGTTTACGTCTTACCTGTACGGACGCCCATTCACAGTCGTAACCGACCACCACTCGTTGTGTTGGCTTGTCAACCTTCGTGACCCTTGTGGCCGCCTTGCGCGCTGGGCCCTCCGGCTACAAGAATACAGTTTTACCGTCGCTTACAAGAGTGGTCGTCGACATGCTGACGCGGACTGTCTTTCTCGTATGCCACTTAGCACAACGGACTGTGAATCCGATGACCTTGACCAGCTTGTAGCGTCTGTGTCGCCTACGTTCCCGGACTATCCCAGTTTCAGAGCAGAACAGCGGAAGGACGCTAAACTAGCACCACTATTCGCCGCTGCATCCGCTTCCACTAGTGCACGCCGTTTCTGTATGCGTGATGGACTGTTGTTCAAAAGGAACCTCTCCAGCAGTGGCGGGCGTTTCCTTCTAATGGTCCCGGAGAGCCTGCGAACCGTTATTATGAGTGTCATGCACGACGACCCTACATCTGGACATTTAGGTTTGGCGCGGACGCTTCACCGGACTAAAGAGCGCTTTTATTGGCCTGGTATGCAAAAGTCCATTGAGAGTTACGGTATGTGGCAAGCTGCATGCAATGTCAGCGTCACAAACGTCCATTAACTGGTCCAGCTGGTCTTCTACAACCGATGCCTACTCCAAGCGCACCTTTCGAACAAGTGGGGATTGACTTTCTGGGCCCCTTTCCAAAATCGACTAAGGGCAACCGATGCATAATTGTTTGCGTCGACTACCACACACGCTACTGCGAGACGGCGGCCGTCCTCTCCGCAACTGCCAGTGAAGTCTCGTCGTTTTTGTTAGAGTACATCATCCTCCGACACGGCCCACCTCGCCTGATTATCAGTGATCGTGGCCGACAATTCACAGCGGATGTCGTGGAGGAGCTACTCCGTTTATGTGAATCCCGCCTGCGTCACTCAACACCATACCACCCCCAAACTAATGGGCTGACGGAGCGTACCAACCGCACCATTATTAACATGTTGTCTATGTATGTCTCATGCGACCACAAGAACTGGGATGACGTACTCCCGTTCATTACTTACGCATTCAACACCGTGAAGCACGAGATTACAGGCTATAGCCCTTTCTTTTTGCTTTATGCACGTTCACCCCGGCACACAATCGACACAGTATTACCATTCTGTGATCACGACAACGTCACTGTCGCCGAGACTCTTTGCCTCGCCGAAGAGGCGCGTCGCATAGCTAGACTACGCACATTGGCATTGCAAGACAAAGCGAAGGCACGCTAT
The DNA here is from genome assembly GCA_013436015.1 of Rhipicephalus annulatus. Taxonomy (NCBI): domain Eukaryota; kingdom Metazoa; phylum Arthropoda; class Arachnida; order Ixodida; family Ixodidae; genus Rhipicephalus; species Rhipicephalus annulatus. Next base: position 225,526 of record WOVY01009798.1, read on the forward strand.
GACATTCACCATCGACCAGTGATTTATCGCCGTGATGATCTGGTGTGGTTGTGGACTCCGATACGCAAGCGCGGGTTATGCCAAAAGTTTTTGGCCACTTACGATGGACCTTTTATCATTGTCGACAGACTTACAGAGGTTCAACTATGTAATAGCTCGTCTGACGGCGAGTGGTCGACTAGCTGCCAAAACTCAAGTGGTTCATGTTGCCCGCCTGAAACTGTACACGCCACGACAACTTGACTGACTCGTCCGGCGGCCTTCGTCTGCGCCGAGAGGAATGTTGCGCACATGCACGAGGACAAAGAAGCGTACATGGTGAACCACTTGTCGAGAGCGAGAAAGGAAGAAGATCAGGAGGATCTTTAACCAGTCGGCCGCTCCTGAGCAGCCCCTAAAGACCTAATAAACGGCCCCTTTCAACGTCTACCAGTCTCTTTCAAACGTAACAATATACAACCAGGCATAGGTGAATAGTATTGCAAATGTAACGGGTTGTTGAACAAGCAGGAGTTCACTCGGCGAAGGAGAGCTTTATTTAGCGCAAGGGCTATCTGAACGCAAGCCTGCGATGACAGCAAGTCTTCTTCCTTTTCTATATTCGAGCTCCATGCCCACTGCCCTCGTTACAATCACCCCCGGCCGATGAGGGAGCCATCCTGGCGATCTAAGGACAGGTGTACACAGAAGGGTCATGGTATGGCTTGAGCCGAGAGATGTGTACGATTTCTTTTCCGTGACGGCGCTTGTCCGAAGATGCATCCAGCGGCTTGACAAGGTAGTTAACAGGGGATGTTTGGCCTACAACTCGATAAGGGCCATGGTACCTGGACGAAAGCTTGTGGGAGAGTCCTGGAGGAGTGGAAGGAATCCATAACCACACCAGTGAGTTCGGAGCAAAGCTCATATGCGTGGTTGACGCGTCGTGGCGATGTTTTTGGCGCGTCTGGTCATGTGACGTGAACGCACGAGCAAGCTTCCGACATTCTTCAGCGTGTGCTGCTGCTCGAGAAACGGTAGTCATCTCTGAAGGGTCCGGTCGATAAGGAAGAATGGTATCCATTGTTGATGATGGCTCGCGTCCATAAAGAAGGAAGAAAGGCGAAAATCCAGTCGTGCTTTGCGTTGCAGTGTTGTAAGCATATGTCACAAAAGAGAGTATGCTATCCCAATTTGACTGGTCGGATGAAGCGTACTTGGCCAGCATATCCCCAAGTGTACGATTAAAACGCTCTGTCATCCCATTAGTTTGCGGGTGATAGGCTGTGGTAGTGCGGTGTATGATGCGACACTCGCTCAACAACGCTTTGATGGCATCGGAGAGAAAAACGCGGCCACGGTCGCTTAGCAACTCCCGAGGTGCTCCATGCCTTAAAACCAGGTTTTGCAGTATAAAACACGCAACGTCTTTTGCGGTAGCAGAAGGTAACGCAGCTGTTTCAGCGTACCGCGTTAGGTGGTCGATAGCGACAATGACCCAGCGGTTGCTACTCGAAGTATAGGGAAGCGGACCGTAAAGGTCGATTCCGACACGATCGAAAGCTCGTGCTGGACATGGCAACGGCTGCGAGGGACCAGTGGCATGTTGAGTGGGCATTTTGCGTCGCTGGCACGTAAGGCAAGACCTTACGTAACGGCGAACGAAACGGTACATACCGCGCCAGTAGTACCGCAGCTGCAAGCGGGTGTATGTTTTTAACACACCAGCGTGGCCACATTGCGGATCATCGTGGAACGTGGCACAGATGTCAGAGCGCAGATGTCGGGGGATGACGAGCAACCACTTACGGCCGATCGAGCTGTAGTTTCGGCGGTAAAGCAGGTTATCCCGAATAGCGAAGTGTCCTGCTTGACGGCGAAGCGTCCTGGGAACTGAAGCGGGCGTCCGGTTTGAGAGAAAGTCCAAAAGGGAAGAAATCCAAGCATCTTTGCGTTGCTCGGAAGGCATGTCCGAAATGCTGATGGCCAAGGCAGCACTAGTGGAGATAGGCGAGCCGACAGACTCTGAAGCCAATGGCGAACGTGACAGGGCATCGGCGTCGGAATGCTTCCGGCCAGAACGGTAGATAACACGGATATCGAACTCCTGTAACCGCAATGCCCACCGAGCGAGCCGACCATTAGGATCTTTTAGTGAAGATAACCAGCAAAGCGCATGGTGGTCTGTTACAATATCAAACGGACGTCCATATAAATAAGGCCTAAATTTTCCGATTGCCCAAATAATGGCGAGGCACTCCTTTTCAGTTACACTGTAATTCTTCTCGGCTTTACTGAGGGTGCGGCTGGCATAGGCAACGACGTACTCGTCAAAGCCCTCCTTGCGTTGGGCCAGTATGGCCCCTAGCCCGACACCACTAGCGTCCGTATGAAGCTCCGTTGGAGCAGACGGATCGAAATGTTGGAGTATGGGAGGCGTGGTGAGGAGCCGTCGGAGTTCCAAAAATGCATCATCACACGCCTGCGACCACGCTGACAAATCAGAACTTCAGGCAAGAAGATTGGTCAAGGGGGCGATAATGGAGGCGAAATTGCGGACGTAGCGGCGGAAGTAAGAACATAGGCCGATGAAGCTTCGAAGCTCTTTGATGGTGGTTGGCTTTGGGAACGCTGCGACTGCATTAAGTTTCGTAGGGTCCGGGAGAATGCCGTCCTTAGAAACCACATGGCCGAGAATTACAAGCTTGCGAGCGCCGAAGTGGCATTTCTTCAAGTTAAGTTGAAGTCTCGCCGTGGAAAGGCACGTAAGAACTTGCTCAAGGCGGCTGAGGTGAGTCGCAAAGTCGCTTGAAAATACCACAATGTCATCCAAATAACAGAGGCACGTTTTCCATTTCAGACCTCGCAAGACGGTATCCATCATCCTTTCGAAAGTGGCAGGCGCATTGCAGAGGCCAAAGGGCATAACGGTGAATTCATATAGTCCATCCGGTGTTACAAAAGCTGTCTTCGGGCGGTCACCCTCTGCCATGGGCACCTGCCAGTAGCCTGAGCGTAAATCTAACGAAGAAAAGAACTCTGCTCCTTGTAGGCAGTCCAAAGCATCATCGATGCGCGGCAGAGGGTATACGTCTTTGCACGTTATCTTGTTGAGTCGGCGGTAGTCAACGCAGAACCGGATAGATCCGTCTTTTTTCTTGACGAGAACAACCGGTGAAGCCCAGGGACTGTTGGAGGGCTCGATGATGCCACGTTTCAACATGTCGTCTACTTGTTCGTCGATGACACGGCGTTCAGCAGATGACACACGGTACGGACGCTGCCTTAGCAAGGCTTGTTGACCGGTGTCAATACGGTGAACGACCGCGGAGGTTCGGCTTAAGCCTGACTGGTCACGATCGAATGAAGAACGAAAGCGGAGAAGAAGATTTATAATCTCTTCGCGCTGAGTTGGTGCGAGCTCAGAGTCGATGGCATCCGAGAATACGTCCAGAGCATCATTAGGCGCGTTGGTAGGAGTGACAGCACAAATTGGGAGCGAAACCGTAGAATCGGGTATAGTAGCCGGAAGAATGCACTCGTAAGGTTCGTAGCTTCCCAGGCATTCTCCACGTAGTAGGAATGACGGGCTGTCCGAGGGATTGCACACATAAATGGCAGCGTGACCATTGCGAAAAATGACGACGGCGAACGGAAGCATGATATTTCGACGGCACGCAGATGGGACCGATGGCATAAACAACACAGGCGATTTCGGAGGGGAGGCACACGACACCGAGACAACAACAGCTGAGAAAGGCGCAATGTCAACGTCAGAAGCAGCAAACACTCTACACGAAGCACCATCGTCGGGGTCATAGCACGGCACAGATAACGCGAGTTCAGAACGAGCACAGTCGACTAAAGCAGAATTTGACGAAAGAAAGTCCCACCCAAGGATAACGTCATGCGAAGAACGGAATAAAACTACAAATGTGACGACGTACATCGCACCTTGAATGACGACTCGTGCAGTGCACAAAGCTGAAGGCTGAATATGATGGGACGTAGCTGTCTGCAAAGAAAGGTTGGTAAGTTGTGTGGTCACTTTCTTCAAGTTTCGGCACAATTTCTCGCTAATTACAGATACGGCAGCTCCAGTGTCAACAAGTCCGTGCATCTTAATGCCATCAATATAGAGTTCGATTTCGTTCGGGGGACAGCAGTAAGGTCTTGAAATTTTCGCTGCCAACGCAGTTCTTGCCTCCGGAACTGCGCCCGTCAGTTTTCCCCTCGCGGTGGGCTGTTGCGACGTAACATCGGAGAAATAGATCGACGACGAGGAGTAGGTGAACGGCTTGCGCCGGGTGGTCGGCGACCGGGACGTACGTCTAGAGGTGGATCGGTAGGAACGGGATATCGCGGCTGAGCGGGCATGGTGGGCATGTAATGTGAGGCCCCTGCAATGTCGTGAGAAGGAAAGCTGCGACGACGGCAGTGACGAGCTACGTGGCCTGGGATGCCACATGAAAAACATATTGGCCGATTATCCGGAGTGCGCCATTGGCTGACGATAGGGGCACTGTTCGCTGAATAAGGTACCGTAAATGGTCGTGCAGGCGGCGGCGTCATATAAACGTTCCGAGTTGTTTCGTATACAGCCGGAGACGGGACAGTCAACGGGCGGGCAGGTGGCGTCGACGAATAAACGTGGCGAGTGGCTTCGTAGATGGCCGGAGACGCTGGCGCACGTGGCCGAGCAACTGCGGCTGCATACGTTAGTGGTGCGGTAACAGTTGATGGAGCCTGAGCTGGCGGCAATGCTTCGGCAACTTGCGATTGAATGACCTGGCGAAGCGAAGGCGACAAGGGTGCCATCGGCTCGGTAGTTCTTGTGATTATAGATAGCTGCCGGGCGACCTCCTCGCGTATGAATTGCTTTATGACTGGCATCAACGCGGAGTGGTCGGCGGTGTCATGGCGATAGTCGAGGGATGAGATGTCCGCGGTGTCTTGAGCAGCGCAACGTGTAGAAGCGCGCTGCCTACACAGCTCATCATAGCTTTGGCAGAGCTGAATCACCTCGGCGACCGTCTGGGGACTCTTCGCAGCCAGCATTTGGAAGGCACCGTCGTCGATTCCTTTCATAATGTTCTTGATCTTGCCTGCCTCGTCCAGAGTCGAATCGATGAGCTTGCAGAGAAATAGCACATCTTCGATGTAGCTCGTGAAAGTTTCATCTGCTCTCTGTACTCTGCCCCGCAAGCGCTGTTCAGCACGAAGGCGGCGGACAGCAGGACGGCCAAAGACTTCCGCGAGGGTTTTTGCCAATTCCGACCAGGTACTGAAATCACTTTGATGATTTCTGTACCATAGTTTTGCCACGTCGGTCAGGTAGAAACTCACATTTGTGAGCTTATCGGCTGCGTTCCACTTATTGACGGCGCTCACCAGTTCATACTCGGCAATCCAGTTGTCCACATCTTGGTCCTCTGTGCCACCAAATATGGGGGGGTCGCGCTGCCGGAGAGCGCCAGCGCAGAAGACAGGCACAGGTGCGAGATCTGGAGTAGCAGCATGAGATGGTCCCGGATCAGTCATTGTAGGAGGTCGTTGGAGTGTGCGGCTGCGAAGTTCCAGGGTGAGGACCAGATGTACCCCGCACTTCCACCACTTGTAACGGGTTGTTGAACAAGCAGGAGTTCACTCGGCGAAGGAGAGCTTTATTTAGCGCAAGGGCTATCTGAACGCTGATGCTGATGCTGATGACCTTTGATGGTGGCGCTTACCCACAAAGGGGGATGGGCCAAGAACCGGGCGGCAGGATACTTAAATGAAACTAAACTGAAAATGAAGCCAATCTGAAAAAGTAGCTTAAAATAATACTACCAAAAAACAAAAATGTGTGCTGAGCAAGCGGTCAAACCATCTTTTGTTTTTTAAAGACATAACTACGAATTATAAAATAAAGATCTGAAAAGGTCTAGCATGGTAATCTTTTAGTTGCCTGCGTTCAGAGCAAGTCTTCTTCCTTTTCTATATTCGAGCTCCATGCCCACTGCCCTCATTACACAAATAGTAAAATAATGACCAGGTGTCACAGAAAGCTGATTGCACAATGAGTGTGAGGCTTAAAGCTTCCCACCCACTACAAGGTGCTCAGTCATAATTCTTCATAATCATGAGCCACATGCAGGATTAACAAACTGCACATAATTCCTTACAGATGTGTCGTGGGCATCTTGTTTGTCTGCAGAAATATAAAGAATGGCATCAATGATGCTTCCCTACTTTGCAAAAACGATGATTTATCACGTAGTGGACACCTCACATGTGTACCTGTATTAGTTGCACAAAGAGAGTTTTCAATGGGCTTTAGACAGGCCGCTCTTCCAGGTTTTTCTTTGACCGGGCTACGTGTTCCGTGCAAGCATGGTGTTCTATTTCCTAGTTCGAGCTAACATGTACCCCTTTCATGTCAACTAATTCAAACAGCAAAAAGTCTTACTCAACCATTTCTTTTGACTGCTAGCAATATGCCTACATGTTGAAGTAGAACAAACTTGAAGTCGAAGGCAATCAAAAGTACACATTGTGAGTGAATGCTAATAATCACGGTGTAGTGCAAAGAAGCAAGGACCCAGTAACACACAACATTCCTGTGTCTTTGATAGGTGTGCTTGCACTACACTATGATTATTAGTAAGCACCAATTAGCCAGAGGACGAGTCCTTCAACATCGCAAGTGCTTGCTCGTGCAGTTGAACCTGACTATATTGAGCTTGAGTAAACTAAATTATTCGTTACAACAAACATTTTTTTTAATACTGCAATGTTTGGAAATGAATGCATAGAACTGTGGCTACATCTAACAAAAATTGAGCACTTGATATACTGACTGTCAGGCAACATGATAAGCATAAGAAGTTCGCTTTGCTTTAGAAATTTTTGGCTTTTTTTTTCAATGGAAAGGAATTTTTCCACAAGAATTTTTTCAGAGCGAGTGGTGGCATTAGAAGGGCATCGTGCAGAGCGCGCATGAATACCGCTTGCCAACGTGCGTTCTCTCCTGCGATTCTTCGTTGTTGCAAGGCCAGTCCATCGTGCTGGTTTGTCATTCTCTTCTCTTGATTTGTTAACAAGATAGATGTTGTGAAGCTGAAGAATTGTCTGTCTTCCACAAAGCTAGAGAAAACCAGTACAGTCAAATGTGGAAAACACAGAAACCTTACATAGTAGCTGCATATGGCATCCCTAGAAACACACTCAGCATAATATTGGAAAACGAGGCCGACATAAGGGCCAAGGCAGAGTGCATGCTTCTGATTCAAGACAAGTATGCGCAGCTTCGCTCGAAGACTTCAAGGCACTATACTCATCAATGTCAATTTTCGCTCGTGTAATCAGCCTCTGCATATTACCCCCCATTTTCATTAACAAACCTAAAAAAGTATATTTTTGTGAAGTGGTGTTTATTACATTAGCGTGAAGTGCAGTGATGCCATCTGGCATACTGATATTCCTCCAAAAAATGCACCAATTTCACGAAAAGTTGTCAACCAAATTATTCGATATATCGAACTAATCCTAATTCTTTGTGGGTTTTATATATGCAACTTTTATTGCACTGTCGAGCATTTTGAGTGTGCCGAGTTAAAACAGCCATAAGAACAAGCTTAGGCCATACCATATTGGAGATAACCACAATACACCACTTTAGAACGGAGCGTCACCATATAAATCACCATGCCAAGGCTTTCGACTTTGTTACTCAATTCTATATACGGAATCGAAAATTGTTGAAATCTTGTCAAAATTGGTTATAGTGGTGTGCCAGCTCCAAGTCAGAAATACATTCAATTGGTACTACAGAAATAGACCGTTGACATGCGCTGGTTATGTTATAGAACAGAAATGCCAAGTGTTTGAACAACTTCTTTTCCTAAAAACAAATGTCAACCCTGGTGCAGGTATCGCCAACTTCCAACAACAAGCCTTGAGGCAATAGGCTATGTTTGGCGTGCTGGAAGCATGCAGAAGGTCAGAAAAGGTCAACCCTGGGAAGGTCTCACAATTTCCAAGCCTTACTGCAAATGCTAACGCCGTGCCACACGCTAAGTAGATGACTACGCATTGTGCAAAAGAGATAAAGGCTCTTTCTACAGTTGCTGAGGGTTGCCACCCAGGAATGCAAAAATGTAAATGCACAGTGGACAGGATGTATGGGTAAATGGAAAGAGGGCAGCGTGCAAGAAAGCTGCAATCGACAAAGATGCGATAAGCTAACAGCTAGGAAACAATGAAATATTACGCTGCTCAGCAGTGCTTTGCCTAGAGTCCTGAAAGAAACATCTGCGTATATGTTCTAATAAAAAAAAAGGCATTGTGCCTATGCCTAGGCTGCTGCACGCACGTAGGCACATTTGATGCATTGGTCAAAAAAGAAAGGCATTGTTTACCTACCTATTCACATGCTTCGATTTGTCCGATTTTTTTAGGCATTCTTATATTCATTTGTTCGCCCACGTCGAAGCAATTTCCATATGCACAGAGAATTCGCGCTTTCTTCGAATTTGGAAGCGTCCCTGCGGCCGCTTTCGCAGGGCAGGCACATGACATACCAGCCATTGTAAAAAAAAATAATAATGGAAATCTACATCCCCCCCCCCCCCCATGCCACGCACTTTACATACATTTGAGGTAGGTGGTTACTTTGAACAAAAAAAGAAGCTTATTTTTTGTGAAAGTATTGCTGTTATGTTCATGCGCACTCCACCATTCACCACTATATATAAGCAGTCGCAGGATCAGAAATTTCACTTTTTCTGCAAAAGGCAAACACCAGCAAGAACACCACAGTCATGAGGGCTTTCATCACCATTGCGCTTTTGTCGGCGGGTAAGAATTCTTGAGCCATATTTTCCTTCAAAACATTATTAATTTCAGCTTGCACTCCACTATCGCCGATCTTGCATTTGTATGAAACTGACTACCAACACCATCGAGCCAAAATGTTTTTATTTTAAGTTCTTCATAGCCTCCACTGCTTTGCTAACACGCTATTTTGCCCACCTCTTTGATTACTGTTACTTCAGCCTACTTCCTAAAAGTACTGTTGGTTTAACAGCGAGCAACCTGACTGAATTAGCAAGAGATATATTTGTTGACATAATCATACATATAGATATCCCTGTTAAAGACTACATATAAATACTTGTCAAACGTAAAAGATTCTATTACCTATGGTAATGACCTATGGAACTGATGCTACTATGTGTACGGGAAGGAATTAATTTTTTCCCAGCTCATTGCTATGTAACCATCCCAAATATAAAAATAAATGTCCAATATGCATGATAATAAAAATTGTACTCGTTGATATGTTACAATGATTGTTGCATATGTCTCTGAAAGAAACCTTGCGAAGACAACAGCCGACCTGTTGCTTTTAGGAGTGCTCTCAGGCAATCAGGAACAGTTGCAAACAATTGATGCATTCCAATACTAGGTATCTTACAACAGCTTCAACCAAATTTTTCTAAAACAGCCCGAGTTATAAAACTACATAACATCCTCATGAGCGATCTGTAAGGTAGAAATTTAGTGCCATGATGAACCTACGTAGAAAATGGACCCACAACGTAGTGGTTGGTTATGGATGAGGGAGATTCACATTCACACATGCACCATGCTCGAGGAAATTTCTTATGAGCCTACTCTATGGAAATGTTAAAAAAAGTGCCCCAACTTTTCCTGTGAGGCAGATTTTACCGTTTTCCTCTCAAGAGCGGTAGCACGACAATTATTGTTGGTCCACTAGGCAAGCTTTTGACATGCTGCGCATGCAGAAGGAAATGAAAAAAAAAAAAGCATAGAGCGAAGTAGCACGCTATACCCTGTATTCTATTTTCTTCTTTTTCCTTGTGCAACTTGTGGAAGGCTCAGTACGAACCACCTAGTAAGCAAGGAAATATTTCTCCAAAAAACACCCGAGCTCATCATGCTGATGGAAATATTTACTCAGATAGATAACAGTTTCACTAGCTGAAAACTTCACTAAAACTGCTCATACACTGCCACTGCTTTAAAAGTTAAAGTAAAAAATGTTGCAGACAGTGAAAACTAGTCTGCACATAGTACTCACTATGACACGTGTCTCACGTATGTGTTGAACTAATTATACAAACGCAGAAGTATTTGAAAATGGCAAAATGAAAAGAGCAAACAGATGCAGTAACGAATGCACCGGTTAAGGCACAAAGCTTGGACATCTCGTTTGAATTGCCAGGTATTTTAGTGAAGCTGAAAACGAATTACACAAAAAAGATGTGGTAGGTGCAATAGGACATTTTAGTCGGCTGTTGTTAGTTTTTCACCCTTGAAGAATGTATGTACAAAGTGATATCAAGGTGCTGCACCACCGTGACTCGATTTCTACCTGGATTGTAAATGACTTGTGTGTTTAATCGGGTTTAACCTAAGTAAAAGATTGTGGAAGTGCGTGATCCTAGACTGCTAATATCTAGCTACATGCAGTTCTAGCTTTAAAATATTGACTATTAAGTAATGAGGCTTAAAAGACATAATGCTGTAAAAGCTATTTCCACTGAAAAAGAGCGTAAGTAACAATATCGTAGGAAATAACAAGCGCCGACCAAGCGTTAAACAAAATTTACGTTTCACAAAAGTGATTCTTTCTTTAACAAAGTACCCCTAATGAGATTGAGACATTATTATTGTGCAGTTTTTGAAAAAAAAAACACGTTAAGGCTGAAACGTCTATATTACTTTATTTTAACGATCGGTCTGCACTTGTGACTATGAATTTTCTCAAAGAAGACGGGTTCACATCAAAACCTGAATTTATAGTACCAACATTGTATTTCAGGCAGCTTTGACAACAGACAAAAAGTATATAAAATTTATTAAATTTTTTTTCTAATTGTTCTATAAATAGCTTCTCTGGCCTACGCTGCACCTGGAAGTGCAAAAGTAGACCTCAGCCTCAGTGGAGCCGGCCTCAGTGGACCCGGCCTCAGTGGACCCGGCCTCAGTGGGTCCTCACTTGGCAGCACTGGCAGCCTAGGACTTTCAGGCCTTGGTGGAAGTAGCTCAGTGGGAGGCAGCCTCGCAGGCGGCTTTTCCGCATCTGCCCTACCTGGACTCTCAGGGTCATCTAGCAGTGCCGGTCCTTCAGTTTCTGCTAGACCTGGTGCTGGACCTGCTGGTCGTGTCTCCGGATATTTCCCAGGAGGATTTGGTGGATTCGGATACGGTTTCCCAGGAGGCTACGGCGGATACTATTATCCTGGTTATTACGGTTACCAGATGCCCTACTGGGGTGGCGACTATGGCTTTGGCGACTATGGCTTTGGAGGTTTCGACGGCTTCTACGGACCAGGCTTCGGCTACTATGGACCCTCAACCTGGAGCTGGGGTGTCCAAGGACCCAATGCTGTTGGATTAGGACAAAGAGGCGCCCGTTCTGTTGGACGGCAGACCCGTATCGCTTCTAGTGCATCTTCTTCATCAAGGTAAGAGTGTGTTGAATTATGCAGCTACTACAAGTTGTTTTTTTTTTTTCAGCCTTGGTACAAAACATGTCTTGCACTATAGCAGTCTGTATGTACACATACACAAGAAAGGCCCTGATGTTCTAAATGCGAAGCAATGCGGTATATGTGACACAACAAAGAATAGGCCATGTAAAATTGAAGAGTAGCATGCGCCCATCATGAGCTAAGAAAAAGAACATCATGCAGTTTATAAAGGGATCAAAAAACTCATGTGCTATTCATGCCTAAAGAGTATTTTTCTGTTACTTGTGCCGCACATACTACAACCTCAATGATGCATCATTTGTTACAGCGTGAGTTCAATGAACACTAAACACATTCCGCGACCCTTGTGGAGTCTCATTATCTTCCTCAATGCGCATACTATACTTGTGGCCCGGTGAACTCGTGACAAATTGGTGAGCACAAGGAGCAAGATGTTGCACTAAAAAATTACAAAACTGAACTGCAGAAGTCCCAACACACGCTCCGCAGCTCTGTCTGGTGTCCTTTATAAGATTCTAGGTGCGCACTACCCTTAACGTTCCATGCGCCACTCTTCGTTTCTATCAACATTACCACTGGTATGTAGCACTGGAGGGTAGACTAACATTTCATGGTACGAAAATTGTCCAGGTGTGCACCATAGATGACAACATTCTGTTTTGTAAGATCACAACTTTCATGCGACATGCCAACTTCAGATAATATTATTTATTTGCAAAATTGCTATCTTTAGTACTATTATATTATAAGTGTTGGGATTTAACATCCCAAGATCATGACACGATCATGAGGGACGCCGTGGAGAAGGGCTCTAAAAACTTTGACCCCCAGGGGTTTTTCAACATGCACCTAAATCAAATTACATGGGCCTCATTTCGAAAACAGTTAATCCTCTCAAGAATTGATTGTACTGGCTGTGCCTAATCAATTCTTAAGGTGCCTTTTCATGCCTACATAAGAAAGATATTAAATGTTGCTTCTTTTATCTTTCCCTTGTCCAGGTCTGCCGCCAGTTCCAACAGCCAGTAAGCAGTGAGTGCCATCATAACTCTGGTTGCTGATGTCGAAGGTAAGAATAAATTGATGCCCATACGTTACGCCGAATCTCATTCACATTTTTTGTTTTAATATTATTAGTGTAATATGCAGAGGCACAATTACAACAGTGTTAAATGCTTGAACTTTACATTGTCGATGTTGCACTGCTCAGTTGTCGATGAATGCACCTTCCCATTCTTTCCAGCCTACTTTATAAACCCGCGTAACTGTTAAAGTGTGCCCATTACTTATTCGTGTCCAATTTTACGTGTAGTCGCCCAATGCACTATCATTATTATTATCAGTAGCAATTTTTTTATGATAAAATAAGTTATTGTGGTGCTCCTCTCTGTGTTTTTTTTATTTTTTTAATTAAAAGAGGATATTAAAAATGCATTTTTCTTTTTTTTACAGTGACTAATAGTGTGTCCCTGACGTTTTCAAAAATGGAGTAAAAAATGAAGCCACGACAGCAAACCAACACAATTCGGCACTATATAAGGGAACAATAAAGCAATAGATTCCAGTGCAACTAAACGCTTTGCTTCTCCTCTCATTCTCCAATACTGCAAACGCACCATAATTCTCCAACATGCAAGCGACAGCCTGCTCAAATCTTCAATCAGCTGATAGCACTGTGTTCTGCAATGCACAGACCGTAACTACCATCCCTCCACAAATACACACGAAGACATACAGGTAACTTCTCCAAATATCTCAGTTCAAACAAGACAGTACTAGAAAGCAGAAAACACGTGACGCATCTTTCGACTAGTTCAAGGAGCATTGTGCACCATGTCGCTTTGACAGGAGAAGCTGTAATGAGATCAGAGTAACAGCCAGTATTCGTCGTGCAGTTGTTCGCTGCTGTCACCAGTGTCCATAACCAGTATGACACGAATGAAGGAAAAATATCGAGGGTAGGACGGGACTTGAACCCACGCCTTCTGCGTGCCACTCTGGTATTTCACCATAGAGCCATGCACATTTTTTTTTTAATTTCATGGTATTTATTCTACTTAAACATGGCTGTGATGCAAATACACACAAAGAATTCTTCTATCACGACACAATGGTGAGCATACAACCCCCAAAGAGTTCACCATCTCTAGAATCAATACATCTAACGACTTCTTGCAAACATACCCTAGAATGGTGGTAGGGATAAACACCTCACCAACACAGCATACCATTCTGGCTGAAACTCCATTTTCTCGAATGACTGAGCTATGCCAGTGCTTGAGACTCCTTTGCAAAATAACCCAATACAGGCCTCATGCTGGACATGGAAACATGTTAAGGACGGATGCGAGTCAAGAACAGAACTTTTTACCAAAATTACATATTCTTTTTTTTTATTTGCTTTCACAAGTTTAGCTTCTCTACTTTTATAAAAAAAGATAAAAATTGTAATTAAACTTGAAGTAGTATGAAATTGCTTTTAAAGAGCACAAGTTGGCTTCTGAAAACTGAAGCTCACTGTCTAGAGTCGCCTGGAAGTTGTCACCTGGCTACTTGCCATTGTATTTTGCATGACGAGATCACTAAAGTCACATATGCTCAAAATAGCCGTAATCCCCAAGCTCCCAGGATGAAAGAAATCATCTTAAAAATATATTTTTTATGCATAGATGAGCATTCACTTATAACATCGAAATGAGTTTTTCTCAATATTCATTAGTGGGCAACTTCTCGAGTTTGGAAATCCTGCTTTTGGTACTTCTAATAGCCTGATCAGAATAAAATTTTGCACACACCTTCCTTAACATGTGAAAGGTGCAAGTATCTGCTTTAAAACTTGAAACCTAAAGTAAACAGTTATATAGGCTGAGGATTCTAAGGATTCTCGCATTACAATTTTTCTTGTCCATTCAAATGTCTTATACGAACTTTCTTCATGGTTATTTCCATTCTATAATTAATGTGGAGCAATATGGGTCATTAATGGCTCAGAAACATAAACATTTAGTGGCAGAAAAAGTTTTCCCAAAAATAGCTATACGTACTTTACACGTCATGGCATAAAATGAAAACTGTGCTACTTACTACGAAACTAATTGCATATTTAAAATCAGCAAAGGAGCATATATATACAGCAAATATTTCATTGCTCTAGGTTACAGATTAACGCAACTTTTTCTTCGAATCGCATCTCCCCTTAACCTATGATATTATGGTGCGGCAAAAGAGCAAAATAACAATCGGGCATCACACAACGTGACTTGTATAATGAGTGGGTCGTTTGATGATTCCAACCCACCACAAACTGCGGAGCCTTAATTATTCCTCTTCAGCCACAGCACCAACAAAGTCCACATAGTGCCCTACAAATATGTAGCGGGTATCATGCTTCTCCGCAGAATAAGAAATAATGACGTAGTGGGTGCTTCCCCGCTTTGACAAAAATTATGATAATTTGCGCTTGTATTACTTACCCCAAGAAAGCTCACAATGGGCTCTGGGCAGGCCACTGTCCTAACTTTTACTGTGGCTGTGCTGAGTGTTCTGCGCAGGCTTGGCATTTCACAGCGAAAGCTGTTGCGAGATCACAACAAGGGCCAATTCCTGGCACTATAGTTGTCGACCACCGCCACTAGTGTCCATAACCACTACCACACAAATTAAAAAAAAACGAGGACAGAGTGGGAACAGAACCGGGGCCTTTGCGCGGCTGCCCAGCACTCTACCTTTGAGCTGTGCTGGTGCTTGAAACTCTGATGCAAACGAATCCTATGCAGGCTAAATGTTGGGTGAAAAATTATGTTAGCTCGTGTAAGAAAGTGTTTTGGAACAGTAGCGTAACAACCAAGAGTCACGCAATGAGAACTGTGCAACGAGTAAATCACTCAATGATTCAACCCCTTAAAAAAGCCTCAGACGTGTTTCTTCATTGCTGTCAGCCAGAGCATCAACAAGTCTGCATAATGCCTTATAAGTGTGTAGCGGGTACCACACTTTTTCAGAAAATGACCAATGATGGCAGAGTGAACGCTTCCTTACTACAGAAAAAGTACCATAACTTATGGCATAGTGGGTTCCATGCAAGTGTGCTTAAAGTAGTTGCAGAATGCTTAAAAGAAGCTCAAGAAAAGCTGCTCTTCTAGTTATCACTGTAGCTGTGCAGTGTGTTCAGTGCAGGCCTTGTGCTTCTTTAACACCATGAAGAAACATGATTTGAGGTAGCAAACTATCATTTTGCAACAGCAAACAAACCACTATTGATTGAACAGTGAGAGAACAACTACTTGGTGGTGTAATAGAAAAAAAAAAGAAGACTACTCACTGTGTATGATGAGGCCTAACAAGCACGAAAAGAAGTCAAGATGATGGACAGAAAAACATTGTTTTTATATTGATTTTTTTTATACAGTACACAGGAACATGGTGGACTGACACTGATTTCTATTGTTGGAAGCCAGCAACAGCATCCAGTATTTCTGGGTTATATTTTTGTCCATGCTTATTCGCAAGACACTAATTTAGCGCTAAGGAAATGTACAAACTAGCCTGCAAGCAGGCTCAGTATGTTCTCATTTGAAGAGACTAAATTTACAGATAATTTTTCTAATAAAAACAAATTAGTCATTCTTAACTACAAAATCACCATGCTTGCGAGAACATGCTTAGTAAGCGAAGGAACGGGGAAAAAAAATGTGCGCGGCAGCCCCATTTTGATTTGAAATTCCTGCATCTAATGCTGAGACTTCGTCGATTTTGATGGCGTCTACTTTGTCCTATGTAATTCCTAATCAGCAAAGGTGAAAGGCATTCTCCTGCGAAAGGGACACAAGACTTAACATACCAAGTTCAATAAAATTTTCTCGCACCAATGTCGCCAAAATACAAAAAATATACAGCTTGAGATCAGTGAGGTCATGCATGAATATTTCGACACAAAATTAAAAAATGGAACTTTGACCTCGATTTTCTCCTCTATTATTAAACCTATAATGTTGAAATTGATGACTTTAGAGTTCTTGAAGTACAATTAATCATTATAAGCGGACACTTTGTCTCACTTTGGTGTTCCTTTAATAGAAAAAAGTGAAGATAACATATTAAACATATATAAATCAACACATTGAAAGTTGAAAGTTTCTCTCACTTCAATACACGAACCTTCATGAATCGAAATTTTTCTTCTGTTGAAGTGAAACATAGCTCGGGAAAATGCATTCCCAGTCCCAATAACTGTTTGTTATATTTTGGTCCCTTCATTTTAGCACTTTTATTTTCACTGAGTTTTCCTTTTATGATTGATTAAAAGACGCAATCACAGTAAAAGCTCAATTAACCCAAACGTGAAGGGGACCACAAAAGAATGTTCAAACTAAGCGCAGTTTTAAGTTAGTTGGTGGACACTAACAGGAATGAACATTATGCTACACTGCACGGGCAGAACCCAAGCGAGTCGTCTCCAAACTCATTATTAAGAATTAGGCACTGCTACACGTTTGTGGTAGATGATTTCGTAAATTAATTAAGTTGATGAAGATATAAGAGTGAAAAACATTGATGGATTGTTCAGTGATACGCAAGAAAAGGCACCGACATACATTCGTATGAGCACTGAGCCTTAATGTCAAAATATATGACACTATTTATGCTGGGTGATTCCACGAGAGATCGACACGGGTCCAAAAGTTGATATTTTAGGTTTCATTGTGTATTTTATATTTCATGCACCTCTCACCAGGTAGCCCGAAAGTCAACTTCGTTTTATGATTAACGGCATAACTTAACGAGAAAAAAAACTATCAAACTTCACCATCACGGAGGCATCAACTTCGTCACCTGTCATTTTCGGAAATTGCAGATGCTATAAACAGCCAAAGATTTTTGTTTCAAGGAAGATATTTTTTACCTGAAATGTATGTCTAATTAAGAATGAATTCATACGGGTTCAAGTTTGCAGACCTTAAGAAAATAGCTTTTAAAAATGTCTAATTTTGCGACAGTTTAAATACCTTACGTATTCTCCATTTTTTTCTTCGAAAGTAATGCAAGCAGCGTTTTCAAACTTTACACGTTTTAAGGATATAGTGTTTTCATTAAGTACATAAATTATTGCTGCCGTAGGGTAAATGTAAATTTTTATATATTGCCTCAAAGTTCTCATATTGGCAAAAGTTTGATATTTTTTTCTCGTTAGTTATGCCGTTAATCATAAAACGAAGTTGACTTTCAGGCTACCTGGTGAGAGGTACATGAAATATAAAATACTCAATAAAATCTAAAATATCAACTTTTGGACACGTGTCGATCTCTCGTGGAATCACCCTGCTATGAAACATGCTTATTTTCATGGCAGAGTTAGTGCACTCAAAATTAAAAGTAGTAATCAGTTATTTGCATTTGTTTGCATTTTTTAGACTGCGACTGCATGAGCATCATTTGCAGCTTGCCGAGGAGCTCCAGCGCAGAGTTTAGATTCTCATCTTCTCTTCTTCTTTCTTCTCTATCCTTTTTCTTTCCCCCTTTCCCCACTCCAAGTGTCGGTTAGCCAACCGAGCCAAGCTTCGTTAACCTTCCTGCCTTTCCACTCTATTTCTCTCTCTCTCATTTGCTTAGAAGTGCTACTGTTTCGTCGCTTTGTATCACTTGTAAATTTTCTTTGGTTTCGTAACCAGTTGCGATTGCTGGAGGCAAACTTCTGCGAGGAGAGATGAAATTTAGGGATTCCCAGTTCGAATCAATCATTGCGGATACTGATGTGGGAGATGATTTAGACTCCAACCAAAGGTTTTGAAGAAACTCAACGTTTCGAAACCGACTGGGTCCCTTTCTCAGGGGTAACTGCGGAGGCTACGTAGCAGCGGCGTCTTCGAAGCACTCGCGGGGTGGATAATGACCCCTCTCTTTTTCTCTCTCTCTCATTTTGCCGTGGAGTGCAGTCCATGTGTATACACTGGGGGAAGGGGTCCAAGAGAGCGGTTGATGTTATGAGCTGTCCTCTAGTACGTAATAACCTTCTTCTTCAATTCAGCTCGCATTCAAGGATGGCTGTCGCTTCAAAATTTATTCAGTGATCGCACGTCTCAATATGTTCGGCGACTGCGTTGCGCTCTTGGTAGAGCTTCTGCACATCGTTGACGTGTTGCTTCAGTCGTACCGGTAGGTTTTTTCTCCCGCCGATATATGAAGAAGGGCACTCGGTGCACAGAATTTTGTAAACGACAACGAGGGCCCTGTCCATTGTTGGCCGGTCTTTCGGGCGGGGGAGGAGGTGGCCCAGCGTACACGAAGGCACATGCGCGATGCGAACCCCTTCCTTCTTGAAAATCCGTGGCAACATCTCGCTGGTTCCCTGAATATATGGGACCAATAGGCGTTTCGGGGACTGCCAATTAGTGTTGATTGGGGGTTTTCGTATCCTCTGTTGCTCTGCGCGGCGGGTGGAGACTCGAATGAAGTTTTTTGGGTATCCGTTTTTTCTGAGGTCCCCAATTACGCGGGCCTCTTCTTTCTTTCAATCCGTGTCATTGGAGCACAAGTTCTTAGCTCTCTAGAGTAGCGTGGTCACAATCGACACCTTGTGGATACCGACGTGTTCGAAATATCTGGAGTTTTTCCCCACATAAATACACAGGGCGGCGCCGAGACCAGTGATCGAATTGACCTGAGTTTGAATTAACAAGCTTTTACTGTATAAACAAAAAAAAAAGTGTTCATTTTTGGGCAAATGTTATCTCACAAAAACTGAAACACCTCACAGTTGTCGGTTTACCGGGGGTACCAGGATTAAGCAGACATGCAATCAACAGGATGACTCACCCGCCAATGGCATACAACATTCGGTTCAGCGCAGTTATGCCAGCTCGAGATCTCCGGTGAACAGTGGGTGCAAAAGAGCTCCAGCGGTCCGTCCGTGGATTGTAGTACTCACACTCACTGTGAATGGCAAACAGTGAGCCTCCACCTGAAGGAAGAAAGGATGCATGTAAGAAGACCCGGACTAGTTAGTTGTACATTGTTACTGTATATTTCCGATTATAAGTCAACGTTTTTTTCATAAAATGGTCTTCCAAAGCTCGAGAATCGATTTATAATTGGAGTCATCCTATACGCGGAATCAAAAAGTTGACTTCTTTGATGGGTCTGACAAATGGTCGTCTTCCTCAGATCCACTGCTATTCGATGCATCGATAACATCAGCCTTAGAGCCAATGGAGTCACAGGAACTGCTATCTCCCAACGCACGCACGCCGCTTCTGGAGCCGGACATTTTTACGATCTGCCCCGACGATTGCGAGACAATGGTATAGCTATAGTGGCTAGAGGAGAGATGCAGCATTTGTTCATAATGCGTCACCAACGACGTCACGGTATCAATGCTAGCGCCACCGCATTGGCGCGTCTGTCAGGCGTGATCAACAACAACACCGGCTCTCGCCTTATATGGGTATGACAGTGCATTTGGCTCACGAAGAAACACGACATGCGTTTCTCACTCGCTGAAAATGCTACATACAGTCGACTCTCGTCAATTTGAGCTCGAAGGAATCTCTGAATTTGATTTCAATTATCAAGGAGTTTGAATTATCAGAACTTCTAAGATAGATGACTCTGGGTGAGGTGACACCACACATTATAATTAAGCATTGGTTTTATGACATTTAAAATTTGTTCAAGTATTTTTAATCTTTAACTGCACGCAATGAACAGCAAGCAGAGGTGTAAAGTCCACAAGTCTATCAGCCATTTACTACTGATACACTTTCTAAAGAAGTCGTGAATCGCCAACTGCTTCTTTTCTCAAAGTATGTGCCTTTAGCACAAAGTTCTCTATACAAGC
Source organism: Rhipicephalus annulatus (assembly GCA_013436015.1). Lineage (NCBI taxonomy): Eukaryota > Metazoa > Arthropoda > Arachnida > Ixodida > Ixodidae > Rhipicephalus > Rhipicephalus annulatus. Next base: position 245,839 of record WOVY01009798.1, read on the forward strand.
TGAGAAGCATCACGGTATATGATGCGTGTGCTTCGTTTCAAACATTCATTTACTAGCAAATCCTTTTTTCTTGAAGCCCTGAGGCACTTACTTTTCATTTTTAGACTGTTACCTTGTATAAGCACAGAAATAGTAGTGGGAAAGCAGCATATATTTTCTGGGTATGAAACTGCAATAAGTATGGATTAACTAAATGATGGACTTTTAAGTAAGAAGCTTTTAATTTTAAATACATTGAAAGAATAGAGGGCCAACCAAGAATTTGAATTTTTTCTAATAAACCGAAAGTATGAATTATTAGAGTTTGAATTATCGAGAGTGTACTGTATGTTTATCTGCCGAAAAAAACTTGACATGCATCTCTCATTCACAAGAGACATAACGTTTATCGTTTGCAAATTACACGATATCCATTTCTCGCTTTAGTGGACAGCGTGCCCTAACAGCGCTTGCTGACTAGGCAATTCAATAATTCAGATCTTCCGTGAAGCACCATGGGCATTTCATGGAAAGCTGGCAGCACCATGTGGGCTGGCAACACTTCACACGGAACTAAACTACATGACCAGTCACATGCACCCACAAGCGTCTTCACGTCCTTTTGCCCTCACATCTGTTCGCCATTTCTGCATTTCGCCTTGCTTGCGAAAGGTGTACAAGATTTGCGAAGCTGCTCAACAGACACCAAGATGCCACCGCTAAACTGCCAACAGTACAGTGCTGCTATCAAGTGGTAAGTGATTCTATACACAGAGTTGGAAAGCAACGTTGAAGCAGGGCGGAAGTTTGGTGCCCCAGAAAAGTGCGTGGCCGCATGGAGAAAACAAAGAACCGGGATCTTCACGTACGCTGTGATACAGCGTTCTTTTCGTGGATTAAAGTCTGCCCTGCCGCTGAGGAAGTGGTTTGAGAATGGGTTCATTACCAGAGAAGCAAAAGCCTGAGTGTCCCCTATGATGATGTTAAAGCAAAAGCACGTACTGTCGCAAAGGATATGTGCATCCTGCAACTGAGTTCAAACTGAGCTTTTTGAGTGAAGTGGTGCAATGGGATAATAATGCCTAGTGTAGAGCGCCAATCGACAAGGTCCGCATGGCATTTTTCATGTGCGGCATCTCGGTATCACCAGCACCCTTTTCAACGATGAGCAGCAACAGTGTCTCACACAATGGCAATGACTGACTGTTGTATCCTTCTCTCAAGCGACGACGAGTCGTGAGCGATGTTTCACGGACAAATTAATGTTTCTTGGCATCACTCCCGCTTCTGAAAGACTTACCGGTGTGCTGTGGCTGCAGCATGAGGCTGTGTTCAGAGTAAACTTTTTTTTGCCTAGAAGGAGTTGAAAGTTGGGCGACCGACTATATACGGTAAATTTGTCACCAGGGACACGGCCGCTCGTTCTCTCCCTTTGGTGATGCCTACTTAGTTGAAAGAAAAAGCTGACCGACCGGCCACGACACGGGGTGAGGGCGTTGGCCATTGGCAAAGTACGCAATCGCATTGCGTCCCGTGAAGGGCCGCTTGCATTGCGTCTCGTGAAGGGGTAATCTCACTCATCCTCTCTATTTTGTGACAGTCGTATTATAGTGCCTAGAATAGTCGTATCCTGCCGTCGTTCGGTCAGCATACGATGCCGTTTTGTTCTTCCATACTGTTGTTATGAAGAAGCTACTGAGTATATTAATAGTAAACTGGCTGTAGTTCTTAGCATCTGGTTAGAAAACATACATTTTTGAAAACGACTTTTCTGCAAAGCCCTCAGTTTGTCACATCTTGCTTCATTAGAGTGATAAATGGTCTATATGGGACAAATTACGAAGAATGATTACTCGTGACTGATTCACACTATACCTACCCACCCACCCACCCACCCACCCACACCCACACCCACACCCACACCCACACACACACACACACACACACACACACACACACACACACGTACACATACAGAGATATATATAGGTAGCGGGAATGAATACATACGTCACTACACAAAAATAAAGACGCTCTGTATACCTTTATACAAAGAATCATTACTGATCATTGTCTGATTCACATTATAGTTATACCCATATTTTCGTTGCAGAAATAAATGCGTCCCGACGCGCAAATAAATACGAACAAGATATTTTTATAAACAAAATACACATTAACCTCAGTTATTGAATTTACACTGAATTTGAAGCCGCTAGGTTTAAATACTTCCAATACCATCATTAATGCAGTTTTGAGTTGTCCTCCGGGCGAGATCTAGACGAGGATATTGTGCTTCCTCAATTTCTTCCATTAGACAGCCACTCCCAGCGTGAATTTAATGGAGCGCATGGAGATCCACCTACATCTAAATAATTAACTGCACGGCTAATTAGTTGTGCACGATTGGCTTTGACATATTACCGCAAGCCAGGGGGCGGCACAACAGGTCCATGCCCCCCCCCCCCCCCAAACATTTCTTTTTCACCATGGCATACAGATAAAAAAACACCATTTCAAGGGGGTGCCCTCCCCATATCAAGTTCCCCTCCCCCAACTAAAAAAAAAAAAATCGGGCTGCTCGCCTGTCGCAAGCATATCAGATATTGCTTTACGTTATGCTTAACATCGGTCTAACGATGCACCTATACAAATGCGGAGTTTTTTTTCTTTTTCAGAGAACCTGAGGAAAACTTAGTTTTTTTCTATTTCAAATATGGTTAGGCTTGCTCCAATAAGTTTTTCACCAGTGTGCCTATGTCTCCGAAATACCTCAGAATCTACGTATATAGCCCACTGTTGTCCTTATTCAGCGATAAATTTGGATTTCCCGGGGCTTCAATTAGCCTATAAAAAGTAAATCACACCGAATGAACGACATATTTACAATACAGCTCTTCGTTCTTAATCATATGTGTGGTTTTACGTCCAAAAACCATGATATTGATTGATTTATGGGGTTTAACGTCCCAAAACCTCGCTATGATCATGAGAGATGCCGTAAAGAGGGCTCCAGAAATTTCGACCACCTGGGGTTCTTTAACGTGCACCCAAATCTGAGCACACGGAACTACAACATTTCCGCCTCCATCGGAAATGCAGTCGCCGCAGCCGGGATTCGATCCCGCAACCTGCTGGTCAGCAGCCGAGTACCTTAGCCACTAGACCACCGCGGCGGGGTCAAAACCATGATATGATTTTGAGGGACGCCGTAGTGGAGGGTTTCCGAACTTTACACTATCTGGTGTGCTTTAATGAGCACTGACATCGCACAGCACACGAGCCTCAAGCATTTTTTCCACCATCGAATGCGCTTGCCAAGGCAATGATTGAACTTGCGACCTTGGAATCGGCAGCTGATCACCCTAGTCACTGTTCCACCAATGCGCACCGTTCCTAATAATAATAACAACAACAATAATAATATTAATAATAATAATAATATTAATCTAACGTTCTGGGGTCTTAAGTGCCAAAATCACAATATAATTATGAGCCCAAGTAAATGCACGGCTAGGATATTTTCTTTCATCTGGAGTTCTTTAAGATGCAGCGACATCACATAGTATATGGGCCTTAGCCGCACAACCGGAATAGTCTTGTTTCGTGTGTTCGTCGTATTGCTTGCGATAATATGTGTCACTCATTCATAGACCAGTAATCCAGCTAAAGTAATGCGACCTGTTCACGTGACCATGACAAAGCACTCATCAGAATCACGTGGAACTACCGGCGCAGATTGCTCACTACAGCTGCACGAAACATTGGGAGAAACATCTGTGTCACCGATAGCTAGCGCCACAACCGATGCTGCGGCTGCAAAAGGAACTAGCGTTCTCACAGGCGAAGAGGAGTATTCGGCGGGCCGCACCAAAGGCGGAGATCGAGCAACCGTGCCAGGGATATGAAATATTAAGCGAGTCGATCAAGGAGGTAGACTTATCCAGCACCCATTCTGTCAATGACTTATGCCTAGCTTTCGGGACCCAGAATTTGCCATTTGATACAAAAAGTTGGAAGAAAAAAAATTAGCTGACCCTCAATGCCACCAAACTGAAAAATAATTTTAGCCCGATACATTAAAGAGCTCATTTTGAAGAAATTTCAGTGTCAACATTCCCGGTTGTGATTGAAAAGGCAGCATTGGCTGTGAGCAAAAATTCGAGATAGATGCAAGTAAGCATATAAGCAAGCTGGGCGTGTGCACTTCAGCTTTTCTTGTGGCACAGTTCAAGTTTCCACTGAGAAGCAAAGGCAGGCTAGTGATTGGGAAGGCAATAGTGCTTGTGTGTGTGCATAACTGTGCATTCCAAATCGCTATCACATTCAATTCTTTAAAGGTGAAGCTTGATGACTCTCTAAATTTTTACCTTCGCTTTGGGCACTCAAGAAAATTGCACGTCGACACTCACCGACTGCGAAGAGGTAGGAGCGTAGGCCCTCGGGTCTGCGGTGCGAGGTGCGCGGTCCAGCCAGGGCAGCGCGCTGCTCAGGCATCAGGTGGTAGCGCATGGCCTCGATGAGCAGGTCTTTGCTCTCCTCGTTCGAGCGCACCAGTGGCTCCTCGCTCACCTTGGAAAGTAGGAACTCCCGACGCATCAACGGCAGCCGACAGTGCTGCAGCAGCTGAAACACACGCCCCACGAAGACATCATCATCATTGTCGTAATTCTATTTCGTGACCACTGCAGAACATGGGCCTTCTAATCAGCACTTTGCACGCAACTATGCGTTGCATTGCTTCATCTGGACTGATTCAAAAGAGGGATTACAGTCTTAAATAGAAGATTCACAAGCTACGCAGTCTCAACAGGCTGCAAAAACTCTGCTAAGTGTTGGGTGCATTACGCTCTTGCCGAAATCCAGTCGCCCTGAATAAAAAACGAACCTAAACCCTTGAGCTTTTTGCGCGACGAAAGCACTTTTCAACTTTTTTAGAGACACTGGCTTTATGGAGGTACTTTGGTTTGTTTAGTAATGTAGTCGTTTTGGTGTGTATTATCCTGCACTGTACTCATCATTTCCATTCTTCACCATGCCCAATTTAGGGCAAAGTAATGCAACGCACATCCTTTTGTTTCCACTGCCTTCAGGTTGGTTCATATTGATGTAATTTAAATTTAAATGCACAGATCAGAGCCAGAGCTATTTTTAGAGATGAGATTCATCGCGAAATGGCAAATTCATCTCAAGATATAGAGCATACCAGTCGTGTTGCTAAAAGAAGCGCTTACGTGTTCTTCAAACAACAGTGTTCTTCAAAAGTCGGCTCCACTGCATTGCGGTAGTGTATAACGGTCAAGCATATTCAAAGTACCGCAATGACGTGAACTAAGAAGGAAAATAGGCCACTGCCACTGAACAAGGCATGAGCTCTTTAATTATACATTACCCCCTATCAATAATTCATTGCAGGATGGGCATCAATATGCCTAATAGGCCTATGCAGATATTTCGAAGATGGTGCTTTTAAGGGCCCTAAAAAGGCATGAGTTTATTTTTTTTTACACAACCCAACTTTTATTGTTTGCACACCCAACCCAAGTGACGACAATGCACTTAAAAAAACTTAATCGCAACATGAAGGAAGCAAAGTTAAATTTGAGATGTCCAGCGTGGGTGAGAGTCAAATCATGATGACAAGAATCAGACTGTTTTCGCTGTTTGTTGACAGTAGGCACAAAGAACAGTGCGAGGGATAGAAAGCACGAGATTCTCACCTTGCCAACGTACTTCTCCCTTTCGGGCAGATCGTGCTTGATCCAGGCTACAGTGGCCTCGTAGACCAACTCTTCCGAGGAGACATTGAGCTCATCACTCGAGATCAAGTCTTCTACCTGCACAACAGCACGAAGCAGAACTTACCAAGAATTATGGATATCTAGAAGGCTGGTTGGGGGGCAGGGGTTAACAGGTAGACAGAGATGTTTTCAGACAAGAATTGTGGGGGTAGTATAAAAATACCTGGGACAAGGCCATCTAAAACACCTCCATCTCTGCCCCGCAGGTTGCATGATCGAATCCCTGCTGCGGCGACTGCATTTTCAATGGAGGCAAAAATGCTGTAGGCCCATATGCTCAGATTTCGGAGCCTGTTAAATAACCCTAGGTGGTAGGAATTTCTGAAGCCCTCCACTACGCGTCTTACATAATCACATGCTGGTTTTGGGATGTTAAACTCCTCATATCCATGAAATCACCTCTATCTGTAGATATAATTTATACAGGTGCTTCAAATCATTGTTATTACATATCAATGGCAAAACATACAATGTATAAATACAACTCGTTAATTTGCCATTGTACAGAACTGCAGCCACAATAAGATGCGCACGAAATGGAGACAAAATAATGTAGGGTGTTTTACGTCCCAAAACCACAATAGAATTATGAGAAACACCATAGTGAAGGGGCCTAGAAATTTTCACCATCTGGTGTTCTTCAGGGCACACTGACATTGCATAATATATGGGCTTCTACGATTTCGCATCCATCGAGATGTGACCATCGTGACCGGGATAGAACCCGTGACCTTTGTGTCAGCAGCCAGCATCGTAGCCACTGTTCCACCGAGGTGGACAAAATAGACACGAAAGTTGCCTACCTCATCATGTTGGTGTTTAATTTGACCATACAGTTCATGCATCTCCTAAGTAGCAAGTACAAAGCACCCATATAGAAATCTTGAGGAAAAGACCAAAAAGAGACCACAGTTGAGGATAACTTCATGCCTAAAGCATCATAATGAAGAAAAGGAGAGCATCAATTTTAGAACCATGAAACTGTGCTGTGCATACCTCGATAGTTTCTTTATATGAATATAATAACAATTCAACGTGACCCATTCAATGAACTGATTGCTGGTGTCTCCGAAGGTTTTAGCAACCGAAGTGCAAGAAAAGTCGTAAAGGTTGCAGTGCTGTGTGCTGCAATGTCTCTGACATTTAAAAGTGGTCACTGAAAAATGATTCAACAATAAAGTATCTCTATATAAACTTATACCCCTGTTGTCCCAATAAATGTGCAAGCAGAGAGGTGATAGAAGGGCGAATGAGCGAAAAAAGAGAGAGAGAGGAGGAACCTGTGACAAAGGCAGCATGAGGAACTCGTCGGTGTGCGCCACCTCGCGGAAGTGGTGCAGGGCGTATCGGTGGCTCTTGCCCAGCAGGTCTCGGCAGGCGTGCGTGTCGGCAAAGCTGCGGATGCCCAGGCAGTTGGACGGATGAAGCTGTCCCAGCAGGAAGGCACAGCACGCCTCGCGCACGCTGCCCACTTGCAGCAGGCTGGCGGCGGGCAGCAGGCTCTGCACAGCACAAACATGTGACCATAGAATTTATTAATGCAAAAGCCTCACACGTGTAACAAGTTACATCCGACGTAGTTGGCATCAACCTGAACCATCCAAGGATAACTCATAGCATAATCCAAACTCGATATAACGAGCCTGGATATAACGAACCATTGGTTATAACGAAGTAAATGAAGAATAGTCTAGCAATAGATAAAGTGTTAGGAATAAACCTTTATAACAAACTTTTGGATATCACAAACTTATCGTGTAAGATGCAACGTTTTTTTAATGAGGATTGAGTTGGTAAAGGTGTGGCTCTAGGCACGCGGCAGTACAAACTTTGCGAGTCTTTGTGAGAGCGTTAACCCAAGGCAATACGAAAGAAGCACAAGGAGGTCTTTATAAGAAGACAGTTCAATATAATGCTCAATTCGTGAACATGCATACTCGTCTTAATAGGTTCCAACACAGGCCACGTTTATCTGAATGTGTTACTGTGGTATGCAGAACAACTAGCAATGTCAGCAAAAGACCCTAAAAGAATAAAAACCAGTACACTTTATAGGAATAATCCAGTACACTTTATAGGAAAGTTGGGCTAGTTGGTGGTTCATACTTGGGAAGTAAAAACAGCGCTCAAATATAGACAAGGACAGAGGAAGAAACGACACCGCGCTGAACTCGCAACTAAACTTTATTGGAAGATACATGCACATATATCAAGCACTTGACCCAGTCCCGTGGAAAACCAAAGGCGATTTATTAAACCAAAGGTGGTTTGTTAGGGACTGTTACATATGTTTTTGGTAAGTAGGAAGGTGTGTGTGTGTGTGTGTTTTTCTGGGTTGTTACACGCGTGTTGATGTTCAATATGATTAGGCTTGTTTCGTTCCTTGTTTGCTTTGATGCGCAGACGCCTTTGGTTTTCCACGCGACTGGTCGAATGCTTGATATATGTGCGTGTATCTTCCAATAAAGTTTAGTTGCGAGTTTAGCGAGGTGTCGTTTCTTCCTCTGTCCTTGTCTATATTTGTACGCTGTTTTTACTTCCCAAGTAGGAACACTTTATAGGCTTTTGACATTGAGTGATAGTTAAGGAACACACAATTTTTTACCAACTGCACTTTGAAAGGGCTATTGGGGGAGCTGAATAACTATAAGTGCATTCAATAGCTGTGGTGAGCAGCTGAATGTTTGAGACAAGCCTGCATTGTAGCAGTTGAAGCATAGCAGCAGCGACCTGGACAAATTCACTGTGAAAATTCCAAAGTGAATTGCCATTTCGAATAAAAATTCCTAAGTCATATAAACAGTCAGATTATGCTGCCACTTGTGATAAGAACATTTAAAAAAAAGATTTCAAGTTTATTGCTGTCATTTTTTTATTAGAATTCCCTTACAAAGTGACTTTAGTTGCTCTGCTACCTGAAATGAAGTAGATGGCACCTTTGCTAGCTTCCGTAAAGAACAAAGGATTAAAAATCATTGCACTATGCATACTTTAAAGGTGCAACATGGAGGTTTCGCAAAGACATAGACCATTCATACTTAAAATGCTGGCCAAACCAAGCCAAAAAATGTTAAGTTCTTTTCAACATGTACTAAAGGTGTAATAATAATGCAATCCCAAAGGTAATGGTTTTTCTTCATTTATGGGGGGTGAACTAACTAGATCCTGAATCACCTAGAGTATTAGTCCCTTTTAGCATAAGCTTAAATAAGGTTCTTCTCATACTATAGCATGTAACTTTTCTGCCTTCAATGTGTAAATGCCCTTTACTATGTCTCTATTGTGGACAAGAGAATGAAGAGTTCATTCAAAAGTACAGTACACGATGCACCGAAAGCTAATTTTGTAAGTGCCACCAGCAGCTGCAATGAATCAAAAACGCTATAGACGCACGAGGTACGTTCAGTAATTGAAAAAAAAAAAAGAAAAGCAATCGGGAAGCTTGAAAACACGTCAAGCGACGTTCAGTGCTCTCGGCAACTGGAGGCGGGCTTGTACCGCCACAACAGTAGACATAATGACACACATCACCGAGCGCGGTTCCTGTGACGAGGTGTCGCGACACTAGAGTGACGCACACGGTCACACGAAAAAGTGATACTTTTCCATTTGTGACGTTGATCAGTGAGTGAACATTTTTATGCCAATGTACTTAACCAAAAAAGTTTGAAACTCATCCACTCCTGCTATAGCCATGCACTTGGGCTGCAGTATATTCAAATAAATAATAAATAAATAAAAGGTCAATCACTCACGGTTGGCTGCACACATGCACACTTTAAAAAAAGTTACTGATACGTATTGAAATAAAGCACAAGCTGTACAATGAACGGTCGTTTGTTATGACCCTGAAACAGCGCTGCAAACATAACTTGGCTAAATGTGTCGGGCAGTGAACATTGTCCACACGGTATGACTGCTTTATATCACTCAAGGATGGTGATGTGCGCAAGTTTGAGCCGGCCCATTGCAAGCAACGTGCAAATGGATGAGACATTCAAGCAGACAAAACAACGACAAAAGGGTGAGTGCTCATCAGTTCAGCAAGCTTAACGTGCCTTTCCTATATTTTTCTTATCTATCTTATGTGCTTTTTGCAATGCCCATGCCATCTTCTATGTTCAAAAAATAGGCTAACGAGAAACCTCTCGAGTTGCTACATTAAATGTAAGAGAAAAGCCAACTGGAGTAAGCCAAGCAGATCAGAAGTCCCTGAAGTACGAGTTGCAAAAGCCACCCACCAGCTGCTGATATTTTCTGAAGTTTGATTCTTTTTTTAATAATGTACAATCACTTTGCAACAAAACCCAAAAGGCACCACAGGCTTTTCAGAAAAGTTTGAAGAATGCTTGAACGTTCTAGTTCAAGAGTAGAAAGCGACAGCGTGGAAAATCAACCCAGAATGGAAAAGAAACTTTGAGACCCCATGGAATAAAATTCACCATAGTGACAAAACATGATTGTGTACAGATGCTGCTATTTGGCTTGCTGCGCCGGTTTTTGAATGAAAGACAACACCACGACGGGCAAAAGTGAACAACTGCACTAGACACTGAAGTAGTGGGGTTAACTAATGAAATATAGTTTAAATCACGTTTCAGAAGTTAGGCATTTAAACTAGAATCGTGCCATGGGCTAATCGGTATTGTACCTGAAACTCGCATGGCTTTCTTGACGAGGTATGGCTGCAGTGCACAGTATTTTAGTGTGCGAATTCAGAACTGCGTCCAAGTGTTTATTGCTGCTACCATATTTTGGGGGTATTAAAGTCTTAATCACTCAATCAATTTATTTGGCCTGATCATCACTTGGAGCCACTTTCGATCAGTCTATTTGTGGGTTATAATTGGCAGGCTTTTCAGTGTAAATCAATTTAATGTCCGATACGGTTAAAGCATGGCCGAGTTTGTGATTCGTCGTCGTGCACTTTTGATGAGGACAAAAGAGATGAGAAAGATGCAACACTTTGGTTCTCATCAAAGTGTGCGACTTTACCTATAAAGTATAGTGATCAAGTAATACCGCTCACATAGGCACTTTAGGCAGCGATCAGTCGTGATACAGATTAGGCTCGATGGGGACCAGGTGCTGCCACAACGACCCATTTAATCACTGTCAGGCCCGATCGAGATTGATATGACTGGGATTTGACTGTCAGATTACGATTTGATTGACTCGATCAAGATTAAGTTGAACCACGTAGCAGCGATGACTGTGGATTATGAGCAAAGAATCCGATCCGGATCAGCTGTAATCACGATCAAAAGTAACCGTGTGAATGCGGTATAAATGAGACGCTACACATCCGATAACGCTGATCTTAGCTGAAATCAATAAGAAAGAATGGCCACGGGCAGAGCATGCAGTACGAAAGCAAGATATCTGATGGTCATTAAATAAGCAACGTTTAAATCGCAACGTTTAACGCTAGAAGCTTATCTAGTGAGGGAAGTCTAGCTGTACTATTCGAGGAGCTAGAGGGCGTTAAATGGGATATAATAGGGCTCAGTGAGGTTAGGAGGACAGATGAGGCTTATACGGTGCTACAGAATGGGCACATCCTTTGCTATAGGGGCTTGGCTGACAGAAGAGAACTGGGAGTGGGCTTCCTAATTCACAGAAACATAGCTGGCAACATACAGGAGTACTATAGCATTAATGAAAGGGTGGTAGATAATGAATTAAACTGAATAAAAGATACAAGATGAAGGTGGTACAGGCTTACACGCCTACATTCAGCCATGATGACGCTTCAGTTGAAAGCTTCTATGAAGACGTGGAATCGGCAATGAGTAAGGTAAAAAAGTATAGTAAACTGATGGGAGACTTTAATCCGAAGGTAGGGAAGAAGCAGGCTGGAGACCAGGCAGCAGGAGATTACGGCATCGGCACTAGAAACGCCAGAGGAGAGATACTAGTAGAATTCGCAGAATGCAATAATTTACAGATTTTGAATACCTTCTGCCGAAAACGAGGAAACCGCAAGTGGACATGGAGGAGCCCTAATGGCGAAAATAAGAACGAAATAGACCTTATAATGAGTGCACACCCAGGCATCGTGCAGGATGTGGAAGTGGTTGGCAAGGTACGATGCAGTGACCATAGAATGGTACGGTCTCGAATTTGCCTAGACTTGAAGAAGGAACGACAGAAACTGATACGCAAGAAGCCAATCAATGAGCTAGCACTGAGAGGGAAAGTACAAGAATTCAGAGCCTCGCTTCAGAATAGGTACTCTGCTCTTAGTAAGGAAACCAACCTTAGCATAGATACAATGAATGGTGATCTGACGAGTATCATTACGGAGTGTGCAGTGGATGTTGGAGGCAGGGTAGTTGGACAGGACACTGGCAAGCTTTCCCAGCAAACAAAGAATCTCATTAAGAAGCGTCAAGGCATGAAAGCCTCAAGTACAACAGACGAAATACAACTAGCAGAGCTTTCAAAGTTGATTAATAGGCGTAAGGTATGCGATGTAAGAAGGTATAACATGGAGAGAATTGAACACGATCTGAAAAACGGAGAAAGCGTCAAAGCAGTGAAGAGGAAACTTGGGATAGGCAAAAATCGTATATATGCACTAAGGGACAAAGAAGGCAAAATAACTACCAATATGGTTAGGATAGTTGAAATAGCAGAGGAGTTTACGGAGATCTGTACAGTAGCCGGGACAACCACGACCTTAATACCTAAGAACTAGTAGTAACCCAGATGACACCCCACCACTAATGATAGAAGTCAGAAAAGCCTTGGAGAGCATGCAAAGAGGCAAAGCTGCTGGTGAGGATCAGGTAGCATCAAATCTGCTTAAAGATGGAGGACAGATTGTGTTAGAAAAACTAGCCACCCTGTTTACGAGATGTCTACTGACGGGAAGAGTACCAGAGTCTTGGAAGAACGCTAACATCATCTTAGTACATAAGAAAGGAGATGACAAGGACTTGAAGAATTACAGGCCGATCAGCTTGCTCTCTGTAGTATACAAGCTATTTAGAAAGGTAATTGCTAACAGAGTAAAGAAAACAATAGAATTCAATCAATAAAAGGAATAAGCAGGATTTCGAACAGGCTACTCAACAATCGACCACATTCATACTATCAATCAGGAAATAGAGAAATGCTCAGAATATAACCAACCACTATACATAGCCTTCATAGATTATGAGAAGGCATTTGATTCAGTAGAAATATCAGCCGTCATGCAGACACTCAGGGCGTCGAAGTATATATAAGCATCCTGGAAGAAATCTACAGGAGATCAACTGCTACCATAGTGCTCCATAAAGAAAGCAACAGAATACCAATCAAGAAGGGTGTAAGGCAGGGGGACACAATCTCCCGAATGCGATTCACCGTGTGCTTACAGGAGGTTTTCAGATGCCTAGAATGGGAACAGTTAGGGATAAGAGTTAATGGCGAGTACCTTAGTAACCTGCGCTTCACCGATGACAATGCATTGTTGAGTAACTCAGGGGACGAATTGCAACTCATGATTACGGAGTTAGACAAGGAGAGCAGAAAGGTGGGTCTTAAAATGAATCTGCAGAAAACAAAGTAATGTACAACAACCTCGGAAAAGGGCAGCGCTTCGAGATAGGTAATAATGCACTTCAAGTTCTAAAAGACTATGTCTACTTAGGGCAAGTAATAACCGTGGAGCCGAACCACGAGATTGAAGTAAATAGAAGAATAAGAATGGGGTGGAGCCCATTTGGCAAGCACTCTCAAATTATGACAGGTAGATTACCACTATCCCTGAAGATGAAGGTATATAACAGCTTTATCTTGCCGGTACTTAGCTACGGAGCAGAAACCTGGAGACTTACAAAGAGGGTTCAGCTTAAATTGAGGACAAGGCAGCGAGCAATGGAAAGAAAAATGGTAGGTGTAACCTTAAGAAACAAGAAGAGAGCAGAGTGGATTAGGGAACAAATGGGGGTTAAGGATATCATAGCTGAAATCAAGAAGAGGAAATGGACATGGTCCGGGCGTGTAGCCCGGAGACAGGATAACTGCTGGTCATTAAGGGTAACTGACTGGATTCCGAGAGAAGGCAAGCGGGCTCGGGGGAGACAGAAGGTTAGGTGGGCAGATGAGATTAAGAAGTTTGCGGGTGTAAATTGGCAGAAGCAAGCACAGGATCGGGTTAACTGGCGGAACATGGGAAAGGCCTTTGTCCTGCAATGGACGTAGTCAGGCTGATGATGATGATGATTAAATAAGCCCATAACAGACTGGATTCTAAGAGAAAGTGAGTGTGCAAGGGGAAAGAGAGCAGTTAGGCAGGCAGATGAGATTCGAGAGGTTTTTCAGCGATAACATAGCTGTAGCAAGCAGAGGACCAGGTTAACTGCACAAAGGGTAGGAAGACCTCAGCCCTGCGGTGGGGGCAGTCAGGCTGATGATGAAAATTAATATACATTATCAAGATTCATTTACAAAAATATGCACAATTTGTGCACCTTTTCTTTTGAGGCTCTAATGTAGAGAAAGGAAGTGAAAATTATGCCAGTGAGTACGGTGCCTTCCTCCTGTTGAGTGATATGGACGAGATATGTTTATAAGGATGCAATGGTTATTTAAAGTACATCAGCTCCCCTTTTAACATCATTATAACAAGGTTCAAACATGCATAATCATCTGATGATTTATGAACATGGTATGAATAAGAACAATTATTAGTGCATAGTACTGAGTAAAAAAAAAAGTGCAAGGCTGAATCCTGCATAATTGTTAGACCCCTGCCGCTAAAACACTCCACCAGTACTGGTGAATGCCAGGATACGAAAATGCAGGACATGCAGCTTTTTTTTTTTTTTATCTTGTCATGGATAGGCATCAGGTTGAAGACATTTCTCTGGGCTGCCTGCAGATATGTTACCTTGATTTAAACGAAACATCCTTCTGTGGACCCCACTAGGATACTCCTCAGTTCATCAGCTCATTCCAATTTCTAAAGAAAATTATTTCATGCTTGATCACTTATTCAAAGCTACAATTTCCTAAATTTCATAATCAATTTGAAAATTTTGCAACTTATTGAATGTCCCTGCCATGAAACTGTCTCCCCAATTTTATTACAGATTAGCTAGACACTGTAGTGATTACCAATCAAAACTATCAATTTTCACTATCATCTGATTCGTCATATCAGAATCAGGGGAAGACAAAAGCTTTGAGTGAAGAGCTGTTGTCAGATAAGAAGCATTGTCAGATGTTGTAACAAGACTTCGGTGATACCGTATTTACTCGCGTAATCTTCGCACTCGCATAATTCTTGCATCCCCCACATCGCCCAAGAAAAATACAATTTATTTTTTTTCTCGAGTAATTATCGCACCCCCGAAAACTGCCGCATTAATGTCGTCTGCTTGTTCCAGCCACTGATGATGATAGCCCGCGCCATCTCTTATGCATCAAGCATACTATTATTGCATGGAGATTCAATCCAATCTAAGCCAAGCTGAAGTGGCCAGTGCGTGTTGCGGTGTGTTTTGTATGTTGTGTCGGTAATATTGTCATGTTATGGTGCAATACTGAAGCTACACGGCTTCTTTCAAGTGAAAGTGATAGATCATGCACTAAACAATGGCAACAGGGCCGCCGGTAGGCCCTTCGGAGTCTCCGAGTTTTGTGTTCGCTACTGGTGACGGCAGCTGAAAGCCACCAAGACCTGTTGGGCCTGCCGTGTGCCTAAAACTGGGATTGATGGTAAACTTTATTTCTTCAGAAGGAAACTGCAGACAATTCTGTTAAATAGCCATCAGCCCAATACTAACGTCCTACGCTTACCTTTTGAGTGCTTCCATTGAGCGAGGAACGCTACAGCTACGCCCGCAACGCCCACAAGCTTTGTGTATGGTGCATCACGCATTCCCGACCATTTGCTCGCACTTTTTGTGTCGCAAATAAATCTTGCCTTGTGTTGAAGCAGTGCTTTTATCATTAAGGTAAGTTTTATTTAGCACTTCTTAAAGCTTGCTGTTAGTTGCTGGTGTGAGAATCCTGATTTGCGGCCACTTCATTTTCTTTTTCACTCTGTACGTTTTCGTGGAAAGTTTTCCTCACGTAATTCTTGCACCCCCAACTTTTCATCGATTTTCCGGCAAAAAAAGTGTGAGAATTATGCGAGTAAATACGGTAGTTGTTGAATGACTTCTAACAATGGGACATTTGTGTTCAGGGGTTTAGCCAGAATTTTTTTTCGGGGTGGGGGGGGGGGGGAGAGGATAGAGTTTCACCATCTTTTATGAATGTTTGTGCATGCATTGGTATGTGTGCGTGTACACAAGCGAAATTGAAGAATTTCGATAGCTATTTCAACTCTCCCAACCCTCCCCTTAGCACGATTCTGTCTGTGTTGCAGATATCAGACATGGCTGAACATGCTGAGAGACACTACCCATGCACGCAATCTCAGATGATCTAGGTAGACACACCTGAACGTTGCCCTCAGTGATGACAATCTCGCCAGTGTAGGCAAATTCCACAAGCTGATGGAGTGCCGAGAAGGCGATGTCGTGAATCACCACCTCAGCCTGCGCCTTCTCACACATGTCACCTGGAAGTAAGGAGCAAAAGGAAATGTAAGCGAAATAATACAGTTCAGCTTAGATAGAAGAAACATTTCAACCCAATTTTCATTATGAAAAGGTTCTAAATATCATGGAAAAGAAATAAAACAGCCAGATATAAAGAGAGGGGGTGACTAAGGGCATTACCAGTTTTCAGAGTCAAAAAATATGGTAGACGTATACCACATAAGCTAAGCTAAACGGGAAAAGTAAAAGAAGTATTTAAGCTATCTGAGGTTTCACTTAAGTCAAGGACCCAAATACTGTCTAGAATTGTTTTATTAGAGTGGAGTACAAGTGATTTAAAGGGACACAACACCAAAAACAGTGGACTTGTCAAAGGAAGATGCTTGGCAAGCAATGAAACAGCCAAAAAAAGAAAGCTAGTGCTGACGTCCCCTTCAAGTTCTCACATCAAATCTTGCAATGTGCTTAAATTTTGATGGCTACTACTACGTGCAGTTCAGCTTGCTGAAAAATGAAATACCTACATTGTCATTTTACGGGGCTATAGACTTGACACTCCAACATTTCAGAAAATTCAGTTCAGCCAATTACGCAAAAATGCGAAAAATACACTTTAAAATTCATGACATCGAGTATGGAGATTTCAATGCGAAATTTAAGCATGATAAACTGACCTTGATTTTATCTTCTATTGATAAACCTTTGCAAGTGAATTTAATAACATTAAAGTTATCAGAGCAAATTTAATCAATCTAAACAGTTTCTTTGTTCCAATTTAGAGTCCATCTATTAACACGGTTGTAAAGAATAAGAAAGGCTGTGCTTCTGCTCTTGTAGTTTGTGTGGAATGAGATTATGCATGTACAGAGGGGTTCACTGTTAAGGGAACACTTTTGTGTGCACAATGTCCACATTTCGCTCTCTGGCAAAAGTATAGTGGCTTAGATTTGCATTAGACTACTTCGGGTTGACTGTCCTGACTTCTTTTTTTAAACCAGTGGCGTGCAGGAACAATTTTTTTATATCTATTAGCAGTTATGGGGCTTTTATTATGATAGGTGCTCATCAGAGTGTTCACTGGACGGTACTGTACATAGACAAATTATTCCTAATAAGTATCTATGATTCTTCCACTTTCATTCGAGAAAGCTTCTCAGACTTTCACCTGCATCATGACATCTGGCCCTCAATGCACTAAAACAGTAGCTCATGAAGTCATAGCCTCCACCATAAACACTGCAGATAAAATTTTGAACTGTCCTTCAAGAGAAAGTAACAGGGGCATGGTCTTTTAAAGGGCCCCTCACCAGGTCGCATAACAGATTTTAGTTAGATGCGAGAAGTTGTTGCGTGCCCAATGAAAAGTATCGTGCCACAGGAATTTTTTTCCCCTGACTTGGTGCACACATGAGCACGTCATGCGTACATCGTGTGCACAGCTGCGACCACGTCTGTGTAGAGCACTCGAGCAGCCGGTTTTCGCTCTGCGGGCCGAAACCTTGAGACAGTTGCGGGCTCTGAAGTGGCGTATCAGGAGCATGCACAGCCTAGTAGTCAGGCTGACCATGTCAGAGCCTGTACTACCCAAGGTTTCGCCCTTCAGAGTGAAAACCGGCTGTTCGCACGCTCTACACAGATGTGGCCGCGGCTGTACACCAAGTCACGTTGCATGACGTGGCCGAACATGTCCGAGCATTCGAGCACGCGAGCAGCGTTTTTATGTCATGCTGACGCTCACTGTGATATACTGCCTGTTAAGGGCGATGCCAAAGTAGCGGTATTGTGAGCCAGTGCCGCGCGTATACTTAGTTAGACATGGGAAAATAAATGAGCTTAATGAGCGCTCAAACGCGCCAGAAAAAAACTTTCATTGTCACAGCTGTCTTCTGCCAGACCTGCAAACCTCAAGAACACAAACGCATGAGAAACAGAAGTAGATTAGTCTTGTATCTTGCTGAAATTCACAGTACAAAGAAGAAAATCACTCACACATTTCGTCTTTGTGTCTTACAATATCTCTGAAATTTCATTAATTTATTCAAGCAACAAATCACGCAAACCATACATGTCACACGAAATAATTATCTCAGTGTCATGTGCTACTGTGGCTGACGTCAGAACACAGATGCCCATGTAGAGAAGAGACGTCTAAGCACTGACAACTACGTAAGGCCATTCCTTGTCACACGTCTCTATCCACACCTTCTTTAGGCGCATGCATGTGCGTCGAAGAGCAAGCAGTGTTCAGCTTGAACTCCGATTCATTTCCACGGCAGGTAGCATTGCGAATTTCGGCAGACATCATCGCGGACGCCCAGAGAATGCACTGTGCTCATCAGCTCAAAGGTCTAACCTGGTGAGGAACCCTCCAATCCTGGCATTGTAAACAAAGCAGTAATACCAATGGAACTTCCAAGATTGTTGAATATGCAGTGCTCTCCTCTTCCTCAAAGATCCACACCTGTCTAGAAAGGCCCTCACTATAATGATGATGAAAACACCAAAGCAAATTCGACATCGTTAGTATTCAATTAACTTCCCCACAATGGTCCAATAGCCTTAATTTTGTTCACGCCAAATATAATCACAACTCCAGATATATTTTATTTTTTTGGAACAGTAAACTCATGGAGTACCACCACAAGTGGAACAGTAAACTGATGGAACTGGCCACACAGTACATTTGTTTTGTTGCCTACAAAAAACTGACTCAAAGCATGGGTTTTGTTTAAGGCTAACTAGTCAATGTTGTTCCTATGGGAAGCCAATGAAAGTTGGCATCCTTTCATTTATTGAGCATTGCCATATAAGTGAACTTAGTTCGTCCAGAATCAACTGTACTGCGAGGAATCACATTGAGCATTCCATTTCGTTTTTAGAATGCAGTGTAGTCCTTGTTTACCGATAAAATGTTACATGCTATATCTATAAAGCTGGTACACTGTACTGCCTTTGTGATGTTACTTGTTCCCTGAGCTTTACTCGTAGCATGCATGTCAGGCGTCATAGCCCCACTACTGCGTATGACAGCATCTCGCAAGACACGTCACTTGATCGTGACTCGGCACTGACTCTCATTCTTTTGCCTCGGAGCTCATGCCTGAGAAGGAAACACAACAGTAAACCCGCGACTATCTGATCATCCTTGCCATGTTCACATAGGATTACAATACCTCTTCTAATTATTTAACTGGCACTTCTGGTGTGCGAGGTGCACAGTTTTTGCAATATGACATAGCCTTCCTTTATATCCCGTTTCATTTCAGGCATTATGCACAGATGTAAAGAATTTTATTTGACTTCATTCAAACAACACAGTTGTAAGTGTATATATTCATTGTTCTGGGCCACAGCCACCACATTTCGATGAAGGCAATATGCTAGAGGCCCGTAAGCTTTGATTTAGGTTCATATTAAAGAACACCAGATGGTGAACATTTTTGAAGCCCTCCGCTATAGCCTCCCTCATAGTCATATGGTGGTTTTGGTATATAAAACCTTAACAGTTATTACTATTTTCTTCTCTCTCTTAGGAGCGAAGCACCTCAGGGCCTCATCGTGCTTCATCTGCTGTTGTCCTGATGGTCGATTTGCTCAAGCACAAGAGAGAGGCTGCCTTCCTCGCTTGAATGCAAGAGAGAGGCCCCTCTCCGGCTTCTTTGCTCCAGCAGCGGGCAGACTTGGTGGATGCAGCTGATAAGCAACAGCGTGCGATAAGCTAAGCGCAGAGGGTTTTATGAAATATTTAATATTCCTGTATTTGTATCATGCTTATTTCTCACCAGAAACAGCCTCTTGTGCATTTTATAGATTTTGTAGACACTTCAATTTCAGGTAGTACATTCAGGTAGATTGCCACTATCCCTCAAGAGGAAGGTATATAACAGCTGTATCTTGCCGGTACTTAGCTACGGAGCAGAAACCTGGAGACTTACAAAGAGGGTTCAGCTTAAATTGAGGACGACGCAGCGAGCAATGGAAAGAAAAATGGTAGGTGTAACCTTAAGAGACAAGAAGAGAGCAGAGTGGACTAGGGAACAAACGGGGGTTAAGGATATCATAGCTGAAATCAAGAAGAAATGGACATGGGCAGGGCATGTAGCGCGTAGACAGGATAACCGCTGGTCATTAAGGATAACTGACTGGATTCCCAGAGAAGGGAAGCGGGTTAGGGGGAGACAGAAGGTTAGGTGGGCAGATGAGATTAAGAAGTTTGCGGGTATAAATTGGCAGGAGCAAGCACAGGACCGGGTTAACTGGCGGAACATGGGAGAGGCCTTTGTTTTGCAGTGGACGTAGTCAGGCTGGTGATGATGATGACATTCAAACCTCGATATAATGATCCCGGATATAATGAATTATCAGCTGTAACAGGGTAAATGAAAGATGTACTTGCAATAGATTTGTGCTAGGAATGATCCTTTATAACAAATTTTTGGTGATAACAAAGCTAATTTCGTCTAACATGCCCCATCGATATAATAAGGTTTGAGTGTACAATAACTACAGGTGCATTTTTGGCAACACAAAATTGTCCAGCATTGTCCTGTGATGTAAAACATGAGCATGATTTTTTCTAGAAAGTACATCTATAAATAATCCTGTTATCTTTTGCCAAGGGTCTTGCTTCCATTCTAGAACCACTGAGTAACAATGCAAGACTAGTACTACACGTGTTTTCACTGAAAATTTTTGCAGTGTTAGTCTGGAGATAGCACCTCGCTTCTTTGCTTGGTATTGTTGACCTTGCACACTGTGTACCTTTATTACAGTTTTGTACACACTTTGTATTTGTTTATGTACTTTTACTAATGGCCTTCTACTGCAACCCACTTTCCCACCTACTTCCATTTATCTTTACACTTAGCACTACCATTAACCTATTCAATTAGTGGCTTTACACACTTTGTACCAGTACAACACTATTAGTCATAAATAATTTTCAATCAACTTCCGTTGATGGTAAAGAAGTTGAAACCACTCATTTGCACTCAACTGTTAAACATGGCGTGGAAGTAGGGGCTGGAGGCGGCCAGCACAAGCCTGTGCGCCAACAGGCTTTGGCCGCCGGCCACCAAGCGCACATCACACAGCTGGCCCTTGAGTTGCATGCAGTGCATGGCCTGGAAGGCCTCGCGCAGGTGCGCCTCGTGCACGTGCTGCCGTTCGTAGCTGCCGTCCCCACCGTTGCCAACGACGCTCAGCAGGCTTCCACCACTGCCACAGTCGCTGCTGTCCCCCAGCGACCTGCACGCAGCAATATGGCCAGCAATGTAGCTGAAGGTCCGATAAAACACTTGTTTGCTCTATAGCTGTACTACACTCAAACCTCAATACAACAAACCCGGATATAATGAAATACTGGTTAAAACGAAGTCAGTGAATGATTGCCTTGCAATAGAAACAGTGTTATGAGTATACCTTTATAATGAATTTTCAGATATAACAAACTTATTTTCGTGTAACATGTAACTCTGTCACAATGAGGTCTGTGTGATATTATTAATTGTTCTTAGGCATTCACCATCTCAATCTCCGTGCGAACACGATTATGTGTAGCTACGGTGCTTCAATTATGCTGTGGGAACAGAAGGTTAGAAAAGAAACTAGCATATTTAAGCGAGGTGACGGAAGTGCTATTGTGGCTACGATGTCTGAGCTGGTTTGCCCTATGAATATTGTTGTTGTAGCCTGAAAAATCTGACTCATACCGACAATGGGCATCGGTCACACAGTATTTTGTGTTGTCACCTACAATAAACTGGCTCACAGCCACTAAGTGCCACATGGTTAATTGCAATGATTGAAAAGCAATAAATAATCCGATACTAAATGCTAGGCAACATTAAAAATGAAGAGAAAACGTGACGTAAATGACAACAAAAGAGTTAAAAAGAGTTCAAAAAGCCATAAGTAAGAGGTTTAAAAATGAAAAAAATGTTTAGTTTATAATATTTACAGTTTATAACAGTTGTCTATAAAGTAAATATGTCCCTGCTGAAGCAACCTCAGACTCTGCCCACTACAGTGCCAAAGATGCAGGAACCTCGTCCCTGATGTTATACACTGTACACATACACCGTAGATTTGCAACCCATGCAAGCCCTATTACAAAATGTTCACTCTCTCGCAACATTTTCCAACGCAGGGTGTGTTACGTACCCCCAACTGTGCATCTGTTAATGTGACAGCCTACCTTTCATGCTACACTTTCTTATTTCCATGCCTGTCATGCAACAGTGCACTCATAACATCCCGTGCTGCATGAGTGGATCGGGTTGCACAACAGCAGCCGACTGCGAGTTGGGAATCGTTACGTTCCGAGCACATAAGCAATAGGCATGCACGTCAGATTCAGAGTGCTAACTGCGATGGTACTATGTGCAACACAATGAGGCCCCGATTCATTGTCGCAATTAATTTTGCTCCACTCGTGTGCTGCGATGGCTTCCAAAGAGGGAGCGTTGTGCACCACTGCACGGAATTAGCTCCTTTGGCAAACGGTGGAGACAAAAGTGTATAAGAAGCCTCAATAAGTGTAAGAAAGTTCTTCCCACGAGAAAAAAAAAAACGGAAAAAGCTTATCACCCTGGAAAGTACCACTGTGGGGCTACTTTCATCCTCCCAGTTGTCGTGGTTTAGTAGCTTTCAGGATTATTTTTTTTGCAAGTACCTATATAAATGATATTTTCATTAATTTCTCTATATAACTTATACTTACTACTTCACCTCTTTTTTTTTTTGCCCTGACGTATGTTTAAGAATATCATACCGCATACTGTGTCCTGTCATTCTGCCCTCCCGTCTTTATTGTCTCCAGTGGAAATGGTCTCCAGTGGGAAGATAATGTCTTATTTATTATAAAGGCCCATTTATTCAAAACTGGCAAGGTTTCACACATGTGCCCAGGAGTCAAAGTGCCCAATAAAGTTGGTTCAAGCCTCCATTCACACTTGTGTAATACAAGGAATCTTTCCCTTGTGTCATATTGCCATGAATGACAGAGCAAACCAAGTCTATCGGATGCCTCGGTTATTTTCCATTACAGTGGCCAACAAACACAAGTGATCGTTGAACTCTTCTAAAATATACAAAAATGATAGCATGCGCAATGCTGGCTTTGTTCAAGAGTGAAGCGAATATGTTAAAAAAGATTCCCTGTGTTGATCTTCTGAACCTTTTAATCACTGCAACTGTCATAACATAGCTGAAGCAGTTGAAAACTGAACCATAAGCATGATATCAATGGCTGAATGCAATGTCTGTCGCATTATAGGTGTTTCAAGTGTCCCAAAGCTTGTGCAGTGTGCTATCAGTCAATGCCAATGCAGTGAGGCATGTGCCTTTTTTCTTTTTGTTTTCTCTATCGAATGTGAACGGAGAGTTACAGACCTGACGTTTGTCAGCCGGTCAACACACACGTGCGTGTTTGTGCCATTTTTGCTTGTCAAAATTTACCCATGACCTGCAGGCAAAAACATGCATGCTATATATATATATATATATATATAATATATGTGCCATAACGTAGCGTAACGACTATTTTGTAGCTGGAGGTGCGAATAATGATGTGCAATGTATAAATTACATAAATGTGTAAAAATAAAATGGCAATAGAAACATACCCGCAAAGTGTTATGTGTGCTTGCACCATAAAAAGTTGCACTGATAATGTGTGGGTGGTGCTTACATGCCACCAACTGCTTCTAGTGACACTAATTCGTGCTTGGACAATATAAGGAAAAGAAAAGTGTACTTTCAAATTTATACTGACATATAACCCAGCAAACTTTTTAAATGTTAGTGAGGTAGCCTGAAATATTATATAGGGTGTTATATTATGAGAAATTTTAGTACAGTGGTTTGATCTGTCAAGTACCGCTGCAACATAGAATATGTCGTTGACCTTGTTTTTTCGCAGCAACATAGAATATTTCGTTGACCTTGTTTTTTGGTACACAAAACAAACAATAAAGAACACTTTGCGGGAGCCATACCTGAATGCGGACTTCAGTCCTGGTTTTTCCTCACGGCATATATGCTAAAAAATAATTCTAAATGTTCAACACAGCCTCCAGCTTTAGAAACTTGTACTGGCTTTACCAAATTATAAGATTTTAATGTACTTAACATTACATATTATGTGTAAAGAAAAATCAAGGCGGTATAAAGAAAATCTGACAGGACATTGTGTGGACTATACATCTTGCTTTTCAAAAAGTGCCATAGGTAATTGAGTAAAAGAATTCTGGCCTTCTTGAGTAGTGTGTTTGTCTGGTACATAAAATTATGATGGAGACTAAAAAATTGAGGTAGCTCACTCAATCAAAAATTTTCTTTGCGGACCGTTCATATACCGCATTTCCCATCATAAAAGGGGCACATGGTAACCGAGTAATAAACACTGCTGCATACCTGGGTCCTTGGTCCGAGTCTTTGAGACTGCCCGGCACTCGATCCCTGGGCAGCTGGGATCCGCGCAGCATCCTCGGTTCGCCTCCGTTGCCTTCGGGCATGCCGGGCGGTGTCAGGCGCATTCCTATGCGAAGACCAAATTGCCAAAGGGAGCAGCCCGCTAGGGCCATGTCCGCGCGATGTACAGGCGCTCGAGCGGCGCTGTTTATGCCGCCGGCCGTGATCAGATACTCGGGCTCATATTGTTTCAGCTCGGTCGCTAGTGCAATCCGATAAGGGGGCAGCGATCAAATAGCGCAAGTTCCGCGGTGGTTTCACCGCTCGCATCACGTACTACTCTACATATAACTGTATCGCTTTCGCGCGCACCTATCAATGCACATGCAGCGTAGCAGATGAAGCACGCACGGGTCTCGGCCGCGCGTTGCATCTGGCTGCGCGCTGATGCCGGAGGACTGGACGTCAAAGAGGCAAAAGAAAAAAACAAAACAGGGGGGGGGGGGGCAACAACGCTGCGGGCAATGACCAACTGCAAAGCAGCTTCCGATATATCAGCGCGCTCGCTTATTCTGCTCGCGCAGCACAGATATGGTGCACATGGTCGCGCTTTCGTTTTCAAACGCTGCGAAAATGTGATTCATTCGCCTAAACTGAAGGGCACGCGTACGCGCGTGCATAGCGCACGGACTACCAGTGCGCGCTCCGAACGTAAACCCCACAGGCCGCACCGCTCAGTTCTTTTTTTTTTTTTCTTTTTTCAGACACCCGCATTTTGGGGTTCCGCCCTCATACCCAGCGTGCATTCGCCGCGATGCGCGGTCACCGGGTGGCGGCGGTTCAATGAACCCCGCGCGCACGCGACAAATGGCCGGCCGCATGCAACGCGTGCGTATTCCCATTCAAACTCGAAGCGCGCGCGTACTGCGGCAAAAGTGAACGTGCGGGCGAGAAAGATGTGCTCACCACGGTGTGTGCAGCAGCCGCCGGCCTCGCACGGGGCACCGGGATATGCGCCGGACTACTCGGTTACCCCAACAACCTGCTGGGGCGTCGTCCTGGCTGCGGAAGCACTTGTGCTCGGCAGAGGCGCGGGTTCAAAGTCCGGCGGCGGTAGTCGACGTTGGCAACACCTGTTTCGATGGAGGGGGCCCCCTCCCTTTCGCAGACACCGCCCAGCGCCGGCGAATCGATCGCGGAGCTGAGCGCGCGGCGCTGCCGTTCACGCAAATGAGTTCGCTTGCGAGGCGCAGCGGCTGCGTCTGTCAAACGCTGTTGCTGTGCGCTGCACGCCACTTTGTGGCTAGGAATGTTCCTCCTCCGCCGCTCTTTGCGACCGTCGCCGGCGCAAGTTCATTGCACCGACGATCACATTACAGACCCGTAGTCCAGGCTTTCAAGCGCGTCGTACACCTGACACCGTGCTCACTTGGTTCCACTGCCGAGCGGCCGGCGCACCGCTCCGCACGCCAACTCAAGCGGCACGCATCCGGCGCGCGCTCGCGTAGACAGGAATACGTAGTAGTGGCAGTACAATGCGTTGCGTTGTACGAAGGACGGATGGCTCCGTTTATTGCTGCTAGCCTTTCGCTGTTTTTTCCTTCCGCCACGGTTCGCCTGCTTCCGACAGCAATCAAGGGGATCGAGCCTGCGGAGGGATAGCGCAATTTATGATACGTCGCGCTGTTGTGTCGCTTTATTTCGCTTTTATTTCCCTCGGCCTCTGTCTGCGTGCCCATCAACGCAGGAAAGCGGTGTCCTTGAATAACTTTACGTCACACCACCGCAGTAACGTCGTCAAAAGGGGCATTACGGGAGACGCAGAGAAAGAGATGAAGGCTTTGTGCATATTCTAGCGGTTTTGTAATGAAGAAATACATCAACCATGACTTCATTAGGTAAAGAAGGGACTGTGGCCACAGTTCTAGTTATCCCCATCCTTTGGATGCTCGCTGAACGATCCACCACTGGGTCCACTACCTCCACACCACGACTTCAGTAGGTAGGTGTTCTGTCACGACAACACCTACCTGACTTCGTCAACCATGCGACAACCTCGTCTATCACATGACCTACTACACTCCTGACCTGCCCAGAGAGCACCTCTTCCAGCGCCCACGTTCTAGTTCATACCTTCTGCCGCTAGGGCCGTAACCTACGAGCGGCGTGGCGCTAGGCAGCACCTGCTCGCTGACGTCATCTTCACTCTTTGTGGTCAAATTTTGACCAACAAAGCACTCGTAGTGCGTATTTATGATCCAAAATTTAGAATTATTCAGAAATAATAATACTAAAAGACATTCAGAATTTTTTTGCAATAAAATGCACGCGACCACGCATAGGCTGCCCTACATCGTGTAAATCTACGGGTTCCCACGTTTGTCAACCAGTGTGCTATAAATACTCAAGCGCTCTGAACACCTTGCTTAACCAGCAATGTATGGAAGAAATAGTCACATATATGCCGCCAGTTCACTGCAGAATGCAGGCATTCTTATACCAGCGCCTACAAAACAACCGTAAAGAAACAGACGAACAGGTTATAGGTAGCGCCACCTACGGCGAGCGATTGAACGAGAGCGGGGACACGCGCTCCCATAGGAACCCCCGCTATCTGAACAGGTCAGGAGTGTAGTAGGTCATGGTCTATCATATCACAGAACACCTAGTGATCATATCGTGCACCATACGTCGTTCTGCCGCCACTTTTTCCCGCTAGATGGCAAGACTAGCAACACAAATTCGATGCAAGTTAACTGTTTCATACGTCCACAACCGAGTAATTGTTTACAATTTCTCCATACCTTACTCACACCAGTGCCTTCTCTATAACTTTTAGTGCCTAGTAGAACACCCTCTCGCGGCCGTTGGCGCTTACGTTTCTCCCGCTCGCCGTCAATGCGTCGTGGCGCTGTGCAAACAGGGTCAGAACCAAAAAGCAAACCAAAAAGCACTATCGGTTAAGAAGAAAGTGAAGGAAACGGAGACTGACATGTGAAGAATGGGCATGATTAAGAAGTCCGCACTAGAGATCTGTCGAACTTTTAAGCAAGAAATTGCCAAGGAAAGGATCTATGATAATACTCGGGGTAGTTATCTACTGTTTGAGGCCAGGACGGGAGTACTGCGAACCAAGACATATCGGGCCAAATACGAAGGGGTAGACACAGTATGCAGTGCGTGTGAAGAGGAAAAAAAAACTGCCGAACACTTGATAATGTTCTGTAAAGGGCTTCACCCTTATGTTCAAGATGATGGCGCAGAGTTTTTCAAAGCACTGGGGTTTAGGGACCGGGAGGGCAAAATAAACTTTAAGCGGTTAGACTTAACTAGAAGGAGGTTATCTGATTGGTGGCTAAAGTCAAGGCACGAGTGAAAATTAAACTCTTCACTGCAGAGTACGAATCCTCAAACTCACTTTTTAAGGGGAAAAAATAAATATAGTTTTTGGTTCATTAGGTATTACGGCTTGGTAGCGCTAGCCACCGCCCGATCTAAAGGGTACAGCCATATCCATCCATTCATCAAGGCAGGAGTAAAAATTAAACCCTACACTGCAAAGTACGAATCCATCCGGGTGCTCTGCAGGTAGTGCTGGTGCGGGCGTGGCCTAGAGCGCTTGTTTGCTTTGTTGTGCCTTGACACGTGCGATTGGGTTTGGCGAGTTGAATGCGATGGAAGTTTTTTTTTTTCTTTGTCATGACCACGTACCTTGCATGACTTGCTGCGAATCAAAATTGCTGCGTGCATGTTTTCCCTGATAATATAGAAAAAATGAATGTTGGAAGAGCTGTTCAGTTCCTCTTAAAAGCGTGACGGCTGCTTTAGAGTACTTGAAAGGTCAAATTGGGCATACATGCTCCAAATCATTTTCCCATGCAGGCCCAACCATTACCTCCATGAAGAATTTTCACCGCTGGTTTGTACTGCACGACACAAGCAATACTGTGCAGCACATATATCAGAATTTTTCTGATGCTCGACACTATGACGACGTTGAAGATCCTAGGATCGAATGGCTTGAACTCATCTTTCCATTGTATTTGGATGGACTGAAGAAGAGGTGCAACCATCCGCGAGAATTTCTTACGAAGGAGACGAATGAGGCTGTTCTCGTCACCACTTACTCTACAGTGGCATGTATAAGAAACCTGCTCACAGATGAGAGCTTCTTCTTTGTTCTTACACGCCAGTTCAACAGTGACCCAATAGAGTCATTGTTTGTAACATTGAGGATGTCATCAGGCACAAATGACACGCTGGATGTTCGTGCTGCACTTTCGGGTCTAGAAAAAATCCCGAAGACCAGAATCACTGCGACTAGTGCAGCATCAAATGTTGCTCATGCTGAGAGTTCAACATCAGTGCTTCTACCTGCCAGTGCTTCAAGTTCGCAACCGTCGTGTACTTTGTCCGTGCCGCTTCCTTCTACTGCAAACACAAATGTGAAAACACCACCTTCTATGAAAAATGCAGTTGTGGAATTGCAAAGGCTAACCGCTTCTGTGTTGCCTCAGTACCTGCCATCTCTTCAAATATCGGCCACAGCATATGTAGGGGGCTACATTGCCCGTGTGTAGAGTGAAAAAGTGAACTGTGAAAACTGTGTCTCTGTGTGTTCGAAGCCAGCCAGCAACCAGCCGCTCCTGCAGCTGACACGCCACCAGGACCGAGGTGGTTTGCTGTATCCATCTGACCAGATCCTTTTTGTCCTTGATACTTTGCGAGCTTTTGCAGACTGTGCGCTCAAAGACAACCCGACTTTGGCAAAGCCACTCAGTACCTTGACAAAGTACACAATTCCAGCCCTCTGTGAATCAAGGCTCCTTAAATGCCACAGTGATGCCAGCTATGACCACAGGATGCGACTCATGAACATCATATGTATTTACTTCCTCAGGCCACTCCTCTCGAACTATGCGTTTAATGTGACTGACAAGCAGGATGCTTGCAAATATTTCGCGAGGAAGCCACTTTCAAGGAAGTATGTAAGGATTTGAGAAAGGTTGTGTCCTTGTGTATTATGCGATATTTTATTTCGTCAACAAATATTTTCATTGCAAGCCATTCTATGCAGCGCTGTGATAAATAAATATTTTCTTATGCAATTTATGATATTTTTTTCTTGTCAGCGAATGTTTTAACCTTATGCTATTGTATGCATGGCTCTGAAAAATAGTTTTGTGCAATTTATGATCCTTTTTCTTTTCAACAAAAGTCTCACTCTTAGGCCAATGTATGCATGGTTGTGAAATATTGTTTCCTTGTGCAGTTAACGTTTCTTTAATTGCCACCAAATGTTTCACTATTAGGCCAATGGATGTAAGGGTGTGAAAATCATTGTGTGTGTAATTTTATATATATTTAATCTCTGTGCGCAAATGTTTTAACAGCGGGGCAGCATATGTACGGCTGCGAGAAAGGTTGCTTTCTTCCAATAATTTTTTTTCCTTGTCACCTGGTGATTTAATCCTAGGCAGCAGGTTGGACCCTGGACAGAGAAACAGCACGCCTTTTTCTTAATGTTGGGTTAATATTTAACAAGATATTTTGAATTGGGACAACAAATTGGTTCAGTTGGGTTTGGTTAATGGTGGAACGTAGACTGATTTTGGATCGGGTTTTGTATAAACTTGCTCCGTGGCCGAGCGCCAAGTCAGCAACTGCGGGTTTTGCCAAGTCTTGTGTTTGTTGCAAGCGAGCTCAAGAGCTTAGCCATCGAGTAGGCCTTGCTTCTACTGATCATTGTCAGCATCTCAAGAAACCCTAAAGTCGAAAAAATAGTGACACGAAATTAGCAGCCGCACCTGCGCAACTGATGCGTGGGCAGCGAGCGAAAGACCGCGAAACCCTATTTGGGTGACGGCGCCTGGCGGTGAACGGTTGTACTCGCGCCGACGGTCGCGCTTTTTGTGCTCCTCCCCATCCACCAGGCACTGAAAGTTATAGAGGAGGCACTGCTCACACGCGCACGCTTTCTGCTCTTGGGGTGTCTTTCCGTGAGGCGCTCCAGTTTACTAAAATGAATTGTTTAAATAAATGTGCGCGCCTGTGTAGGTTGTTACTTAGTGACGTTGCTTCTAAACCATCTGTGATTAGGTCTACAACTTCCAGGTAACTTTCATTCAGCCTGAAGCGGGAAGCCTGTCATGTAACTCCACTTACCGAAAACACATGACGTTGTAGAACATGGTTTCAGTGTTACGCATCTAGTTCTCACCCGTTCTTTCACGGCCGCGTGCGTGTATTTTCTTTTTCGCAGGATCGCACAAACACCCTGTAGCGCGTCTCTGCACACTTCATGCGTGCAGCGAGGCCTGATGGAGTTTTTCGAGCCCAAAGATAACTGGGGTGCCGACGAAGTTCGGTCAGGTAACGACTTTACTTTTCGTGGAAGTTTAAAACCTGTTGGAAGTGTTCCAGGCAGTTCAAGTGGAGTCGCAGATGGCTGCCAAAGTTAAAAGAAACTTGGAAATGAATAGCCGGGCTCCAGTGAACGAAATAAACACTTAATATTGATAGCGTCGTTGAGAGTGCGTACAAATAGAAAATCGGCACACTTCTACAATAGACGTTAACATTTCATTAAGGCGATTGGGTGCACTGCGAGCAAGTGTTTGCGTTGAGTATTAAAGGGCCCGTGAACCACCCATAGGTCGAAAGTCCGTTGTGGGGAAATTGTGCACGAGAGTACGACGAACACGGAGCCGTGAGAATTTTTCAAAACGGTGCTGTAATAGCGGAGTTAGACGCGTTTTATTATGGAAACGCGTTTGATTATCTCATTAAGAAGCGTCAAGTCATGAAAATCTCAAGTACAACAGACAAAATAGAACTGGCAGAGCTTTCGAAGTTGATTAATAGGCGTAAGGTATGCGATGTAAGAAGGTATAACATGGAGATAATTGAACACGCTCTGAAAAACGGAGGAAGCATCAAAGCAGCGAAGAGGAAACTTGGGATAGGCAAAATCGAATGTATGCACTAAGGTACCAAGAAGGCAAAATAACTACCAATATGGATAGAATAGATAAAATAGCGGAGGAGTTTTACAAAGATCTGTACAGTAGCCGGGACAACCACGACCTTAATACTATAAGAACTCGTAGTAACCCAGATGACACCCCACCAGTAATGATAGAAGAAGTAAGAAAACCTTTGGAAAGCATGCAAAGAGGCAAACCTGCTGGTGAGGATCAGGTAACATCAGATCTGCTGAAAGATGGAGGACAGATTGTGTTAGAAAAACTAGCCACTCTGTTTGCGAGGTGTCTCCTGACTGAAAGAGTACCAGAGTCTTGGAAGAATGCTAACATCATCTTAATACATAAGAAAGGAGATGACAAGGACTTGAAGAATTACAGGCCGATCAGCTTGCTCTCTGTAGTATACAAGCTATTTACAAAGGTAATTGCTCACACAGTAAAGAAAACATTAGGATTCAATCAACCAAAGGAACAAGCAGGATTTCGAACAGGCTACTCAACAATCGACCACATTCATGCCATCAATCAGGTAATAGAGAGCATAATATAACGAACCACTATACATAGCCTTCATAGATTACGAGAAGGCGTTTGATTCAGTAGAAATATCAGCCGTCATGCAGACACTGTGGAATCAGGGTGTCGATGAAGTATAAACATTTTTGAAGAAATCTACAGGGGATCAACTGCTATCATAGTGCTTAATAAAGAAAGCAACAGAATACCAATCAAGAAGGGTGTAAGGCAGGGGGACACAATCTCCCCAATGCTATTCACCACATGCTTACAGGAGGTTGTCAGAAGCCTAGAATGGTAACAGTTAAGGATAAGAGTTAATGGAGAGTACCTTAGTAACCTGCGCTTCGCTGATGACATTGCATTGCTGAGTAACTCAAGGGACGAATTGCAACTCATCATTGTGGAGTTAGACAAAGAGAGTAAAAAGGTGGGTCTTGAAATTAATCTGCAGAAAACGAAAGTAATGTACAACAACCTCGGAAAAGATCAGCGCTTCGAGATAGGTAATAGTGCACGTCAAGTTGTAAAAGACTATGTCTACTTAGGGCAGGTAATAACCGCAAAGCTGAACCACGAGATTGAAGTGACTAGAAGAATAAGAATGGGGTGGAGCACATTTTGCAAGCATTCTCAAATTATGACAGGTAGATTGCCACTATCCCTCAAGAGGAAGGTATATAACAGCTGTATCTTTCCGGTACTTAGCTACGGAGCAGAAACCTGGAGACTTACAAAGAGGGTTCAGCTTAAATTGAGGACGACGCAGGGAGCAATGGAAAGAAAAATGGTAGGTGTAACCTTTAGAGACAAGAAGAGAGCAGAATGGATTAGGGGACAAACGGGGGTTAAGGATGTCATAGTTGAAATAAAGAAGAGGAAATGGACATGGGCCGGGCATGTAGAGCGTAGACAGGATAGCCGCTGGTCATTAAGGGTAACTAACGGGATTCCCAGAGAAGGAAAGCGAGTTAGGGGGAGACAGAAGATTAGGTGGGCAGATAGGATTGAGAAGTTTGCGGGTATAAATTGGCTGCAGCAAGCACAGGACCGGGTTAACTGGCGGAACATGGGAGAGGCCTTTGTCCTGCAGTGGACGTAGTCAGGCTGATGATGATTATCGAAACCGTGACGACCACACTTTTCGCTCTCTCCTGCGCTTCC
This sequence comes from Rhipicephalus annulatus, assembly GCA_013436015.1. Lineage (NCBI taxonomy): Eukaryota > Metazoa > Arthropoda > Arachnida > Ixodida > Ixodidae > Rhipicephalus > Rhipicephalus annulatus. The sequence continues at coordinate 279,238 of WOVY01009798.1, forward strand.
CTCCGCTGGTATGCTTTCCCACGCCGCTTTGCCCTCTCACTTAATGCCGCTCCCAATCTCACATAGCATATGTCATCGCTGACGCGCTGCTTGAAACACTGTCTACTTCTGGCTGCCGCAACTCCAACCGTCGATTCCGTCAGTTGCGTACTTGTTGGTGAACTGTGGCTGCCATAATCGAGCTGGTATGGAACCTGCCTTGCGTGCATGCCTTCAAAGGATTGCCAAAGCAATGGACCTGTACAGGGACATGACGTGCCCCACACGCACGCAGGCAACCCGATGAACAAGCAGCGTGGACAGCTGCTTGCAGACTGACCGAAAGTCGTAGGCTCTTGCTCGACAGCATATTTGGCATATTTGGCTCTGCTTGCCAAAGATGTGGAACAGTGCGTCACGCGGAAGCCCAAAAGTCCCGGAAAGGAGGAGTGATTGCTTCTTGGAATTTGTGGCACACCAGTGGCTCATAATTCTGATTCTGCCACTTGCAGAATCGTTGATCGCAATAGTATTCTGCACATGATACGTGCGTTTACTTGAAATGTGTGAAAAAATATTGGAGGTTGTTTACGGGCCCTTCAAATGCTTATTAAAGTGTACTTTGTTTTGATCCAACCATAAGACAATTTTTTTTCGTAATGTTAGTGCAACAGAGCTGTGTACCAACAATACGCTGAATCAATTGCTTCGTATGATTTGCTTTCGAGATTTTGCGTTCATTTGTTTCAGATTTTTTTTGAAGATGTGAATGCATATTCGGAAAACACACCTTGTAAATTTAATCACCAAATGGAATGGCTTCACGAGCAGAGCTCGGGAAGGGGACATTACATGAGTGCAGTCAAACCTAGTTGTAATTTATGTAGCATCGGGACCATAAGTTAATTTGTTACATCGAATATTCGCTGTAACAGTGGATGTCAAAATCAGCCATAGCGAATTGGCAGTCTGGCAATGTTATGTACAAAAACGTATAAAAACAATAAAAGACACGGTCTGACAACGGATCAATATTCGTATGGTGTAGCCTGTCTTCAATGCTGGAAAAGTTGTGCGATCTTTCGTTGTCACAATAACTTCCAGTGCTTTCCCGTTTTGTTCATGCAACCAGTCAATTTCAGAAGCTTGTGTCGCACAGTGCAAGAAATTAAATAAAAAACTCAACTTTTTAAAATTAACAAACGAAATGTTTTGACTTGTTCTTCAATATTTATTTTTTCTTCTTGATTTCAACTATGATATCCTGCTTACATAGCGTGTAAACAGGATAACCACTGGTCATCAAGGGTAACTGGCTGGATTCCCAGAGAAGGCAAATGCACGAAGGTGAGATGAAAAGTTAGGTGGGGCCAATGAGAATGAAAATTTGGCAGGTATAACGTGGCAGCAGAAAGCACAAGACCGTATTGGTTGGCAGAACCTGGGAGAGGCCTTTGCCCTGCAGGCTATTGATGATTTTTTTTCTATGTACCCTTCAAGACAAGAGCCTCGTGCAGAAAAAACATATCCTCATTACAGCCTATTTCACGGCACTTCTCACATTTTCTGTTTTGTTGTAGTATGAATCAATGTCACTGAAATGAAATGGTACTAGCTGTAGTTTGTATTAGTTTGCTATATCAGATATTTCACTGTATGAGTGTGTGTTTTAATGAGGTTCCACTGCACTATTGTGATTTCCCTTGGGTTATTTTGTACGGATACATCTCTTGTCAGTTGCCGAAACATCATAGATTGTTTTTAACACACGCCGGCTAGGCGAAATCGGAACCCGCGTGTTCTCTTGCAGAGTATTTTTCTTGGTACAGATATAAAGGCCAGCTGTGGTAATGTGACAATTTCTACGTTTGAACTAGACTTTTGTTGCTGTTGACTAGCTTATCGCATTTCGCTGAAACTAAAAGGAGAACTAAGAAGGTGAAAATGTTTTTTTCTCACTATGAAATGACTCTTTTGCTACTCCAAAATCATTGCACTTGCCACAAAAATGATTGGTAAGCAAAAAAAAAGAGCAAAAAAATGCAAGTGGCGATATTATCCTGAAGTTTCTGCACCAAACGCCATTATGTCATGTATTTTCACAGCTTCTAGTTACAACGTGGTTCCCAATCGATAAAAATAAAGTACATTGTCCTCTGAGGGGGACATAGACTCAACAAGTTTCAGAAAGTTTTGTTGAGTTCAATGGCATAAATTATGCAGGGGGGGGGGGGGGCAAATCAAGGATGTCCGGATTCCCTTGTGAACAGCCTGGGGGGAGGACACCCGTTGCAAGTGTCCCCCCTTGAAATTTGGCTTTAGGATGTCATATATTGGAGTCAAGTATGACACAATTGACTTTTATTTGAGGCTGATTAATTTTTCAAGTGTACTTGTATTCAATATTCTTCAGCTGTCTGAGACTGGAAATCGCAAAGCAGCTAGCCTAGTTAGCCTGCTTAGAAGAGTGCGATTGCTAGAGCTTGGAAACCACGTTCGTTTTTCAAACTTTATTTCAATGCGTGATTGAATTCTTATGAAAATAAAATGCAACCCAGGTTTAAAAAACAATATGGCCCCCATTGTCTGATTTGTGTCTGCCCTTGTGATTTTCTGGATTTATGCCACTGGTTGAGCTAATATTGAGAAAACACGTAAAATGCACTTTGAAATCCATGACGTGACGCACGGAGATCACGACATGAAGCCTAAGAATGAAACTTCGACCTTGATTTTGTTCTCTGTTCTCATGATGGCTGGACTGTGAGATTCTATACAACTCTTTAGTACCTTCGTAAAATAAGTTTGCAGGTCCCAACAAGCAGTGTCATTTGACTACTGAGTGAGCAAGCTGGACACTACGGAATTTCTCAGCGTGTGATTGTGCAACTTGTGAGTGTAGATGGAAATCACCTGAATGATCTCTCCAGGTTGAAATTGATGATGAGAAAGTTCTCAAAGTACAATTTATCACTCTAAACCCATTTGTTGTATCTCTTTAGTGTCCTTTTAAAGGGGCCCTTCAACACTTTTTGCGCATGGTCAGAAAATGCTGCCGATTGGTAGTAGAGGCTCTCGACAACACGCTAGCCGAATAATATAGCACAGCACGTAGCCTGGAATTCATAATAAATTATCGATGTCAGCTAAAAATTGCTTTCTCTTCTTTTGACAAATCACGCAATATGCCAAAAAAAATCACACATAGCAAGCCCATCTATCAGTCATTGGCTGATTTGAACATGGCGCGCTTGCTAGTTATAGAGATCGCCGCAGGAGACCGCTACTCGTCCTTGCGTGTGTGCACATCACACTGGAAAGGCCACGCATTCGAAGAAAAAAAAGGAGAAAAGTTCTCAAGGTCAAGAGGCACGCGTGACGTTTTTCTGTGGCCCTGCCATCCCTCCCTGCTTAGCTTCCAGTGCTTTCGTCAGGACGGGAGAAGAAAGAATGCAATTGCAGCATGGGACCAACCTCTCCACTCGCACTGGACAGATTCTTAAAACTTTTGCGGCATTGAATTCGTGAGGCAGTAAGCTCTTCCAGGGAACTCATTCCATCGTTTCTTGAAAAAGGGATTCAGGACCACTTTAGGTAGAGGTAGACAAGAACGGCAATTGCAAACGATATTTTGTTCATCATGCTTCTTAGTCTGTGAAAATGAGAATGAAGGGAACTAGACCTTTTTGAACGATGAAGATGTTGAGAAATAATTGGTGCCAGAGGGTGGTCTAAGATTCTTACACAACTGAAGACCGGAGAGTAGGGCTATCTACTACTTCTTGGACAGTTAACCTTCTAAGGATGCTGTAAAGAAAAAAAAAAAGAAACATGCAAAAAAAGGCAGATTGTCTTTTTTGTGTAAACGATTCTCAAAATAGCTGAATTATGAGATTTTGTCTCAACTCTTTCGTTCCTTCATGAAAGAGGTCTGCAGGTCCCAACAAGCAATGCCCTTTGACTGCTCAGAGCAAGCAAGCTGGATGCTGCGAAATTTTTTGACAAATGATTGTGCAACTGCGGATAGAAACCACCAGAATGATTTCTCCAGGGTGTCCAGGTACAAAGGTGTGCAGGGGGTTATTACGGTGTCTTTAGGCAGAACGTGGTGCCTTCAAACTGGTACTGCGTCTAGATGGACACCAATACTATCATGACCGCACTATACGCAGGGTTGCAGCCAAGGCTATTGCTGGCATAACACGTTAGTACGGTTGTACATTGAAAGCCCTAATGTCACAAAAAGAAGGTATAAGTTGTGAGCAAATTGAACGATGCCAATTCCGACCTCATCTTCTCGTCAACTAGCGAAGATTTAATTTATCTTTCAGTGTGTTCTTCTAGCATATGACTGTGTGAAACATTTGAAAGTAATGGTGTTGTAAAGTTATGGCAAATTAAAGATTGGGCTTATATGCACTTGAATTTCTTACCAGGCATTCCGCAAAAGGGAATGATAACATGCATGAAAGGAGACGTATAAATTGTATACATCATTGGCCAAGAGATCTTTCTTAACGTTCAAGTTATAGTAGTGTAGGTAGTGTTATAATAAGGAGGACCGTCGGACATTCGTCTGCAAGTGACACTGTACATAGAAACGTCAGAGTGGCTTCTCGATTCACATTCTTTCAAAACTAAATTTCTTCGTAACATTTCAGAAGTGACAAGAGCGAAGCTTGGGCTAGTTGGTGCGTAGTCATATTGTGAAATTTTTTCAGTGCGCGAACATAGGAAAAAAGGAACAGGGTAGACAGAAAGAGCACTGACTTACAACTAACTTTATTTTACAGAGTGGCAAGAATATATATGCCTAAAGAAGGATGATTACAGAACATCAAAAAATAAAATACAGACCTAATCAATGCGCCAGTATCAAAGCACGTGTGACGGGCCCTCTATTGACTCAAAGCCCGGCCAGGTAATCACGTTGTGCCTGCAATAAAGCAACCGATGAGGCGCTCACAAATTTATCACCTAGCGAGTGCCATCTTACGCATTTATCACCCAAGGGGAAAGATGAGATTTGTCTGGTTAAGCTTAAGAAGCGTGCGAAAACTCTTACCGGGGCCCTGGGATTTCAAAAGCTTTCAAAGGCGATAGATAGCTGCAAGAAGTTTAGCCTTGACCAGTTCTTTTCTGTGAGAACTCACAAAATTGACTGCCCATTGCGGGTCATTGTAACAGAAAGGGGGACCTGGCAAAAGTCAGTAGCACTTTTCTTGCAGGAAAAGCTCAAAAATATAACAATAGACCCTCTTTTGGTCAAAAACTTTGACGCTGTCATTGACATTCTTGGGCGAGCTAACACAGGGCTGCAGGCAATGTCTGTGGATATTAAGGACTTATTTTACTCTTTGCTGCATGACCTACTACTTAAATGTATAGAGTAATCCATAGACAGTTTTGGATCATCAGCGTTCCAAACACGTGCTGGAATCCATAACAGCAGCCTGTTCGAATTACTCAGTTTTTATTTGAAGGCCACCTTTGTATCACAGGATAACAAAAACTACCTTCAAAAAAGTGGAGTATGTATTGGTTCATGTTTGGTACCCATACTCAGTGACATATTTTTAGCACATCATGATCATGTCTTGCGAAACAAGCTTGACGACACAATAGTTTTCATAGTTTGCCATTTTGTTGACGATTATTTAGTGTTGCTGAAATGTGATAGTCAAAATTTACAGATCATTTCCTCCGACATTTTGACTGTTTTCCAAGAGGGCTTGATACCACTTGTTCTAACGTATGAACCGCCCACTGATAACCTGAAATTTGAAGCTTTTGCTAGAATCCTTGCATGTTTGCTGGATATATGAACCAAGAAGTGGCAAGCCATTTTTGCCTTTCAGTTCAACTCGCTCAAAATTGTTCAAGCGGAGTATTGCTAACCTCTGCCTTGCCAACGTCTTAAAGAAGTCCTGCCCCTACATGGTACACCGCAGCTTTGCTTTATAAGTGGAGCATCTAACCAAACCTGGTTACTCCACACATGTTCTCCTTTTGATGGTGGAAAAGTTGGTCACTGTGGTGAAGCAAGGTGACAAACCGGATAAGCAAAACAGTGTCAGAGTCACACAGGCTAAAAAAGATTGCTCGAGCCGCCAAGGTTCTTGTGGTTTTTCTGCACCGGAAAATTTTCAGTGACATTGCAAACAGATTACCACACCTCGTGCGAATTCTGCCCCGTGCTCTGTTGTGCACAGGTCACGTTACGTCCCATGCGCAGTGGGAGTCGTCTACTCAATTCCACTGACGTGTGGATGCGTCGTATGTCGGCCGAACAGGCAAGTGCATAAATGACCGCCCTCGAGAACACCGAGACAATGTGCACAGTGAAGTACAAGGGCACCTTGGCATTTATTGCCGAGGTTGTGGGTGCACTCCCCTTTTTGATCAGTGCTTTATATTGGCAAGGCATAGGAATCAGCTTACCTGAGAAATTATTGAAGCAGAAAAAATTCACTCGCTTGGTGATAAATGCATAAGCACCTCATCGGTTGCTTTATCACAGGCAGAACATGATTACCTGGCTGCACTTTGAGGCAATAGAGTACCCGTCACACGTGCTTTGATACTGGCACATAGATTAGGCGTGTATTTTATCTTTATGTTCTGTAATTATCCTTTTTAGGCATATATATTCTTGCCACGCTGTGAAATAAAATTAGTTGGCAGTCAGCGCTCTTTCTGTCTACCCTGTCCTTTTTTTCCTATGTTCGTGTGCTGAAAAAACCTGCAAATATTTCAAAAGTGATTGCTAGAGCGGAATAGTTTATGGCAATCCTTAGATGTTTTCAGTCCCATAGTGCCAGTACTGGCTGATAAGTAGTACGATTTCATTTATTTGAAAGCATGGTCTCGTATTTTGATTGTTTGGGGATTTTTTAGGCATATATATATTCTTGCCACGCTGTGAAATAAAATTAGTTGGCAGTCAGCGCTCTTTCTGTCTACCCTGTCCTTTTTTTCCTATGTTCGTGTGCTGAAAAAACCTGCAAATATTTCAAAAGTGATTGCTAGAGCGGAATAGTTTATGGCAATCCTTAGATGTTTTCAGCACCAGAGTGCCAGTACTGGCTGATAAGTAGTACGATTTCATTTATTTGAAAGCGTGCTCTCGTATTTTGATTGTTTGGGGATAAACACATGGCAGCTTTTAAACTGGTTCGCTTTAGTTCTATTAGAATATGCCATAGGACACACTCAGTGATGAAAATAGTCCCCTGGAGACCCATTTGACTTTGTAATGAGGTGGTGATGTTGCATGCATCGTTCCCACTCATAATTCATTCTTGCCTTCATTCTGTGGAATGAGATTAGTACATTTAGTATAATTTTTTGCTTTATTGTCTCTTTCATGACACGGGTGAAATATGGGCTACGTTAGGTTAGTTCAATCAGCTTTTGTGTGCCTGTATCGAATAGCATGTGCTGTACTGCTTGCATTACCAGAAGCTTGAATATCTGGTGATATTAGTAGTTAGCCCACTTTCTGCAAGACTCAGTATGGTGCTAATGGCATTGCATAAACTGATTCTTTTGTGGACAGGAAAGTCATGGAGCAAGGATGAGCTGCGAATCAAGAGCAACTCGGATCTTCACAAACTTTGGTAAGTGTTGAGCAGCGCTGTGAGCTCATGGTCTTGAGTTGTTAGCTCAGCTTTTGCTGTTTTCCTGTGTGGCAGTAGTTGTTGGTGCAAGCAGAGAAAGGGGGAAAGAGACATCTTTCGATAGTCAAGTTTTCAACCCACCACTCACACAATAGTCTCGTGGTTACGGGGCTCGATTGCTGACCCAAAGGTTGTGGGATGGAATCCCGGCTGCATTTCAGCAGACATGAAATGCTAGAGGCCCATGTACTTAGTTTTAGGTGCCTGTTAAGGAACTCAAAATATTGGAGAATTTCTGAAGCCCTAGACTACAGTGACCCTCATAATCAAACCATGGTTCTGGGACATGAATCCCAACAGTTATTATACTAATATTTTTCAATCCACATAATACTTGGATATAGGTGTATGTTAAAAAAAACACCAGGTCAGTGAAATTAATCCAGACGCTTTCACTACGGGCTGCTTGATAATTCTTTCACGGTATTGGCTGCTAAAACCCGAGAATTCAGTTTTGCGTTGTACGATCACTTGCTGTGGTGGTTTTGTGATTAGCTCAGGGGCAGATCCAGCCTCTCATTTTGGAGGGGGGGCAGTTGCCTTAAGTAACACCACAAAGAGAGAGGTGTGGTCATGACTTTTTGTTTATACTTACGAAAAAACCCCTTCGTAGCATAAATACTGTTAATGGGTGCTCACAGTGCTTTCACTCATTTCTCCTTTTTTGTGATAAGAAGTGGACTACCAGCACTTAAAGGGGTACTGACTCAAAATTTCGGGGCCAAGATAGCCTGCGGGGTCGATTCTCGTGAAAATTCGTATATCATCTCCAAGATATTAACAGAGAATATAGCTTGGAAGATATTTTAAATTAATTTTGAAGTTTGCGTGAGCGACCGACTCCATAGCGCTATAGACACTCTCGGAGGTGACCCCCTACTTCCCTCACGGCACCACGCTGCAGTGAACAAAACAAGTTATGATGACGTCATAGCTACCATTTTTCTTTCGCCGCGTTAGTTCCCGAAGTCAATATTTCTCGGCGGCTGGTCGCGAGTGCTTGGCCGTGCGCACGCTTAGGAAGTTTTGTGTTTGGTGACATTCCAGTGCCGTTTCCTGTTCGAAAGTAATTCTCGATGTGGATTGTGCGGAATCGCATCACAGTTCTGTGTGCTGATGTGGTCAAGAGTTGCACACGCTAGGTGGCGGCAGTTGCACCCAGTTTATGGAACTCTCTCAAACCGAAACTGAAACTGATCGATAACGAGGGGCCTGTAAGTAATTATCTATTGCGTGCTGCAGCAAATAATGTGTCGTGTCATGACTAACAGCCCTACAGCAACGGATTGCAGCAGAAAAACACGAGGCCGAATTTTTTGTGTCAGTGCCTCTTTAAGAGTTGGAGAAGGGGTGCTGACGCAGCCTTTGGGGGAAGGGGCAATCACATTGCTGTCCCCCCACCCTTGAATCTGCCACTGATCTAAGGTGTTATAAAACACAAGGGTGCAAAAATTTGCCTACCTCTGTATTATCTATTTTCTATAGTAGCTTGTAATAACTTAAAATCTGATTTTTGACTTCACAATTTAATACATCGTGTGCTGGAAAACATAATGGTATCAACAACACTGAAAATTCTTTTTCACTGTTTTGGAGCTCAGTACAGTTTTGTTTTTTTACTGTTGGTGGCTTTGCATGATTTTGACGTTTTCGTATAACATGTAGCTGGAAGCTTTTTTCTCTTTGCGGCTCTCTGTAGGTACATCCTGCTGAAAGAAAAGAACATGCTCCTCACCATGGAAGAGGCCGCGAAGCGTGAAGTGGAGCTCTTCCCAAACCCTGAGCGCATCGACAAGGTTAGTCTAGACACGCAAGTGTGCTACTATGAGTAGCCACATACAACCAGCTTCAGCAGCATGCAGTGTGTTCAATCAGCATGCAGTGTGTGCCGGTGTTTCCCATTGTAAGATCACTTGCAGTGGGCACCAAGAGACAGAAAAACAAAAAAAGTGGCCTGGCTAAGGTAATTCACCGCATTGTTTTGAGATTTGTTTGCTGAGGCACTAGTGCTACCAAGCCTGGAACCACCGGGCATGTAGGAAAGGGTGTGCCAGCTCCAGAAGCATCGTTGAAAAACTGCATTGGAATGCAGCTTGCTGTAAAGTTCTCCTTCTTCTGTCTCTCATTCCTCATTCATTGAGATTTTTTCGTTAGTTGTCTTCGTGTTACGTGCCACGACAGAACATGCTTTGCAAGAAAAATGTGGCACTTGAAACTAATTTTGAGATAAAATTTAGCATTTGTTGATTAATGCAATTAAATCTTGATACATCATCAGCTATTTATCGGGCTAACTATTGCCTTCTCCATTTTTAGTGGACCGGTAGCAAGTAGTCGGATTTATCCAATTTTCATAGTGCATACCTGTTTACGATGGACTGTGATGGCGACGTGACACATCTACGAGCCAATACCCTGCGATGCTTTGCTCCTAAAAGGCTTGCTATGAACTGTGTTCCTGACCAAAGGCACTGAAATTTTGCAAGCGTGTTTGAGAATACCCAAGGATTGATCTATATAATGCAGATTATGAGCAAAAATTAGGTGTCATGGTTCCTTTAAACAGCTCTGCAAACAAATCGTATTTGGGAGCCTCAAATACAGTATAGACCACTTATACACTAACTGCTTATAGTGGAGAACTGGTTCCAATGCGGTCTTTTTTCGACTTTCGTTTACTTTTCATGGAACCGCACGTATAAGCATACCGCTTATTGTGCAGTCCCCCGAAATGAAAGACAGGTTATAATGCGCTTGCCAGAAAAGATTTGTGACAATCGCGGTAGAGAGTGCGCATCTAAAAAAATGCGCCGCTGGGAGCGAGTGATGAGGTGGTTACGGAAGAAGGGACGCGTTGGGAAGGAAAGAAAAAAAAGAGCCCGGCATGCTGCGCAGCCTTGCCGCCTTTGCACCAGCGCGGACGCGGCTGCAGATAAGGACGGGATCGCACATGTGATCCTGTCCCTATCAACAGTTTCCTGCTGAGAAATGCATTTTCGTTTTTGAGCTTGCTACAGATATCAGGTTTGCTACCTCGTCTGTAGATTGAAAAACCTTTACAGTTATTTGACATGAACTTTCACTTATTCTACCAGTACGTGTGTGGTCTTTTGTGAGTTTGGCAGGTTTGTGAGCTTGGCAGGAACAGTGTGCCTGGCAGGAACAGCATGCGTGACGCAAACTTCGCATCACGCACACTGTTCTTGGTTTAGTGCTTAAGTGCAATCTTCTCGACGACAGATCTTAATGTCTTGGACAAACGTCCTGCTACAGCATTCTGAACAGCAGTCTAGATCTAATCGGCATTGGATGTGTTTGGGTAGTGATCACGTGCTATTCATAGGCTGCTGTACGGAATGAACGAAGCTTGTTGCGGAGGCTGCAATTGACTGGAAGGAATGCATATCAATGAAAACGAGGGCGGCACATGTAGCGCTCGAAAGGTGATAGTTTGTGATTCGATTGCGATGTCTTGAAATTGGGTGCACGCCCTTCAAATCAAATTATATTGGCGTCTTTCAGCATGTGAAATTCCGTATGAAATTCGGAATCGTGTCTGCGTAATGTGAATAATCGAGGTGGTTTGACAAGTAGTTTGCAAGTTTCTGCGATGGTCTTGGACCTCCCCCCCCTTTACTTGTGTTCATTTTGTTGCCAACGTGCGGCTTCGGGCGCAATTTTTTTTTCCACATTTGGAAATTTAAATGCTTGTATAAGCAACACACATTGCATGCTTCGGTTCTCAGACACGCGAGTATGCATGCCCAACACGTTTAGCGCAAGTGCAACCCTTAAAAAAGGATGTTTTGGTTATAGTGCGGATATTCGTGACTCCCGCGACTTACGTTATAAGTGGTCTGTACTGTACTCAATCCAAATTCATTTTGACACTGTCATTTCAAAATCGGCTGGTGAAGCGCTTTCTGCACCAAACTGCACTTGTGTGCAACGAGGTGTAGGTAGGTCAGTGCCTTAACCTATCTGTTGCTGCCTGTCATCATTTACCAAATGTTGGATCTTAATTAGTAGTGAAGTAATTGCAGCTTTTTAAAATTCTTTAACTTTGTTTGTTCGTTTTTATTTTTTGTCATGGCTCAGGGATTAAGCCTATATAACCTGTATTTATATCGATAACAATGGAAAGTTTTTTGATTACTAAAGCACCATGGGCATTATAGTAGCGTGGTCCACATTGTTACCTTGATGACTTTCAGATCAGGATGCGTTAAAACACTTTCTGTGAGTCACTCATGAACGTAATGGTTGAGTCTGACACAGACACTAAAGGCTAACACAACTCGTTCGAGCAGATGCTCACTTTTTCAGATACCTTTTGTATTTGGGCTTTTGTGGTTCGGTAAAAGTTCTCCAGACTTTCTAAGTCTCTGGCTCTCCACTGATGTACCTTGGTCAGTGTTTACTGACAAATGACATGTTAGGTATTCAAAAATGCTGTCTAAATTCAAGCCATCGCGAACAGCTAGTTTGAAAACGTTTGAGCAGCTTCCCCTCTGACCTGCCACTTTTGCTGCTTCTCTAGCTTACTTGATTTCTTTTCCTGGAACAGCATCTGCTTTGTAATTATAAAGGATGATTAGTGAGTTTTAGTATGGTGTAAAATGCTCACGTTATCCTTAGCATGCATCTAATTGCCAACGCTGAAACACTGCGCTGCGCGTCACAACTTAGTTATTTAACATATTGGATGGGAGTTCAATGATAGCGATAATGTACACATGTTCAGCACCATCTAGCTGTAGAAATGCGAAGTACTGACAAGTCTATGTTGTACAAGCACATTTCACTTTGTTTTGCCACATTCACTCCAAATGAGGCAGCACTTAGACAACATCCAGAGGCGAAACAAAAAGTGCAGTGCTGTTGCTAAACACAGCGAGACATACAACCACAAAAGAACTTTAACTAAATGACTGTCATTGAAAGTAAGGCCCAATTTAGGTAAAGATTGCTACTCAAGTTGTGGAACATTGAGAGAATAGCACAAAAGCTGAATCACTCCCCTGGAATGCCCGTTAGTGCGTATGTGCATGGATTACACTCCATAGCAAAGTGTTTGGTGGATGACTGCTGGGCAAGTGACTACAAGACGGTGCGGAACCATGGTCACAGTACCGCATGGTGAAGGAATTGGGCTGGTTCAGAAATGTTGCACTTATATGTGTTATGCATTACTGTAATAAGAGTATAAAGCTTTTTCTCAATTTTTTTAAATATATTTCTCCCCTGCTCTCTTTTTCGATGGGAGCTTACAAGATTTTCTGTAATGAATAGGTCGCAAAGGCTGTCCAAGTTTGTAAGAATGTAGCTTAGGTGTTAAGTAGCATTTTCTGATGAAGTGAAGATGAAAGCTCAGGTAGAGCCACTGCGGGAGTAGCGTGAGCCCTTTGTTTTTTTTCCTCTGATTGGTTCAGTGACTACAACTTCTTCATGTTACCTGACCAACCTAACTGAACTGTTTCAACCTAAGAATAACGTTTTCATTGATTCCACCTATTGCAGTTACACCTCGACATATCACAATTCCTCCCGTTATCAAAATGCATCCAGCTTCTGCTATGCCACCGGCTCATCAAGGCACATCAGAACAGCGCGTTCAGGCTTTCATGTCCATTTCGTCCACAAGTCTCCAAGGCTGGGAGGCCGAGAAGAAAGGCTTGAGAACCTGCAGGTTCAACTTTTGGTCACAGCAGACTTTGTTTCATGCAGTGGGGAAATATGAAAACGCTATCATGCTTAGATGTAGGTGCAACTTAAAGACACCTGGTCAAGAGTTCAATAACAGATGAAAGTTCATCTGGTCCTTAACATGATGAAGTTGCAGTCACTGACCTGATTAGGTAGAAAGGGATGAAGGGAAGTCTTCATTTCAACTTGGTCAATGATCACGAGTTTTTCGTTGTAACGATCCCCACCTGGTCATGTCCAGTCGGGAAACAACATTTAGGTGTATCTTGAAAACACCTTGACATTTCTAGCAACTGGAAGGCTAGGATTAGTTTTAAACAGAAACTATTTGGAATGCACAAAGAATGTACTCATGAGGCATTTTATTGTGACGACTTGCAGGTTAAGGAGAGCATGAACAACCTGGAGGAGGTGGTGCGGGAGCGCAACGAGGCTTACCACTTGCTCGAGATAGGAGAGTCCGGAGAGCAGCCGTGGGTCCCCAAGGAAAACATCTATGGCTTCGTGCGCGAGTGAGACACTATTATACCACTACGAATAGACATCATTTCAAAGAGCTCAACTGCTTTTCTGAAACTGAAAGTGATTGCACTCACATTTCGATCAACTGCAGGCTTGTGTACTGTGTGGTAGAAGAGCACATGAAGGAACCCATTGCAGTCAATGTTGTCTGAAGTTCTCCACTATAAGGTCTCTCACAGCCCATGTGACATTGTGACAATAAGCCGCGAAAGCTTTCTAAAGAATACCATCCCAGCTGGGCTCATATTTTATTATATCTTGTTACTGCTCACTAGTATAGACTACAGTAAAAAAACATTAGGTTTACTACCCTTATATCTCTTTCAGGTGCCAGTTAAAATGGTCTGTCTGAAAATGTGTCATTTTCACTAGGCATAATTATAAGACACTAAATAATACATAGCAATAAAGAAAATTAGAAAATTAAGCAATTTATTGCTTTGCAGAACTTTCAGAAATTATTGTAAATTAGCATGCAACTAAATATGTAGTTATTCTATAGTCAGTTAGATTCATTTCTTTTATAAAAAGAATCAAATATCAGTCTAAAAATTAGGGATGTGTGAATATTTGAAATTTTGAATATTTTTAAAAAGTTTGATTTGCACTGGAATTTTACTATTCGAACTTTCGAAAGTACAGTCAACGTTCGATTGGCAGTGGCCCCTTCAGATTTTCAATATGCTTCACCCCATCACACTCTCCTATTGCAGCAAGGCTGCCTCTCAAGCTCTGCTACATTTGCAGTTGTATTGACTCAAGAATACGTCGTTTCTAACATGGAAATGATAGATGTGATGGGGGGGGGGGGCTCAATTAATGCTGCTTTGTACCTGAAGTTTGGGCAGGAAATCCGAAAAATTGGACGCCAAAGATTTGTAGCATACAAGATTTTAGATGTTCTTACAAAATATGGACGCCTACCAGGCAGATTTGAAACTTTGGACTCTGAGGGACTCTGAGGGAACACACCCTTGTCCGCCACATCAGTTGAGCTTCCATGGAAGATTAAAGAGGAACAGTGACGGAGGAGGTAGCAATTCTGCCATTAAAGAGTAAAGTGTTGTTGGCAACAAGTAGGTTGCTCCAAATCGTGTACATAAATACAATTCGGCCTCTGCGTTCGGCCTCATTATTGATAAGACAACTATAAAACACCACTCCGCCAGCGTTTCATCAACCTAGCCAAAAAAAAAAAAAAAACACTTTCATGTTGCTATTTCATAAGAAATTCCTTAGGAATCTTCTTCAACTTTTTTACTACAACTTTGCTTCGAAGTATTAAAAAATATTTCTAGAAATATTTGAGAAATATTCTAGAGTATTTTATTCGGTTCACACTCGAACTTTATACGAATTCACTTCGCGTCCAAAGTTTTGCAATACACTCAGTTCTACCCATGTGTGTTATCCTCCTAGGGCATGGAATTTTAAGGCCCTTATACAGCAACTTACCATAATCATCTTTCATATCTCCTGACCCACTACCTGGTGCTCTTTGGCCATGAAATGGCCCTTGCGCCATGAAACACCATATGTCATCAGTACTCACTGCTTCATTTTGCAAGAAAATTTTATTTAGCCATTCCAAAGCTTTGTACAACCTAACCTTAACTTTTTTGGAATGATCTGGTGCAATTCTTTTTGCAAAAA
The DNA here is from genome assembly GCA_013436015.1 of Rhipicephalus annulatus. Classification (NCBI taxonomy): domain Eukaryota; kingdom Metazoa; phylum Arthropoda; class Arachnida; order Ixodida; family Ixodidae; genus Rhipicephalus; species Rhipicephalus annulatus. The sequence goes on from WOVY01009798.1 coordinate 294,777, forward strand.
AGTGTATATTGGTTTGTTTATTTTCCAAGTCTGAGTGATTTGTTTTTGTCATGCAAATATCAAGTGAAGTTAGACATTCCTGAAGGCGGAAATCTTCCGATTAGTTGATGATTTTCTTCATCGTGTCAAAAAAAACAAACTCAGTTGGCAAAATTGCTTTTCATTCGTTTTAACACACGTCTCTTGAGCTGTGCTCACATTGTGAATGGAGTTGCAAATTGTAGAAATTTCGGGGTTTACATTGCTCTTATGCAAAATAAGTCATGTATCTACATCTTCATCAAAAAAGTGAAAATGCATTGCTTCTATAGACACTTGTTCGTAGTTTTTCTTCATACTTTCAATAATTCAGCACTGGGTTAATTTGAGCACTTCTTCTGGTCCCGCGAAATCCGGAGTAGTGAGCTTTTGCTCTATTGATGTTAAAAGATGCTGCTGTTATAGGACAAGAAGCTATGAGAGAGTGCTTAAATGTTTGGTTATATATTTGGAATTTGATTATGTATTGAAATTTACTATACAGTCGAGCCCACATGTAACGGCCCCACTTAAAATGAACTTTTGCTTAAAACGAGCAATATACACATGACAATGAAAATATACATTGTTTCAATGGCATGAAATCCCACTTAAAACGAACGTCTCTGAGCGCCGCCGATTGTTTACAGCGAACGGAGTCGGCGCTCTGCGGACTTCCCAGAAAACCATTTTCGACCACCGATCAGGCATTGGCAAGGGGCCCCCAAATTTTTATTGTCAAATGCTGACCCTGCCTCTGCACCTTTCTAGTTGCCGCTCTCCCCGGCTGCTTTTTGTTACGCACCCCTCCACCCTTTGTCCCCCCGCTACTCTGAGCACCCCGCATTGCCAGACGAGGCCTCTGTTTTTACACTGCCACTGATTTTTCGAAGACCGGTTGGCCATCTCCCTTGTTTTCGATCGCTGGTACTGTCGTTGGCGTTGCCGGCCTCGAGTGACCAGACCATTTGCCAACATCGTCGGCCACCGACTGTATCCGATCGTCTGCATCTTGTCTTATCGTATCGTTCGAGTGCACGCACTCACGCTACCTCACCGACTCTGATAATTTGCGATTATTTTCGTGTTTAGTATCTGTTCTCGCTCACTACGCACTCGGCTCAGCATGCCCTCCGCACGCATGCGGAAGCGTAAAAACAGCTGTTAATTAAGTCGGTGAGGCCTCGCAAACTCGCTGGCGCAACAGAACGATTCTTCGACCACGACCACCGATGCACTGCACACCACTGCGCGCCGATCCAGGCGGCCGTGCTTTGCGCGCGGAAGCACTCTTTCAAGTTTTTTTACGCGTGCATTTCGCGGGCATTTCAAGCAAGCTACCCGACCTGCCTCCTTCTCGCGTATTCAAGGTCGCTTTCCCGCCGTATCCTCCTCTCTCTTCACCCTATTGATACTCCTTGCCCTTTTCTCGCAAATCTCGTCTCCTCTCTTGATAACAACTCCTTTGCCCGTCTTCACTGCTCCATGGCGCCAGCCAGGCTGGCTCGAATTCAGAAGTTTTGTTTTCTGACTTGAAATAAGCCCAGAACTTTTGACTTGAAACAAGCCCAGAACTGTACCACGCGTTCTGGCACCTGTGTCGCGTGTACGCGTCTTGCTCACTCTTGGTGTGCACGTGTGTGGTAAGGATGGCGGACGGGAGGCCTTGCACGCTTTTTCCTGCCGCTCAAAAAACATTGAAAGTGGGACTGCTTGGCTTAAGCGTAATTCGCACATTAGGTGCTGCATTGCGGAGCGCTTGCTCATAGCTTTTGACCACCTGGCAGCCAACTTGCCACTTCGGGCGTCCTGGTATTCAGCTGCGGAGATGGTGAATATTTCGTGGGGAGTGGTGACGGCTACATGCGCACGAATCTGTTTTCGCGAGGCTGACTTCGTCGACGTTGGGCCCCATGCCGAGCCTCATGCTTCCGAACAGGACCACTGTGGCTGCGATTTGTGGCAGCGCGTCGTCGACTCCGACATGAGAGAGTGGGTGGGACATCTGTTGCAATGGTTTAATTATGGCTGATGATGATGCCGACATCGCGGAATTGTGCACGGATTAAGGCATTGTGAATGAAATACGCGGCAAGAGCGATTTGAAGCAATGGGATTGCGAGAACAACGAAACTTTGGATCCAGTGCCTCATGCGGCTTATGCCACGGGCCTCGGCGAAAAGCACGCTGACATTTGAAATAACTCCAGACCACCCTTATTGCTTCTGCTCTTCGAAACACGTGCGTCACCGACTTTTTTGGGCAAAAAACTTGTGTTTTCACTCGCAACTTTTTTAAAAGCTGTGTTTCATTTACTACGAACTTCGAGATATAGCGAACGAATGCCGCGTCAGGCTCAGGTTTGTTATAAGCGGGCTCGACTGTATCGAAACGGACTTCATGTAGTATTTTAGTCATGAATTTCAGCTGTGGAAAAATTCATTATCCTTCAGAGCTTTTTTTCTCTTATGTGTGAAATGGGCCAAGGTGAATTGACTCACTTCTTGCACATTTGGTATTAGAAATTGCACTTTCATACCAGTGCACACCATCGCTATGATCAGCGGCACTGATGTTTCTGTATTTGGTGGCTTCCAAACGACACATTGTTTTGTTCTTGCCACACAGCTTTGCCCTGAAGGAGCACTTGATGCCACGCACGTGCAACCCCAAGGGCTACTTCCGGCTCTGGCGAGACAAGGACCTGAACGACTTCATCCGGTTGTACCGTGAGAAGATGCAGAAGCGCAAAGAGTTCTTTCATCGCACGAGCAGGAACCGGATAATGCAGATCATCAAGCGCTTTCCACATGTGGACCGTTCGTTGCTGCGCGATATGTATCCAGACGTGGACATTGACAAGCTCGAGAAGATTATGCAGGAAAAGATTTACATTGCCTACGAACAGCAGACCACGTGAACTCACTTCCCAATTTAGTAGCGTGGAGATGTCAACTCAAGTTAACATACTATTGAACCTGTATTAAAAAAAATTGTGTGAATAACAAGAGAGTGGTTTCATAAGTCAGCACTATAGTAGAATACTTGACTAGAGAACTTAAAAAGACCAAGAAATTCACTTGCTTAAACAGAAAAAAGGAAGCAAAAACATTTATTCAAGAAAAGGGGTTTGTGTTGTGGGCCCATCTTGGTATGCAAGTCCCATATAGCTGTGCTGGCTGTCCTCAGTTTAGGGCACCACAGGGCTGACGCTTCCGGGGTGACTTTTCGGACGCTTCCATGTCGTCGCGGCCGCAATCGTGGAAAAGCAACGTCTAACAGCGAGCCTCTTGTTCCAGCGCGCCAAGCTGGTGGCATAGCAACGAAGGTCCCCGCACCACAGCTGAATTATGTGCTGCACACGCAGCACACATTCTGCAGTCGGTGCGGGGGAATTTCAGCGCCGTGCTGTCAGCCTGACGCGCTGAAACGAGGCGCTCGCTGTTCAAAGTTGCCTTTCCGCGATGGCAGAAGCGATCCCACTGCAGCGTCGGCCAGGTGCGAAGTATTGTTGTGTGCCACAACAGTACACACAGTACCAAGGCACTCAATCCATCTGTAAAACTATTGGTCGCCAAAGAAGTCACACGAGAGATAAAGAAAGCAAGTGTGGATTGCCGCGGATCAAAGAATAAGGTAAGTCCAGCTCTGAGCCGCCTTTCATTTCGATTGTCGCAATTATTTACTTGAAATCATTTGTTTTTACTACCTGAATCGTATACGTGGAACGTCCATGCAAAATCTGCCGTAATGATTGCACGCTGTCTTCTCGCACTGTGAAAGTTCAGTTCTGGGTATATGTTGAAACATTGTGTTTAAATTTCTTGTGTTTGTGAGATATTGCTGTCATTGCAGGATGTTCACACTCACATTCGTCGTACTGCGAGTACCTTAGCATTGTTGGTTGCTTTCAACTGAACAAAACACATTGTCAAAGGTTCGCCGCCGGCAATTCATGCATCGGGAAGTATGCATCGTTGCGCCGTATTAAACATCCATGTATTTGCAGCAAACTTTGACATCCCCTTGCTGGTTTGTCCTATTTTGGTCTCTTCATTGCAGTGGTATTTATTCGAGCCACTGAATCGAACTGGCACTTATCTAATAAATGAATTATAATTGTCACATTAGTAGTTGTCCGGTATTTTTCTCATGTGCGCCGCTTGCAGGCCTGTTACGATTCGTAAAGTGCTTTCAGTGTGCGTTTACGTGTGCACTAATTGTGCGAGCTCGTTGCGCACCCAGTATCGCATCGTGCATGAAAAACTTCACCTCTCACGCTGAGCCGCGTTCACGGAGCAGGCCTTACACACCTGTGCAGTCGATATTTTTATAAAATGATGGAACAAGTGCGATGCGAGAATTAAAAAGAAGCAATAAAGAGAAAACAAGATGTGCAGTTCAACTTGCTTCATCACAGTGGTTAAAGCCAAGCTAGCTGCCTTGCAGCTGAGGAAGCAGATGATGCTCCAGTGGTACGTACAAAGGAAATGACCAACTTTACCAGGTTTTTTAGGGCTATGGCCGTGTCATCCTTTCTTTTTGATACGCTGCGAAAGTTCGTTCATGACGGTACACATCTGCTACTGCCAGCATTCACATCAAAACAACTATTATGTTTTTTCATTGCCGACAACGTTTACCATACATAACCTGCGTGGTTTTTTTTTGCACTGCATATAGACCATTAGTGTACTTAATGTATTACAGAAGGAAACTTACCTCGACCTATCATACACGGTAATGTGGTGGACATCAGAAATGCATTTTGCATTCATTCCGGCGTCATTGTCTGTTTCATAACGTAAATGTGATTATTAACTTTCCTCATTTTATTATGTTCACTTTTCGAAGTGCCTATACAGCTAGGATATTTTTTTTAAGCGATGTGCGGCGCTCCAAGTGCAGTGCTACGGCCCTGCACGTACATGGAAGCGAGCTGCAGCACAGCGAAAAAAAGGAAAACATGCCTCGTACATCCGCAATTTCCATTTTTCAGCCAGGAATGGCGGTGCTTGTCCAGAGTTTCGGTGCCACTAAGGGTTGCTTTGAGTTCCTCTAGCTATGGTGTTCCACCATGGGGGTCCCTCGTATCACATATAAGACACTCCATTTAAATGACCGAAGGCACGACAGTGGTACTTGTACATGGAGAAGATGCAGTGTAGCTATGGTGCTCCGCCATGCGGGTTCCTCGAATCAAATATAAGACACTGCATTGGAATGGCTACAATGGCATGATAGTGGTACTGGTACATGGAGAAGATATACTTATGATGTTATACTACATGGAGAAGATATACTTATGAGGTTATACCATGCGGGTTCCTCGAATCACATATAACACACTCCATTGGAATGGCCACGGCGGCATGGTAGTGGTATTTATACATGAAGAAGATATAGCTATGGTGTTCTACCATGCGGGTTTCTCGAATCACATATAAGACACTCCACTCCATTGGAGTAACCACGGGGGCATGGTAGTACTACTTATACATGGAGAAGATATCGCTATGGTGTTCTACCACATGAGTCCTTCGAATCTACATATAAGACACTCCCTTGGAATGGCCACAGCAGCATTGTAGTGGTACTTCTACATGGAGAAGATATAGCTACGGTGTTCTACCATGCGGGTCCCTCAAATCACATATTAGACACAACATTGGAATGGCCACGACGGCATTATAGTGGTAGTTTACATGGAGAAGATATAGTATAGTTATGGTGCTCTACTATGTGGTGTCTCGAATCACATATTAGACACTCCTTTGGAATGGCTACAATGGCATGAAAGTGGTACTTTACATGGAGAAGATATACTATAATGTTTCACAATGCGGTTACTGCGAATCACATATAAGACACTGCATTGGAATGGCTACGACGGCATGGTAGGGATGCTTTGACATCTCATAGCAGTTGCATAGCCAGGAATCCTTTACGGGAAGGGTGGTTCAGTCGTTTTTTGTGTATGTTCATATGAGCATTTGTGTGCGTGTATATATAGGCAAGCAAAATTCAAATATTTTGAAGGGTGTTTCAAGTCCCCCAACTGCCCCCCTGCCTACGCCTCTGTCTGATAGTTAGTCTTTCGATAAGTTTCAGCATATATTGGTCTGACATTATCAAGAAAATCTCCATGTCCACCTGTTTAAGACAGAAATGTTTGAATTTTAGTTGCGATTGTGAAAATAACAGAAAACACAAGGATTGAATACAGTTTGCCCTTCAATGCTTAAGTGAATTTTGCCACGTTTTACCTTGTTTATTCAGTATGTAGTAGTTATAAATAAAGCTACTCATAATTGTTGCGCTGGTTCGGGAATGCAATAACATTGCTGCATGGAAAAGTTTAAGCTCCCGGGACTTTGAAAATAAAGCACAATGAAGATGTTGCAGAACAGCTGAAACTGCAAACATCAGGCAAGTCAATTTATGCACTACTATTCATCTGGTCATAGGCGTGTGCAGTGTTCAGCTTCGCGGAGGGAGGGGAAAGGAAGAGAAGGTTATTAGCAGCACCCCTGGGGCCCCTACCCCATGCCAGTGTATGGAGCCGACTTTTCGCCTCCCTTCTAGGGTGACTAGTCCCTACACCCTCAGTGTAACATGTGCCTGGTTGCTATATACAACTGAAGGGCCAGTACTATAAAAATGTTCGTGTAAAAGTTCATACTGGAAGCCTGTTTGTTAATAAAAAGAAACAAACAAAAAGTGTTGAGGTAGCTTTGCACTTGTGCTGCCAAGAATCAGGGAAGTGCCGATTTTTGCGGCATTCCTTTTTCATCTTCATTTTTGCTTCCTGTGTTTTAGGGGCGAATTCCTTATAGTCTAACCTTGTCACTAGTCACATGTATCAGAGAGAAGGAGAGATGAGAAAGAGAAACGGATGACCGTTTCTCATCTCATTTCCTAGATGGCGTTGCTCTGCCGCTACTCTTCGATTGGCTGCTATGCGCGCTTTGCCCGAGTGCGCGAACGAGTGCCTCTCAGTCTCTTGGATAGTCGCCGTACGTGAAGGATCGTTAGTGGTGCATAGATGGAGCAGAGCGGCGGGCGTGTTGAAGACGCTTGCGCTCGGCTTCCTTGGATCGCGTCTCGTCGGTGTTACCCGCGCGCCGTATGCATTGTCGAACGCGATCGGGCGCATGCACGGAAGGACGGATGGATGGATGGACGGACGGATGGATGGATGGATGGATGGACAGATGGATGGAGGCTTCGTCCCACTCATCTTCATTCACTTCGTGGATATGCTGTGATTTTTTCTCTATGTTTTTCTTTATCTTTTTTGTCTCTGTGTATGTATATTTCTGTCCTTTTCTATCTGTTTCATTCTCCCTTTTTTCTGTTTTCACTTTTTCTTACCCTGTATTTTTGTTTCTTGCTGTATATCTTTCTTCCCCCCTCTCTCTCTATCTACTCCTCGCTTAGTCTTTATATTACGTTTTCTCTTTCTTTGATTCTCTTCGCTCTTTCCTTTGTTCTCTCTGTACTCGTTTCTGTTCTCATCTGAGTTATGGCATCCCACGCCGACCAAATCGGCTTTCGTGTTCTGGGAGCGAAACGGATCAGGAAGATGAAAGGGGATGATAGAGTGCGTGCCGGTTCATGCTGATGATAAATTTTTCGCGGCTAACGGTGACTCACCACTGGAGCTTAAACAGCGGGGATCCCAAGGTATCCCCGCTGACCTCTTCTAAGCAGCGTAACCGACCTCTCCGCCGGTCCCCTCTTTTGGGAGTAATAAAGTTTTGATAATCATCATCCGCCTCAAGTGCTGCATCTTTTGTCAACAAGATAAAAATAATATTAATAGTTGTTGGGGTTTAACGTTCCAAAACCACCAATGAATATAAGAGATGCCGTAGTGGAGTGCTCCGGAAATTTCGACTATTTGAAGTTCTTTAACGTGCACCCAAATCGAAGCACACGGACCTCAAGCATTTCCTGGAGTATGAAAATACCGTGGCATATAATTTCTATTGTTATTCGGCCAACTGGTAGCCGACAAGAGATCCTATCCTTTTAATCCATACTCTACTCTCATCTCTTGTGAGCTACTGTTGAGGTGTCCTCCCCCTAAGAGACAGTTACGTGGCTCGCTTTTCTTTTCTTTTCATTTAAAATCACCCCCCCCCCCTACTGGATTTATGAAGACTGGTGCCTAATATTATATATTTTGCTCTAATAAAACATTCCATCCGAGTACATTTGCAAAACATGGCATATAGATAAAAAAGAAACAAAACCAATGTAATCAGTTGTAATGCCAAGTTAACTACCGCGTCTACTGCGAGATCTGACAGGCCTAATGCGAACATACTTCTTAAAGTAGTGAAGTTTCAGCGTGCTCAATGATTTTTCTTTTCTTTTTTTTGCTTTACATAGCTCTTTACCGCAAGTCGTAACCAGCAGTTGCATGAATCATACCGTTTGCCGCAGTTTAATAGCAGACTTGGAAGAAAGAGAACTGCATACTCGTACGTGGGCTTGGGAGGGGTGTTATTTTCGTCAGTGAGGAATTCATCGAAGCGTTTAAAAGAATGCCTTTCTGAATTATCCCGACTTGAAATAGTTCATGACTCGTATAACTGATCATTCAAATAAAAAATTCACACCATCTTCCCAAAGGGAACTAATCCCGGCTGTGGCGGCTGCATTTCCGATGGAGGCGGAAATGTTGCAGGCCCGTGTACTCAGATTTGGGTGCACGTTAAAAAACCCCAGGTGGTCGAAATTTCCGGAGCCCTCCACTACGGCGTCTCTCAGAATCAAATGGTGGTTTTGGGACGTTAAACCCCACAAATCAATCAAATCCCAAAGGGAACTCTAATGGGATGCCAAGCAGCAGCGTAACGCACGGGTGGCGTCACGGGTTGAACGGCGTTAACGCGGGTGCTGCGGTGAGCGCCAGAAGATTCGTTTGAATCGCTGGCGTAGCTCTTGCGATGGCTGGTGCGTCAGGTTTATTGCGCGTGAACCAACCAGTCGGTGGTGTAGCGAGCGGTGGTCGTGGTAGCGGAGCGAGCGGAGGTGGTGGCAAGTATTGCGGAGGAACGGACGTGACAGCAGCTGCGGCAGGGGAGAGAGAGGGTGACGTCAGCGCGCACTGTGATGGTAGCGTCATGTCAACGCGCAGCTGTGGCGCGAGCAACTTGGCACCACTCCAACACGTGCAGCGAGGGTAGCACGCTGGGGCACGTTCGTACGGTTACACGGAGGGACAGCATTACACAGGCTAGTCAAAGATCTGTTTCGCATCTAAAAGTTCAGGAAGCTTCAGAGGAGTGAACGCGAAGGAAAGTCGGAACTAAGTGCCCTTCTTTCTTTTTACTTCATTTTGCTCTTTTTTCTACTTTGTTTTGTATCTTACACATTTTTAACATATTTACACGTTTTTATGCGTATTTCTTTCCATCTATTACTTTACCTTTCTTGCTTGTTTATGTCTGTTTAGATTTATTCTATTTCTGTACCGCTCGCTCTCTATTTCTATCTCTCGCTATTTTCTTTGAATCTGGCTCCTTCTCTTTTTCTCTGTTTCTCTCTTGCCCCTTCAATCAATGTCATGATCTGCCCTTTTCCTACAACTCATACTTTTTTTTCCATTCTGTCGCTATACTATGATTTGCCAGTGTGCCTGCATAGCTAAGGGTTTACTACGTTCGTCTTCTGATTGTGGCTGCGTTTGTTGGAATGCTGCCTCGCCAATAATTTTTGTTTTTGCGCTAAAAATTCCCCTCCTTTTGCTTGTTTCTATATACCTTTCTCTTTTTGTACTCTTTTTTTTCTCTTTTTGTATTGTGAAGAAGAAGATGTGCCTGCAGCAAGCAGCATCGCCAACGCCCGGCTCTCGCGGCTCGTGCTTCGGTTCGTTGCTGTGCCGATCGCTGGACGGTTCTTCACGCTGTCTCGTCGCTGCCTTTAACGGCTAATAAACCTCTTCACATTTGGTGGAAGGTGCTGTTAATCCCCATTGCTACACCCTGGAGCTGCGGAGCCGCACGCTACCACCTGTCATGACTACCAACGCCACTACATCGACGCCTTCGCTCCAGTTCAACTGCCCTGGCCATCCTAGGCTACGGGAGCCGAAGGTCTTCAGCGGTGCGGATGGGACCGACGTCGAAGACTGGCTGGAGCACTACGAACTGGTGAGCGCCAACAATAAGTGGGATGAAGCCGACAAGCTGGGCCACGTGATATTTTATCTCACTGGCGTCGCCGAATTGTGGTTCAATAACCACAAACACAACATCCCCACATGGAGCGTCTTCAAGACGTCATGTGCTGAAGTGTTCGGTCGGCCGGCTGTCCGCAAGCAGAGGGCAGAACAGCGCTTGCGCGTCCGCTCTCAGCAGACTGGCGAGACATTTACCAGCTATATTGAGGACGTCGTCGACCTTTGTCGACGTGTGAATGACACCATGCCCGAATCTGACAAGGTAAAAAACATCCTGAAGGGTATCGACGACGGCGCATTTCAAATGCTCTTAACGAGAAATCCGAGCACGGTTTCCGAAGTCGTCAGCCTGTGTCAGAGCTACGACGAGTTAAAGAAGCAACGCACTCTGACTCGGCAGCCTCAGCATGGTGGTGAGTCACTGTCCAGTTTCGACACCCTGCCGGACAATTCACCGCTGCTTCAGCAAGTTCGAGCCTTCGTCCGTGAGGAAGTCGCCCGCCAACTTTCCCTAGTGCCCTTCACTCACGAGACCACCACCCGTCTACCTGCCCCGCTTCGCACTGCTATTTCGGAAGAGGTTGCCCAAGCTGTTCCTGTTGCGCACCACGAGCCGCCTCTATCCAGCCTTGCCCACTGCCAGCGTGCCGCGCAGCCGGTAGGCCCTCCTGTCGCCTATCCGCCAGCCATGCAGCCTGTGGCCGCGCCCCTAACGTATGCAGCGCAGCCTGTGGCTCCTCCTGTCGCCTGCTCGCAAGTGATGCAGCCTGTAGCAGCACCGTTCACATATGCAGACGCTGTGCGTAGGCTTCCGCAACCACCCTACACCTCGCGCTCACAGCCCGCGCACCCGGCTGCTTATACTGCACCTTGGGCGGCACCACCAGTAGCCTGTTCTTGGAGGACGCCCGATAACCGACCGATATGCTACGCCTGCTTTACTCCCGGACACGTTGCCCGCTACTGCCGCCGTCGACCTCAGACGTTCGGCGACTATGTCCGATCGTCGCAAACCGGCAGCCAACCCTTCGCGCAATACGGGCCGGTCTCGTCACCTCGCTATGCCCCTCCTAACGACCCCGACTTCGTGACGCCGCGCGCAGCCTCTCCTCGTCGGCGATCGCCCTCCCCCATGCGTCGCCGGCCCAGACCTGACCAGGAAAACTAAGCACCGCAGTTCAAGAGGCAAGAACTGCGCCATTTTCGAACTGTCTAAGCCCTCGCCCCTCTCTTGCTAACGTGGTCGCAGTAACTGTTGAAGGTTATTCTACTTTCGCCCTTGTAGACACCGGCGCCGCTGTTTCTGTTATTGCCGCTAATGTCTGCCGTGTATTACGTAAAGTCACGACGCCGCTTTCGGGACTGTCACTCCACACCGCAAGTGCACAGCAAGTAACGCCTCTCGCAGCCTGCACTGCAAGAGTGTCCATCGAAGGCATTGTTTACACTGTGGAGTTTATTGTCCTCGCTGTCTGTTCGCATGATGTCATCCTCGGATGGGACTTCCTATCCCGCCATAATGCCGTCATCGACTGCGCACGCGCTGAAGTTGAGTTTTCACCCTTTTGTGATGTCCCATTACTTGACGCTCTTCATCAGCCGCCGAAGTTGTTCGTGCATGAAGACACCGATATTCCGCCTGAAAACTTCGCACTTGTTCCAATTTCATGCAACGCCTACACTGACGCTACAGTCTTTTTTATGCCTTCCGATATCTTCACGAGTCGTCGAGCTCTGCCGCTGCCTTTCGCAACGATTGACCTTGCCGCCGGAAGAAGCAATATGTTCATACTAAACCCGCTTTCCACAACTGTCACTTTGCTTGCGGGGGAATGTCTCGGCCGCGTGCAGGATCTCGACCCTTCGTCTTTGGTTGATGTCCCGGATGACTACTGCGACCACCCAAAATCACTGTCGGCCCTCGAGGAGTCGTCCAAGAATACGTTTTCCAGCGCCATCGCCGACACCCTTACTCCCACCGAACATGCCGACCTGCTTGATCTTCTGCATGAGTTCCGGAATTCCTTCGATGTGTCCCAACCTCAACTAGGCCGCACATCGCAAGTCAAGCATCATGTTAACACCGGCCTACACCAACCACTGCGTCAAAGACCATACCGTGTCTCCACTGAAGAGCGCCGCATAATCAACGATCAAGTCGAAGATATGCTTCGTAGAGACGTTATTCGACCATCTCACAGTCCCTGGGCGTCTCCTGTCGTCTTGGTGCGTAAGAAAGACGGATCTATCCGATTTTGCGTAGACTATCGTCGTTTGAATAAGATAACCCGCAAGGACGTATATCCTTTGCCGCGCATTGATGACGCCATCGACACCCTTCACGGAGCGGAATTCTTCTCGTCGCTGGATTTGCGGTCTGGCTACTGGCAAGTTCCAATGGCTGAAGCCGATCGCCAAAAAACTGCATTTATTACACCTGACGGACTATACGAGTTTAACGTCATGCCCTTTGGGCTTTGTAACGCGCCTGCCACGTTTGAACGACTTATGGATAATACGCTACGTGGCCTCAAGTGGAATATGTGCCTATGCTACCTCGACGACGTCGTGGTTTTCTCGCACGACTTTCCTACGCACCTCCTTCGCCTCAGGCAGGTTTTGACTTGTCTGACCAAAGCTGGCCTGCAGCTTAACCTGAAAAAATGCCGCTTCGCTGCACGCGAGCTCGTCATCCTAGGCCACATCGTGTCGAAGCACGGCGTATTACCCGACCCAGCAAAACTTCGAGCAGTCGCAGAATTTCCCAAGCCGACGACCATGAAGGAACTTCGCAGTTTTGTAGGCCTATGCTCATATTTCCGGCGCTTTGTTCGCAATTTTGCATCCATCATGTCACCATTAACCCAGCTTCTTCGCGGTGACGTGAACCTCTCCTCCTGGTCCCCTTCATGTGACGTTGCCTTCACTACTCTGCGCCGCCTGCTCACCTCGCCACCTATTCTTCGCCACTTCGACCCGACGGCTCCTACCGAAGTGCACACCGACGCCAGCGGCGTTGGGCTAGGTGCTGTCCTCGCGCAACGAAAACCCGGCTATTCAGAATACGTTGTAGCCTACGCTAGCCGCACTCTGACGAAAGCCGAAACTAATTACAGCGTGACAGAAAAAGAGTGTTTGGCTCTGGTGTGGGCGCTTGGAAAGTTCCGGCCGTACTTATACGGCCGCCCGTTCGATCTAGTAACTGATCACCACGCGCTTTGCTGGCTCTCCACGCTGAAAGACCCTTCTGGCCGCCTTGCGCGATGGGCACTCCGAATCCAAGAGTACGACATTCGCGTCGTATACCGCTGTGGACGCAAACACTCTGACGCTGACGCCCTGTCCCGCTCACCTTTGCCACCAGATCCGACGTGCGGAAACACGTGCCTCCAGTACTTGTCATCGTTAAATCTTGACTCAATTGCCACCGAACAACGTCGTGACCCGTGGATCGCATCTCTTCTCGAATATCTATCCGGTACGCCCAACCTTCCGGTATCTCGATCCCTCCGACGTCAAGCTTTCCATTTTGCCATCCGCGATCAACTTCTCCATCGACGCAACTACTCTCCTGATGGCCGCCGGTGGCTACTGGTCATTCCACGCACTTTGCGATCGCAGGTATGCGCTTCTCTTCACGACGATCCACAATGTGGCCACGCCGGGGTGTTCAAAACATATGAACGCCTTCGCCATCGCTATTACTGGCGCGGCATGTACAATTTCGTACGCAAATTTGTGCAGTGCTGTCCTGACTGCCAGCGACGCAAATCAACACCGCTACGTGCTACTGGCGAATTGCAGCCACTTCCGTGCCCTGCCAAGCCTTTTGATCGCGTTGGCGTTGACCTCTACGGCCCCCTTCCATTGACATCAGATGGCAATCGGTGGATTATAGTGGCGGTCGACCATCTAACACGCTACGCCGAAACAGCCGCTTTACCGAGCGCTACCGCTCAGGATGTCGCCTCTTTCATTTTACGTCAATTTATCCTTCGACATGGCGCACCTCGAGAGCTCCTTAGTGGACAGAGGCCGCGCTTTTCTCTCCGAGGTCGTCGAAGCTCTGCTTTCGGAATGCCACGTCATTCATCGGAAAACGACGGCATACCACCCGCAGACTAATGGGCTAACGGAACGGTTTAACCGCACGCTGGGTGATATGCTCTCAATGTACGTGGCATCTAATCATAGCAACTGGGACCGTGTTCTCCCATACGTGACATTTGCATACAATACTGCAATACAAACAACCACGGGATTTTCACCTTTCTTTCTTCTTTATGGACGTGACCCTTCCCATACAATTGATACCCTACTTCCTTACCGCCCTGATGCTTCCGAATGTCCACCTATCTCCGATGCTGCTCGACAAGCCGAAGAGTGCCGCCAGCTCGCCCGTGCGTTCACCTCGGACGAGCAGCAACGCCAGAAAGAAAACCGTTGCACCTCTCTTCCGGATCCCAACTATGCCCCAGGGTCTCTCGTGTGGCTTGCCATCCCATACCAAACTCCGGGACTCTCATCAAAACTTGTCCCCCGGTACGAGGGGCCTTACACCGTTTTAGAGAAAACCTCTCCGGTTAATTACTTAATTGAGCCAGTTTCCCGATCGGATGACATGCGCCGGCGTGCACGTGACATCGTCCATGTTTCCCGCCTAAAACCGTATCATGAGCCTCTCCCTGAAACTTCTTAGGTCGCCAGGATGGCTCTTTTTTCAGCGGGGGCGATATTGTGAAGAAGAAGATGTGCCTGCAGCAAGCAGCATCGCCAACGCCCGGCTCTCGCGGCTCGTGCTTCGGTTCGTTGCTGTGCCGATCGCTGGACGGTTCTTCACGCTGTCTCGTCGCTGCCTTTAACGGCTAATAAACCTCTTCACAGTATAAATAAATAAATAAACAATAAATAAATAAATAAATACTGCTGGTGCGATAATGTACACGCACGGACGCACGCTTGTGCATACGTGCCAAAGCGTCACAGAAGTCTTGCAATGAGAAAAAGTTGCCGAGAGGGAAAGAGAGATAATTTAGTTAGCAGTCGTCGAAGAATTAAGGACTGTTGTTGGATATCAATTCTGGACAAAGGAAGTTGCTGTCTTCCGAGAACTAAAATGTTTCTCTCGGCCCCATTTTCGAACCCGAAGCGGACAGTACCCCGATATATTCTCCGAGAATAATGAATGAGAGCATGCACTAGGGTGGGGTAGATGTATGTGCTTTACTAAAGCAAGGAAACAGGGGAGAGTGAGGGCTCATAGCAAGAACAGTGCAGGTGGGTATAGATCTATCATGAAAACATGGCTTCGCAAACAAAGGAGACAAAAAAAATGGGCGAAGCTTGGGCTAAGCCGTGCAAGCCTTGAGACAGTGAAATTAGAAACTTATAAACACTTATTCGGATTTTTAAAAAATACAAGTACCTGCAGCGCCACGAGGGCATTATTTCAGGGGGATAATGCGAGAAAATATATTGCGTAAAATAATATATGTTTACACAAAGACAAAGATAAAAAATGAGCTAATAACAAAGCGGTGTATGCAACAATAAAAAGTGATGACATAATTCAGGCACAATGTAATCAAAAGAAGGAAATAAAAAAAAATAACACACAGCACAAGCAAAAGCCAAGAGACAGCTAGCTTATAGCTCACGGGAAATTTGAATGTAAAAACGACTGGAACTGGGAGAGTGTTTTACAATCTGCTATACCTTTAGGAAGTCTGTTACAAAGCGTGGAGGTGTGAGGAAAAATGAATAATGAAACACAATTGTGCGGCATAGCATTTCAAGAACTTTACATTCATGATCACAATGCGTAGAGATGAAGTGAGGGGAAAAATGTGCCAGTTTTTGTTAACACCTGTGCAATATCAAAGTAAATACAGAAAAAAGTTTCAATTTGTGTTTAGAGAAATTCATTCTCACGGACAGTGAACATCAGTTACAATGCAGCAGAACATCGTGACAGAACACAACATCCACGCACACACTAAAAGTTGTTACAAAAAGATATGTTTACATATGTACACGGAACACAACATACACAGATACATAAGAATCACAAAAAGATATGTGTACATATTCACAATACATGGTAAACGAAGAACACACAAATGAAATGTAAAGATCTATATGTCAGATATTAGCGTAGTATTTTTTTCTTTATTGTATATAAACGTAGTATTTACAAGGTTGAATTATTGAAATGCTGCTTTTATAATTACCAGAGACAAACCTGGCTACGCGATCCTGGATACGCTCAAGTTTGTTTACAAGACATAAGGTGTCTGGGTCCCATGCTGCGCAAGCGTACTCGAGTAATGGGTGAACGTTCGCATTATAAAAGTATTCTTTAACCCTCCTAGGGGCTGTGTATAAATTGCGTCTAATGAAGTTACGCATTCGGGAAGATTTTAATGTAACATGTTCAGTATGCCTAGTCCATGACAGATTTTCTGAAAAATAAACGCCAAAGTATTTGTAATGCTGTACCCGTTCAAGTGATATGTCGTCCAAATGATAATCCGATCTCACAGCAAACGTTTGCGGGCAAGAGAGATAAATTGACATTTAAAACTATTCAAAGACATACACCGTGTGGAGTATCAAGTTTGAATTCTGTTTAAATCGGTTTGTAGGCTAATGACATCGTGTTCGTTTATTATGTTCCCATAAATGACGCAGTCATCTGCATATAATCTGGCATTGCAGTGAAGACCCTGCCCAATATCGATGACATAAATCGAAAATTGCTTGTAGGAATAGGTCTTAGCTAGGTGAGTAAGGTTGTTTTTGGGTTGTTTCTGGATCGTTGCTCGGCTCCAGCCAGATTATGCCACGTAGTTTTCGCGTTGATTCTCAGCACAGAGAGGTTTAGTTAAACCACAAACAGCCACAGAGATGACATGGACACGTCATAGTTGGCGTATATATAGGGCCTTCCATCGTTTCGGGGTTTCTGTGACACACACCCGTTAGTTGTGCTAGCTGCAGCCTTCTTGCTTCTTATTAAATCAATGATAAGCAGCGGCTTGTATCCAATTTTTGAGGCACACTCGTTTATGATGATGATAGTATCTTGGAACGGGGTGAACAAGTATTTTTCTTTAATTAAATGTATATAAGGAGAGGTTGGTGCCAATGCGTGGCGCCGGCTACTTCTCTTCTTTTGCACAAACGTCGACATCGCACATTTTGTAACAAACACAAGGCTATACATATGTACATAGCACAACACTTACACAATGAGTTCACGCTTTTCAACACTGAGTGATTAATTGATATGTGGGGTTTAACGTCCCAAAACCACTATATGATTATGAGAGACGCCGTAGTGGAGGGCTCCGGAAATTTAGACCACCTGGGGTTCTTTAACGTGCACCCAAATCTGAGCACACGGGCCTACAACATTTCCGCCTCCATCGGAAATGCAGCCGCCGCAGCCGGGATTCAAACCCGCGCCGTGCGGGTCAGCAGCCGAGTACCTTAGCCACTAGACCACCGCGGCGGGGCAACACTGAGTGTCCACACCACCCAGAAATGTGTCCGCACTGCATAGAAATGTGTCCGCGCCACAGTGAGGTTGTAAAAACACAAGTAATCACGCCAATTTAAGTTCTCACGCAAAACGTGAAAGTTCAATAAAATGTCTAAGGTGATCTTGTCGCTTAAATATGATATGCAAGGGCAGTGGCCTGCTGTCCATCATGGTTGATGGCTCTTGATGTAAACACTGCGAAATCACAGTCATATCGTGATGGGCAGAGGCTGTTCCCCTATCTTGCCTGTTTCAAGGAATGCTTTTGAAGCCGATATATAGTTACCAAACCCTTGGTTTCATTAGATATATTAGGTGCAGAGTCTCCAGTCAGTCTCTATTCATTTTAAAGGATGGAGATATAGGTATCAAGTCACATTCCCGTTATCTTTTCCTTTTTTTTGCTCACCTCTATCACTCTTTTGCTTCTCAACTGCTTTAAAACATTCTTAGAAGGAATGACCCCTTACAAGGTTGAGTACCACCAGGGAACATCTTGCGGTTTATAGTGCGTCAAAGGTCTCCCTTTAAGGATTGTAATATCCCTCTGAATTTAAACAGCTTAAAATACTCATTGTGTGTGTTTTCACACTTGCAGGTTATCCAGAGGCGAGGACAGTTTGGCAACAAAGTCTACCACTTCTACCGCAACTGGACCGAATACGCTCAAGGTTTCGGTGATCCGTCTGAAGAATACTGGATTGGTAAGACCTGGCGTCGAGTTTTGTGGCGGTACAATGTCTTCTACGGAAGAAATAAGGCATAAACAAGACGAACACAAGAAGAAACATAGATGAAGGTCTACAAGCAACAGATTCTATTCGAAGAAAAAGGGGGATACAAACAGGAAAGCATTTCGACAGCGCTAATCAGATAGTGTTCTTAAAAGCGATAAAAGTTGTACGTGATGGCATATATATTTAACAAAAATAGAAATATGTACACGACACGTGGTGTAGAGTAAAGTAGCATAAAAATGAAATAAATATTGTAACGATTACAGCAACAAAACCTTCAAACAGATAAAACAGTGCCACCCGTTAAAAAAGAGCACCTCTTCATTTTTTAGGCCATGCGCGGTAGGAATTTTGCCTAATACGACATGTTATTGCAACCAAATGCTTCTAAAAACGGCGTTTCGCATTCGTATGCCACTTTTGATGGTTTGCGTACAGAGGCTGGGCTCTTATCGTTTAATACAGAAGGCCTCTTTTGGCTCCCGTGCGGCTTCCTCCTGACTTGTACCGAGAAGCAAGCTTTATTTCAAACGAGGAAGGCGTCTGCAGGCTTTACAATGGATTGCCAAATTGAATCCGGTCCCTTTATAGAATGAATACACGTGTTCCTTCAGCCGTGCACAATATATTCTATAGATCAGAAGCTCATGATTCATCAGGGCATTATTTGCCACTTATAGCCTCGGTGAGCGATTGCGATGGAGCTGAGGCAGCACACTGCTGGAACGACTATCGCAAGAAGTAGGAGACTATTAGCAACATGTAACCGAAGTCATCTAAAGGTCCTTGATGCGCTTAATGCTGCGTGATCTCCTACAGCGGCAATGCAGTGTACACGAAGCTATTATCTTATGGAGGGCATCAGCATGCTTTTCGCTGTCACCATTATTTACATAGTTTGGTTTCGAAGCTTCGAATATTTTTTAAGAATTCAGATGTCGACAGCACGATTAGCATGCAGGAACTCGACAATATTGGCCAGTGTAAGCCATTTGCTTGACAGTGTCGTTTACTTGTTGGCTGTGACATCTAGATTACAAAACACGACAAGCAGCTGTTCCCGTCAATCATTCACCGCTTTGACCTGAGGTCATGCAAAGGATAATTCAACACGCAGCGCATTTCGCGCGGCTGCCACATTTTGCCAGTTGGCAATATAGCTATGTGCAAAAAATTTTGGGACGGCAAATGACTACGACTTGTGCGACATGTCAAATTATACATTTTTTGACTTATTTAAGCAGAATATTGGTCTAGAAAAAGTTATCAGATGCTAAAATGAGAATTTACGCATTTGTTTTCATGTACCATAGCAAAATCAGTTTCATTACAGCTTACTGTTACCATAAATTCACGTACATCAATTCTGAAGTACTTTCAGAAAACTCAACTCACTTTTTATCCTATGTACAAGGAGGGATCCAGTGGCCTTACTAATGTAGTCATTGTGTATTGCGTAATTCACTCCACGATTTCCAGTTAACCACAGAACAGTCAATTTTTCTGCTGTCGGACGCTGTAACTGCTTGATGTAACGCAGACACAATCACGTATAAAAGCAGAAAAGAAAAGGAAGAAAGCGAAAAAAGACAAAGAGAGAGAAAGAGGAAAACTAGAAAGAATCTTTAAATATAATAGAAATATCAAGATTATAGAAACACAAAAAATGGAAGAAAATTAGAAAAATAAAAGAAAGTAGGAAAGAAGAGAAAACGGCAGAGGAACACAAAAGACTGCCCAAATTGTCTAACATTTTTCAAACAAGCATTTAAATTTTCCACAACGCATTCTTCACCTGTTCCCCAGAGTGGGAACGGACCATAGGTTTGAAGGACGAACAAACAAACAGACAGACAGACAAACAAACAAACAAACAGACAAACAAACAAGCAAACAAACAAACAAACAAACAAACAACAGCTGCGCACTTCCGTGCGGGTTTGCCCCACAATAAGCTGCCTCAATTTTTTTGAACATACAAGTGCATTTCAGAGAGTTTGAGTATTATTAAACAGCCCTTATATATCCGAGTAATTTTACCTTTGCGCCATATTCTTCTTCATTGTTGCAGGCAACAACGCGCTGAATGCGCTTACATCAGGCGACGAGACGATGATTCTTCGCGTGGTACTCAGCAACAGCACCGACGACAGCGCTTCGCTCGGCTACGATAGCATCCGTGTGGATCATGAAAACCAGCTCTACAGGCTACATCTAGGACGGTTCTCTGGACCAGAAGGTGAGAAAAACGATACAAACGACCACACTTAAATTTACTACACTTAAAACTGGTTAACAGGTTCCAATACTATTTCATGAATCGCTATTGTCGCGCCGCAGCACAATATGCTGAGATGACATCACCCTTGCTTGAATAAAGAAAACGGGAGAAGTTTTCACTAGTTGTGCAAAGCTTAATAGGTGTCGAAGCTGGTTGATCTTAGGTGCTTAATGTGATTTTCTTGATTGGTGGTCTTTCCTTGGCACGCACAAAGTAGAGCCGAGTCACAGACTATCACATAGCTTGCAAGAATGTCCAAACTCCAGCGCCAGGACTAATCTGCGAAGCTGGCTGTGCACGGTACCCCTTGTAGAAGCGCGGTCCTTTTGTCGCTCGTATTCAGCTCACGTTGGCGGGCAAACTTGGCGCTGTGGCTGCGGGCACGGCCTCCGTCGACGAGCGCGGCTTATGAGCAAGTGCACGGAGTTTTTTTTGTTTTGTCTTTTTGCACACATCCGACGTTTCACCTCAAGCTGGAATGTTGAATTCCAATGGTGGAGTCGGAGCAAGTTTTTCTGCTCATTTTAGAGCAAGTGTGTGGCAGAATGAGTGTGGTAGTCAAGCGTTCCAATTGGAGAGCCGGAGTGGATTCGAGACAGGAGTAGGAGTGGAAGGGAACTTGGCATGGCGTAGCTTCTTTAGCACGCTTGCCTGCTTGGGGTAGTTCACTGTACTTAAAAGGCGCCGTCCGGCGTGACTTGTTTTGGTGGCAATGGCGGATGACATGAATTGCTTTCCCTGCTAGATAGGCGCAGTTCCGAGTCAGAAAGATGTTCTTGCACGAATGGTTCCCGTATAGTGTCAGAGACGCTCAAACTGACGTGCACCAGTGGGGATTTGACAGAATTCTTGTTAGCGGAATGGAACAGCTGTGTGCATAGTACTCGGCAACTCGTGTCCCGAAAGATAGACCTTCAACTTACACCTTGTTTCAGCAGCACGTGTTGTGTTCCAGTCGCGATCTGGAGCCATTGCTCTACGCCAGAGTCAAGTGCTCTCTTGCGGAGTCCGTCGGCTGCTTGGAGCGTTTCGTTGCTGTCGCCCGTATTATGCTGAATACGCCCAGAGTTTCACTCTTAAAAACGACGAACGCAGGGTAGTAACGTACTAACGACTGTTTACGTTCATACAAGATGTAGATGTGAATGGCACAAAAGATGACCAAGTTGTTAGTAAGCGTGTCACTGCGTGTGTATTTTTTCCACTGTCCTTTTCAGGTTCTTGACGGTGCGAAGTGATGACAGCAATGTTGCCAACTGCACATGTGAACTAATAGCTGAAAGCTGATCATTGTCACAACATAGTTGCGCAAAGAAACGTGACAAAGGGCACCAACAAACGCAGATTGAAGCTTGGGTTTAATCCTAGCAGAAATATATGCATGAAAAAAACTGAGGAAGACAGAGGTTACACGAGGAAGGATCATTATCTGTTCCTTGCCCATGTAATCTCTTTGCCTCGTCGTTTTTCATTCTGTACATACTTCTGCTACGATTAAACCCAAGTTTCTGTCAGCGCTTGTTGGTGTCCTTTGTCCCGTTTGTTTGCGGTATATCAAGTAATCATAATGAATCTATACCAAGTGGCCCGCCTATCAACTCTTCTAGAAAGCTGCTATTTCCCGATTATTGCTCACGCAGGTTGGGACTCAATGGCAGTATCTAACGGGCATAACTTCTCCACGTTCGACCGCGACAACGACTTGTGGCCCCAGAATTGTGCCGCCACTTTCCGGGGCGCCTGGTGGTACAACAGTTGCCACTCGGCCAACTTGAACGGACTCAACCTGAACGGGCCGCACCAGAGCTTCGCCGACGGAATCGAGTGGAGCCTGCGAGGATCACCAGTGCCCCTTCACTATCATTCCTACCCCAGCGTTCGGATGATGATACGACCAGCGGACACGGAGCGTTTATTGAGGCGCCCATTATCCTGAAGGTGGTGGCAACTTTACGTATGGAGGCACCCCTCTGTCATCCGGAAACCATAGATCTCGTTTTGATCTTAACATCGCTACACCCTGTAATGCCCCAAACGGGATTCCGCATCAAAGCAAATTGTTTCCCCTTTTTTATGATCACTGAGAGAATACGAGCACAAAAAATCACAAACGTGGTCTCTCTTACAACATCAATACTGCACTAATTATTCACTTTTGAGAAAGCGTCTAAAATGGCAAAACTATCTTATTTATGAAAACTGCCACTGCAAAGAATATATGCATTACGTTACCCATGTTTGCCTTTGAATTGTGGGCTAACTAGATAGATCAGCATAGATTACGCATCGGGCATTACAGGGCTAAGATCCACGCTGATAATCATTCCCGTAATTGGAAACCATTTGCTACAGGCAACCGTAAGCGCTGACTTGAAAATGGATAGCGCACTCAATAACTAATAACAGATGGCGGCAACTCTTCGAGCTGTAAGCCATGAAAGTTCACCGTGCATTTGTTTAGATAAAGCAATACATGCAGCTCCAGCGTCGAGCTTGTTTTTTATTCATTGTTATTACACATAATCGAAACTGACATTGAGCACATAAGGTCACATAAGTGAAAGGGGCGCCTTTGTGATGGTCGGCTAAAAAGAAAGAAATTTTCATCGAAAAAAAAAAACGAATGAGACAGACGTAGAATGAGCAGTACACATGTCAAGAGCTGTTAAAGATATACCTTGGTATACCTTGGAGTATTACGGGGTGCCATATTTTGTCATCATCGCATTGCCTTCTTACATACCTAAATAATTGTAAACAAATAGGCCGAATCAAACGCTTTGCTTTCATAGACCACGTCAATGAAGATTTCAGTGCGAATAATGACGCCATTAGCGTATTTATTTATGCCACGAATAGCATATGCGCAAGTCTGCGCTATTTTGCAGTGGTCTTTAGCAGGCCCCTGAAACTCAAGGTTAGTGTCGCTTTCAAAAAACATTTGGAACATGCACGCTCGTAGCGTTTGCCGGGCATCCTAAGATCCGGTTGAACGGAGTGAGGTTGATGTGAATGTTCGCATTTATAGGCTTTCACAAGTTTTTACTAATAAAAATATTAATAACTCCTTTAAAGAACTTTTTTGTTTATGCATGTTTTCTTATTCCTTATTCTGTGAATTTTAAATCAGGCAAAGCACAGAAAGTGATTGACTTGCGTTCGTAGCGCTTGCTTTCGCTCCTTCTCGCACCTCGCTCAGTGATATTAGGCGTTGGATCGCGCTCAGTTATCTCGAATCTTGGCGTGTCACGCGAAAGATAAAGACAGCAAGTGGTGGTGGGCAGAGAGCAGAAGCTGAAGTGAGCGCCGCCGAAAAGTCGACCATGCATTCTCCAAGAAGGGCTTAATCAGGCAACACATGTCTTCTGCGGCTCTGCGGTGTGCTATAACACGTGGATTTCTAGTACTGCGAAGATTTATCAGCATTGTCTAGAGGCAACTGGTGAGCACGAAAGTTCGGGCCCATTATTTGAGCAGGCATTGATTTTGCATGAGTGTGTACATATGAGTAAACCCCGTTCTCTGCGGGCCTGACTGGACTGAAAGACGTGCAGTGTCGCTTGTCTAATTGATGAAGGCGGTCGCCAATTAAGATACTGTCGGGAAAATGCGTTTATTAGAAGGCTTGAATTTGAGTTGGCTCGGCTACATACTTTTAGTTTCTTTTACTTTCGGCGTGTAGTTCAAATGATGTCAAGTAGTTATAGGCCACTTCCTGGTCACGAAAACCTTGTAGCCGCCGTTTCAAAATTAGTGAGTCTTTACTTCTATTAGTGCCACTCAAATACGCGTGATGAATTTAATGCATCTAAAAACTATTACAGAGAATGTTGACGAAGCCAAAATTTTGACAAGTGAACTATTCTTCGTCAAGGCAACGCTGTTGTCCTGACGAAGACAAGTCAACTTGCCGAAGCACTGTTTCCAATGACGTTCTTTCTCGGAAAAATGTTTGATCGCTTCAAGCCTCTCCGTTCCTCTGAACTTTACCCCCGTATTCACAAACACTTCTCGACTCGACTTTCACCCTCCACTTGACAGAGTTGAGCACTGCGCTACAGCTCGGCTCAAAAATGACGCTACGCTGCTCAAGAATCGCAGCAGATTGTCGCTGATACGCCATACTTGCCGTGCCTAGAGACGGCGCTCCCATCGGCTTTCTCAAGTGGAGGTGGAGCGCTGAGTGAAGGGACGTTCTAGAATTCGGGGGCTAGTCTCGTTTGGTACTGAGGTTCTGTAAGAAAACCATGCGCGCTGTCATAGCAAACGTGATTGAGTCCAATACGACGTGTCCTATACTCACGATTATTGATAATATTCGTGTTAGTTCGGATATTTTGTGTTCGACGTAGGCTCCTTAAGTCCATATGTAAGTTGTGAATTAAAGCTGCGTTTATAGATTGACACTTTTACACTGCGTGTATGTATCTGTTTTTATTTATTACAGAACATGCAACAAATAGTGAATTTCATTTGTGTCGATTGAGTTTCGTCTTACTGGGAAATCAGTAAGCTTTATTTTCGCCTCGTCCGGAAAATATGAACAGAATTTAGAAAAATTAAATTTTATGACCGCATTACCCAAGCGGCCAGCAGACCTGAAAGAAGGCACGAGCGCATTCCGCTTGCATGCGATGTGAAAAAGAAGGGCTCCCGTGGCAACCCTCCTCCTCTTAACTTTTTGTCTCTTCCTTCTATTTGGAAAACGCACCAGTGATTTCATGTTAGAAATTTTCTGTTCGTGATTTATTTCTAGTAGGACGCTTGGCAACTGCCAGTGGTAAAAGCGGTGCTGCTGCTGCTGAGGGCGAATACATGGGAAGTATAGGGAGTTTCCACCCCCTTTCTTTTTATTGAAGAAGACCCCTCTCGCAATTGGACTTGAACCACCGATATACCTATGGTCGTGCTTCTTCAAGCGAAAGAAACATTTTCAATAAAATCACGCGACCTTCGTTCTGCATCAGAGTGAATGCAGAAGCCCGCATCCGGAAAATTTCTGTTTTCGCGATAACGTGAAGGTGCAAGAGGTAAGCAAACGCCAATTGCATCGCGCGATATATGAATGGCAGCGACATGTCTGTCTGGATTCGGTTATGCTCAAACCTATTTGTTCCGAACGAATGTCCCGAACGAATTCATACTGTTCACTGCAGAAACGCACTTTTGTGCCAATCCTCACCATATTTTACACAAGTGTGGCGGGAAATGTGTATTTAGACATTCGGTCCCGCAAGTACGTTTCTCGCCACCCGCACTCTCATTATCACGCTTGTGAATGGCGATTATTTTCTTGAAATGTCGTGGCACTGAACCCACACAGTCCATAAACAACGGAAACATTTCTTTGTTTGCGGAAAACTCGGGTAGCTGTAACACGAACACGTTATTTTTTAGCAATGGGTTACAGAAGAAAAGTGGTTTTCAGAACGCTATGTTTTCGCAATGGAAATTTAAATTCCAGCAATATATTACTAAGTTGGTTACCAATGATCCGTTGGCCACCTGAGAGAATATCCGTTGGCCACCTGTTTTCAAGTAGGCCGACATAGATGTATTTGCACGCAGGAATAAAAACAAACCTGTTAAGTGTGAATTCATTTCTTCAATAGAAAACTGGTTTGTATATCTCAATAAAAAGGAAGGAGGAAGAGAACAGAGAAACAGGGTCGCACGTCGTTCTTGTGCATGAAAGGACGTTTCAAGTCTGATGTAAGACTCCACCGAAGTTCCATACATATTTTCTTGTTGATAATATTTTTGCATTGATAGTGGTGACAACAGATGTAAAGGATTCATCGCAAATCCCACCAGTTATTTGCCGAGTGCTGGGCACTTCCACCTTTTGTCAACACACATCAAGATCGCATGGTACCATTTTAAACTGCCGAAGTGGATGATGTTTCAGTTTCATTGGTGTCGATTAGGTTACTTTCATGAAGAACCGTTAAACCACCTGGCGCATCACGTACGAAAACTATACGCACACTCATACTGTTATCAAGTACTGCACCGGTTTTCATCAGTTCCCAATGTGCATCCACTCGTCTGTACGTCTTGATGGTGGACCACGATTTCTCGTATACCGCTGACTACAGTACTACGATCTTAGAGGATATTTGCTTTCAGTTAATCTTTCTGAACTCTGCTTCTCGTAGACGCGAATCTTCGCGACCTTGTGAACGTGTTAAGAACGTGTTCGCTCATTTATACGTCACGCCTGTCCCGAAAGTGCTTGTCGTTTACGCAGCACTGAATTCGCGCAAGCGGGTAGTAAAAAAGAATACCGTCGAACAGTAACGGGTCACTGTTGAACTTTAGAAAAGGCTGAAGATTACTTTGAGCCGAACGAAATGAGGCGCCTTTTGTGTATACGACTGTGCCTTCGTAGTTCAATGTTAAGTAAGCTACTTGTAACTGCAAATGCCAAAATAATTATGACGTAACGCTAGTGAGATTGTGGATACTACATGTTTATAAGACGAAGACTGATGTTAGCTGCATAATGAAACTTCATGGTTTCCGTGGCAGGATTGCGAGCTAGATGCCTTAATAAGGTATATAGCTAGCAAACCAGGAGGATTGCGGCGGTGCCACGAAAGCAGCAGAGAACTACCTAAAGAGATTTCATACAAAGCATGTTGACTTTTACTGAGTTTTCGTTTTACGATGCGGGAAATTCTATCACTGTGACGTTTGCGTTTCTGTAATGATAAGAAACTTCACTGTAAGCACTGTGTAGCCTGTTCCCAGACTGTCCATGCGAAAGCACGTAGACGTGCTCGAGAAAAACTATACAATATCTGTGGCAGCCAACTAAAGGGGGTGTTAGCTGCAGATTTATACGTAAGTATTTCCCGACATGCAGGTTCTGCATGGTAGACGACATTTTACAGAATATTTTACGAACAAGTGCTGGTTAAAGCTTGCCTTTCAAACACGCTACAGTTCGCGTCATTGGTACCCAAGCAACTTTGTTTTTCCAGTCAGTCCACTTTTTATTTCACTTTGCGTCGTTCTCCTATGTGATCGGTCGATGAATACCTATAGTCTGTGATCTTTTGTTTGGATTAAATTATTAGGCACACCCGAGGCATAGCAAAGAGACTATAAACCTGGCAGTATAGGAAGACGACGAAGTGTTTGGGCACTGAGGGGAGAGGTTTCATGCTCACCTTATCGCCATATAAATCAACGTAGCTTATTTTGCATTCAGCCTATGTAGAAAAGCAAAGACCTCCGGCAAGCCTACTCTGGTTAGCTTAATGCACAATGTCTCGCCATGTTTCTCATATGTAGCAATACGTTGCGTGCCAAGGAAGCTCGTGCGATTCTGTAGAATTAATATTTTGCAAGCGTGTCGAGTATGTTGCGCATGAAGCAACTGCAGAGTTTGAAAAAAAAAAGCTTTACGCATCTGATATAATACTGTGTCCAGATAGGAAATTAATTTTAGGCTGCTACAGATATTAGGCATGAGGTGCCGGGAGCTTTTACGTAAATTACTCTGCTGTGCTTACGTTTCGGCATCTAGCCATGCTTAAAGTCATGCCCAATCAACATGATCGAGCTGTGTTCTTCGACAGAAACTTGTAAATTATTGCCGGAACAGTGACTCAATAGCTACGGTGCTCGGCTGCTGATTCGAAAGGTGTGGGCTGAATGTCATCCACAGTGGGTGGTGGCATTTTTATGAAGGCGAAGTCCTAGAAGTCTACGTGCTTGCATTTAGGTGCACGTTAAAGATCAACACAGCAAGCGAGACGTACTGGTAACTTAACACGCTGGAAGAAAGTTGTAGCGCGGTACATTCGAAGGACTTATAAAATGCATGGTGACAGAAGCGATGTAACCGAAACTCAGGTAGTCGAAGTTATCCGGAGCACTTAGCTACGGCGTGTATATCATTCTGCGGTTTTCACGGGTAAACCCAAAGCAATAGTTAAACCCGTAAATCATTCGCGCAGATTGAGTCCGAAGTAAGCAGTTTTACGCGCGAACACATTGAAGTTTGAAATTTAATGTTTATTTTTACCACACAATTACACATTAACATTGATTTGTAGTCACAACAAAGATATAATATGTGGTGTGGAATGCGGGAAAAAAGCTGCGATACAAACGCAGCTTGACTAGCCCCACATTCCAACAAACAAGGCAGAAAAAGTGACAGCCTTCGTGAGGTCAACTAAAACAGTAAGCAGAGAACAATTGCATAGTTGATTGATTGATTAATATGTGGGGTTTAACGTTCCGAAACCACCGTGTGATTATGAGAGAAGCCGTAGTGGAGGACTGTGGAAATTTCGACCACCTGTGGTTCTTTAACGTGCACCCAAATCTAAGCACACAGAACAAATGTATAGTTGAAAGTGGTACAATATTCAATATTTCATATATGTAGGCAAGATTGCACTCTTTAAAGAAATACAAAAAGTAGGAATAAGCAAAAAACAAAAAAACCTCTCTTTTTTTGCATCACGTAAAAATAGACTGGATATGCCCTGTCACGAAAGAAGGCGCATTCGCTGCAATGAAAAACTGAATTTATTTAGTATGGGTGGGAGTGAGTATTTCAGCATTTGGAGACAGTAGTTTGTTCGGCATCGAAGGATCTTCCATAATTCGCTCTGTCTAGTAAGTGGAGACGAGGTGCTGCGCTCTAAGCATGCTATGGAGATAAGGTTGTCATTTAATTTCTTTATTTCAGAATTTAGGTATACGCTAATAAGCAATATTCATTTTCAAATCTCAAGACTCTAAAATTTTTTAATAAAGACGAGGTATGTGCATTATACTCGGCATTTGCAATAGAACATAAAGCATTTTTTGAAGTGTGAGTAATTTCTGCTGAGTGTAAGGTGCCATTTCTCCACACCAAAATACCATACCGTAACTGAGAATAAAAAAGCGTTTTATCGATCAATAACATCTGAGTAGTCGGTAAAAATGACTGACATCTCCTTAGCATGCCGAATCCTTACATAGCTTCTTTCTTAGCAGTTCACTATGTGAATACCACAACAAATGCTCATGAAAAACAATGCCCAAAGATTTTGCCGCCGAAGAAAAATAAATCACAGAATCATGCAGATGAAGTTTTGATGTATCCTCGTACGATAATCTTTTGTAATGAAACAGAACCGCCTTGGTTTTTGAACAGCTGATTTCAAGGGAATTAGCAGTTGCCCATGCAAAAAAGTCATCTAGTGTTGTGTTTGCTGTTGAAATTAGATCATTTACATTGATGCCCGTGAAAAAGAAAGAAATGTCATCCGCATTTATGACATATTTGATTGTGCGATTTATATTGATAATGTCGTTTATGTAAGTTATAAAAAGTAACGGCCCCAACATACTACGTTGGGGTTTTTTGCAAAGATGATTGTTCCGAGTTTATACATACACACTGTTTCCTATTACTCAGATAACTGGTGATTAAATTCCGTGCATTTCCTCTGATGCCGTAATAGTACAGCTTTTGTAAGAAAGTATTGTGATTAATCTGATCAAAGGCTTTGGAGAAGTCAACAAATATGTTTAGGGTAAGTTTCCTGTCCTCTATGTTGGCCAATATGATTTCCTTTTGCTGTAACAACACTACCTCTGTCGACCGCCCTGACCTAAAACCATACTGTGCTGGAGTAGTTACCCAGAGTTTTGCGAAGAAGTTTGATATTTTTATAAATAATAACTTATGAGCTTTGAAAAGAGTGGTAGAACGAATATGGGCCAATAGTTCTTCAAATCATTTTTGCCTCCTCCCTTAAACAACACTGCAACTTTTGCGTGTTTCATGCATTGTGGAAAAATACCTGTGCTTTAGGTTAAGTTATAAATGTATGTAAAGGGCATCACTAATATATCTATGACCAAACAGACTGGGTCCATCTTTAAACCATCAGTGTCTTCCGATTTACTTTTCTATAGTTTTTTGAAAACTCTCATAACTTCGTATTCGTCTGTTGGGAAGAGATAAACTGACGAAGCTACTGTTTGTGTGGGCATGTCATGTAGTGCGGTAGTGTCACTGGGACTTTCCACTAAGGAAGTAAGGTGATTAATAAATTTCTCAGCCATTTGTTTTCTCTTGTATTTTTGATCACCTTCAGTTATCTCTTCTACACTAAAATTAGCTTTATGAAATGCAGTGATTGAATTTAACTTGTTCCACATCTCCTTCACCCCTGAAACGCCCTCGAACATTTTCATAAGTTTATTTGAGTTATTTCTATATTTCTTAAAAGACTCTAATACGTTTGGATCGCGATTTTTTAGAAAACAGTTGATACATGCTATTTTTCTCAATAATAACTTTTAACTCGTTCTTTGTGACCCATGGTTTTCGTGAACGTTTCAACTTTTTTATTTCTTTGTAGGAAAAACATCGCTTGTAAATTCAGAAAATTGTCTCTATAGAACAGTCATACTGCGTTAGCTGATGAGCATGAGAGCACTGCTGCCCAATTAGTACAAGAGATTACATCTCGAAACTGTGAAAGAAAGTTTTCGTTTATATTCTGGCACTGATATTTGTAGTTTGGGTTTGATTCAATACGACACTTCTCAATAACTAAATATATCGGCATATTATCACAAAGTGTAATGTTTAGTGTCCCAGAAAACAAGCTTTCATGTGGTAAATTTGTAACGAAAAGGTCTAATAACGTAGCCCTTTCTTGTGAAATGCGAGTCGGCTGCAGTATCCTATTTGACAACATATATGAATCAAGAAGCATACGAAATTCCGCCTGTTTTGATGTACTTGAAAGCATGTCAATTTTTAGGTTGCCACCTAGAACTAATTTATATTGATGCATATTAACATAAGAGAATATAGCATTGAGGTGCTCGAAAAACTCGCTTACATTTCCATCAGGTGGGCGATATACTACAGTGAAAAGACATTTTAAACATAGTGCTTCTATTTTTGACGCACATAAAAATAGCTCATCAATCACTTCACAATGAATATCTTGCTTATTAAACATACACACGCTTTCACCTCTTCTAAGGGTCCTGTTCAAGAAAACCGCATTAGAACCTTCTAAGTGCATATCATCATCAGTAGCGGAGAACCATGTTTCTGTCAACATAATCGCAGAAAACGAGAAGCCGAAATCACTGAGACCTATATTGAGTTCATCCCGTTTGCCTCGTGCTGACTGCATGTTATGAATAATAGTAAACGGGGAATCGCATTTATCAACCGTATTTTGCCTTAACTCTGTCGGACTAACAGCAGCATCTGGTCATTTCAATTGCTGACTTGGCAACAGTAAATTGTGCATTTGAAAGTCTGGGTGTATTGCGGTGCGTTTGAACGACATGCGTTTGAATGACATGCGTTTAAATGACATGCGTTCGAATAACATGCGTTTGAATGACAATTTAAAGACAAGATTAGCAACATCAAATTTGTCAAATTTTCTATGAGCACTGGTGCATCCTAAGGCAATAAGAGGGCGTCAAATGCACTTCTTCATACAACTATTTACACGCTGACATTTTGTCGTGATATCGTGAAACAAATATTTCATGAACAAACATAAACACAAAATCATGAGCATACGTCGTGTTTGACCCACTTGGCAACAAAAACAAGCATGAAACCAAATGAAATTCTCGTTTAATGTGGTGCCGTGATATCTGTACCCACCACACAAACCGCCTCTTTCGCTTCACTGCTTTCGCGATGAACTGTGCATTTTGTTTACGTCATCACTGTTTTCAATTTTGATCTTCGGTGCATTTTCAGTTTGCTGGGCAAAGATTTTACCTTCGCAAACCCAGAGAGATTTCCAGCCAGTCTCGCGCTTGCGCGCCATAGCCTGGCCAAGAAGTCGTTTCAGCTGTGGGCACAGATGTTCATTTACAAATACAGCTGACCGAGAGTTAATGCCCATATCAGAACACTTCAGGCTTGCTGCGCGTGCCTTTATCAAAACGTTATCCCGGCTTTTTCTCTGCTCGAATTGCACAACCACATTTCTTTGGTTTCGGTTGTGTGTTGTTGGAACTCCGCGTGCTCGTCCGATATCAGTTGCGGCAAGTGGCACGCCCACTTTTTCTCCAATTTTTACGACCAGTTCGACAATGTTTTCGGAGGATTCATGCAGAATGCCTTTATTTCGACAGTTGTCCTCCGGGAGTACTGTTCAGCCCGAAGCATTCTGCTCTCATGGTCATTTACTTTCTGTAGGAGATCAGAGTATTGCGTCTTTAATTCAGCATTCGAGACTCTCATGGATTGGTTTTCTTCCCTAATTTCTTCATATTTTTTGTTTGCCGTAACCAAAAAAGTTTTAATCTCCCTCAATTTGTTACGAAGGTCTTGCTTGATTGTTTCTTTAAATTCTTTGAACTCCGACATAAGTTCACGCTTCAGCTCATCGAAAAGTGCCCGGAGCTCTTTCGACATCCTCTAAAACAAACAGCTATACTAGAAATACAAAATGATGCCAGTGGCAGCAATGACAGCAGCGGCAAGAGCACTGATTGATTAATTTGTGGTGTTTAACGTCCCAAAAACCACCATAAGATCATGAGAGACGCCGTAGTGGAGTGCTCTGGAAATTTAGACCACCTGTGGTTCTTTAACGTGCACCCAAATCTGAGCACACGGGCCTACAGCATTTCCGCCTCCATCGGAAATGCTGCCGCCGCCGCCGAGATACGATGCCGCGACCTGCGGGTTAGTAGCCGAGCACGTTAGCCACTAGACCACCGCGGCGGGGCAGCGGCAAGAGCAGTGACAGTGAAGAAACTGGACTGATTTCCAACCTGCGCAAAAGATGCACAGAGCCTGTGAATACACGTGAAGCCGGCTGCTGCCCTTGCCACCAAGGGAACAAGCGGATAGTGCGCTCGGTGCTTTTTTTTTTATTTCATCCGAAGCGATTGACTCTTAGCTGAGAATAACTAAATTACTGTCAGTGTTATCCACACAAACAAACAGATGATCAGCTTCATCTACACCATGTAAAACCTTAACAGTGAAGGAACTTTACACTGGAGTACTCTGTTGCCACGGTTCATAGGCGTACCATATATACTCGTGCAGTTGCCGCCCCCAAAATTTTCTAAAGAATACCTCCTAAAATATACTTAAGCATTAACCTCCCTGCATCAGTGGCACCTGTAAATTTTTTAGGTTAGCAGCGTATCCGTTGTGCGGTGCGAAAATTTTGAAGCTATTTTTTGGCGAATCAAGGCAGCTTTGCCACCTCCAGGTAACAAAGGCGCAGCCTCCAGGGATCAAAAATAACAATATTATCGGGAGTATTAAGCGCCAAAATCACGATATGATTATGAGAGACTCTGTAGCGGAGGGTTGCGGAAATTGTATTCATCTGGTGTTCTTTAACCTGCTTTGAATACACGGGCCTCTACCATTTCGCCTCCGCCGAAGTGAAACCACCGTAACTACTGCTACACCGCGGTGGACCAGCTTCCGCGAATTAGAGGCTGGTTTTTCGAGGCGTTGTTCTCCACCAAACAACAACCGAAGGTGCGCATCCATTGGAAATATGGGCCACTAGATTGTCGAAGCGTGGGTCTGGTTTCCTGTTCAAGAAGACGCAGAAAAACGTTAAGGTGACGGGAATCTCGAAAAAATTCGGTTGAACACAGCCTGACGTTATCAGGGATAGAGGCCAGTTGAAGCACGCGACAAGTAAAAAGCCGTACAGGACGAAATTCGCATAGGAGACAAAAAGTACGTAGGTCAGACAGGCAGGAGCATCAACGTGTAAGACTTCAGGAACATTTCCAGAAAGTTAGAAGTGTAGGACGGGACGGTTTCTTGGCCTCTTATTGTTTTTAATGTGGGTGTCAGCCATTGTATGAAAAGGCAACGGTTCTCTCTTCCCACCTTAACGAATGCACTATAGACTCATAGTTGAAGCCGCAACAATCGCTCGAGGCAGCTGCATAGCTTTATCAGAAAAAGAATTGGCGTACTTGAATTCGTCGGCACGTGGGTGTTCCGGAGTGATCACGTAATTTCTTGCAGTCTTTTTTCTTTTTGTTGTTTTTTTACTTATGTTCTTGGATAAGTATGTGATCTTATCTTTTTTTCTGTAACCTACGTATATGTGCGTCTTAGCAGTAATAGATCAGTTCAAACTTTGGCGCTGGTCCTTGTCTCTTGTGTTCGTTGTCTAAAATTTTTGCGCTGAGAATTTTAAATAGTAGAATACAAAGTGGTTCAATCCAACAATTTAGTTTAATAAATGTAGCCTACAATAAGTCTGAAACAACAATGAAGAAAGCCAAGGTGAAGTGCAGCCGCAAATATTAGCTATTTAGAATGAAGCATGCCTCCTTACACAAACGTAATGATGAATCGCCCGCGAGCTAGTTAGTTAAATGCCCATGGGGTTTTTGCATACATCAAGGCTAAAGTGGACAAAATGACCAAGAAAAATACATGACGTTAGCTACAGAATGAAACAGCTCATCACCTAAAAGAAAAATTCTTAGCAAATCTAAAACCAGGAGTCGAATTTGAAACATCTTCCTGAGCTGTACAATCGAAGTCGAAGCAAAAGAAAATGAGTCGTAACTGAGGCAGCTCTAATGGGTTTTGCGGTCGTAAGCTCTGGGAAGGTTGTCGCTCAGTGGCATGTTCTTAGTATTGCGCCTAAAACGTTCAAATGGTTCTCCAGTACTGTAAACCGCGAGTCATTACAAATATCTTATTGAATTCGACATACATGATCTTTAACACGACAATGTTTTATGCTGGTGTCCATCAAAACTTCACTGACGTACTTCCGTCACAGATATGACGTTGTTAAAATTTACACGAACTGAATACAAAAAAAATGAACTAGAAGAGACAGTTTCGCCAATTCGAGAGACCGGGGAGTCGACTCTGCCAGTTATATATTTTTAGTTGCATTTGAGGCTTTCATTGCTTGACGTTTATTAATGAGGTTTTTCATTTTCCGGGAGAGCTTGCCTATGTAGTGTATAATGACTGTACCTCCGACATCCATAGCACTCCCCTTAACGATACTAGGCAGAATATTATTCTTTGCATCAACGCTAAGGTGGGTTTCTTCGGTTAGAACTACGTATCTATTAGGAAGTGAGACTCTGATTTGCAGTCTCACTTTCAGCGCTAGCTCAT
Organism: Rhipicephalus annulatus; assembly: GCA_013436015.1. Lineage (NCBI taxonomy): Eukaryota > Metazoa > Arthropoda > Arachnida > Ixodida > Ixodidae > Rhipicephalus > Rhipicephalus annulatus. Next base: position 330,684 of record WOVY01009798.1, read on the forward strand.
TAATTTGCTTCCTGCGTGTCTATAAGATGCGTATCAGTAATAAATAATGATCACCTAAATAGACGTCGTAATGAAAAAAATGTCAATAGCATCTTCAGATAACACAGTTTCGCCTCTCCCATTTTTGAGCTTTGAGCACCACAATTCCAAATTATCCGAAAATTGTAATTTATTTTCACTTAAACGATAGGCGCCCCTAACAGACAGCAGGTTTTAATTAGGATCTAGCTGTTTTTTGGATCTAGTTTTGTTTTTAGAATCTCGCTATGGAGTTATTAGCCGCGGAGTTTTAATTCTTTATTTGGCATTGCTGTTATCCTTCTTCGTTTGCTGACCTAAAAAAGTCACAGTCACAAATAGGCGTTTTCTCCGGTTAGATAGGTGCTATAGATGAGAATTGTATCATGGAGCACCAAATAGAAAGTAATGGTCCGAGTTGAAATGCGATTTTCCGTCATTTTCTGAGCTTTAGAGACCAGAATGTTCCACTTTTGCTGAATTTCATGATTTTCATAATTTAGTAAAAAAGTATCGATAAATGTAGTGGTTCAATATTTATTGCAGTGAAGTTTGTTTCTTGCAAACATGTAAAGTTTTCTTGAGTTTATTCGTTCTTGGTGGGGAAACGATTATAAAAAGTACGAGGAAGCAATGATCACTTACACCAGGTAGGTGCGTGATCACAGAGATCATGTCAGGGTAGGATGTTTACACTTGATTGAGAGTATTTGCAATGTTATATGATTTACGTGTCGGTTTAATTACGAGCTGTGACAAAAAAACGCAGTACAATTCTAAAAAAGTCACTAGCTTGTGATGGAAGAGAAGCGCGTTGTGTATTTCAAAAATCCCATGTAATGTGTGGAAGATTCAAATCACCCATAAGCAGGATTGGTAAGGAAGGAAATTGCGTGCGAACAAGGTTGATACTATCATACAGCTCAGTAATGAATGGGGGTGATGCAGAGGGGGAGTGATAGCGTACGCCTATAGGGCATATTTTTTGTGGTCAAGTATTATTGAAGCCCCTACGATATCTATCTTGTCGTTGGTACAGATAATAGAAGACGGAATGCCATTCAAAATGGCCAAAAGGACTGTGGACGCCACTTACTTTACGTAAAAAACACCGCCTCCTCTGCGTAAAGTACAATAACAGCGATAAACACGAAATTGCACGGCATTCTTGAACGCTTCAGCGTCGGTAACCTGTGCACGTAACCATGTTTCAGTAAGTTCAATGGTTTTTGTGCAACTTATGTCAATCGTGGCCGATAAAGAATCGTGATTGTTTGAGCCACTTCTGACGGTAGAACAATAAAAAAAAACTGAAACTTCAGAAAACGAAAATGAGCCACTGCCCCTATCGCGCTGCTAGTTACAGAAGGACAAGATAGAACAGGGAATGAACGCTCTAGATTGTTACTATGTTTCTCAATTCCTTACATTCGATCAGCACTCCTGCTGTACACATACCATTTTTTAATCAGGATTAATTTATTGTGACGTAGCTTAAAGAGTTCGGAAGATGCCTGGCTCTTACTGAAAGCGATCAGCTTTATTCGTGCGGTATGTGTAGGGACGGAAAAGTTCTCACTTATAGTGATGTTTTTTTGCTTGAATTGACTAAACAGAGACAGAAGCTTTTGTTTTGAAGCATGTAAACTTAGCGATAACTGGACGGGATTTCTCAGGTGTGCATGAACCAAGGCGGTGCGCACTTTGTACGGCATCTGACTGAAATGTGTCGGTGTAGATTGCTCTTTGTTACTCTGTTTATATGCGCCTCGGTTTCTCGCCACATCTCACTGCTATCAGGGAGGCTATCGGAAATGAAATCATCGTGGCGTGACCAGCCTTACAGCTCCTTTAGACGAGCTTGTAAAAGGCTTTCGTGACTGTTAACTTTGTCAATACTTTTGCCATGCTAGAAACTTGCACTGTGACCTATACTACATTTAGCAATTTTTTTTCTAATACCCGATGTATTTTTATATTTCGCGAAATTCATAGACTGTCGCACCACCAAGCGGTATTCAGTAGCGTCCTCTGGAGGATGGTCAGTAGGCAGACGCTCCCTTGCTCATCTGTGCTAGCTTCAGGGCTAACGCGCTACCAAGAAAGCAACACAAACCACTTCTTATATTTCGTGCATGAGTGAATAAAGCGGAACGTCCGTGACACGATAAATCTGTTACGTTGACGTGAAGTTTTCGTGAACATACACGGCAACTCGCGCTTTCTATTATAGCCTGCATAGTACACATATCAGCTTCGCGAGATTTTCTGCAGCAATGTTGCATTGTTAAATGTTATCGTCTGACATACGTAGTTGAAACTTCTCTTGTTATGCGTGCGGATAGCATTCGACAGTGCTACTGTAGTGCATGACTCGCATAACATTCATGGTACGCCGAAAGTAATGCAAGCTCGTGGTTTGCTCTTCCAAACCTTGGCGCATGCTGAGTCTGGTGTTTTTTTACGTTCTTTGAGAGATTTCAGAACACTGCAAGCCATTCGCTTCTTGCCGAGTTTCAGAGCGAGCGGCTTCCCACGCCCAGGCCCGGGTAAATGTGGTGAGTGACACCATGTGCATGGTGAGAGCGTGTTGTTGGGGTTGTCGAAGTCGTTCAACGAATTTAATTTTCCCAATTACTTTCAGCACTAACCTTTAAAGAAAAAATCTGAACGTTGATGGTTTTCGTCAGGACGTAGATGGTCGTCAACGCGCTCAGAGTGACAGCGACAATGAACGATTAGCTGCTAGCTCACGAGCAGCGAGTTGCACTTCACGTCCTCTCGTGCGTCAATTTTTTTCTCGCTCGTAAGTCACTAATTTTATTTATTGTAGAGTATTCTTCTGTGAAGTCGAAATAAAAGCAGAGTTTTTCTTGTGCATTGCTTGCAGCCCTATTACAGTCGACAATATGGAGCGCGCATGCCGCCAACACACCTGAGCTCTACCAGCGCAGCGAAATAGTTAGAGCAATGAAACGGGCAGTAACGACTACAATCCACGCTAACGTCTCCTGCGCTTCACAGACATCGTCCGAATGACGTTGCTGTTCAACAATTTTTCACGATTTCGACGTTGACAAAAGCGTGCGTGTTTACTGTGTACGGTATTGTTGCGATCGCGCTGATATATAACTTGCAAAACATCCGAGTGCCGTGAATTGCACCCGGTTGGAGTCTGAGCATGGCGGTGACACAAGCGCTAAATAATGGAAAAATAAATGCTTGCGTTTTCCCTGAAGAAGCAACGCCATGGCACTGACAAAGCAAGCATGGACGACGGCGCAATGTGTTTGCAAATTATCGCTATACGTTCAACTTGGGCCCGTGCAGCCGCGATGGTGCGCTGCTCGCCAGAGGCGTATATTACTGCGGCGAATTCATCAGGCAGGTCCAGTACCAGGTACCTTTGAGTGGAGTCCAGTTCAAACACCAACTTTATTTCGTGAAAATTTCTGCATCCCGCGCATGATTACGCAAGGCATCGTTGATGCACGGTCGATGAGCTGACACCACTACCCTTCTCACTGCTGCAAAAAATGAGGTAGCGAACATCCAGCAGTTCCCTATCGTTCGGGAAAATAGTTTTGTTCGATGCAGATTCATTTGACAACCAAGAGTTCATCCAGTGAAAGTGGCACGGGGTGTAGGTCCACGCGTCCTATCTTTTTCTATCCGAGTACACGGGTTGACCCTCCTCTCATAGCCATCTTCGATTGCACGGCGTGCCACCTATAGCCCATGGGCATTTCGAATACCAGGAATTTTTCATTACAGCGACTTCTGTCCAGATTGTATGGCCTTAACTTCAGCAGTCACATCAGTTTGAAATTTTGATGTTTGCAGAGAATAACTAAATTACTATATATATTTAGGAGCTTGAGGATTACTAATATATTTTAGGAGCTTGAGGATAAGGCTCGTCTGCTCAGTGGGATTGGCTGGCAAGGATCCAATGTCCGACACAGATTCAGAGCAGATGTTAGGGCCAAGGTTTGACTCAACATTTCCAAGCACAGCTGAAGAAATACCGTAGAAAAACGCTCACAAGCAGTTTCACGTAACACTCTTGGGCATGGAAAAAAGCAAACATAGATAGCTGCTTCTAGCGTACAGAGAAGAAGTAGCACCAACCTGGTGAAGACATAACGGCTGAGAGCCGTGCCGACGGTAGTGTTCTCGTGCTCACTGGAGACGAAGTGGGTGGGATGGCTTGTTATATTGTCGATGATAGGGGATGTCACTGATGATCATAAGGAAAAGCCGGAGGCGGCTTGCGCAGGAGCAGGCGTGAAGAAGGGTGCGGTGGGCAAGGTGTCGTCAGGCAGCATGAGTTCGAAACGCCGGTAATTGGTGTTCATGATGTCATAGGGTTCAGTAGATAGTCAGGCGAACGAGGAAACAAGCAGGGGCTGTGAAGGGACAACATAGCGGTTGAGAACCATGCCAATAGTACTGTTCTACTCCATAAGCATAGTACTGTTCCACTCCATGAGCAAAGTTCTGTTGTTCATACGCCGTGACATGGTGTACGCACGGCATATTGTTGCAGAACATGCTTCCAATAAATACATAAGCATGAGTGTGAAACATAAAAAAAAACGCATGTTTTCTAATATTGGAGGCTACATACCACTGAAAACAATTTTACTGTAGTTACCCCAGTTCTGTCATTCAAGGCTTCCCGGGACCGCACATACTTATGGGATGCTTCAGTGCACATTACCTGTTGTGGAGTGTCGTGACAATGAATAGATGGGGTGAGCAGCTTGTCAACTTCATACACGAGGAAGGCCTAGCAACAACTATAGACGGTTTGCCTACATTTTTACGTGGCCTAGCATGCTGTGGCTCCTTGGACCTTGCGTTTGTCTCGAGGAACATTCTGCCATCAGAAACCTGGTGCACAGACTTGGAAGCACATGGTAGCGACCACATACCGAGCTACGCACAACTGAAATGGTTTTTGTCTGAAATGAATTATATCATGGTTTCTGAAATGGTACAACTGAAATGGATTCTATCAACGAACTGGCGAGATTTTTAGTCGTCGGTTGAAAACGCTTGTTCAAATTAATCTAGCCACTGGAACTCGAACGTATCATAACTTCAGCTCTTCAAGACAAGAAGAAATATAAGCGTATTGGCACTTAGAACATCCGTTGAGGTGGGATATGAGAAACTGCTTGCTGTACGTCGCCGCACTGAGAGGAAGTACACAAGAACCAAATCTGTTTCAGGCCTTTGGACACGTGCAGTCAAGCTCAACAACATGCACGTCAACGACTCGACAAACTAATCACCAAATGCTGGATAGGGTTTCGTATTTCCTTCGATCATGAAAAACCACTATGCAAAATACGGCAAAAACGCGCAGCCTACAATTTACCCCTCAAGAAAAGTATCATTCCAAACTCCGGCAGTTTTGCAGAGTAGGAGCGAAGTAGACGTTGCGGAAGAGTATTGCCAAATTATTGTAGCTGGAGCTATTGCTATTCTCTCAACAAATGGCCGACAAGCCCCGCTAGCCTCAGATGACCATCTTGATGTCACGTTCACGATGCAAGAATAAGATACCACACTTGCCTCTACTAAACGCTAATCAGCATCGAGACCAGATGGCATCACGTACGAATCAGTTCCGTTTTCCGGCGGAAGAAGCAAGCACTCTTCTGTACAGTGCCGGAGAAATGAAAAAACACCACTAATATTATCCCGCTTCTGAAGCATGGAAAAAACACCTCATGCCTTATCATCTTACCGACCGATTGACCTAACAAGTGGTCAAGACAAGGTCATGGAGAAAATGATGCTAACGAGACTCAAAAGGTTTCTGAAAAAAAATCTCTGCACATACATTATGACGGGTTTTCGCAAAGGGATGTCGTGTAATGACACTGTGATAGATCTGCTGGTATCGACTGTCGAACAGAAAAAGAAGCATCGATGCTTGGCAAGAACCCTTTTTTTGGATGTCAAAGGTGCATATGATAATGCGTTACATGACACCATTCTCGATGCACTTAAGAAGCTAGGGACTGGAGGCAGAATGATTCTGTGGTTAATGAATTACCTTATAGGCAGCGCTTGGAGAGACGAGCTGACATGAAGTCTTTCGTAGTGTTCCTCGGGGTGGCATTCTCAGCCCGGTGCTCTATATCATCACTCTCAGTGGACTCACTGATGTATTACCGGAGACCACCATGACGAGCCTGTACACATACATCTGCATATGGCCTTCGTGTGTTTCATGGCCACAGCTTCGTGAAAGACTACAACGTGCTGCGTCGGTCACCTCTAAATATTTGCGTTGGCGAGGTCTGCAGTTGTCTACTGAAAAGTGTGGGGCGCTTGTATTTCCGCGCAAATTCATGCAACGTTTCCCAATCACGATTGATGGAGCTTTGGTACCACGTGAAACGTATCACAGATAGAATTCTAAGAGTCATGATTGACCGAAGCTTGTCCTGGTAGAAGCATGTGTCGATGCTTAGGTACAACTTGAGTAGCTTAATTCGAGCACATGCTTAGGCACATGCCAGACACGAAATGGGACCCATCAAAAAAGTCATTGCTCTAACTGTATGATGTGCTTTTCGTGGCCTACCTGCGATATACCTTACCCATTATAACTAGCATTCTCTCGTCCTGCCTGCGTACATTACAAAGCTGTCAAGCCAATTCATTGAGAGCATGTCTCGGGCTGCCATGGTGTACTTCAGTGATGGTGATGGGAGTACTTGCGAGACCACACAAAAGTCCAATGAACAGCTATCTTTCATGCTCCCCTTTAAGAGTATATCTCCGACTGTTGACCCGTCACGTTTTCATCCTTTGTCGAAGATCTATATCCATCGACTGGACAGCACTTTCCCAGAAGCAATATCACACCATGCAAACATTATTTCTTCAAGCTTTTCCGGTGAAAGTTGCAGAGCTACCAGCATGGACTTTATCAAGACCGGAGGTGCGCCTATTCATTACCGGATGAGAAAAATATCACGTATACCTCCATGTGGCCGGAAACAAACAACTTTATTGTTTATATTTACAAAATATGCCCCTTCCACACATGTATTTACTGGCGGGCCTGTGTTACCCATTGCTTCAACCACTGCGTTCATCATACCAAGTTTGACGGCCAGCGAGCGCTTCCGTCTGGACCACTGAACAGCACAGAATACGGCAGAGATTGTAGCTATCCGCGAGGTAATTAGTTACATATCGACGCAGCCTCCTCGCAGCTGCACTATATTTTGTGATTCTAAATTTGCACTTCAGGTCATTGATTTGGCGTTTTAACGGGGGTCATATTATCTTCTTGCTCAAAAAGTGGACGAATCACATTATGCATCCTTGAAAAGTGGCCATGACAGGGAATCGTGGCATACATGAAAAGGAGCAAGCCAATGCAGAGGCATATGTGGCTCATGATAACGCGGCAATATTGACTATTTCGTTTTCTCGACCGGTACTAACACCGTTGTGTATACACTCCTGCCACGAATTAGAGCAGCATATTTGTCCTTACTAAGTCATCATAACCACCGTCTTTACGAACTCGGCACCGATATGCATGTTAGATTACCGCCAACCATGAAAAGGTGCATTACAAGCTTATTGCACTGGTTACGAATAAGTGTGGCGTTCACTCGTCGTTACCTGCACCTTATCAACCGTGCATACATCCCCAATGGTGAGGCATGTGACACCCTTGAAACAACTGAAAATATCTTGTGCATCTGCCCACGATATATATCGCAAAAAGATTCGATAGCCACAGTGTTGATGAAATGTACCAAGCAGCGAGTTTCTGAGAAGGTTCTGTTGGCACCACTACCTCGTCATCAGCGCGATATTCTGAAAGCGCTGACAAAGTGTTTACGATAGACAGAATTCAAGGTATAGTTTCCTCGCCACCTTCCTCCTCATCATCAAACACACCTTTTCTCTCCCCTCTCCTTTTCACTCCCTCCATTTTTCTAACGCTGAGTAGCAGGCCAGGAAATGGATTCAGAAAGACATTTCCGCTTTTCTGCCGGAATAAACAGTTTTCTCTCTCTCAGCTCATTGTTTGTGGCAGTGTTAGTTCTAGAACAAACTGTACTGAAGACTGTCAAAACGAGACTTTGACCACGATAAACGCAAATAAAAGCAAGACGTTTCAGCTTCCGTGCGGGAGGCTTGTGAATGAGGCTCCCTCACGAAGGCCAAAACGTCTTGCTTTTATTTGTTTTTAATCGTGTTGAGTGTGTTATTTTATTTGGGCTCATGTACATGCCTGATCAGACTGATTTCAGTCCAACTATCAATTTCAACAAACTGTACTGTTCGCTTTGAGCGGTCTAGCTTATCAGAGAGAGAGAGAGAGAGAGAGAGAGAGAGGCGTTCTTGATCCCTTTGTTTAGAAATTGGTATACCATGAAAGTGAAACGTGTGCTCGCACGGGTAGTTGATCATTCATTGTGCATTGTTTCACCACAAGAGCGAAGGAATGAATGTTGCAGTATCAAATAGCAATGTCCCGCGAAGAACGGAAAGCAGCTGGAAACTTGCAGCGCAACCCTCTAACAGAAAGCACCCTTGAAAGGAGCATAGAGAAAACGAGCGCGGAAAAACGCCCTCCTTTTGTAAAGCGGCCGTGGTAGCGTGCTCTTTTTAGCTACTGTAATTTCAAAGCAAACTAGTGGTGGAAGCACAAGAGGTACAAAGCACCCGAATCCCGAAATAAGTGCACGCGGGAGTGAGCCACCATGCAAGAAGAGAACATCTATACTACGCACTTTGACTGTGGCATGTGGAGGCGCGTGCGCACCGCGACGCGTGGTGTGGCGCGGCACGACAACGCGCGCCTATCGCGCGGTCTCGTTACAGATTACTAAAACGCAGTGATGTTTCCGAGGCCTGAGGACCACGAGCAGTAAATCGTGTATATAAATGGGTTCCCGTTAACGATTTCAAGAAGGGTAGTTTTGTGGTTAAGCGGGTAGCGTTGCGCGCTGAGGAGCGCAAGGTTGCTGGTTTGACGCCCCGTTGCATAACTTTTATTGGTCGTTTTCTTCTTTGCAATCGTGCTAGTAAATAATTTACAGCTTCGTATCCATGACGGAATTACGCCTCGGAGCTGTGATAAACCCTCACATAAAACACTTTCGTGCTAAAAAAAACTTTAATTTATGAAGGCCTAAAGGATAATACTCGTTGGGTGGAGCCGTAAGTTAGGGCCCCGTAGGCTCGTGTGACACCACGTGCTCGCTGAATCTACGACGCTGCTCCTGCGCTGGTCAGTGCAATCTCCCCGGAGAAATATGAGGATGCTGAAATTGGTATCCCGGAAGTTGTTGACATCCCATAGTGCAGATATTCATTGTGGGCTTCGATCCGCAACGGGACAATATGAGGGATATCGCGTGGGGTGGAAGAGATGAATGATGTTAAGGCAGGGGGATGAATTAGTCTGAAGCTGGCGCCAGGCAACGGGCTCATCTCAGTTGAGGGATTTGTGTAATCGTGGGATGTACAGTAGTCAATTTTTATGAAAGGAAACACGCCCACACGTGGCCTGCGCGCTTCAGCAGCTGCCGGCAGCGCGTTCAAGCGGAAGCGATAGCAACCACAGTCTCTTTTCGCGTCATCTCGCGGCGAGCAAACAACCATAGAACCAGAGGCACGATTGCAACCTCCTCTCCCTTCAAGGCGATTCCGCGAGAGCTGGTAATAGCCTTGAAGGGGAGAGGTTGCAAGCTTGCCGTTCTATATCAGCAACGAATGTTCGCTGATATAGAACGTCCTCTCGCGGCAAGCAATACTTGCCGCGAGATGACGCGAAAAGAGACTGTGGTTGCTATCGCTTCCGCTTGATCCCGCTGTCAGCAGCCGCCGGAGCACGCAGGCCATGCGCTCCCGTGTTCCCTTTCATTAAATTGACACTGTACGCACGGCTTTGTCGGTAATTCTGTAGCGTGCTGGTGAAGTTCAATGGTTGTGTTGGCGCATCGTCTGGGTCGGACAGCTGTTCAGATGACGCCTGGTTCCTAAGCTCTTGAGCTGCCGCATAAGCCCGTTCTTTGCAATGGAGAGAGACGCGTGTTGAGGTGTCCAGATGATGGGTACCCTGTGTAACCAAGATTCTAAAAAAAAGTAAGCTGGAAGGTTTCGAGACACTGTCAGTCTAATGAACCTGTTACATAAATATAGCAAAAAAACTTATGTGCTCTTATAGTCGCGCTTTGAGAGACCTGTGTGATTGCGCGTAACGTAGTTTGGCAAAGTGTCTTGATTAACGCGGAGTTTGCTTAATCTAGATGCGAAGGACACTTGCACGTTATGTATGTCAGTGTGGGTGTCCGTTCGCCCCAAGGCCATTCGGCTCGGTATTCCGAGGGCATTTCCCTTCTCCGTCGTCTTTAAGCAGTAAGATCACGCTTCATCAATCAACTGGAGAAACAGGAGAAGAGGTGGACTGCGATGGGTTACGAGTATGCTTGGGGAAAAAAAGAAAGCTTACTGAGTCCCAATAGTACCCGCGCCCTGAAGGGCACGTAAAATGCGATTAATTTTTACATGTCCTAATATTTTGTGCCATATACAGGAAATTCAAATGTCATTCGCCTTGATGTCATGCGTCTCCTTATGCTTACGCTAGAACTCATTCAATTGAAAAAGAATACTTTCGGCGCTAAAGCATGTTCGGTTCAACGCGAAAATTGCTTGAAATGGCATCTATCATGTCAAAAACATTTTAAACAAGACTTTTAACATAGCATAGCACTTCCCAGTTGCATTATATAAAAATTCGCTGAAGGACTGCAACAGCTTTGACATAACAAGCGATTCTAGGTTTTGATCGGATTCAAGATGTTGTGGTCGGTTGTATTGTAAAACAAGAGGCTGGGTATTCCTGTCACCAATCAAGAAAATTTTCGATGGCAGAGTAGTCATGACAAATGTACGTTTTCAGGACTTTAGGACTGTCCTTCAAGCATTAATTAAAAAAAATTGCCCGCAGCTTCCCTCGGGGGAACACTGAGCAGGATGCGGAGCATATAATTGGTTAACGGGGTGTTAAAGTGCGACTTACTTGGGTCGATGGCTAAATTGGTTAACGTGGTTGTGAAATGGGGTGTTAAATTGCGACTTACTTGGGTCGATGGCTAAATTGGTTAATGTGGTTGTAGGAGGAGGTGTTAAATGAGTGAACACGTACACACGTATGCGAAAGGGCGGCGCTGGTCGAAGGGACGTCGATCATTCTGTTTGTGGATTCGTTGGCATTCATTTCACGGCGACTTCGGACGTCGACGCGCCGTACAAACCAACGGACGAGCGGCAACTGAGCGAGCGAGCGCCGACCTTGAGTATATATACAGCGCGACGGCGCATGCGCTGTCAGCTGTCGAATGTTTTCGAAGGAGAAGCGCGCGCGGCACAGATGGTGGGCGACGGCGCGACGGCGCATGCGCGCGCGTCAGCTGTCGAATGTTCGAGAAGCGGTGCGGACGGCGCACTACAAGGCGCGAGTATAAGATGCTTCCGCATCTAAAATTCAACTTTTACATGTGTAACCCACAGGCACAGTGAAGGCAATATGTGAAAGAGACGTTGCATGCCCGAGGCGGGACGGCCTTGCGATGCCACAGCATAACGCGATACGTTTCGCATCATAACTGGACGAGACAGAACTACCGAAACAAAGAAACACTGGTAGCAAATGGTAGTATGAGTACTAAAAGAAAATGTTTTATCTACAGTAGGCAACGCTATTTGAATTTTGGCTATCAGCTGGTTCTTTTGAGGAAATCGGCTACAGCACAAGTAGTGTTATCTTCGGAGTGTTTATGGCTTCAACAAAAACTTCGCATTGAAAGCACAACACAAAGAAAAATATGAATTATCTGCTGATGTCCTTTAGAGATAGCGACCATGGGCGACCACGCCAAGTGTGTATAAGTGTGTCCAAGTATGAATGACAAGCGATTGCTCACCAAAGACAAGCAGTGCGTACAAAGGAAGCTGCTAGTTCCTGCCAGTATGGACTGAGAAGTGCAGACTCCCAAGAGAAAAGCTATGGTTAAAAATGAAAGAAACCCCGCATGTATACGAGCATTCCTACGCGGAGTACTGCACTATGGGTTTGAATGCACAGTAGAAACAGTGGTAGCCCCACCGCGGTGGTCTAGTGGCTAAGGTACTCGGCTGCTGACCCGCAGGTCGCGGGTTCAAATCCCGGCTGCGGCGGCTGCATTTCCGATGGAGGCGGAAATGTTGTAGGCCCGTGTGCTTAGATTTGGGTGCACGTTAAAGAACCCCAGGTGGTCGAAATTTCCGGAGCCCTCCACTACGGCGTCTCTCATAATCATATGGTGGTTTTGGGACGTTAAACCCCACAAATCAATCAATCAATCAATCAAACAGTGGTATGGTAGGACAAAAATAAAGCTCAAGTATATAAAGGCAAAATGAAATTTCTTGTTGCCACCAGGCGACGTCATTTCCTATCAAACGAAATATAAATATTAGGCGGCCCAGTCGGTTGAACTTAGTGTTGCGGTGCAGTTTATTGGTCCTGTAGAAGTTGCCCCTTGCCCACGTACTCTCTCGTCATCGAAATGCCCATCAATTACTTCTGAGCTTTGAGACACTGCTGTATAGCGTATACAGCTGACTGCTGCTATTCGACGATAGCTGATTAGACCATCCGCTATTCTTGCCACACAATGCACTATGTATCGGTGCTGCGCTGCGTATAGTGGGCTAAAATTACAAATTAGCAACACTATTACGACCATAATAATAGTGATGGTACACGCTGACGAAGCTGCCATGCCATTTTCTTCGCACATTCTAAAAATGATTCGTGGAGAACCGAATACACAGTTTGAATAAACGTTTAACAAGTTTTGAGGGCTGTTATTTTATTATGATTGCTTTATTTGATTCGTCACAGTACAGTGTGACAGGAGGAGGAGGGAAAAGCCGTAATGACGGCTTGAGAGATCCTTCGCCCCCTTTGAGAACATCGGCATGGAGCTGAAGGGCATCACAACAATATCACAATATTATAAAATTATTGTGAACCCCACTAACTTGCCCAATCTGCTTGTCTTCTGTTATTATTGTTTTTTAGTACATTTTATTATCTTGAATAATGTGCGGCTCAGAGCAGCATAATGGCCCTTTCTGCAGCAATATATACGACCCAGTTTCATAAACTATTTCTGAAACGAAAAAAAAAGTGATTTATATTCAAATTTCATATATAGGAAGTAGATAAATCTCATGTATAGAAAATAGGGCGATTTTACTGATATAGCAATACTGCAATGCTTAGAGAACATTCGTTTCTTCAGCAGCTTGTAAGAGTCTCGAACATTAAAATTCACTAAAAAAATTCCAACTATGAAAACAGACAATTTGAAAAACAGAGAGCCCACGTGCCTTCCACAGTAATCTTGCGTTTTAGTTATGCAGGTAGCAGAACTGTTCATGTGTATAGAAAGCTAAACTGAATGATTGTTCTCGCTATATTTTATTCCGGCTAATATGAGAAAAAACGTAGTTTTTGTTGTGTTATTTTATGTGATGTATGAAATGCACTATTTTTTTATTACCGCTGTGTTAAGAACAGTGAACATAGCATAGCATGCGCTATAAAAACAGAAAAATGATCTACGGCGCGTGTAATTATGATTTTGGTAGTTTTTTTTTCTCTGGAATAAATGGCAGCATTGAAAGGCACTGTTAGAGTTTCGTCAGGTGAATTCTCCTAAAACCCGGTTCATCTTGAACGAAGTCTTCGGAATTAACACGATGTACTGCAAAAAGAGGCACAAGCTGTATTGTACTCAAGAATGACTCTAAGATGATAAATCATACGCTACTCATCTGCTTAGTCGTTTTACTGTGAGTATGAGACAAACATAGTGGCCTGTATGAATCACAATGTAATATTTTTCACGACACAAAAATCTCGATTTTTGTTCAAGGCTCAAAGGGGCACGGTGAAGCGAAAAGACACGCAACTTTGTAGTTGCCGCTGCAGGTGCCAATTATTTCACTTTTTGCGATTTTTGCATAGTTTTTTTAGTTTTGGTATGAAGTTATCTCACAACAGCAGTTAGCATAGAAATGTTTGATCCCAATGTGAGCTACGAAAAAAAGCTAGCGAGTAATTAAAAACGTACGGCGCTCTATTGATGAGAACACGTATGGTGCAAATCTTCGCGCAGTCAGCGTCACCGTGCGTTAAAATTCAATTAACTACATGCTACAGTTCGCAATGCATGGAGGGAAAAGGGTAGTATCGTGTAAGCACATCCTGAAGTCGGCGTGTTTGCATATACCCACAAGGCATATCTAGTACCTTCAGCGTTCAGTCAGAGTCATTCAATACTTGCAGAACTTCGATTCAGTCAATATTAATAGTGTTGTTTTCAAAATAGAATTCATTATGCATAGACTTTTGCGCTATTTCGTCGCTCAATGTAATTATTATGGCGACTCCTCACATAACGAAACTTCCATCATGGTATACTTTCTTATTGGACTCAATGAGCATGTGATGAATTTCTTTGAGCTGCTTCAGAGGCCAATTAAGACATTCTGCTCACTTTTAAAGCCTTTTGCAAAAACGCGATTGCCTCCTTACTATGACCTCACTATAAAAATTACTGACGTCAGTAGCATTCGGAAGCCTCGTGACTACAATATCTTATGTGTGCAGCCTTGTACATTTCACAGCGCCTATAGAGCACAATGTAGCAAAAAAATTTCAGGCAGGTGAATGAATTGACTTAAAGGACATCTATGCAAATGTGCAAAGTTTAGTCAAAGAGAAATATTACCTTGTGGTTCAGTACGTTATTTTATACTGTGTGTTCCGGGACAATGAAAAGAACAGTATTGAGACTATTGTGAGGTGCTTCTGGAGAAAGAATTAAATATTGTAATTTTAAACCAATGTATAAAAGGATTGCGAAGTCTCCTCTTTTACTACACTGTTCTGAAAGCCAGTCGCTGGAGTGAATTCCGAATGGCTGTAACTAGAACTGTTGCTTTGGTAATTTTGGCAACTGGTGCCATTATATTGTGAGTATGTTTTAAGATTCGCACAGAAGTTGAAAGATGGAAGAACCCTTTTTTAATATTCTCTTTACCACAATGAAATATACTTGTTTTATCATGCAATATATGTAATGTTAAGTCGCAAAGGTTTCACCCTCCCCCAGAAGCTATTGTACACTTGCTAATATTTATTGTGTGACATTTCTATTAGGTCTTCCTTAGTCAGTATGTTAAGAACATTATTAGGAGGTCCTGAGGAGCTTGTCTCCAGGGGTCTATGTGAGACATCCTAGCAGCCGCTCAGATTATTCATTCGTTCGCAAGGCGACGAGCAAGAGCCAAGGCTGTATAAAGAGCAATAATACGTGATTGTTTGTTTCAATGAATAAAAATTGTCACGAGTTGGTAACCTACTAGGTACGTTTAGCTACATTTGAAACATTTAGTTGCAATAAAGATAGGACTTTAAATATTATTGTTACCAATAAATGCGGGATTTTAAGTCCCAAAAGTGTTGTCTCTATCTTAACAGGTACAAATAGAGCGCTCAGTGATTGAGCTAAAAAAAAAAAAGCCTACAGTAGTTACCAATTTCCTGACCTTGCCAAACAAGGCACCGCGATACAATCCAAACCACATTAGAAATGGCGTTAGTTTTAAGTTAACGCAATGACGAAAAAATTAGCGCATGCCACTACATTTTAGTACTTCATTTATTAAAAACGACAGTCTTTCTTGGGGACCTTCGATGGAAAAATTTTGGTCTGTCTGTCTGTCTGTCTGTCTGTCTGTCTCTCTCTTTCTCTCTCTGTCTGTCTGTCTGTACATTTGTCTGTTTGTCCGCCCTTACCAATACCTCAAACGGCACCCAACGACCAACCCCACCCGCAGCGCCCACCAATATTGCTCAAGATTCAGCGTTTATACTTGTGCAATTGTTAATTAAAAAGCAATTATTGCGCATAACTGAGGCACCATAACAACACGTCGATGTTTTGTATGTGTGCCTTTATACTAGAGAAGGCACGCACAAGTAATTCTAAGGACCGTAGCGTTTATGACGCTGCGCCGACAGTGCAATGCGATGCTCAAAAAGATATGTGCTTCCAACGCTTTGCTAAGACGACACGGTGGTGGCACCGGCCCGTCGCTTTGCGTTCTATACTTTATCGCCTCCGAGACAGGTGCGCATCTTTCTCCGCGGGCGCGCACACTTTCCTTCGTTTTCGAACTGCCAGATGGCACTTGTGCCTAACGCGCCTCGATGCGCTCGTTCGCTTTCGCTACACGCTCGAGGCACAAATTCAGTGCCTCCAGAATACAATTCACCAATTTTCTTGCGCAGAACATAAAATAAACGTTTTGTTTACTCTCTCCCGACGCAAGACTATCGTCTTTCGACGACATTTGCAGTGTAACATGCAAATTCGGGGCCAATCTTTCACTAAATATTTTAAAGGATTACCCTCATAGACATAGCAACCTAGATTACTGTTTCAGCGGACACCAACGCTTCAGCACGAAGAAGTGTAAATTGTAATCCGGAAAATAGTGTGATTGCGCTAAGGTGCAGAAGGTTTGCAGGATGTGTCGGTAGATCTGGTGTGCAGGACGTGCTGGTACAATTGCTGCAACATAGCTGTATTACTCAGCCTCAATGGATTGAAATAATTTTATTCTGGTCCTTCGGGGCGTGAATTAGGCTGCATGTCGCCCCACCTATGTTAGAAGACACGGGCCTGGCTGCCTTTCAGTCACGTGGCGTGCACGTTGTGCTTCCAAATCTAGACTGCGTAGGGCAGCACCACAGCTAAAAGAAGAAAAAAAAAACCATTACTGCAGTTATGAGTATAAACATAACCGGCCTCATTTAAACTTAATTTCGTTGCCTCGTGTTTGCCCTAGTGTTAGGGCAAAGGCGAGGTCAAGACAAACACAAACAAGAACAAGAACATAGGACTACGTCTTCTTAGTTTAAAATCGCGTGGTGCGTATTCGCAATGCCCACGCACTATAGGTGACGTGCTGTGTACTTCAGGATGGCACCCCAAGAAGGGTGAACTAACTTGTTGTCCTCGGACCAACAGCATGAGACGTACGCCCGTGGGCGTACGGCCTATGCTGATTTCACCCGATGAAGCCGAAATACTGGCCCAAATTATGGAAAGTGCCGAATTCTCGCTACGGGAGTATTGGCCTCAGTGTGAAAAGTTGTATTTCAGTTCCATTACCGTATCAGCAATGCTTTGCGATATATTGTGCGCGCTACAACAACTGCAGAATGGACGAATGAACTGAACGAAATTCATCACCCCGAAAAGTATCACAAGGTATCGCATGGATAACAGATCAAGACAGGACACAGCGCGAACAACTCAGTGTTTATTACATATGATCTGATATATGTACGGACGACACTGCGCAAGAAAAAAGAGGGGGGGGGGGGCAGTTAAATACCGCAGAGGGCAATCGACACAGCAAACCAAGCCAGTTGCTGACGCAAAAAAGAACTTAAAATACGTTCTTTCCGGTAAACAAACTGGAAGACAACTTACCGGGTTTGTATGTTATGTGCCGCTTACCTCGAGGACGAAGAAGGGATAGACTAGGTGGTTTCTACTCTCACTATCTCGGTTATTTTTACCCGTATCACAGTGATTGTATATATTGTAAAGGCACCCGTTTTCTGTCATCTCCCAGTGACATCTTTGGCGGAGGTGCTGGGTATATAGTACGTGTCTGCCGACCACCAGGATTGGGATGCAGCGTTCCCTTTTGTCAGCGTTGCCTACAATACGCCGCGGCACGAGACGGCTAGCTATTAGGCTTTCTTTCTTTTACTTGGCCGAAATTAAACGTTGCCTATGGACACGATGATGCCTCCTTCGACGTACCCACCTACTGAGTACGCTTGAGAAGCGATAGCCCACGCCGACCATGCACGTCAAGTTGCACGCGTTTGGCTAACCGATTCGCAGGCGGCAAAACAATCTCGTTACAACAGCTGTCGCTGAAACGCGCACTTTTCTCCGGGTTCTCTTGTCCTCCTATGGTCTCCAGCACGCTGTATTAGGCTGTCTGAGAAGCTACTGTTCCACTTCTCCAGACAATACAATGTGCGCCGCCAAGCGACCGTCGTCACGTATGAAATCAAACAATTGTTTTCAATCCTCGTCAACTCAACCCCGCACCGACATCGTTCATGTTGTCTGTCTGAAGCCTTATCATACACCGGACACCCCCAACGCACATGTATTGTGACCGCTTCCACTACCTTCTTTTTCCAAAAGGCCGGTGCCTTCACCGCTGGAGGGTATAATCTTATGTGAAGCCTACCTAGAGGACGAAGAAGTGAGAGACTAAGTGGTGTCTGCTCTCGCCATCTTGTTTTTTTTACCTACATTACGTTGACTGTAAATATTGTAAATACACCCATTTTCCGTCATCTCCCCATAACAATATATTTCATCTGTGCAGCTTCAATAATTTCTCTTGTGAGCTAGTCAGATTATTCTGGGCTAATGAACGCTCGTGGTTGAACTGTGGTTTGGCAATTTCATATCGCAAAAATTACAGGGGCCTGACAAGGCGAGTTTTTCCTCAACGTGCATGTGCTCCCGCAATTGAGCGAACGCTCGCACCATAAAGAAGCCTTATTTCTCGTGTTAATCCAATGCCCTATAATGGTGCGGAGCACATTAGCTGTCCTGGCTGTGGTACACTGTCATGCTTTCGTCGCTAGGTGTAACGCATGTAAAACAACATATAGAGAAAATGAATGAATCAAGCGAGAAGTAGAGTGACAGAGGAAGAAAAGGAAATCAAGAATGGATACAGAAATAATAAAAATAACTAGAAAAAGAGGAATACACACCTGGAAAACTCGAAAGAGAAAAAGAAATCAAAGAAAAACAATACTGCCCAGACACCCACATCCCTCAGGCTTGCCACGACTTGTGCGAAACTGCTTCAATTTTTTATATCTGTCGCAAAAGATTCCATTCAGCGGGATGGTATAGCTGGCACCCACGGTCGTTCATGTAGCTGATGTTTTCCAGCGATGAGAATGCGATTAAAAAACTTACATTTATTTAAATATTTTTAAGGTACTATTTCACTTCATATTTCGTCTTGGCACGAATATCTTCAGAATTTATAGCTCCGCGTTCCAAACACTGAGTTGCTGGAAAAGCATTGATAGCTGTTCCTGCCAATCCACTGTCTCCCCGTCTCAGTGGTCCATTCACCAGACTGAGAGAAGGGAGTCACTCCATAGAAGCGTTTGTCGAAAGCGGTTGGGGTGTCCAACGGGGTTCACAGATCTTTCAAGACGGCCATTGTCTCTAACGCTTGAGCAAGCTTAAGATTTCGTTCAAATAAAAGAAGGTTTGACAAGATGGGAACCTCTCCAGTGGCTACGTCCCGCGTTGAGGACACCGCGCAAGAAGATGCGATAGCGACTGTGGGATCACTCGTTCACTCTACCACAAGTGCATAAGTTACTTCCCAGAACCTGCTTGGCTCAGCACACCCGTCCAAGCGCCTATCTCTGGGGTGCCTGACCGACAGGTTCATGCCCAATGATGTCTGTCACGATAAACTTCAGGCCTAAAATGTAAGTGTGTGCGTGTGCGTGTGTGTGTGTGGTTTCGTGGCGAAAAAATGTGAGCCCAGTGTATCGCAGGGACTAACAGACATGAACCCAATTCGGAGCAATGCAGATGGACGTTGAAGACGATCACAGGCTTTGAAGAGGGTGCGAGACACCATGACGTTGAATAAATTGTACGCTTCTTTTATATGCTCCGTACTACTTATTTTTCACACTGGCTACACTACATAAACCAAGGGTTTACACACAGAAATTTCACCCTATATTTGCTATCTTTATTTGGTCATGAACCTATGAACAGACGAGGTGAGGCAATGTTTTAGACCTGTCTGCGCAGTGTTGTGACTGGCACCAGAGCTGACGAGAGAGCGGCGCTCTTTGGATTTTCAAACAAGTAGCCGACAGGCCGGCTGCCTATGACCGCCAGGCATTGTCCCTCCTAGCCAGAGGGTGAGATGTCGTGTCGCAACGACGCCGTAAGCGGTTCGAGAGAGGACAACACGTGCTGCATCTTTTTTTGGAAGAGACCGCGGCGGCCACCGCAAATCGCCCCACTAATTAAGCGAGCAGTTTGGTGGACCCTTAGAAGTATGCTGTCATGAGCTAGGGACCCCTCGACCAGCGGCACACACACGATGAGGAAGAGCCCCACTGGCGCCATTTGGAGTTCAGAGTCACGCCTCAATATTGAAAGTTCACGTGGGCCATGCATGCTCGTGCCCCTCGCCAGTTGTGTTTGTGATCTGTGGCAGGACTGATAGTTGGGCTAGTTGGTGATACATTATGGGCAGTACCAGCGCACAAACTCACGGGACGAAGAGAAGAGACACAAACAAGCGCTGTTCTCAAGCGCTTGTGTCTCTTCTCTTCGTCCGGTCAGTTTGTGCGCTGGTACTGACCCTAATGTGATCTGTGATTGGACAGTACCATCTGCACGCGTTCCCTGACCTAGGGATCTGGGGAGCTCATACCCTTTATAATGAGCCACCCGGCTCATTTGAAGGAGCGCTATGTAGAGGAACGCCAGATCGGAGAGCTCGCCATGCAAGAAAGAGCTCGTCGTGTACGAGAGCTCACTATGTATATAATGTAAATAAACCCTCTTCAAGTCTCTCGTCCTCCTGCCACGACAACTTCATCCCGCACCTCCGGTGCCTGCAAACCCCCGGTCGTAACAGCAGGTCATCTTCACATGGTACACCTCTTTATTGGACAAGTGGTGTGGCGCTTTTCCTATTCATAACTGCGCTCATCTACTGCTTCGAACATTCCTGCAGGTGAATTTCGCACATGTTTTTACCAAATTTAGTGCTATCTACAAATTTTGCATCGTCAACCTATCTGCAAGGGTTCATGCGTGAAGTATACAAATCAGTGCGTTTTCTCACAGCCAGATTTTCTAATGAGTACTTGTTCTCTAGCTCAAGAAAAGAGCTATAGTACGCTGTATTAAATGTGCTCTTTCCGGCCCCACTTTGCCGCTCACTATGTATTGGACTTTATGGTCATGACGTGCTCTTACGTGTAACGAAAATGCCTATTTCACCAATAACCAAGACATTTTTCTGCAAAGTGCATACGCAAACAATACCCGTTAAAGCTTGGTTAAACACCAAAGGATATTTGTATCCTCAATTAACTGCCGCCTTTGTGAAGTTCCAGAAAGAGCAGAACATTGCATTATGAGTTGTGAGACGCCATCTTTCTCCCGGACGTCCTGTAGAGGGCTTTTAAAAAAGACTAGATTTAAATTCTCATAGAATCCGTTATCTTGTACCACCCAAATGCATTGATATGCCAGTTGAAATGCTGTTGTTTGTGGGCATGCATAATTTATAGGAAACTCGCATGTTGGACAGACATGCGGAACCAATGGTGTCTTCGCGATGCCACTTTGTACAAATGACTGTGCAGCTAAAAGACTTTTATGACCAACTGCAATTTCAGCCGGACTGGTATACTGAGTTAATGGAGTGTGCTGCTCAAATACTCCTTTAGACATATAATATAGTGTTGTATGAAATTTGCTTATAGCGTACTTTGTAGATTTGTCGAATGGACCTTATGCATGTTGTACGCTAGTATATACGTGAGCCGAATTTATAAGATTGAGTGATTGATTGATTGATTGATTGATATGTGTGGTTTAACGTCCCAAAACCACTATATGATTATGACAGACGCTGTAGTAGAGGGCTCCGAAAATTTCGAACACCTGAGGTTCTTTAACGTGCACCCAAATCCAAGCACATAAGCCTACAACATTTCCGCCTCCATCTGAAATGCAGTCGCCGCAGCCGGGATTCAATCCCGCGACCTGCGTGTCAGCAACCGAGTACTTTAGCCACTAGACCACCACGGCGGAGCACGACTTCAGTGGTGCATCCAACCTTCTTGGTCCTGTGCTGGACCTTATACAAACACCCTTGCCTTGGTCCTCACATTCGACTTTCCTCTCCACAACCATGCGATTCTGAGTTGATAGTTGGCAATGTTTCGTGTTCGTTTCTACGCGTTATCGTCCTTTTGCGCACCACCATGCTAGGTATATCGGTGCTCGACAACTATAACCCTGTCTGAAGTGGGTACAGCGACGTTGATGCCTACTCGTAGGTCCCCATTAGACAACAAAGTATATTATTACGATTTATGTATTATAGTAGCGTAAATAACATATATGTTCAACGCCGCGCAAAGGTGGCATCAGCAAGAACGTAATAAAGAGAGGTAGTACTCAACGCAAGCATTTAATGCGTACTTATTTGAGGAGAGAAATGCCAATGTGTGCGCTTCCAGCAATTGGCTTTCCTAAGTCTTGGCCCATGCGCATACCACACAGAGTTTCAAGAACGAAAAAAAATTGCCCGCAGCTTCCCTCGGGGGAACACTGAGAAGGATGCGGAGCATATAATTGGTTAACGGGGGTGTTAAAGTGCGACTTACTTGGGTCGATGGCTAAATTGGTTAACGTGGTTGTGAAATGGGGTGTTAAATTGCGACTTACTTGGGTCGATGGCTAAATTGGTTAACGTGGTTGTAGGAGGGGGGTGTTAAATGAGTGAACACGTACACACGTATGCGAAAGGACAGCGCTGGTCGAAGGGACGTCGATCATTGTGTTTGTGGATTCGTTGGAATTCATTTCACCGCGACCTTGGACGTCGACGCGTCGTACAAACCAACCGACGAGCGGCAACTGAGCGAAGCGAGCGCCGACCTTGAGTATATATACAGCGCGACGGCGCATGCACTGTCAGCTGTTGAATGTTCTCGAAGGAGAAGCGCGCGCGCGGCACAGATGGCGACGGCGCGACGGCGCATGCGCTGTCAGCTGTCGAATGTTCTCGAAGGAGAAGCGCGCGCGGCACAGATGGTGGGCGACGGCGCGTCGGCGCATGCGCGCGCGTCAGCTGTCGAATGTTCGAGAAGCGGTGCGGACGGCGTGGACGGCGCACTACAAGGCGCGAGTATAAGATGCTTCCGCATCTAAAAAATGTTCTGCTTTGCACTGGAGTGTTGCACCAAAGCACTCACCTCATGACATTCGTCCGTAAACGTCCTTGCTTTTCTGTGGCACTTATCGCACTGCGACGACGACGACGTGTTTTTCTGCCGAACGCTGCTTATTTCGTTTAGTGTTTTTTTGTGAATTTACGCATTATCCGAGGATCATCGCTCTCCTGCGGGCAGCGATGGATCCAGGCCCCACAGTACGCAATCCGGACTTGGCATCACCTTCAACGTCAACCTCAAGGAAGCGCAACAGCCGGGAGGATGACAGCACCAGTGACAGCACTGAACTGTACACGGCGAGTAGTGAAGATAGCGATGAAGATTTCATCCTTGCATTGAAGCGTAAAGCTAAAAGTAGAATGGTCGCCACGTCTTCGCCAAGACCGCGAAGGCTGCGTGCAGTTCTAAACGCCATACCATACTTCTTGTTCCTGTCGACTCTTCTATCAACCTGAAGCACATGAACAGGCAAGAGATAGCAGCGTGTCTCAAAGCTATCGTGCCTGATGAGATAAAGGATATTACACTCAACCCACGGAAGAATATTTGGCCATAGACGTTGAGCACCCGGCTGCGCTACATACATTGCCAACTGTCACGGAGCTAGGAGGCATCAATCTCATTGCTTACATTCTGCAGGATATGACACGACGACTGGCGTCATTTATGGCGTTGATTTTTTCATACCAAACGCATACCTTCCTGTGCCGATAAAGCCAGCTACTGAGGCAACGGACATATTGCAAGTATGCCAGCATGGCGAATCCCGTTGCATCAAAGTGACCTTCAGAGGTGATTGCATTCCACCACATGTAAAGGTTGGTCACTTTCGTCAAGTTGTCCGATCATACATCCCAATGGCACTACAGTGCCACAACTGTCTAAAGCTGGGTCATGTTAGTGCTGTGTGTAAACACAAGCAAGCATGCCATGTTGCGCCAGACCCCACAAAGCAGTGACTTGCCAAGCAACTCTCATAAAATGCAGCAACTGCAACGGTAACCATGAGACCTCATCTAAAGACTGCCCAGTACTCTAGAATGAGAGGAACATTCTGAGACAAATGGCCAAAAACGGATCATCACGAAAGGAAGCGGTAACGGTTGTTCAACGACGGCGTTACCGTCGACGGCGGTGCTCGAAGTAAAGAAAAAAAGCAGTCCTGTGCTGAAAGTGCCTTCACTTTCACCGCCAACGCCACCACCACTGCCGCCACGACCATATTGACCTCCCACGCCCCCGCCACCAGGCGGGGTTTGTCCAGAGGTGCTGGAAGACACTGTAGCGGAACAGAGAACATCTGGCTCTGACTGGCCCGCTTTATCGCGAGTACACGTGTCTACAGAACTACAACATCGACAGTCAACAACGGACATGGCCCCAGCAGGTAGTCTATCCGCCCAAGAGGTACGAGTTTTTCTCTATTGAGGTCGTTCATGAGTTTTATTCCCACTCTCTTGGCTAGTCAACAGATGCCTGCCGCTAAATGCGCGCTGCAAGTCTTGGATACACTAGGACCAATTTTGCCAGACTTAAGTAACAAGATGGTGCACCATAGACCACATGACCCTTTACGAGGAAACGTCAAGCGTGCTTCTATAATTCGTTGGAACGCCAGAGGTGTACAGCCAAGAATGCCTGAGTTTAGACAGTTCATTTTCGAGAATAACTTTCCCATCATCGTCATTTGTGAACCACATTTAAAAAAAATTCCTTGACTGTCGGGCTATGAATCGTTCGTTTCTTCATCATGCGTTGAATGAAGTCAAGTTGCTGTGTGCATCCGTAAAGAACTCACTTATGTTCGCCAAAGGAATAGAGTCTCACAATGGAAATCCCTACGTGTGTCTATATGTTAAAAAGATGAAGTTGACGTTTACGCTGATGGGCGCATATATAGCACTGTCACGTCGACTGAATCAACAGATAATAAATAATATATTTGCAACGGCTCCAGCACATTGGATATTGATGGGTGACTTCAACGCCCATCATCCACTGTGGGGAAGCATCAGGACAAATAGAAAAGGCACGAACCTGCAGGCACTTTCGTGGCAATGCTATGCGACACTGATGTCAAGTCCTGGCAACTGCTACAAGTTACTCCTCGGAGATAAGTAGGGCTCCCGTCGTTCAGCACCTGAAGCCCGTGCTCCGATGTGAGATCAACCATGGTTGTTCTCACATCGGAGCACGGGCTTCAGGTGCTGAACGACGGGAGCCCTACTTATCCGCGAGGAGTAACTTGTAGCAGTTGCCTGGACTTGACATCAGTGTCGCATAGCATTGCCACGGAAGTCCAATGGTTCACAGAAATTGCAACCTACGGCCGCGAACACATCCCCACGTACGTCGCAGTCAGAGGTCTGGACGGTTCTCCCTCCCCTGGACACTCAAGACTTATTGAATGGGAAGAGTATCAGACATCAGTGGAGAGCAAGTGCATGCACGAACCGCCAGAATTCATTGAAGAAGTGATTTGTTGTGCGATGGAGACTTCCACGAAGATATGTTCGAAAGAATCGAGACGTATCACATTCGACCAAGAGTTGGAACAACTTTGAGTGGTCCGCCGACGTGCCGAAAAACGATACAGACGCACAAAATTTATCTATGGCCTTAGAGAATCCAGACGCATTCAGAAGAAAATCCAGCGTCGAGTGCACAAACTCCAGGAACAGCGATGGAAGACTTATTGTGACTCACTAGACCCTCGAAAGACTTTGTCTCCCGTATGGAGGACTCTTCGACGTATTCACTCGCATCCGCAACAGCGTCATCCCTTCGCCACTCTGGCGCTACATCAACGTCGCTCACAGCTTGATGTTTAGGGTGAATTTGGTGCAAAGATGGCTGGAGACATCTCTATACCGATCAATCTATTGCCACAGGTCATTCCAGTCACACGAGATCAGCAAATGGAGGTTACGTTCACCATGGAAGAACTTCATGCGGCATTGAACACTAGCAGACGCTCATCGTCCCCAGGTCCGGATGGAGTGACCTATACTGTCCTACGTCACCTAGGCCCGAAGGCACAGCGCTGTCTCCTGGACATTTTCAATAAGTCTTGGCATGAAGACTGGTGCCTGATGAGTGAAAGTGCAGTCAGTTGGTGCCTTTGTTGAAGCCCGGAAAGTCTCCATTCAATTTGGCATCATACCGGCCTCTACCAAGCTGCGTCGACAAAGTCATAGAGACGATGCTGCTTACGTGCATGGAATGGTACCTGGAACATTATAACATCTATCCTGATGCTATGGCTGGCTTTCGACGAGGTCAGTCCTCAATTGGTAGCGACATTGATTTAGTGACGTCTGTTCAGCAACAGAAATTTAAGAAGTGGCTGTCGGTAGCTCTGTTCTGAGACGTGAAAGTTACCTATGAGAACGTGACCCATGACGCTGTTGTCAATGCTCTTGAAGCAGCTGAACTTGAAGGTTGTGTCTTTCGATGGGTAAGAAGCTACCTCACAAAAAGATCCATGCTTGTTCTAACTGTAGATGGGCCTACGAATAAGCATGTCACGGGTCGTGGGATGCTACAGGCGGCGTTTTGAGTCCAACTCTTTTCAACCTGGGTCTGGTGGGGCTCACCGAAATGCTGCCACAGACAGCTTATATATCTCTCTACGCTGATATCTGCATTTGTGCGTCCGGCGTGACACGGCCTCAAGTGCGCGCAAGGATACAGAAAGCGGCAACAATGACATTGGCATACCTTCGCCAGCAAGGTTTGATTATCGCCACAGTAAAATGCGTAGCTCTGGCGTTTACACGCAAACCGATGTCTTTCTACCCATTGTGCATCGATGGCAGACCAATCACATATAAGAGCAGTCATAGATATTTAGGTGTCATCGTAGATCGTGGCCTAACCTGGAGCCCTCATGTCACATACCTGAAGAAAAAATCTCATTGGCATTGAGAATCTATTCAAGTTCGTCGCCGGAAAATCATGGGGTTCATCCGTGCACTCTATGTTGCAACTTTATACAGCCCTTTTTCTCGGAATTATCCGGTGCAGCCTTCCTTTCCTGTCCATCACGTGCAAAACTAACATCCGTACACTACAGAGCGTACAAGCCCACGCACATCGGACATGTCTTGGCCTTTCAAGATGCTAATCGACAGTGGCAACTATTGTTATCGCACAAGAACAGCCAGTCACAACGCACATCATTGTCGAGACGCTGAGAGCGCACATTCGGCATTTATCACGGCTACCGTCACATCATTTCGGGTGTTTGACAGCGCGGAGGCCCCATTCTTCGTTCTTGCGGCATTGTGACAAACGATCCGGACATATTACCGCCTTTCTTCTAACTTGCGACGCATCCAGCATCTGCGTTATGGAGTCTCCGTCAACCCGACGTGCGCGTATCAGTTCTTGCAATCGTTAAGAAGGCACGCATTTCACCGCTAGCCCTGAAGCTCGAAAGGGTATGCGGCGAAAACACACCGGTGCACGTGTAAGGAGCAGTGCTCTGGCAAATGGCCTCACACATTAACGCGCCTCACACATTAACGCGACATGAATTGGGGACTGAAAGATAGTAAAAAAGACAGAGAAAAATTGATAAAGTTAATATATATATAAAAAAACATCAGGCCTGCGCGGAAGGAGCAGCACTGTCATAGCGAAAGCTAGAAGAGCTAGAAGCTATCCGCAGGTCGCGGGATGGAATCTCGGCTGCGGCGGCTGCATTTTGATGGAGGTGAAAGCGCTGTATGCCCGTGTGCTCAGATTTAGCTGCACGTTAAAGAACTCCAAGCCGTCAAAATTTCCGGAGCTCTCAACTACAGCGTCTTTCATACACATACGGTGGTGTTGGGACACTAAACCTCACATATAATAAGCAACACGTACAACGGTTCGGAATACAGCGTTCGCTGCACTTTCATCCATCAGTATTCCTGAAGCCCGGTTTTCTTCTTGAGCATGCAGCACCTACTATTCTTCGCGTTATCGGTGAGCAGATCGCCAAGCTATCTATCATGCTAAAATTCACATGTCTGCATTTCCATACGTAGCGGTATTTTATCGGAGCATACCGCTAAAATCATAATGCCAGTAATGTCCGAAGACTTTTTTATGCTTATTACGTTTGTGTGCAGTTTGATAAAATTGAGTTATTGTGACCATTGAACAAAACTAAATCTTATAAGTTTCGTGGTCTACGCATCATTTCTTTCTCTTAAAGCTGAAGAACACAAGCATTGTGCATGCTTAAGAACCCTGGTATGTTCGAAGGAAATAAGCAACGATGCAGATATGACAGGTATACACTTTTGGTTACTTCAATACATGTGCGAAAGATGCCATGAACGCCGAATATATTAGATTAGGTTGCATTGACTTGAGGCATACTCGTAGATGAGTCGCCGACGATCACCTTAGGGCGAGTTCTTAGCGATCAGGGGCCTATAAAAAGTACTTTGGAATCAAATAGCGCTAGTGCACCCAAAATTACGTCCTTTCATTACCAACTATTGCGTTGCATTTGCTTTATTTTTTTTGTTCCACCGGAAGTGCCACCTCCTCACAGAGATGGCGCTAAGCCCTAGGAGTAGCTAGAGTGCCCCGATGCCCTGAGTGCCTAGCAAGCTAGAGTGCCCGACCCTATGAGCAGCTGATCAGCCGCCGTTTTCTGAACATATGGGCTTCTAGGGAGCCTTCGATACCAATTGTATCTGCCTTGTTCACGCCAACTCGCTAGAGATAATGACAACTTGAAGTGTCACCGAGCTGCGAGTGCCTCTAACGGTAAATGTTGTAAAATAGGTCGTTGTTAGTACAGTGAAGAACGTGAGGTGGGAGCGAACATCAAGAATGAACATATTTCATATAGTGTTAAGGAAAAAAAAAGCTGTCTTTGTGTAAACTCTTTCTTACCAAGTAATCTCCCGTTTCATACTGACAAGAGATCGAAGAGACGTTTTTTATGTTGTTGATTTCAAAATATGTTATTAGACTCCACGCCTAATTTCGCCACATTGCGTACAATGCCACACTTATGCACTGAAATATTTCACTGAAGGCCCCTTGACGCCCATAATCTCGGTTCGTTACTCTAACTACAGTTGCTATCAAATACTTGGGCACGTGGTGGGTAGACGTAGCCTTTAAAGACCAATTAAGTTATCGCATTGGATGGCTGAGTCCCCCAAATATGATAATTGCGATCGCTTGGAAACTCTCAACCATGTCCTATGCCATTGCCCCGATTTTGAACAGGATCGCTGGACTCTCCAGTGAGCCTCGAGGAGACTCGATCATCGTTCCTTAACTAAAGAAAAGAGCTTGTGTGCGTGGTCTTCAATTACACCAGCCCAGAAAACCACAGAAGCCATTCTACCATTCTTGAGAACAATGTCACTGAGCAACTGCCTGGGAAGCACTGTACTGTGCGTGCGGTGTGTGCGGGACGGAATGTGCACCTGCTTTCTTCGTTCTTTCTCTCTTTTACTTCATTTTGTCTTCTCCCAATGTGTAAAGTAGCCAACTGGGTGTAGTCTAGTTAACCTCCCTACCATTCTTATATTCCTTCTTTCTCTCCCAGAGAGTGGAGAATGAAACATCTTGTCACCGTTCTTGCGCGAAACCGTCTTGTCATATCGCTTCTTGAGAGCAATGTTTTCGATGGATTACCTATCTAAAGTAAATAAAAAGGGCTTTGTCAAATATTTTATTGCGAATGTATTTTCTGTACCACTTTACCGTTTAATGTTTAAAGAAGTATACCGGCAAAACGTTTACTCAAGCAAATAAAAAAAACACGTGAATACCGCCTTACGTAAAAACTTTCGTCTGGAAGCTTCCTACTCGTGCCTTGACAGTGAAAACGTGGCTTGAATAGAGAGGAATGTATATACCATGGGCAAGGAGCTGCCTCCTGCGTTATAAACTTGAAACCATTGAACATGTATTTATTGATTGCAATAATGTCATTTTCTTTCGGGACATTTCACAGAACACTTGAAAATAGATTTCTCTCTTTTTACACAAGAATTAGTGGCCTTGTGAAAGCTGTGTTCAACATCCGGATGTTATCTTTTTACTTGGTCTTTATTCGGTGTGGCATAGAATGTTATCATACAGGCACTATGATGTCAAGGTTCTAAATGTTCATGAGTGTTTCGTGGAAGCTGTTACCAGAGTGCGAGATGTTCTTAAGACGACTGACTGTGATGAAAATTTAATATCTTTGCTTGATGCTTAATCGCGCATGAAACGAGTTTAAGTGCACGTTAAAGAAAGGTGGTAAATTTCTGGAGGTCTCCTCTACGGCGCCTCTCTTAACAGTAGGTGGTTTTGGGACGTTAAGGCCCACATATAAATCAATGAAACGGTTTTGATGTGGGACTGTTGACTACCCTGACCTGTAGTCTAAAAGGCAATAAAAGAAGGTGTGTGCGTGAGTCGTTTCGCACTCCACACTGGAGCAGCGGGTCGTAGGTTCAACTTCCACTGATGAAATCTTTCTTCTAGTTTTATCTTTTCCTTACATCAGTGCATACTTTATAACGCCCTATTGGCGCAGAATTACGTCAATGGTGCTATAGGAAACCCCGGCATGAAAATCTTTTATTTTAAGATATCTTGCAGGATGTGTACTGCCGCTTTCATAAAGCAAATTATATTCCCCTGCAGGGCGGCAAGGTTGTGCGCTGATGCTCAAGTATTGCCACCTTCAGGTCCAGGCCCTGTATTGCAGTCCTGCAATGCAACAGTAAGCCGCAACTTGACTCCGTTACATTTCGCAGAATTAAAACTCCATTTGGGCGTGTGGTGGAGATCTTGCAGGTTGTCACCATAATACGGCAACAATAACAGCCAATAAGAGCTTCTGTGTTCATGTCTGCAAGCAAGATGGTGAAAGCATTCTCAATCGTATATACGTAGAAATTTAAAAAAAAGATAGATTATTTAAACGGGAATGGAAAAAGTCAGTTTCGTCACGACGCTGAAGCAGTGAATGCGATGACAAGAAATTAGAATGTCCCCCAAATAACCACAAGCAGCTCGTTGCTTGCTGCACACCTCTGAAGCACAAACCAGGATGCTCGAAACAAAGTACAGGTACGGTCGGACTAGGAAAGCGCGTTCCACTTTCCGGCCTTCGCAACAGAGTTCAACACAATCGTAGAGTTTTTCCGTGGTTATAGCCAATGCTCAACGCCAGGGGCAAAGTGACGCGACCATTTTAAATATGAAGAAAGATCACAGCATATCCACACAGTGAATGATGATGAGTGGCGTGAAGTGTCCACCAGTCCGTCCGCGCTTCCGTCTATCCGTTTGTTCTTGCTTCTGTCCATCTGTGCACGCGTCCGTCCGTGCACCCGTTCGTCCATACGTCAGACAGACAGGCAGAAAATAGACCGACGCGGCCCGTGAATGATTAACGGTCTGCCGATAAACCCTCCGAAGCTTCGCCCCACTCATCATCATTTACTACATGAATTGCTGTGAGGTAATTACTAAATATATGCGTACATACAGGTGACGACCAATCCACGCCTTAAGAAGCTTCGCCCCTAACAGTTTTCAAGGTAGCGACAATCATTGTTCTCGACGCCGTCCTCCTCACTCTCTCGCGTAGCCCTCGTTTTTTCCGCCACCCGCGTCTGTAACTGGTGCATAATTGTTTCACGAGATGTAGTCAACGGCTGGTGGAGATATTTCCTGTTGTTAGATAGGTCCGAAACGAGTAGGCATGCACGTATGGCTCCGGTTGGAAGCTTGCCGTGGTGAAAGACAAAATCGTGGTGAACACATAAGCTGTAGAGGAGCAGGGGCCCAGTTGGCACCAAGTCGGCCAACATTGCTTCGCGGTGCATGCTGAATGCACCGCGAAGCAATGTCGAGTTTTAAATGCTAAGTCGCACGATGTCGCGCTTCGGCGTCGGCGGTGGCACCGTCCATACCTACACTGCGCATGCTCGCGTCTCGCATCTCGGGCCGCATTCTTACGCCTCGTGCCGAGACTCATATGCTCGTGTCTTGTGCCGGCCCAGAAAGACACCTGCAAAAACTGTTGCTTGCCTCCCCCTCTCTCGTTTCGCAAGGTCTATGCAGACAGCGTCTGTCACAGTCGGTTACCACCCAAGAATAAATACACACTTTACCCCCAAACTGCTGTGCACCTGTCCTTCATCCTTGCAACAGAGCAATGATTGGCGACTTACGTTATAACCATAGGCACATATTCGCTGGTAACGCGAGTGCTACACATATTATAAGCTAAAGGTTCGTCGTTTATTCTTGAAGCGTTATGTTAGGCAAGGCATGCAGTGCAGTCAGTGCAGTAAGATCTTTTGATGAAATTTGTAGAGAAATAAAACTTTTTGAACAAAAACTGGTGAAATGAACGCGAGCCTGTACAGGCAAGTGATATGCGTTAAGTCCGCGAACTCTGCCTGACGTCATCTAAATAACCGATTGTAATTCTGTTTCCTTTTGTGACACATTTTGTGTGGCTGTGTTTGTGGGAACCATCGAATGTACATGTTTTTTTCCACGTCATTTTATATTCATGTTTATGTAAATGAAGTCTGTTTTGTCCTCATCGTTATTTTATGCCTGAGAAGAAAATGTTCTGTTGAAGTGCTATTCACGTCTGTGACAATAAATGTTTCTTAGCATAAAAAAATGGGACATTTATGCCATTTCAGATTGGGTGGGATGGTGACCGCTGTGAGCAGAGCTTACACTTATTTTTAGGTTATCACCAACTGTAGTAAAAAATTGGCCCTTTCTCTGCATGTTCGACTGCAAACCTCCTCAAAAAATGATATTATTCCGTCTGGATAGTGTGAATAGAATAAAACATTTACTATATGTTTTGCGCGAGAAAATCGGCGAATAGGATTCGAGAGGCGCTGCTTGAAACATGAGCACTATCTGGCGGTAATCTCCGAAAACGAAAATATGGCTTCTGTTGGAGCAAGCACGCAGTGTAGGATAGCATGTGTGCACAATCTTGGAGGCCACGTTTTGTAAAGTTTAAGGTAAGTGGCAGTACCCTATCATCTTAGCTAAGCGTCGAAAACTCGCCGTTCGTGTACGGCA
Organism: Rhipicephalus annulatus; assembly: GCA_013436015.1. Taxonomy (NCBI): domain Eukaryota; kingdom Metazoa; phylum Arthropoda; class Arachnida; order Ixodida; family Ixodidae; genus Rhipicephalus; species Rhipicephalus annulatus. The sequence continues at coordinate 363,961 of WOVY01009798.1, forward strand.
TCGCATTGTCAGCGCAGCCTAATAAATGGCATAGTTCCTAAAATAACTCATGTATGCCTTTTTTAGTATGAAAGAGCGCACTGCACTATATTTACGTGTTGATATTGTGCCTCACTTGTGCGAAATATTTGCTCTTTTATCAACAGTTGTACAAGTATAAATGCAGAAACCTGAGCAATATTTGTGGGTGCTGTAAATGTGGTCATAATTGAGCCGTTTCGGTTGACAAACAGACAGACCAAAATATTTGCGCTGAAGTATCACGAGAAGGACATTCGTCTTCAAAAAATGACAATGAATGGGGTATAGCTTTGGAAGGTTTTATTGGTAAACCATGAATCGTCCGTCCATCCATCCATCCATCCATCCATCCATCCATCCATCCATCCATCCATCCATCCATCCATCCATCCATCCATCCATCCATCCATCCATCCATCCGTCCATCCGTCCGTCCGTCCATCCATCCGTCCATCCAGCCATCCGTCCGTCCGTCCGTCCATCCGTCCGTCCGTCCGTCCGTCCGTCCGTCCGTCCGTCCGTCCATCCATCCATCCATCCATCCATCCATCCATCCATCCATCCATCCATCCGTCCGTCCGTCCGTCCGTCCGTCCGCCCATCCGTCCGTCCGTCTGTCCATCTGTATATTGCGTATATCTAGTGAACACTTCAAGTACCACCGCTCGCATCTTTTTATGATTGCCCCGGACCTTGACCTTTCTCAAAGCCTGGAGCTACGCCTTTTGTAGGCGTCATACAGTGATGTTTTTGATTTCGTTTTACCAAAACTTCTACAAATATCTCTGGTGACCCATCGAACTGACACCGCAGACGCAAGACCTTTTCATCGACGCCATTACCGTGTCTCGGTGACCGAGCGCAGCGTCATTCTAACGGAACTTCACAAGATGATGGCTAAGGGCATCATCGAGACAACTTCGAGTCTTGGGTGTCGCCCATGGTACTTGTAAAAAAGAAAGACCACACTTGGCGGTTATGCCTCAGCTACCGGCACCTCAACAAAATCGCCAAAAAGAAGTCTATACCCTTTGCCGCGAATAGTCGACGCCCTTGATTTCCTAATGGCGCACGGTACTTTTCTTCCATCGACCTTCGCTCATTCTATTGGCAAACAGCTGTCGATAAAAATAATCGAGAGAAGATCACCTTTATTACACCCGATGGTCTATATCAGTTTAAAGTCATGCCCTTTGAGTTGTGCATCGCGCCAGCAACATTTGAGCGCATTATGGACTCGCTACTGAGTGGTTTCAAGTGCTCCATATATATGTCTCTGCTAGGACAATGTCGTTGTTTTCCCCCGACGTTCACCACTCACCTGCAACGCTTGTCGGCTATTTTGCAAGTCTATCGCACCGCGGGCCAAATCTTCAATATGCCACTATGGCTGCTGAGAGATCACCATGCTCGGCCATATCGTTGACGCTGCGTGTATGACCCGATTTAGCGAAAATACGCGTTATTTATTCCCAGTTCTTCCAAGGACGTTCGCTCGTTTTTTGGCCTGTGGTAGTATTTCCACGGCTTTGTTGAAGATTTCGAAGAGGTCGCGCAGCCACTCACAGGCCTTTTGAAAAAGCACGCCCCTTTCTCTTGGGGACCTGAAAAAGCATCGGCTTATTCTCATCTCGTTGATCGACTCACCTCACCTCCTGTTTTGGCCCATTTCAATAACTGTGTGCCTACCAAAGCACGAACCAATACCAGTGGTCATGGTATCGGCGCTGTCCTTGCTTAAAATCACCGTGGTCACTACTGCATCAATGCTTACGCCAGGTGAATCCTCTTCGCAGCTGAGCGGAACTATTCTGTAACCGAAAAAGAATGAGTCAAGATTAGGATGATGGATGTAATCCCGATGGTTCAGATGATCACGACGACACGTTGAACGACTGGACTGCAAGCTCACTTCCTGGCAAACTTCAGTTTCTTTACACACTGACACTTATTTACTACGAAAGGCCGGGTTGGCCACTAAACTGACAGCACGGTAAGCACTGGGCTGTATTAATACTAACGTCAGCTTTACTTACCGAGCCCTTCGTATACTCCACCATCGACATCAACTTCTCGATGTAGTATCAACCTTAGATCAGAGTCTGCGCTAAGCACGACCTATGTCCTTCTCAACGTAGTATCAACCTTGTATCAGAGTTTGCGCTAAGCACGACCCCTGTCCCCGCTTCCCGATCACTTTCCCGAGCACCAAGCTCCCCTTCTCTTCATTTCTCTTCATTAAATACCTCCTGTCTCATCTGAGCCAGCCTCATTTGCCGAATCCCTACTCGATGCTCCACCATTGGAGCAAACAACTTCCTTTCCTCAGAGATGGGTCTCTGGCTCTGCGTTCACACACTTTGCTATCCTCCAAGCATCGGCTAAAAACAACTCCGTCATTTGAACGACGTACAGCTTCAATGATACTTTCATGCGACAACAAGCCTGTCTAGACGGCCAGTCGGCTGTCTGGCGTTAGTATACACGATTCTGCTGTATATCCACACGTGTTGTTACAGCATGGCGCCACATTATCTTGTCAGGAGCCGTGTCCCGACAGCGACCACTTATTTCTCAGTCTGGCCATAGGGACCATGGTCTGGCTAACCGCGAGAGCACTACCGCCGTGCGGGTGACTCTCCAGCACAAGGTGCGGTGAACAAAGGCTCACGGGGCTCGACGACAACGCATTCCGAGGGGAACGGCTTATTCCGCGTCTGGGCAGCCTCTTTTCATTAACTTCCTTTTTCGGCAGACGCTGTCTACCGACTGGCCATCCTTCGCGTGCCCCAAACATAACTCCTTCATACCCAAGAATGTTGTATGTACGCTTGTTGTACATACAACTTCAAGAACCGTATGGGGAGAGGGGGAGTCACACTAGGCGCATTGCCGACACTTCGAGTCGTGCGTAAACATTATACAAAAGTTACTAAAACAACAACAAAAACATGTTACAAAGCATTCACTATAACGTCGTTACATCATTACAAAGCACTATCACACAAGTGTTCCTTCCAAAAATGTTTGTGGTCAACCGAACGCACTCAGTCACGCAGAAGACCACAAGGAGGGGCCCACACTCGCAAATAAATAAAATGCAGAGAAGCGCACTCTAGTAATCACACCTGCGCACTGGTCGGATCACAACTCGCCAGTTGGAGCCTGTCCCGTACATTCTTTGGTGCACCATTGCAATTCATGAACCTTCAGACATCACGCTCTTTCTAGCTGCCTACTTCTAACAAACTGCCATACTGCTACTTCACAACGTGCCCATTTCGTAGTAGTAGTAAAAAAAGAAAAAAAAAACCTTCCACCCGTCTCCCTAAGCTTACTCTACTGATCTCCGCTGTCCAATCGTGACAAGGCATCGGCGCACTTATTAAGATATCCCTTTATGAGACAAAAAATAGAGATGTCCTTCTGTAATGCCAAAGACCAGCGAGTCAGGCAAGCACCAGATCATATGGAGCTGGTCAGGTACGCGAGTGGGTTACGTGCCGTTACGTCCTTAACTCTGTCACCAACTAGCCGCATGTACAAAAGGCTGAGTGTCCACACGACGGTAAACACCGCTCTTTTACTTGGCAACCAATCTAGTTGTTGAGGACTGATAATATTTCTGAGAAAGACGATTGGTCTCTCTTCTCCGTTTACCACTTGAGAAACACGGGCCCCTATTGGCCTTTTTAAGGCACCTGTCACTCATGCTATCTCGTTTCTCAGATGCGGGACGCTTGTTCAGAGCCAGCGTAACAGCATTGAAATAATTTTTACCCGTTGAGCTCCCTAGGAAAATAGGTACAAAGTAATTCGTAAGGTTCGTAAATGGGCTAATTAACTCTGAGTATGCGGATATCTGTTTTCGGTAATATTTTACATGTGCCATCACACTGTGCAGGTCTCTTTTAGCGCTCGGAGTGTTAAGTTGCACAACCGCACCTAACCCATTGAGCTTAGGATAGTGACAACTGTCAACAATGTGTCCGTGGTAGCTCATCTGCGTTTGTGGCGCCGAACATCTTTCTAGGTTCATCGCAAGGCCAATTGACATTATAACATTCAGAACCAAAGTTAGTGTGAGCCAAAAATATGCTCTCCAAATGCACTCACTTGTTTTCTGTCCTATGAACATTCCCTGCTCAATGTCCAGTTCGTGCTCGCATGTCATCCGCAGGGAGCTTTCTTTTCGTCATTTCCTCACGGACATCTCGCCCCCGGTCTTACTACCTGAAGCCCGTACTTGCATCGCAGCCTCGGCAAATGACACCTTTTGTTTGGCTGCCCTGGCATCTTATCTGCTTTCATTTCATCTTTACGATCGACTGCCTGAACGATAACTTGCTCCGTTCTTAATATATGAACCGCCAGTTGCGCCGACCCTGCTTGAATCTGCTTGAGTTTCTCCGAATTGCTTGGCGTTAGTAGGGCATCTACTCCTGCAAGTTTATTTGTGATTGCACACAGTTTAATCAGCACAGGGGCAGCACCTCTTTCAGAAGTGTTCAGCCCCAATGGTACGTACACCAGGTAAGCCTGAACAGCATGCCCAAATGCTCCTCTCAGGTATACTTTTCCTATTCACTGGTATTTTGCTACAGCGGGAATTAGCTCCTCTCTGAGAACGCCAGATTCTGAATCTAGACACGCCTTAAACGTGCCCCCCCCACCCCGCTTACTAACTCAACTCATGTTAACCTTGACGTACTAATCATACCTGTGACAGAAACTTTGCCTCCTGTCGTACGTTCACACACTGCCCTCGCCGTCAACCTTTCAGGCGGGTGTACTTCTTGCCCCCCTTCTGCTGCCGATGCTTTCGGTGTCGTTTGCAGGAATTGCCAATGCCAGTGTCCGCTTTCTCCGCAAGCATAGCATCAGAGCATCGTCTTCCCGTTTCCTAGCGATGGCCGATCCGCCACGTGGTGATTAAACGATTCCCCTGTCTTCGATTTAGCAACGTTGGTTTTGCCCCATCGTCTGCTCTCTGTGTTCTCATCATATTTTTTCGCAAGCTTCGCTAGAGGCAGGCGCCTGAGTCACTCTGCTCTCTCATTCTGTAGGACGTATGTACGCATGTCTTCATTCATTAGCTGTTTGATGCGGTCGGAAATCCATGAAGCACGCAGCTCCTGCAATATTTTAATCTCCCTACTACGAGTCAAGTAGGATATCAAGCCTAGTGACGAACTGTCCCCGCGTCTCATCTCCCTTCCTACATGTGTAAAGACAGCGTTTTTATTTTTCGGGGGTGAGCTTCAGTTCCTGTAAGATGAGGTCATGAATCTCTTCGTAAGAAAAGACTCGCTCCTCAGCTCGGTTTGCTACCAATGTCAGTGATTTCTCATTCAAAAACAGCATAATAATAGCACCCTGAAAATCTTCGGGAATATCGCAACTTCTAAGCATATTTTCAGCGTTGCCGATCCACGCAGGCACACACTCATCTAAAACCGGCATCGGTGGAAGAACTGCTCGCAACCGATCCGCATACCATGCCAAACCAGACCTGTCACTCTGCTCCACCTACCTCCTGCCTGAGACTGAAGCTTCAATTTTTATTGCTCAATTTAAAGCTTCAAACCCTCTATTTCTAGCTCTTTCATTCGAACTTGAACAGCATAATCCGTGCTTTCACTAGCAACTACATTTGCGCCGGTCATACCCGCCGATGGCTCGTTATTTGACTCCTGGTCCTCAGTCGTTCCATCTGCCCTCTGACTTCTCGTCTCCCTGGTCGCCATGGTGATACCGGAGAAAACTGAACAGGAACCCACCTGTGGTTCACTGTGTGTAGATGAGTCACCGCACCACCTCCGGGTAGAAGTTCCAGTCAGCAGGTAGTGGAACCTATTTTCCGCTGCAGTTGGATGTATGTGCACCACTCAGTCTTTCTCTTGATAGGTGTGTTGGTCGCCAGTCACCCACTGGCTCTCTATAACTCCAGTCGTCTCCAGCCACTCTGGGTGAGAAGCCGATGTCCGAGCGTAAGAAGCCACCACTCTCCATTCCTGCTCAGCTCATTGCCACGGTCAGTGTTGTGCAGAGTTCAGGTTTCTTGAACTGCGTATCTTCATCTCTGCTCTGACTTCGCCTGATGATCTTTTTCTCCTGCCCCCACCTTTCGCTTTCGGCGTGCGTGTGCCAGGAAGGCAACACCAAATTGGTAGATGTGAAGCTAGCGAGACGACCGCAAGCGCATTTTGAGTGCAGCACCTAGTCATGTTTGACATGACACGTGTGTCCTGATTATCATGTTTGGACGTGTCATTTACCTTCGTCGTCCGATCACGTCACGTAATACGAAATTTGGTATGTGTGAAGCTAGCGAATAGCCGCGAGTGCATCATGAACGTGGCATGTAACCATGTTCTTACATGACACGAATGTCATGATTATCATGTGTGCACCAGTCATATACCTTCGTCATCCCTTCACGTCTCGTAACACCAAATTCGGTATATGTGAAGTTAATGAAACGACCGCGAGTGCACCATGAGCATGGCGTGTAGCCACGACTTTCACGACATGCATGTCATGATTTTAACTAGGGTCTGTCACTTATGTTCGCCATGCAGTCATGTTATATACCATACCAATTTTACAATATGTCATGTGAACGAAACCACCGCAACAGCAGCACGACCATGAATTGTAAATCATGACAATAATGACATACATGTCATAATTTTCAAGTTATGTATGACTAGTCTTTTGTGCTCGTAAAACATTCATGTTATCACACCAATTTGGGTATCAATACCATTATCGAAACAACCAGGAGATCTAAAAGTCGTAGGCGGCTAGATAGATAGATTAGATAGATAGATAGATAGATAGATACGCTAAATGTTGCCGAAGTTTGCTAAGAAGTGTTTCGCATTTAAAAAACTCGATACAGTGTTTTTCAAATAGTCGCAATTTCATATTTGTCAGAGTTGACTGTACGTTTACTGGACCGTGTATTGTACACTTGGTTAAATGGCTGATTGCCTCAGTTTCCGGTCAAAGACCTGAAATGGGGGGGGGGGGGGGCGTATCCATGCAGGCAATCTGCTATCATATCGTGTTTAAGTTCGCCGCATTGCCGGGTCAGCAAGGCATCGCTCGCTTTTGCGTGGTAGTTTCGTGCGTACTTTCCGTAGTAGATTTGCTTATGTGCTGTTCACTAGCGTGACATTTCAGAGCTCAACTAGCTCTCACAGAATGTGTAAATAGTGTTCTTGTAACAGATGACTTCCTTAGCTGGAGCAGGGCTTTTGGCGACAGTAAATGCTACACGCTAAGCAACGAGGTACTGTACTCTAAGACTGCGAAAGCGACATTCTTAAGGCTGCTTTTCGCTGCAGTAGTTTCTTGTGATTGGGCAACGTGAGTTTTCGAAAAATCGTGCTATTGTGAAAGGTATATCGTTATTTATTCATCTGCAGAGTTTTCGGTATATGTTGCAAGTACGTAATTTGGATAATAAAAGAACCCTGACTCCTCAATCTTTACTGTTGTCCTTGCTTTTACCTCACGTACGATATTAGCGAGCCATAAGGTGCAATAGAATTGCCTTCTTATAACGGCACGTAAAAGGTCTTTAAAAAAGAAAACTTCGATTTCGCGCAATGGAGGGCAAATATACGATGTCGCTACCACTTCCGGCTGTCACGTCATATTGGATATATTTTTTGTTGCTGTTAGCAGTTTCCTTCATACGTAGATGACGACGTTGGCAATGAGGCGCTGACGATTGAATGCACGGGCTTTTATGGAAGTTACGCTACCGGTTCTCATAGACTTTCAGGTAACCTCTGGGGAATACGGAAATGACAACGCGCTCTGTGCGGTTACATAGTTTAAGAAGAACACGTGCGAGTCACGTACAGTTCGGCACCATTATGCCACGGTAGAAAAAAGCGTGTGACGGATTGAACAAAGAAAGGACTCCTACTGCAAAACGCTCCATGTAGTCGTCTAGTTGCAAGTGAGTACAAAGACATAATGGGAGCGTGAAAGGGCGCGCACACGCGCATCAACGCCTCGACCTCAGACGCTCCAAGTCAGACGGCGAGGCAATGCCGTTTCATCTGATTGAAGTCATCGCTCACACGTCCCGACCTATTTTTCTACATGGATGCGCGTACACGAATGACGCGATATGAGTTGTTGTCGTTTCCTACTTTAAACGGAACATTTAGGTAATGACAAGACATCACATGGAGTGCTCGTAAAGTGCTTAACACAAATAGAAATCACTTCTTCGTGGTGCGCAGGAAACGCACTCTGCATTACCTGTACTGCCAAAATTAATGGAAAATAGTGTCATCCCATCTAAACATGTTACTTTTGCTTTGCAGTGCCATTTTACTAACGGCAATAAAAGTCACTGCCCTCCTGGGTGTACCTGCTCTTCCCCAAAGCACAGTCTGACTGTTCCATCACGTCACACTGGCAACGGGACGTGCGTACAGTCCAGTTAAATAATGGGAACGATCACTCAATGTATGCTAATAAAAATGGCGGGAAAGTAAAAAAAGCGTTGTTTGGAAGCACTTGTTTTTATAAGGCGGAAGACAGGCGAAAAGTTACGGAAGAATTTTCCCATTGCCTTGTTATTACTTTGTCACCTTGCTGCATGTTCAGCGGTGTCTGTGAACACAGCTATATATAGCCTACACAAATAAATACAACAGCGACTCTGGGAACATCTACACCGATGGATCCGTAACTTCGTCCGCCTCAGCTTCAGCTTTCGTGATCCTTCAACTCGGTATTTCCCGACAGTACAAATTAGATCACAGATCATCTTCGACAGCTACAGAACTTGTTGCTATACAGGAAGGCATAAAATTTGTGAGCGACCAAGCACCCCGCAAATGGACAATTCTGTCCGATGCAAAATCAGCGCTTCAAGCCATCCATTCTTGCTCAAAAAGAGGCGAAGTTTACGCGTTAGCGTTAGGAATCGTCCAAAGCATTTAACCTAATACACAGGAGTGGTCACTTGATTACACTCCAATGAATTCATGCACACTGTGGCCTGGTTGGCAACGAAATAGCCAATAGCGAAGCAAGAGCGGCAGTATACAACGCTCCTATGTACATCAAAGTGCCGTATTCGCGAGAGGACGTCAACGCATTGTTCAGATCACTCAAGCGCGAATGCGCTGCCACTTACTGGTCGCTACCAGATCATCGGAACAGGCGTCTGCGGGAAACAGACCTCGGTATTACTTCTCGTCTTCCAGCTAAAATCAGCCGAAGACATGCTAATACACTGCACCGGATTGGCCTGGGCGTCACCTTCGATCCTCACTACACCCGCCTAATCGGTCGTGCGGACAGCCCAAATTGTGAGCGCTGCCAAGTGCACGAAACTTTAGCTTCCATATTTTGTGAGCCCATTATACGTGGCGCAAAGGAAAGTGCTACCTGCAACGTTGGAAAGCATCGGACGAACGCCATTGAGTGAAAGCAACCTACTGTCAGCATTGAACGACCTAACAGTGTCAAAAACTGCTACAATAAGGCAGTTTTAGACTTTATCAAAAGCACTGGACTAGATACTAGACTGTAGGGTACTATGCTATGTGGCTAGTGTACACACGCACCACTTCTTGTCTCCACCATCATCCTTCATCCCTCTTTCCTTCCCCCTTCCCTTATCCCCTGGGTAGAGTATCAGGCTAGAGCGAACTAGCTCGGGCCGACCTCTCTGTCTTCTAATAAATTTTCACTCACAATACACAAATATACAAATAACCTAGCAACGGGCGCTCCACCGAAGTGGTCTAGTGGCTAAGGTACTCGGCTGCTTACCCGCAGGTCACAGAATCGAATCCGGGCTGCAGCAGCTGCATTTTCAATGGCGGCGAAAATGCTGTAGGCCCGTGTGCTCCGATTTGGGTGGACGTTAGAGAACCCTAGGTGGTCAAATTTTTCTGATCCCTCCACTACGGCGTCACTCATAATCATAAAGTGGTTTTGAGACGTTGAACCCCACGTATCAATCAACCTAGCAACGGGATGGCAAACAGGTGCGGAAATAAAATTCATCACCCAGCTTCCTCTTATTGGTGTCTCTTATTTTGCGTTAATCACTTCCCCTGCACCCACGACTGGCACGTTCGCCAAGCGTGTCCCTGATACGAAAGGTGTATCAACGACAATACCCGTTTGTAGTGTTACGCCTGCAAGTCCACACCCAACGTCTGTGCCTCTGTAAAAGGCAATCTGTCTCAAGGCCAGCAATCGAGCCAGCCTGACGCGACCAACTCAACGACGTCATGAAGCGGCGGTGCCGGTCTGTCACGTAACGCACGGCGAGCTCCCTCAGCCCGTGAGCCCGTTGAAGCTATCGGCGCCTTCCAGTCTGGCGAGTCTTACGCAATGAGTGGCAACATCCCTCGTCCTTGGTGCAACCACGCGCAGCGGTGGGCCCAGTTGAAGGATTCCGACATCATGGCCAGCGGCACTTCTGGTTGGACATTCGGTGACTCAAAGGATCCACCCGGTGCCTATAAAAAAAGCCCTGCGGCACGTCGCCAGCAGTAGACCTATGTGCCAGAGAAGAGAGCTTGGTTCTTCGAGTTTCTAAGCTGTAGGCCCCAGTGCCGAATTCGTAACGCCTCTATTTCTTTGCTGTAAGTAAACCCTGCCTTAACTCACCGTCGGCTCGTCCGCTCGTTTATCAGCTCTGCGCAGAATCAGTTGCGAGCTGAGTAACACACGCTACCAACGGCTGGTGGCCGTGTAGGCGTAGTTCGGAGCAGTGACGCCTTTGGGACCGTGTTGGCGCCGTCTTCGTAACAGTAGACAGAAATTACGTTCCAAACATGCAGCTCTGTCATTACTGTCTTAGTACCAATGGTACAATGATTAGGTATTAGGCTCGGGCAGGAGTAAAGTTCTTTTTTAAGAGGACTTCCTTAAAAGAAAGTAAATCCTCACCCATATAGTTTTGGAACAGGCTGTGCTTCTGCTTCTCTCTGGGTATTCTACTATAGTTGGCGATAGCTTTTCTTGGCATCGGACCAAAGGCTACAGTGCCAAAATCACGGGCGTGCTACCGCCAGAGAATTTAGTTCGACAACAGCACCTGTATTTTCACCGCTAAGTATAGAAGTTCCCCCTTTATTTTCTACATGAAGCTATTCAAGACAGGACGCAGCTCCCATCAATAAAATATTCGTAATTAGTTTAATTTATTCAGAGTGACTTCACGCGTTTGAACGCGAGAGCAAGTGCCACCTTTTTACGTGCACCCCAAATGCTAAGCGGTGTGCGCGTCTGCATGAAATGCTGATGTTGTGCCTCCGTTACTTTACATAGTGTTACAAGTCGCGCGCCTGAATGAACTACCTCACGTAGTGCCACATGTGTAGAAGCTCCGCCTCCATAGCTTTTCCTTCAGTGCCAAGAAAAGTTGTCGCCGAGTATAGGATGCTCAGAGCTTCGGGTCAGCTCGGTGTAGTTCGGCGAAGTCGTCAGCACTTATGGTTTTGATGAAACAGTCATCATCCTGGTGGTACTGTGGTGGTGGGTGCACGGTGGCACGATTAAGCAGTCGGTGTCAGAGTGTTTCCTTCCGGACTTGAAAACGACGATAATTTCGAACTCTTGATGTATTAGGCTTCAACATAGGAGTCGTCCTGAAGGGTCCTTCAAGTTACCAAGCCAGCACAGGGTGGGGTGGTCATTCAGAACGTTGAAAGGCTTGCTAAGGCTGAGGCTTGAGCGAGTTGGCACATAATAATAGTAAAAGGCAGCGTAAAAAGAGTAAGAAACAGAAGAAATAAGAAACAGAACAAAGAACAGAAGAAATAGAAAAAAAAGTCACAGCTTTGCCACAAAGGTGAAGCAATAAACGCGATAGCAACGAAAGGGAAGGTCACGCACAAAATGGCAAGCAGATCAGAATGTGCCCCGCGTTTCTCACGCACAAATAACGTACGAAACGTACTCACAGGTACAGGTGAACGCGAATAAGTGTCTCAGTTGTCACTTCGCTGTGCCTGAAGAGGGCGCTCTTTTTGCAAACGGGGACTCTGCAACAATTGCAGTCACCTCTGCGCGCCCGCAAACTACAACAGAATTGCTCCAGTGAAAGCTTAAGGAGAGCAAAGAAAAAAATTGGCCCCGTATCTTCATGTTAATCTTCGCATGTCGTCAAAGACGACAGTCTTGCGTGTGGAGAGAGTGAACAAAAAATTGCCCGCAGCTTCCCTCGGGGGAACACTGAGGAGGATGCGGAGCATATAATTGGTTAACGGGGTGTGAAAGTGCGACTTACTTTGGTCGATGGCTAAATTGGTTAACGTGGTTGTGAAATGGGGTGTTAAATTGCGACTTACTTGGGTCCATGGCTAAATTGGTTAACGTGGTTGTAGGAGGGGGTGTTAAATGAGTGAACACGTACACACGTATGCGAAAGGGCGGCGCTGGTCGAAGGGACGTCGATCATTGTGTTTGTGGATTCGTTGGAATTCATTTCACCGCGACCTTGGACGTCGACGCGCCGTACAAACCAACCGACGAGCGGCAACTGAGCGAGCGAGCGCCGACCTTGAGTATATATACAGCGCGATGGCGCATGCACTGTCAGCTGTCGAATGTTCGAGAAGGGGGAGAAGCGCAACGGCGCATGCGCGCGCGTCAGCTGCCGATGTTCTCGAAGCGTGACGGCGCATGCGCGCTACATTAAACAGCTAGCGAATGTTCGTGAAGAGGAGAAGCGCACGCGGTGTGTAGAGGAGGAAGGGTGCACAGATGGTGGAGGAGTGAAGTGCGCGCGGTGTGTAGAGGAGAAAGGGATGCACAGATGGTGGAAGAAGGAGGAGGAAGCTTGCGGACGGCGCCGCACTACAAGCCTCGAGTATTAGATGCTCCGCATCTAATATTTATTCGTTGTTCTGCACAAGAATATCAGTGAATGGTATTCTGGAGGCGCTGCGTTAGAGTGCCTCGAGCGTGCAGTGGAGGCGAACAAGTGCATCAAGTCACGTCACACGTGAGACATGAGCGCCATACGGCAGTTTTCTTGGAAAACGAAGCGCATGGCTCTTAGACGGGTGTGCGTGCCCATCTCAGAGGTGATAAAACGTAGAACGCAAGGGCACCACCACTACATCTCGGTGACACCCCCGTTTTGTCTTAGCAAAGCTTTTCATGCGAGCGTTGCATGGTCAGCGCAGCGTGGTAAGCGCTATGGTCCTTATAATTACTTATGGATGTCTTTTCTAGTAAAAGACGCACATGCAGAATATATACGTGTTGTTATGGTGCCCTAGACATGCGCAATTTTGCTTTTTATTTGACAATGCACCAGTATGAACGCTAAAACTTCAGCAACGTTGGTGGGCGCTGCAGATGGGGTCAGCCATTTCAAGATCCTGGTGCCATGAAGAGTGGACAGACAGACAAATGTACAGAGAGACAAACAGACAGATCAAAATGTTTGCGTCGAAGGTCCCCAAGAAAGACTATCGTCTTTAATAAAATGTTTCCAACCACGAAATGAGGGCGCGCGAGTGTGCGTTCACGGGCTTTACGACCACCCACTCCTTTCCACGAGGCAGAGCACGCGTAAGAGGTGAGGGCGCGTGCCGCCGCGCCCTCATTGCGCCATCGTGCTTGTAATGCTGAAAATACGATAGTGTTTCCTCGAGATACCCATAAACAGCGGTAAGTGGTATATATAGAAAGGTACAAATACCAATCAAAAAGAGTGTAAGGCAGCGGGATACAATCTCACCAATGGTATTTACTACGTGTCTACGGGAGGTTTTCAGAGGTCTAGAGTGCGAAAAGTTAGGGATAAGAGTCAATGGAGAGTACCTTAGAAACCCGTGTTTTACCGATAAGATTGCGTTGCTGAGTAACTCAGGGTACGAATTGCAACTCATGATTACAGAGTTAGGCAAGGAGAGCAGAAGGGTAGGTCCTAAAGCTAATCTGCAGAAAACGAAAGTAATGTACAACATCCTCGCAAGAGAACAGCGTTTCGAGATAGGTAATAGTGCGCTTGAAGTTGTAAAAAGACTACGTGTTCTTAGGAAAGGTAATAACCGCGGGGCCGAGCCATGAGATTTAAGTAGCAAGAAGAATAAGAATAGGGTGGAGCACATTTGGCAAGTACTCTCAAATTATGACTGGTAGATTGCCGCTATCACTCAACAGGATGGCATATAACAGCTGAATGTTGTCGTACTTAGCTATGGAGCAGAAACATGGACATTTACAAAGAGGGTCCAGCTTAAATTGAGAACGACGCAGCCATCGATGGAAAGAAAAAATGATGGCGTAACCTTAGAGACAAAAAGAGAGCAGAGTAGATCAGGGACCAGGCCACCACTAGGGGGCGTCAAGATGAGCGGTCGTCTACGCATTGGCTCCGCCCTCTGTTATACTTCTTGCTGGGCTGCTGAGTTCAGTCTTCCCTAATTTTATCACCAGCGTTTTCGCTAAGTTTAGAGGAACACCCGGATACCAATTTTAGCCTGGGCTACCCCACTTTTCTTTCTTTCCAACCAATGTTTCGCCTTCACTCGCTAAGCCTCGGGTAGGCTTAACACCACTAGGGACCTTTGCACCGGTGTGTCCCGCGGCTGCGCCGTCATCATGCCCGAAGCCATGGTAGATGGCGAAACGATCACTGAAGAGGAAGCCAGCGTGCCTGGCTGGATCGACGCAATCCGACGTTGAGAAAAGTCTTCAACTACTACCACGGGCAGGACAGCATGCATCCGCATTGGCGCCCTGCGAACCGGAGCTGTGACGAGGGTTGCCGCCGCGAGACAGCTCCCTAACTCCTAACGGATCACCACCATGTCATCATACACCCCGGAGGGGGCCTGGATGTACGTGGTACAATAAGCTTAAGTTATTGCAAGCTCTACTACTCGCTGCACGACTCCCGCCAACGGCGGCCGAGGAAGATGTTATTTGCGCTAACAACGCACAGACTATAATTGTGATCAGCACGCCGAAGCTACAAACTGCCAAAGTGTACGCCAAAGTACGAGAAATTGTTTTTACCGAGTGAGCACAACCAGTATCCGCTTGCGTAGCGGCGTCGGGCACCACCAGCCGAGGCGTAGTCCGAGGGGTCGACGCTGACCTTCCAGATTCAGAGCTGCAACGCCTGTTCGTCACATCACACAACCCCACGTTAAGGGAGTACGACGAATCAAGGATACAACCATCATCATTTTTCTCTTCGATAGACTTAAAGTCCCGAACTATGAGCGCTGCGGCATGCTCCTGCTGCGTTGCACACTCTACCAGCGACAGATCGATACCTTCCGCAACTGCAGCCGCGCTGGGCATCGACAAGACGTCTGCCCTACCCCATCTGAGAAAGTCTGTGAACACTGTGGTATCAAACCTACCGGACCCGACCATGACTGTGTGACATCCAAGTACGCGTTGCGCGGCCAGGCCTACATAACGGGCGACCGCACATGCCCAAATCACAATCAAGTCCTTTACATCGTTTCGCCGTCAACGCCGCCGCAGACGCCGGCGTAACAACAACCAACAGACCTGTTGTGTCATGCTGTTCGTTTAGTTTTGGTTTTAATGCCATGTGGCGCCTCGTGTTGTAGTGTTATGTACTATATGTATATATGTGTAAATAAAGTAGTAAGTGACAAAGCCTCGTACGCGACGGACGTGCCATACAGTTTCCTAAAATACCTAGAGGGGACTCTAGCGCTGCGATCGTTCAGCGACCATGGAATTGATGGGTAGTACGCACAGTTGCCTAGTTTTTGTACTTTCGTGCGGTGAATCGTACTTGCGGCTTCGTTTATTGCTGTGTTTCGGTTTTGAATTGAAAGAAAGATTTAACCCTTTTAAACTTCATGACCTAATTTGGAAAGGTAAGTCTAAAAGATTAGGGTCGTGAAGCGCAACCGCTGAACATTTGCTGATTTTTGTTTGGTCAGAAAACAACTTCAAGCCACACAAACACACACGGAGCCGAATGCAGGCCAGAAGTACGAGGATTAGAGAAATGTGTGTACTACCCATCATTCTGAAGCTCGTTGAAGCACCATGCGTTGAAGCTCCCATAGACTCTAGTGCCAGAGTTCCCTTTAGTGTATATTAGAAACTCTATGGGACGTGCTTCTATCGGCGCTGCGCACCGAAGTCGTAGGTGGCTGCCACCGGTGGCGTCGGTCTTCTGCGGCCTTTAATATTTTTCTTCGTCAGCGTCGCGGCCACAGCCAACCCCAACACAACAATGGTGACGAGGATGGTAATCATTGGACGATGGAGCTATAGCGTACTACAAGTGTTGAGTGGCATGACCGCGCCTCGCCGCCTGATCCATTTCACGTTGCCCATAGCGGCAGCACTGCAGTCGAATAGTACTGAAAGAGCCGCGCGCAGCGTGCTGAAACTGCTATGCGCTTCGGCTCGTCGGTCACGCTTTCTTGATGCAGATTTCTTTGTACCTGCCCATCATTCATGTCTAGCACATGATGTCATAGCCCTTGAAGTGTGACACGATAATCTACTAAATTTGAGTTCCATAAAAATCCTTGTGAAAGATAAAAGAGAACTCCCAAGCATTTCCCGAGGGTGAACATGGTTAAGTGTGAATGCACGGGGTTATGCTATGAGGGGGAGTAAAGTTAAAATCTGTTGGCATTCGCCAGTGAGTTAACGTGAACTACCCCGTGTGATTACATTGCGATTCCCAGGAACCATTAGACCCTCTCGGGAAATCTTGGTGACTTTGCGAGTATATGTGAGAGTAAATGCGCCTTGTAATGATGTTTATGTCCGCGGCCCGCTTCGCCCGCTTGCGCTCGGCACCACGTGCCCTTCGCCGCACGGCCTTTGTCTTCAACCGGCGCGACATCTTCAACGACGCGTGCAATGCTCGCATTCGATTGCGCTGTACTCGTTGTTGGAGGTATCGCAGTCGAGGGTGATGCCTGCGATGGATCCATACCTATGACGACTTGCCAATCTCGAGCACGTTGTGGCTGCGCGGGGCGCGCGCAGCCGCAGAGTGGAGGGTGGAGCGCGCGCAGTCACGTGGTGTGTGAAGTCGCTGCGCCGTTGCTACAGACACTCCTCTCCGCTCCTAGCGCCATTGCTAGGGGAGAGGAGGTGGCGCACCGTGGACGGCGGATTCAGGGTCGTTTATAAAGTACATTCGCATCTAAAATAATTCAGAAAGGGTGAGTATTATACTGATTTCTTCTGTCTTAACTCTTTCTTCGTTGGTTAGGCGTCTACAATATACAGAACAACTGAGCCGATTTATTGGAAGTTGGCTGCGCTCAAAAAGCTGTGAGATTGAAAAAAATACTGTTTAAACGCACGCAGAACCAGGAGGCCGTTAGTAGAGAGGGGAGAGGAAGGAAACCTGAACCCCCTACACCATAAAATTTTCTCGTAATTTACCTTTTTAAGGCATACTAAAATACTTGCATGCATTCACAGCGACCACCAATTGTCAAAATTAGTCGTTCTGCTTCACCTCCTTCTCAATATATATATATATATATATATATATATATATATATATATATATATATATATATATATATATATATATATATATATATATTGTGGTAAAGCCTTTGAACAGTGGGTCGTCCTCTTCAGCGCCTTCTAGTGGGTCGCCCTTTGCATAAGAAGAAGAGCAGCTCGCGCAGAGAGTCGATCCCCGCATTGACTGTCGCTGTCGATAAGCATCGCTAAGTGTCCGCCAATAAACCGCTTAACAATTTGGTGGAGAGTGCTGAGAGTGATCGGCCCTTCAAACACCTTCGGTCCGCATTCGATGCCCTTGGAGCTTCGATCCCGTACCGTGCCTCCAACCATGCACCAAGACGCCGCCCAGCAAACGCTTCCTCCTACGCCGACGCCATGTCCCGGTGTCCCCCGCATCCGCGACCCTCCTGTCTTCACCGGAGCGGATGGCACCGACGTCGAGGACTGGCTGGCCATGTACGAACGCGTGAGCGTCCCCAACCATTGGGACGAGGCAGGTAAACTCGGCAACCTGTTTTTCTATCTCGCGGGTGTGGCCGGCATGTGGTACAACAACCACGCATCTGATTTCCCGACATGGTCCGCTTTTAAAACCGCTGTCGTCGACGTGTTCGGCCGCCCGGCCGTTCGTAAGCTGCAAGCTGAACAGCGTTTACGTGAACGAGCCCAGCAGACCGGCGAGTCCTTCACAAGTTATATCGAGGACATCCTTGACTTGTGCAAGAAAGTCGACCTGAACATGTCAGAAGCAGACAAAATCACGCATGTTCTAAAAGGCATCGCCGACGATGCCTTCACCATGCTCCTGGCAAAGAACCCCCGCACTGTGGCAGAAGTCATCATGTTATGCCAAAGTTACGACGAGCTGCGGCGGCAGCGCTTGATGACCCGTCGCCCGCCACCACGTGATGCTGATCTCTCGGCCCTGTCAGCAGTTCCTGACCACGCAACCTTGCTCGCCGAAATCAAGTCGTTCGTGCGTGAGGAAGTTGCCCGCCAGGTCTCTCTACTGGCTTTTGCTTCCCCACAACATGCTCAACAGCCATCAAGTACACTTCTACCTCCGCTCCGCCGAGCCATTCAGCAGGAAATCGCGGAGGTCGTCCCTGAATACCACCAGCCGCCTCCTGCATCTGTGCCACTCAGCTACGCCCAAGTTGTTGCAAGGTCGCCCCCACCGATTTCTGCAACTGTTCCCCTAAATTACACCGAAACCGTCGCGAGGCCCCAGGCTTTTGGAGAAACGGTCTCGCCTACATACGCCGGCGTCACCCACGTGCCCCGAGTGCCGCCTACCATGCACTCATATCAGCAGCCGGCTCGCCAATCGCGTTCTGCGACATGGATGCGACCCGCAAACCAATGGCGCACTGCTGACAATCGCCCCATCTGCTTTGCTTGTGGTTGCGTCGGTCATGTAGCACGCTATTGCAATCGTGTGCAGCAACCGCAGTTCGCCTCCAACTTTTCCAGCCAGTCAAGCCGCTATTATGACCAACCGCCGCCTACGTCACCGTCGTCCCGCCCCGTTCCGTCTACCCGCCGTTCACCATCTCCACGACGTCGCTCACTGTCGCCAATGCGGCCACGTCCACTCGAGGGCGACCAGGAAAACTAGTCGTCGCAGTCCACGAGGCAAGGGCTGCGACGCTGTCGAACTGCGGAAGCCCTCAGGAAAGCCCGCCGAACGTGATAGACGTGCTTGTGGATGGCGTTCGTGCATCTGCCCTTGTAGATACTGGAGCCGCCGTATCCGTGATGGACGAAAAACTTAGCCGATTACTGCGCAAAGTGACCACGCCGCTTTGTGGGCTCTCCCTCCGTACAGCCAGCGCCCAAAGTATTCACCCTACGGCGATGTGCACAGCCCGCCTTATGATTCAGGACGTGATGTATGCGGTCGAATTCATCATAATTTCTTCATGCTCTCACGACGTCATCCTAGGATGGGATTTTCTCTCCCGCCACGACGCCGTCATTCATTGCGCACCAGCAGAAATAGAACTCACGCCATTCTCTTCGTTGACGCCGGCCGACAATCCATCCGCTGCAAGCAAGGTACTCGTCAGAGACGACACTCAAGTGCCTGCAAACTCGTCCGTTGCGGTGTCGCTCTACTGCGCAAGCCTTTCTGACACCGCTGCACTCCTCTCGCCATCTCATCGTGTCTTCATAAAAAAAAAGCTTGCTGGTTCCTTTCGCGACCGTGCAACTCACTCACGGCAGCACCACTATTTTTGTTGTGAACTCATCTCCGTACAGCATTACGTTGGTGCGAGGGGAATGTCTCGGCAGCGTGGAACCCATCGAAGACGCGCAAGTTATGGATCAACCCGATGACATGCACTGCTCAAGTTCCTGTACGCTTGGTGCTGTTTCGACATCTGGTTCATCATCCGATGATATATTCGGTCCCTGCATACCCGACGACCTTACGCAGGGCCAGCGTTCCCAGCTTTTGGGGCTGTTGGAAGAATTCCGCTCTTCTTTCGATGTCGCTCAACCTTCTCTTGGCCGCACATCCACCGTTACGCATCGCATCGACACAGGCGCACAGCCACCGCTGCGGCAACGTCCTTATCGCGTATCCCCCACAGAACGCCGTGTAATCAACGAGCAAGTCGACGACATGCTTCGCCGCGATGTTATTCGCCCCTCTAGCAGCCCCTGGGCATCTCCTGTCGTTCTCGTCACGAAGAAGGACGGTTCTGTGCGGTTCTGTGTGGACTACCGACGCCTCAACAAGATCACCCGTAAGGACGTGTATCCACTACCGCGGGTAGATGACGCGATTGACAGCCTGCAAGGAGCAGAATTCTTTTCATCCCTCGATTTGCGCTCAGGGTACTGGCAAGTACCTATGGCTGAGGACGCTCGACCGAAGACCGCTTTTGTCACTCCCGACGGCTTGTACGAGTTCAACGTTATGCCGTTTGGGCTGTGCAATGCGCCCGCCACCTTTGAGCGCATGATGGATACAGTTCTGCGTGACCTAAAATGGCACACGTGCCTGTGCTACCTCGATGACGTCGTCGTTTTCGCTCCTGACTTCTCGACGCATCTTCAACGCCTTCGGCATGTTTTAACGCGTCTGAGCAACGCCAGTCTGCAACTGAATCTAAAGAAGTGCCAATTTGCAGCTCGGCAGCTGACAATACTCGGCTATGTCGTGTCCAAGGACGGAATTCTCCCTGATCCAGCCAAGCTTCGGGCCGTGACCGAGTTCCCCAAGCCGACATCCGTCAAGGAACTGCGCAGTTTCGTAGGACTGTGTTCCTACTTTCGGCGCTTCATTCGAAACTTCGCGACTATCATATCGCCGCTGACGAAGCTTCTCGGAAGTAACGGGCCTCTCCATTCGTGGTCATCACAGTGCGACGACGCTTTCAGAACACTTCGTCGTTTGTTGACGTCGCCTCCCATACTCCGCCACTACGACCCTACGGCCCCTACAGAGGTACACACGGATGCCAGTGGTGTCGGCCTCGGCGCTGTCCTTGCGCAGCGCAAACCAGGGTTCCCGGAATATGTCGTGGCGTACGCGAGCCGTACACTTACTAAAGCCGAGACTAATTACACAGTCACCGAGAAGGAATGTTTGGCAATCGCCTGGGCCCTTGCAAAGTTCCGACCTTATTTGTATGGTCGCCCATTTGATGTCGTCACCGACCACCACGCACTATGCTGGTTGTCGTCATTGAAAGATCCCTCAGGCCGTCTCGCCCGGTGGGCACTTCGCCTGCAAGACTATGACATCCGCGTGCTATACCGCAATGGAAGGCAACATGCTGACGCCGACGCCCTGTCGCGCTCTCCCTTGCCTGACGACAATGCCAACAACTCAGTGTATCACCTTGCCATTTCTTCGATTAGCATTCATGCCATTGCTACTGAACAGCGCAAGGATCAATGGATTGCCTCACTGATGGACTTGCTGACTGATCCATCCACTCCATCCACTCGCGCGTTGCGTCGTCAAGCCCACCATTTCGCCGTTCGCGACGACCTCCTCCACCGACGCAATTACAACGGTGACGGCCGCCAGTGGCTACTAGTCATACCTCGCAGTCTGCGCTCTGACATATGCGAATTCTTCCATTCTGATCCGCAATGTGCGCACTCCGGGGTATCGAAGACTTACCACCGCATTCGCCAACGGTACTTTTGGCGCGGCATGTACCGCTACGTGCAGAAATTCGTTCGCTCGTGCATAGAATGTCAGCGCCGCAAAACTTCAACGCAACTGTCACCGGTAGGTCTGCAACCTCTACCTTGCCCTGCCAGGCCGTTTGGGCGCGTTGGCATCGATTTGTATGGGCCACTTCCACTAACGTCAGCTGGTAACCGCTGGGCCATTGTTGCTGTGGACCACCTCACGCGATACGCTGAAACTGCCGCTCTCCCCGCGGCTACAGCGAGCGATGTGGCCTCCTTCCTGCTCCAACGATTCATGCTGCGACACGGTCCACCTCAGGAACTGCTCAGTGATCGAGGCCGCGTCTTCCTGTCTGAAGTCGTCGAAGCCATTCTCAAAGAGTGCAACGTTGTTCACCGCAAAACTGCTGCTTACCACCCGCAGACGAATGGCCTCACGGAACGCTTCAACCGTACGCTCGGCGACATGCTTTCCAAGTATGTCGGCGCCGATCACACAAATTGGGATGACATTCTACCCTTCGTCACCTACGCATATAACACCGCCCCTCAAAGCACTACTGGCTTTTCACCTTTCTTTTTATTATATGGAAGGCACCCGTCACACACCATCGACACTATACTTCCGTACAAGCCAGATCCGTCCGAGTGGGCGCCTATTTCTGCTACAGCCAAGCTTGCTGAAGAGTGTCGAGAGCTTGCAAGGACCTTTACAGCGCATGATCAAGAGCGTCAAAAAGTCATTCGCGCTGACGCCAGCACTACTGCGCCCACGTTCCTCCCTGGAGCGCTCGTCTGGCTCTCGATCCCTACTACTGCAACTGGCCTATCTTCAAAACTGTTGCCCAAGTACGAAGGCCCCTACCGTGTCGTCAAATGCACTTCCCCAGTCAACTACTTGATTGAACCCATCGAACCATCTTCGGACATGCGTCGTCGAGGACGCGACATTGTTAACGTGGAGCGCCTGAAGGCCTACCATGACCCGCTCATTGTAACCACCTGTTAGATCGCCAGGCGGCTCCCTTTTCGTACCCGGGGTAGTTGTGGTAAAGCCTTTGAACAGTGGGTCGTCCTCTTCAGCGCCTTCTAGTGGGTCGCCCTTTGCATAAGAAGAAGAGCAGCTCGCGCAGAGAGTCGATCCCCGCATTGACTGTCGCTGTCGATAAGCATCGCTAAGTGTCCGCCAATAAACCGCTTAACAATATATATATATATATATATATATATATATATATATATATATATATATATATATATATATATATATATATATATATTGTTGCGTGAAGGCACAAGGGAAACTAGGCGTTTTAAAATATATTTACACAGCGCCAACGCGCAAGCCAAGATGGCGAACAAGAGAGCGCGCGCACCCAAGTCACCTCGTCTTCCTCGGCGCCTATCTCACTGTTTAAGTGGGGCATTGTCTCGTAACATAACCCCCGGGTGCTGAAGCACCGTCTCGGTGCTTTCTATTGTGTTGCCGAGTGGTAAAGCTTAAGGCGGGATACGTGGACAATGTCTGTAGACAGCGAAGCGGAGGCGGAGGAAGACTCGAGCGGGGCTATCTCGTAGGTCACATCTGTCACCTGGCGCAATACGCGGTAGGGTCCCGAGTACCGGGAAAGCAGTTTTTCAGAAAGTCCGACGCGTCTAGTCGGAGTCCACAATAGCACAAGAGAACCTGGTGTAAAGGAAATTTGGCGGTGATGTGAGTCGTAACGATGCCGCTGGTGATCTTGCGATGCTAAAAGGCGCTGACGAGCAACTTCTCGTGCTTTGCGAGCCCTGGTGATAGCATCACGGGTGTATTCAGTCGTAAAGTCGACAGCTGTCGGAAAGATGGTGTCGAAAGGTAAAGTTGGATGACGGCCAAACACCAGATAGAAAGGTGAAAAACCAGCTGCATCATGGCGTGAAGAATTATAGGCAAACGTAACGAAGGGCAATGCAACGTCCCAGTCCTGGTGGTCGGACGATACGTACATAGCGAGCATATCAGTTAAAGTCCGGTTGAATCGTTCAGTGAGTCCGTTAGTTTGCGGGTGGTAAGCTGTCGTAAATTTATGTTTCGTCTCGCAGGAGCGAAGCAGGTCGTCGATAACTCGGGAAAGGAAATAGCGCCCACGATCTGTTAGGAGTTGGCGTGGGGCGCCATGGTGAAGTATGACGTCGTGCAGGAGAAAATCGGCAACGTCTGTGGCGCAGCTGGTCGGCAAAGCCCGCGTGATAGCGTACCGGGTTGTATGATCCGTCGCGACAGCTATCCACTTATTCCCCAAAGTGGATGCAGGAAAAGGGCCTAGGAGGTCAAGACCAAGTCGGAAGAAGGGATCAAAGGGAACGTCAAGTGGTTGGAGGAACCCGGCAGGACTCATGGAAGGTTTTTTTCGGCGTTGACACTGATCGCATGAGGCGACGTAGCTGCGGACCGAGCGATAAAGACTGGGCCAGTAAAATCGACGCTGTACGCGGTCATACGTCCGAGACAGTCCGAGGTGACCGGCAGTGGGAGCGTCATGAAGCTGGCCGATCACGCTCGCACGTAAGTGGGAAGGTACTACAAGGAGCAGTTCGTGTCCATCAGGGCGGACGTTGCAACGGTACAATGTGTCATCCTTAAGCACGAACAATCGAGTAGAAGGATCGGGTGCCGCAGAATGAAGCTCCTCGATGATGTTACGTAAGGCAGGATCTCGGCGTTGTTCCTCACGGATGTTGCTTAAAGCGGAGAGAGACAGCACACATGGCGATTCATCGAACGCTTCAGGTGGGTCCACTGGATTCCGAGATAAGCAGTCAGCGTCATGGTGTAAACGGCCAGATTTGTAGGACACCGAGTAGGTATACTCTTGAAGCCGTAGTGCCCATCGACCAAGGCGCCCAGTGGGGTCCTTCAAGGACGAGAGCCAGCAAAGTGCGTGGTGATCGGTTATGACAGTGAAATGTCGACCATGTAAATAAGGCCGAAATTTTGCTACTGCCCAAACGAGAGCAAGGCATTCCCTTTCGGTGATGGAGTAGTTCCTTTCCGCCTGCGAGAGGAGACGGCTGGCATAGGCGATAACGCGGGCGCAGCCGCTTTGATGCTGAACCAAAACAGCACCGATTCCGTAACCGCTGGCATCTGTGTG
Source organism: Rhipicephalus annulatus (assembly GCA_013436015.1). Classification (NCBI taxonomy): domain Eukaryota; kingdom Metazoa; phylum Arthropoda; class Arachnida; order Ixodida; family Ixodidae; genus Rhipicephalus; species Rhipicephalus annulatus. The sequence continues at coordinate 388,779 of WOVY01009798.1, forward strand.
TACTTCTGTAGGGGCAGAAACGTCGAAATGGGCCAGAACAGGTGGTTTTGTTAGCGATTCAATAAGTGTAGAGAACGCCGTAGCCTGCGCAGCGCCCCATGTGAAGGAGACATCTTTTCTCAATAAGTCTGTGAGAGGACGGGCGACTTCCGCAAAGTTGTTCACAAAACGTCGAAAGTACGAGCACAGACCGAGAAAGCTGCGTACTTCTTTAGTGCAGGTCGGAACAGGGAAGTTACGCACGGCTCGCACTTTATCGGGATCAGGACGTACACCAGAGGAGTCGACAAGGTGGCCCAACATTGTTAGTTGCTGGCGTCCGAAGTGACACTTTGACGAGTTCAGTTGGAGACCGGCATTGCGAAATACGGCCAGTATTGAGGAAACGCGGTCGAGGTGGGTTTCAAAGGTCGGGGAAAAGACGATAACGTCGTCAAGGTAGCATAGACAAATTGACCATTTGAACCCACGCAAAAGAGAGTCCATCATCCGCTCGAAGGTGGCTGGAGCGTTGCATAATCCGAAGGGCATGACCTTAAATTGGTAAAGACCATCGGGGGTGACAAAAGCGGTCTTCTCGCGGTCCATGTCATCGACAGCAATTTGCCAGTAACCTGCTCTTAGATCAATAGAAGAAAAATACTTAGCGCCGTGAAGACAATCTAGGGCGTCGTCTATGCGCGGTAGCGGGTAGACGTCTTTTTTAGTGATCTTGTTCAGATGTCGGTAGTCAACACAGAATCGCCAAGTGTTGTCCTTCTTTTTGACAAGAACAACAGGGGAAGCCCATGGACTACATGATGGTTCAATTATGTCTTTGGCGAGCATGTTGTCGACTTCTGCTTGAATTATGTGACGCTCGGTCGAAGAGACGCGGTATGGCCGTCGATGGACAGGGGAGGCATCGCCGGTGTCAATGCGGTGCTTTACCGCACTGGTTTGACCTAGTGGACGATCACAAAAGTCAAATACGTCCCAGTATGACTCAAGAACGCGAAGGAGTTCGTCGGCTTGATGCGGCAAAAGGTCTGACGCGATCATTTTTTTAACATCAGGAGACGGGCTTCCTTGCGAAGATCGAGCATGTGTGAAGCTGGAGTGTCGAGTCTCGTTCGAAGACAGAGCTGATATGACGCATTCTTCAGAAGGAGTCAGCATGGCGAGGGCGATTCCGCGCGGAAGCACTTGCGGACACAGAGCAAAGTTGAGCACAGGAATGCAGGCGCGGTTTGCACGTAACTGAATAACAGTGTGTGGTAAGGTAACACTGTGGGTCAAGAGAAGGGATGTGATGGGCGCGAGCACATAGTCACCATCGGATACAGGTGGCGAGGGCGTAACGGTGATGCAGGTCACAGTTTGCGGTAACAAACGGACATGTTCAGCAGAGCACATACGGGCTTGCGGTCGACTGGGCGGATCAATCGGACACGGTAGGTCAAGTTGCACAGTACCGGCTGAACAGTCGATGAGAGCGGAATGAGTGGACAAAAAGTCAAGACCGAGGATCACATCATTGGTGCAGTGAGAAAGAACAGTGAAGAGAACTGAAGTTTGACGGCCGGCAATAGTAACGCGTGCAGTACAGACGCCAATAACAGCAGCCGTACTACCATCAGCAACGCGAACGCTGCGTGAAGGGGCTGGAGTAAGTACTTTCTTTAAGCGGTCTCGAATGTGCAGGCTCATCACAGAAATATGGGCGCCAGTGTCTACTAAGGCTTTAACAGATAAACCGTCCACTTCAACGTCGATCAAGTTCTGATTGGTCGGGAGCGTCAACAGAGGAATTGGAGAGCAAGTCGTATCAGCAGCGTCACCTCCAGGAGCTGCAGCCGCTAGTTTTCCGAAGAAAACCGCCGGGCAGAGGACGGGGACGGGGAACGAGGTGGCGGTGGAGATCGGGAAAATCTACGTCGAGGTGAAGGTGAGCGACTGTACTGGGCAGTGGTCGTAGTGGTCGGGTCGTAATTAGCTGAGCCATCACGCCGTGGTGGTTCCTGGTCATAGAGGTGGGCCGGTGAATGGGGGTTGGAGAAGCTTGGGTTTGCCCGATACGGTGAGGTCCACGTGCTTCGGCAATGACGGGAAATGTGTCCCACTCGTTCACATCGGAAGCAAATCGGCCTGTCATCAGGCGTTCTCCACGCATTTGGGTCACGATTACGTGGAGCAGGGCGGCGATACTGCTGTGGGTGGCTCGGGGTAGACGAACTGACAGCGCCGGGACGGTGCACAGAACAGACTGTGTGAACACCCGCGTTGGCTAGTTCCTGGCGAACAACGGTCTGTATTAGCGATATGGTCGGCTGAGGATCACTCGGTGCCAGTGCTCTCAAGGGGGCGGGTGAGATGGCTTCGATTTCACGGCGTACAATTCTCGTGATGTCACTGGAGTGTGAATTGGGCAAGGTCGGTACACGGAGATCCGCACATGTTGACGTCGCAGCAGTGTTGGGAAGGCGCGTAAAGTGGTAAGCAATGCGACGGCTTTTAGCCTCTTGAAACTGTTGGCACTCCAAGATAACATCTTGCACGGTGGAACAGCCTTTGCACACAATGAGGTTAAATGCATCGTCTGCGATGCCCTTGAGCACGTGCGCTACCTTGTCGGCTTCAGCCATGGTTCGGTCAACTTTACGGCAAAGGGTCAGCACATCTTGAATATACGCCAGGTAGGACTCCGTGGACGTCTGAACACGTGTGCCAAGTTCTTTCCTAGCGGCCTGCTTGCAGCCGGCAGATTGACCAAACAACTCGCGTAAGTTGGTCTTGCATACGTCCCAGCTTGTGATACCGTCCACATTGTTATTAAACCACGCCTTGGCCGTTCCTTGTAAATAAAAGATGATGTTTGCCAGCATTAAGGTTGGGTCCCACCTGTGATTTGTGCTGAAGAGCTCGTAGAGTTTAAGCCACTCATCCACGTCCTCGCCGTCCGTTCCCGAAAAGTTGCCGGGATCGCGGGGTGGAGCGGCCACGAGATAAACAGGAGAGGTCGGCGCCATTGATGCATTGGGCGTAGCAGTTGAGGAAGCGTCGCTGCCGGTGGACATGTTGGGAGCAGAGACTAGGCGTCCGCTGCGTAACTCCGTCGTGCGTTGTACCCCAGCACCTCCACCAAAATGTTGCGTGAAGGCACAAGGGAAACTAGGCGTTTTAAAATATATTTACACAGCGCCAACGCGCAAGCCAAGATGGCGAACAAGAGAGCGCGCGCACCCAAGTCACCTCGTCTTCCTCGGCGCCTATCTCACTGTTTAAGTGGGGCATTGTCTCGTAACAATATATATATATATATATATATATATATATATATATATATATATATATATATATATATATATAAGGAAAAGAAGTGTATACCTAAGGGCTCGTTTTTCAGTGTTTTGACACAATAATTATGAGATCTAACAGATAGTAATGCCAAGGAATGTACAGGGGAAGTTAGGACCAATGGAATGTGGAATGTAAATAAGAAGAAAGAAAAGTGGGTGAAAAATAACCAGCCATGAGCAGGAATCGAACCTACGACGTTCGAATAACGCGTTCGATTCTCTAATCACTGAGTTATCACAGCGGCCTTCCCTCCATCCACTTTTTTGGGTTTATATGTGAATTTAGAAGTAGGAGTGTCAGTCAGCGCCATCTATAAGCCAAGCGACGAGTGTGAAGCACTCTTTTATGCGCATGTCTGGCGTCACGTAGCATGTGAACTTTATTACGAGCGGGCAGCTGATTAATAGTTCCTCGTATACAACCTAATGGCCCCAAGTCTGCCAGTACAAGACCCTCGTTAATGAATAAGGGAAAGAAAGGTATACCTAAGGGCTCGTTTTTCTGTGTTTGACACAATAATAATGAGATCTAACAAACAGTAATGCCAAGGGATGTTCAGGGGAAGTTATTAGAACCAATGGAATGTAAATAAGAAGACAGAACAGTGGGTGAAAAAATAACCAGCCGTGAGCAGGAATCCAACTTTCAACCTTCGAATAACGCGTTAGACGCTCTAACCACTGAGCTATCACAGCGGCCTTCCCTTTGTCCACTTTTTTGGGTTTATATGTGAATTTAGAAGTAGGAGTGTCAGTCAGCGCCATCTATAAGCCAAGTGACGACACTCCTACTGACACTCATACTTCTAAATTCACATATAAACACAAAAAAAAGTGGATGAAGGGAAGGCCGCTGTAATAGCTCAGTGGTTAGAGCATCAAACGCGTTATTCGAAGGTCGTAGGTTCGATTTCTGCTCACGGCTGGTTATTTTTTCACCCACTTTTCTTTTTTTCTATTTACATTCCATTGGTTCTCATTCCACAAGGCAGTAGTGGGATTGGGCATAAAGCAGTAGAGGGTCTTGGAAGAAAAGACTGCGAAGTGAATAGGGACTGGTCCCTGCCCGCCAGTATGTCAGCCATTGCCGTCACATGTACACATCGTAAATATACGTTTTCTTGTAAGATTATTGGTGGAGGTTCTGGGTAAGTTTACTTGGCTCTCCTGGCAAACCAACACGGAACTGCGGAGTGGTCGCCACCTTCATTTTCCTGCAATGGATCGACAGGCCTACTCACAAGAGCGACGACAGCCGCAGCAACAGCAGCAGCTGCCTCCTCTAATTCTCCTGCCTCCACGAGACCCCAGAACCTTCTCAGGCAAAGGCAAGGACATGGTGAACGTCGAAGATTGGGTCGCATTGTACGAGCGCCTGAACCGATACTATATGTGGGACCCCAAGTTGATGCTCGCCAACGTTGTATTTTAATTGCGGTATACGGCACTCACCTGGTATGAGACGCATGAGTCGTAGTTGACCAGCTGGAACATTTGCAAAATGAAGCTTGTCTAGTTGTTCAGCAGGCCATTGGGGCGACAGCAGGCCGCGAGGAAAGACCTGGAAGGTCACGTGCAGACATCGACGGAATCGTATGTATCTTATATATAAAGGACGTTATGGGCCTGTGTCGAAAGGTGGACGAGAACATGAGCGAAACTGACAAAATTGCCCACATAATAAAAGAAATTGCCGACGACGCTTTTAACCTGTTGATCGTTAAAGATTGAGCCACCGTCGACGTGGTGATGAAGAAATGTCAGCGCTTCGAGCACGCCAAGAACCGTCGCATAACCCACCAGTTTGCGCGTCTGCCTACTACTGCAGCCACTTCGACCTGCGAAGACTGCCCCAGGTTCACGCAAACTACATCATCCGAAAATGTCACCCGGATCATTCGCCATGAACTCGAAGCAATAGCTCCTGCAGCCATCGCTTCCAATGGCCCGCAAGATAACGCATTCACTGTCTCCCTCATTCAAGCCTTAGTTCGCCAAGAAATAGCAAATCTCGGCATCGCACGTGTTTGCGCTGTTCGCACTACCTAAAGTTTGGCTTCGGTTAACCAGATCCCAGTGTACCCTTCACGCCACCCTTCCCGCTACCGGGACCCTGCTGAATGGAGGACGTCGGATGATCGTCCGATCTGCTTTCACAGTACTCGCGCCGGACACATTGCGCGCTACTGTCGCAATCGTTGGACGTCCAATTCATCTGGAAACACTGGGACATGGCGCCGCTTTGAAGACAATTCTCGTTCGTTTCCTACTCGGTACGATCCCCAGCCTACTACTACTAACGTTCAGGGCCGAAGGTTCAGCCGGTCACCATCACCCAAGGCCGCCGATCTCTCTCGCCGATGATTCCTCGATCCAGGTGCCCTGCACGACCCGGGCCCTCAACCTCGGGAAACTAGACCATGCAGCTCCTGGAGGTGACGCTGTATTAATGACCCCGTCTGCAAATCCTCTGTTGACGATTCCTACACACCGCAATATTTGGACTTTTTGGTAGGTGACGTAACCGTTACAGACTTCATAGACACTGGCGCACAAATTTCAGTCATGAGCGCTGCTCTCTGTATGAAACTGCGAAAAGTGATCACGCCTCCTCTTAAATGTGCAGTAATGCTTGCTGATGGGAGCAAATCTACCGTTTTCGGCATGTGCACCTCTCGCGTGTGTATTGCTGGCCGTCAGACTGTCGTATATTTCACCGTGCTTGAGCAGTGCCCACATAACGCGATTCTCGGTCTCGACTTTCTCTCTGCACACTCCGCTTTTATCGACTGCTCGACGGGCCTTCTTAAGTTGGAACTGCCTTTTGACGCTGCTGTTGCCCATGATGCCAAGTGTCGCCTTTGTGCCACCGAGGTCAAGATGCCGAGTCTCCTGCGACGAGGTTAAGGATATTTGAAATCAAGAGGAAAATGAACATGGGCCGGGTACGTAGCGCGTAGACAGAATAACCACTGGTCATTAAGGGTAACTAACTGAATTCCCAGAGTAGGCAAGCGGGTTAGGGGGAGACAGAAGGTTAGGTGGGCAGATGAGATTAAGAAGTTGACGGGTATAATTTGGCTGCAGCAAGCACAGGACCGGGTTAACTGGCGGAACGTGGGAGAGGCCTCTGTCCTGCAGTGGACGTAGTCAGGCTGATGACGATGATGATGAATATCCTCCCCTCTTCGATCGTTTTCAATTGCTTCGTCTACTGCTGCCACCCGTGCCACCCAAAAGCAGAGGCCTACATTAACTGCTGAACTCCTGGCCATCGCGCGGACGTCTGCATCAAGTCCAAGTCCGCCCTATCTTACCGCTGCAGCCAGCCAGACCCATGAGAGAGTTGAGCCCCCGAACTGCGTCCCATGCTGCGTCCTGTGCAGAGAAGACCACGTCACGGGCTCACATCCATGCAAACTCCAATTCAACAGGAGTGGCCCGTCACCCTCGTCGAACTCCAAGCCCCAGCTTCCAGCACCAGCACCACCCACCGGGCCCATCCTTAAGAGCTCCCGGCCTTCCCGCCCCCGCCACCGGTTTACATTATGCGGTGCTCGGTCTTTAAGCCACCACCGCTCCGTCTCTCTCCCGCCCCTGCCTAGGTTCAAAGCGTACGCCACCCCCGCCACCACTAATACCACCACCACGGCCACACCACCACGGCCACATTACCGGTAAGCTCGACAACGCAGCCTCACACGTCGGACCAAAAGATCGCGGCGCTCGAGGCCACTATAACTGCCCAGCAGCTCCAAATTCAAGAGCTGACACGTCAGCTGCATGCCGCGCTGGCACGTCTCTCCTCCCTCACTAATCCTCTTTCCCCAGCTCCCACCCCTACACGCCATCTTCACCTGCACAAGCTGAGAAGTTTATGAACACGGCACCATTGGCTGCATTATCGCGCGCCTCTTCCCCTACCCGCCAACCCCCGCAGAAACGCCAATCACCCTCTTCCGACACCATCGCCCCACACGAGCGTGACGTCGTTCGCAAAACAGCCTGCTTCTTGGAGTCGTTCAAACAGCGCATCATGTCCTGCTTCACACGACTTGAAAAGCGTGTTGCTCTATCAACATGCGCATGGCCTCCATCGACTCCCACCTCACCACCTTAGACGCCAGGGTAGCTGCCTTAGAGACCCGCAGAGCGCCACTGAGGCCACCATTGCGCATCGCTCGCTCCCCGCCCCGCTCATCCCGGCACCTACACCAACTCCGCCCGTTCTCCCTGCCATTCATCATGGCCAGGCACCACCCACACCTTAATCTCTGGCAGTGGAACTGTCGGGGGTTCCGCGCCAAATGGAGCACTCTTCAGCTCCACCTCCAGAACATCCCTCCCGACACTACTCCTTCTGTCATAGCACTTCATGAACCACTAAGTCCCGTAAAACTTCGCGATTACACAGCCTTTCATCCATAGCCCACCCGAACATTGCGACGCTGGGGCACCGTAACCTTACTGCAGTGCTGCACCAGTTGGACGCTCCAGAATGTGCCCATCTCCTCCTTGAAATCCTTCCTCGTCGTCACACTGAGGCAAGCCTTTTTGTACTCAATGTATACAGCCCTCCCAAAGCTCCTTTTGCCCCCCTACTTCTCGTCCTACGGAAAGCGCGTTCCTGCGTCGGCCGCAATGCCCTAGCAATTCTAGGCGACTTGAACGCCCCCCCCATACCAACTAGGGCTACCCCCAGAATACCTGCAAGGGCCACTAAATCTGAAACTTCATTCACAACGAACGTGTATCGATTCTCAACGTCTTTAGTCGTCACACAAGAATCGGATCCAGTGTCCAACGAGACACCAATCCGGACCTTGCACTCACCAGAAACGTAGCCGACTCATCCTGGTCTAATACGGGTATCTCCCTCTGTAGCGATCACTACGTTCTTTGCACCACTTTCCCACTCCCCTCCCTTGCTCGATCCTCTACTCGTCTTGCCCAGGTAGTAGACTGGGATCGCTTCCGCTCCCTTCGCCTCTCTGCGTCCTCTTCTGCTGTCACGGACCTCTGTCTGGACGGAGAACATTTTGGCAGATGTCCGCACCGCTACATCCACACTCCCTGCAGCGCCGCACTTCACTACAGCAGACAGCTGTCTGCTGCCCCTTTGGGAGGCCTATAACGCTGCCCACCACCGATGGCAGGCCCAGAAACATAATCGCCGCCTGCGCCTCCATTTGGCCCGGCTTGCGTTGGTATGGAGGAGCACGGCTCCTCTCTTCTACAACAACAGTGGGGTCAAACGTGCGACTGCATGGCCGGCAACCTGGGCCTCCGCGACACTTGGTCGATTCTCAGGGTGCTGCTTGAGTCCACCCATACCAAAGCTTCCCAGCGCAAGGATGTCTCCCTTCCACTTCACTCTTCCTCACTAACCGATACTGAGTTTCTGGCGACCCTCCGCGACCGCTACCTCTGCACCGAGCCCCACACTCTACTTCCTACTTACTCCGGCTTCTCCAACAGCCACCTTTATGCTGACATTCTTTGGGTGAGGTTCATGCTGAGCTACTCAAGCTCCGCACAACCTTGGCCCAGGGGGCGGACTGCATTACTAACAAGGCTCTCCGCAACCTAGATAATCCCTCCTCGAAGCCCTTACCGACTTTCTCAACACACACTGGCAGGCTGGTACTCTTCCCTGCTCCTGGACCCACGCACGTGTCTTTTTCATCCCTATACCTGGCAAACCCATTTACCTCGAGCACCTCCGCCCGATCTCTCTGACATCTTGCTTTGGCAAGCCGTTTGAGCATGTCATCCTGGCCCACCTCCAAACCTACCTGTACGACCATAACCTATATTCGGACTTCATGTGTGGTTTTCGTCCGCAGTTGTCTAACCAGGATGCCATGCTGCAGCTCTCCGAAGATGTCTTACATCCATCCCACCAAAAACGCATTCGAGCTATCCTGAGGATGGACCTAACCAAAGCGTTCGACAATGTACACCACACAGCTATTCTGGACGCTCTCTCCTCCCTTGACGTCAAACACCGTGCACATGCTTACATAACCGCTTTCTTCGCCCATCGCACCGCAGAAATTTCATACGGCCCACTTTCTTCTTCTTTCTCCTTAGGCAATAAGGGTATTCCCCAAGGGTCTGTCCTGTCCCCTCTTCTGTTTAACGTTGCCCTCTTCCAACGGGCACGCAAGCTTAGGACAATACCAGCTCTATCTCATGCTTTTTATACCGATGACATCACCCCTTGGGTAACCACCGGCAATATTGGTGACATGAAGACCACTTTCCAGTCGGGTGTGGACGCTGTGACATCTCTCGATCGAGCTATCGGGTTGAGCTGCTCGGCGACCAAATCGGGGCTTTTGCACCTCCTGCCTCGGGGAGTGGCTCCCTTGTCTCCTTCTCCACTCACCATCTTTGTTGACGGCACACCACTTCCTCTTATCTCTGCCCTTCGCATCCTTGGACTCTTTCTTCCGTCCAATGGTAAGCACACTACCCTCATCTCAGCTTAGCAACGCTGTACACTAGACCATGCACCTCATACACCGCATTGCAAACCGCCACCATGGCATGCGCGAACACGACCTCCGCCGCCTGGTCCAGGCCTTTGTTCTCAGACGCTTTTTTGTTTTCTACCGTATCTCTTCCTTTCTCACACCGAGGAAGACAAAGTCAACTGCCTTATTCGTCAGGTGTCTAAGTCAGCCCTGTCCCTTCCAACATCTACCTCAACGGTTAGGCTACTGTTGATGGGTTTCTACAACTCCCTAACGATGCTGACGGAGGCCCATTACACGGCCCAGCTCCTCCGTCTCTCTCGCACACGGTCAGGTCGTGCACTTCTCTCAACTCTTAAACTCTCCCCTTCTCTTGCCTCTTCCAAACTCATTGCTTATTCCTTCCCAAGTCTCTTTCCTTTTAGCCATCGATCCCCTCCCAAAAAATACGCATCCTTAACACCACCCCTCCCGCAGTGCAGCGCGAGCCTCCACGCTCTGGCGTAAGTTCAGGAGGCAACCCGACGTGGCCTATGTGGACGCCGCCCCGTATCGCCAATACGCAGCCAACGCCCTCGCAGTCACCGACAACTCCCTCCGACCTATCATTACCGCCTCCATCTGTACTTCAACCTCTGTTGAAGCTGAACAGGCAGCTATTGCCCTCACCATCAGACAAACCTCAGCAGAATACATTATTCCCGACTCTAAACCCGTGGTATACAACTACGCGGTAGGACGGGTGGCACCGCCAGCCGCACGCATCCTGCGGTATAGCACCATTTCCTCCTCTCGCCCCATTTATATAATCTGGATACCCGCTCACGCGGATGATTCAGGCAACGAGGCGGCCAATTTTATCGCTCGCGATTTGACCGACAGAGCAAGCCTGCTTTCGCCCTGGATGAATACGCGAGACACGCTTCTCACGTACCACGACATCACATTGCACTACTGCCTGTCCCGCCTCACCTTCCCCCCACCGCACCGATCTCTTTCCCAGCACCAACAACACCTGTGTTGTTGGTGCTGAACACCTGTGTTGTTGGTGCTGTTGTTCATGCTGTGGCATGAACAACACCTGTGGCGCCAACTTCAGGCCCGCATTTTCCTTACTCTTGCACGTCTTGCCCTCTTCCACCCCGGAACGCACTCGCCAGCCTGCCGCTTATGGAGCAGCTCAATCGCCAATTTGAGCACATACTTTACTCCTGTCTGGCACATTTGCCCCTGCCTCTTGGCACCTCAGAAGTCCGCAGCCATGGGAGGCTGCGTTGTCCAGCAGCAGACCGGACCTGCAACTTCGGCTGGTGACTTGGGCGGAGGACGTCGCGGCTAGGCAATGCCCGGACGCAACAACCGGCAGTCTGAAAGCCACCCACAACGCTGCTTTTTAATTTTATAAAGTAATATTTTATTTTCTGGCCTTCTGATGAATAAAGTTTTTCACCAGCACCATCTTGAATGTGGCATGTAGTCATGTTCTCACATGACACGCATCTCATGATTTTCATATTTGCACCAGTCACATAACTTCGTCATCCATTGGCGTCACGTAATACCGAACTTGGCATATGCGAAGCTAGCGAAACGGCCGCGGGCGCATCAGCAGTGTGGCATGTAGTCATGTTCTTACATGCATACAACGCATGTCGTGATTAAATTGTTTGGATGCATCATTTACCTATGTCATCCATTGGCGTCATGTAATACCGACTTTTGTACATGCGAAGCTATAGCGAAACGGCCGCGAGCGCATCATGAGCGTAGCATGTAGTCATGTTGATACACGACAGGAATCTCATGTTTATCATATTTTCAGCAGTATCATACCTTCGACATACATCCACGTACTGTAATACCGAATTTTGTATAAGGGACGCTAGTGAAACAGTCGTGAGCGTATCATGAGTGTGACATGTAGTCATGTTGTTACATGACACGCATCACGTGATTTTGATGTTAGGGTCGGTCGCTTGTGTTCGCCATGCAAGTACGTCATACCATACCAGTTTTGCAACATTTCATGTGAACGAAGCCACCGCAAGAGCTGCACGATCATTAAATGTAAATCATGACATTCATGACATACATGTCATGATTGTAATGTTGTTACCAGTTCCGTATGTTCTTCATGCAGTCATGTTATGCCATACCAAGTCTGGTATTAATACCATTATCGAAACGGCTAGGAGAGCTAAAAGCCATAGGCGGCTAGGTAGATAGATAGATACGCTCAAAGTCACTGAAGTTCGCTAACAAAGGCTTCACATTTAAAATTGGCCCCGTATCTGCATGTTACCTTGCAAATGTCGTCGAACGACGATAGTCTTGCATCTGGAGAGAGTGAACAAAACATTTATGTGATGTTCAGCGCAAGAATATCGGTGAATAATATTCTGGAGGCGCTGCGTTAGAGTGCCTCGAGCGTGGAGCGGAGGCGAACGAGCGCATCAAGTCACGTCACACGTTAGACATGAGCGCCATCTAGCAGTTATCTTGGAAAACGAAGGACGTGCGCGGCGTGTGCGCCTGTCTCGGAGGTGATAAGGTGTAGAACGCAAAGGCGATGGGTAGGTGCCACTACCGTATCGTCTTAGCTAGAGTCATTATATATAAGTAGCATATACAGTAATTCTAGTCTTAGGAAAGCGCTGGAAACACTTGCTTTTCGTGCAAGCGTTGCATGGTCAGCGCAGCGTGATGAACGCTATGGTCCTTAGAATGGCTTATGCATGCCTTGTATAGTAAAAGATATACATACAAAATATTGACATGTTGTTATGGTGCCTCAGATATGCGCAATTATTGCTTTTTAATTGACAATCACACAAGTATGAACGCTGATCGAATCTTGAGCAATATTCGTGGGCGCTGCAGATGGAGTCGGCTATTTGGGGTATCGGCCGGCCACTCCGGTGCCTTTTAAGATGCCGTTAAGGGTGGACAAACAGGCAAATGTACAGGCAGGCAGGCAGGCAGGCAGGCCGGCAGGCAGACAGGCAGGCAGGCAGACAAGCAGGCAGGCAGGCAGGCAGACAGACAGACAGACAGACAGACAGACAGACAGACAGACAGACAGACAGACAGACAGACAGACAGACAGACAGACAGACAGACAGACAGACAAAAAGACAGACAGACAGACGGACAGACAGACCAATTCTTTTGCGTCGAAGGTCCCCAAGACAGACTATCGTCATTAATAAATGAACGCAGTAAAATAACTTGCCTTCATACTGATGGATCAAGTCAAGCTCCTAAAGCGAGCCTTGTAAGCACTGAACCAAACAGGTACTTCTTTATCAATGATAATAATAAGTCCAGCCACACTTTTGAAGTAATTGTTGTATTGCTTTAATAAAAAAGCCGATTACAGAAAGAAATGTTTAGAATTCATCAACTACTCGCGGAGTTGGAGGGATTTGTCGCATGCTTCAAGCGATTTATCCTTTTTTTTCGTACCAACAAGCACGTTCAAAACTGCACAGAATGAAGAATATAGGGGTTGATGCGTCCCATCGTCATTTCACGTCATGACTACGAGCACTTTTTCTTTTTTTTTCGCCGTACGTGTGGGTTGTTTTAGGTGTTATCGTGAATGCGTACTGAGAACGTGGCGGCACCCCGCGCTAGCTATGGTAACTACACAGCTCATGGCGCTCGAATCAGCCAATTACCGTGGTCTTTGGGTTTATGGCGCTGTCTTAGGGGTTTATGGCAGCATTTTCAGAGGGAAAAGGGAATGATTTATAGCTGGTGGCGAATTCATTGTAAATTCCAGCCCGCGTTCTGCATTTTAATCTTTGGCTCGCCTGCATTTCGCTTCTGTTTAACCACGCTCCCCTGAAATAGTTGGGAAAGGCGTAGCTCGCTGAAATGCAAATGGGTAGCCAAATGGTGACCCTTGGTCAAGCCCGCTGATGTGTTGTAGCCAGGCGAGCCCCGGAAGAGGGGCAACACTGACAATTTATCGATAGAAGCTAGCCGTGATATGAATGTTTCTTCTGTCTCTTTCTCCTCAAGAGCGAGAGAGACATAACTTTATTGGGTTGAAGAAGAAAGGGTTTGGGAGCTAAATGGGTGGGGCGTTATGTCCAAGGCTCCACTGGCGTGCGCCGCCAGCCGGACGTGGTAAAGAAGTGCTAGTTGCACCTCCGGGTCACCAGTAGGCGCCAAGCAGTGAAAACATACTCGCACTTCTCTTCTTGAGAATACCGGTTAGCGTGGAGAAGCGGATAAACCGTCCTTTACATGTGGTAGTGCTTCCGTTTGTATGTGCGCGTGCATGTGTTAACATGTCAAATTGAAACGTTTCGTGGGCGAGAGAATAGTTGATTTTCTTCCTCAAACCCTCTCCCCACAGCTACGCTAATGTGGCAGTAGTACCAATTCGCCTGTCATTTTCAGGTGGCCAGCAGAAATATCCACGTGGACTCAAGTTTCTGCACGAATAAAGAAGGACATTTCATAATGTTGTGGACTCACGCGCCTTGCACAAAAAGAATGTTTCACGGTAACAAATATGCTTTAACGTGACGCAGAACGGACTGATGGACACGTTGAACAAGCACAGACACATAGAACACACTCGTGTCTGGCATTTACTCCGTAATATTTATCGGCATATACCTAGGATACGACTCACGGCACGATGGTGCGCGCGACGACGTAGTTGGTCAGGGTAGTAGGCGGGACGGAGGCCCAGCACTATAGAGTCTGGTGTGTCACCCAGCACACACGACAGATCGAGGGCACGGATCGACCGCGCCGGAACACACCGACGCAGGGTGAATACTTGCCCACGAACATGAGCCTTGGGTGACAGCACAGCTCGCTTTACCGGGAACGCGGGCACGCGTGTCTCGTATCCGCAGCTCGAACTAGTGCTTTAGCGTGAGTTCCGCCCACTGGCGCCATCTTCGTTGCCTCACCAAAATATGCACGTAATCGAAGCGCACTCCGAGAAGCCATGGTTGGTTGGTTGGTTGGTTGGTTGGTTGGTTGTTTGGCTGGTTCCTCCACATCTTGGCGCAACTCACTCCTGGGGACAGGCCTTGGCAGTCCTATCAAAGTGACACAACAATGACAATGTTCTTATCCTTTACTAGAATTTGGTCTGCGTCGATATCTGTGTTGGTCACCAGAAACACAAACAAAACTTGCTGGAACTGAAAAAAAAACAATCAAAAGAACACAGAAGGATAACGAACTATTTCTGCCCTAAATCATGTCTTAAGATCAAACCAATAAAGTTTGGCGGTTTTTTCTTGCTGTTTTGCTTTTTGCAGTGTGAATGAAGTAAGCCCATTGTATACCGAAAGGCGCAAACAAATTATTGGTTGCCATGAGGATGGATGTACTTACGAATGTCAAAAAGTAGGCAGTTTAGTGGGAAAAATGTATATTTGACAAGCTAATATTCAAGACAAGGACGGCACAGGCACGAAAGTTGGCCTGTAGAGCCCAGCAGAGCCCAATGAACACTTCAACGTTCAATGCCTTGAATTCTGCGTCGATCGTAACAACCAAGTACCACTTCATTCGAGATAAACAATAAATATTGCACTGCGTGGCAAAAGCAGAAAGATACAGCCCTCGACCTAATCAGCAAGTTAATAGAATAATGATTGTGACACCAAGGTTGATAGCTTATGTGATTTATTTTCAAAGTGGAATATTACTAAGGGTAGAACATGCTACATAAAATTTTTCTTGAGATAAAGTGAACGGTGGAATACACGACGCGTTTTAGTGGTAAAAACTCAACCCAGGGCTCGATTCAGGACTCTATCGTGAAACCAATTGTAGTGGATGCTCGTCTATAACATTGTCATTTATAACATGGTATTTATACAAGCGTTAGTGTATGATCCTCCAGCATGGACAGAGCCATCCAGCGGCTTGAGGAGGCTTTGGCGAAGCCATAGAGAAAAGGAGCCGACGACCCCACTAACGGGCGCGGAGGCACCCGACTAACTGTCGCCTAGTCGGAGCACACCATCCCGAGGTCTAGGGCTCTGAGATTATCGGACTCTAATAGCCGCAATCATAATATAGAGAACATCCGTGCTCTGAGAGGCCGGGGACTTCCCACACGCCGGATGTATAAATAAATGTATTTCTTTCTCTCTCTTGCGTGGACGTACAAATCAAGCACCTTTCGAGAAGCTCCCGGCATTCTTCACTGCTAAGCCAAATTTTTGGAAGCGAATATCTATGAACACTTACCAGCTTCTTTGCGTAAATAACGCATAGCATTTTGGAGGTTGTTTTCTAGACTCCATTAAAGCGATACACGTCATGAGTCATGAATGTATGATTTACATTTAGTCTTATAACGATGACTTTAGGGAAACGAATATTTTAAACAATTTGTGTGTTTTTCTCATTAAAATTGACCACTGGCATAGCTAATCACACACATAGATAGTATAATCGAGAAGTTTAATCATGCAGGTGTTCTTGATAGGCATTAGCATACAAAAGTGCGTCGTTAGTTGACTTACTTTCACGAAGTGGCTTTACTGAGCATACTGACGGAGAGCCCAATATTAATCTGATCGCGTACAGACGCAAGATAAAAGAAATGTGATGGGCGGGCATGATCACAAGAATTGCTGCCCCAATTTTTTTTCGAAGCTCTACTGAGGAACTAAACGTTCATGAAAGAGGGCGAGGAAATAAAAAAAGTGATGTAAATGACGCATTATTGGCTTTACATAAATGCAAAGACGGCGATTAGAAGTGATTGTTTTTGCTGTAGCAAAAATTACAAACATACGTACACAAGTTTCAAAATATGAGCAATTTTACGTTCTCATTCAAAAACAATGCGGGCACGCGGCACAGAATCCAGTCTTTCGCCACGTGTGCAGCCGCATGTTGGCGTAGCCACTTAGCTGGAAACACAATCGTCTTATATTTCAGAAAAGAATATGTACTCTGTTATTATGCCAGACATTCGCACAGTAGAGCACCAGGTAAAGCATGGCACAAAGAGAAGGGAAAAACTATCGTACGCTGCTAAGTAAGCACTATGCTACACTTCGCAAGACGCTGCACCTATAGGCACGACACGTGCAGATTGAGACAAAATGAACATAATTCCTCTACACTTAATTTTTTTTTCACATTTGCACGACAATGCCTTTCCGTTTAGGACGAAAAAAGAACACTACCTCGCGTTTTGTCCTCACCGAGGTATATACAGTCAGCCAAGACTCTCATTCAGCGCAGTCTTTGAGCGGAAATTATGGCGTTTTGCAGAACTATAGCCCTAGTGAGTGCCATGGTTATGTTGGTTTTTATGTACGTATGTGCACTATTTTATATATTGTTGTAGATAACAACGCTGTAAAGTAGGGGAGCTAACGTGTTGCATATTAGTGTCTGCCAGCAGTGGCTTGTTAGTGTGCACTTAAATTTGTGTACATGCGTGTCCTTGCATTTTGCTCCAATCGAATAGTATTGAGCTCGCGTCCTCGAAGTTAGTACCGTAACACCTTGCATTTTAAGCTAACGCTGTGGACGTTGTTGCTTTTGTGTATATATGATGCAGTTTAGGAGCTTTGATGCTATAAAATTCGATTGTGTATGTGTGTGTATAGTTTAAAAAGGGCTTTGAATCGACTACTAATATTTTTTAGGGTTCCTTTGAGGTACAGGTGGCTTGCCTGTTCTATGGTTTGATCACGAACACGACAAGTTCTTTACCCTTAAAATGTCTGGTTACCACTTCGTAAAGTAAGGACCTCTAGTGTGTCAATTTACTATACTGCGTTTATTTATATCTTTATTTATTTAAAATATACTGCAGATTTAATGTGGGCGCTATCAGGAAACAAAAAAACGCACTAAATACTTGTCAATCAACTCTGTTCGTGAACAGATGCAAAGCATTAAAGATAAATATTTTTAAAGTCTAAGACGTAATGCTGCCACAGACATGAGACAATCAGGAGGAAAACATGTAGCTGTATGGACAAAGAATGTGGAACGTAAAATAAGTTCTGCTGACTCTGTTTGATGTACCACTGTCAATATATAGGCGCATATTTTGCGCAGAAAGTTTCGGATGTTGCAAGAATTTGGCAAAGTTACAAAATTGTCTAGATTGGTTTGATGATTTCTCGGCATTATTTAAAATTAGGGGTTTGTGCATTGCAGTTATAATTATATTTCTCGAAAATCACGTTTACACACGTTTGTACAGAATCAAAGCAGTTGCGACATTTTGTATACAAACGCGCCTTATGCTATACCCCTCGCACAATCTCTGTCGTACGGTGCTGTTCGTTGGTGAGGTGGTGCGGCTTCGCCGTCTGAATAGGGTGGCTAAAATGGGGAGGTGTGAAAAGCGGCCACCAAAACCGGTCCCCAAGGCGCAACGATGCCGCTTGGGGCGCTGCATGCACCGGCGCGGGTATATAACATTGCGGAGGAGACAAACGAGACAGCACGCGCCGCTCTCCACAAAAAATTGCTCCCACGCTGTGTAGTGGTGACCCGTTTTCGATAAATTCATTTTGTTCGAGCAAGTGTAGGGCAGTACATGGCACCTAAGCTTTTGTTCAGTTTAACGTCCCAAAACCACCATATGATTATGAGAGACGCCGCAGTGGAGGGCTCCGGAAATTTAGACCACCTGGATTTCTTTATCGATTACATTCCATGATCAGAAGTTTGAATCAATGCGCCCGTGCTGCGGGAGCCAGAATATTGACATAGGAACCAGAATTGATATATCAGAATTGACATGTCAATTCTGACATGGGAGCCAGAATTGACATGTCATAAAGCATTCATTAAACATCGTTTTAGTACCATAATTTATCTTGCTAAGATAAACGTAAACCCAAGTGTTTGTCTCACTAGGCACGAAGAATTAAATGTGGATTTAACCTATTCCTAGAAGTGTTTAGGATGAACGTTGTCCTACAGGCTACCTTACCTATTAACCACCTTAAACCACGAAGATATTCACACTTTGTCCTTTCTTCTGCCATTGAGAACTTCCCATGAATCTATTTAAATACTGCAAGAAACGTCGCAACGATTGGCTGTTTTGCGCATTCTTAAATAGTTCTTATTACTGTATTGTATCTTTTACTGTGATGTCCCTGTGTATCAGTGTATAGTTTTGATCCTGATGATTTTTGACATTTCACTATAATGTTATGCGTAATTATTTCTTATGAATAATTCCTAACTAAAGCGCTGTAGATATATGCGGTTTTAAATAACAAAATAGTCACATTAGATGCTTCGCCAAAACTAATTCACTTTCCCGAATAGTAGATCTCCCGGAATTTCGGTCACTCTACTTATTGATTTTTGCTTTTAATGTTAATGCCAAGTCGTGATACATATGTATTCCCTCGCTCTCTATTTGTGGAGCTTTGTTTTATAACTTTTGTATTGGTACTTGGTGTCATTTTATACCTGTAAAGTTTATTTTTTATTCTACATGTATGAATGTCTGCCATGTATTGTTGCTTTGCCAACTTGTGACTGGGTCGGAACTTTGTCAATCCCTCGAGCTTTTAGTCCCATGCTCCTCGACCTATTGAAAGAAAAGAAATGAATTCTCTGACCAAAACAACTATAGCTAATTTAGGTGAAATAAACTAGCAAAGTTTGCACAAGATGCTGGACGTAGAACACAGTGGCCTAATGTGCACCAGAAAGTTGCACGTGATTGCTTATAACAACGTGGCGCATGTTAAATTCATTTCTCATTGTCACAGAAAGCCGAAATATTATTTCACCGTCAACTCTCTCCGCAAAGATATGATCACTGACCTAAAAAAAAATTACAGTAATTCTGGCAGCTTGCATCTGCTAGTGGACCATAATCGCAGGTATCTGCAGTGTAAAATATTTGCAGTTTAAATAATTTTTGCCCCTTTAGCCTACACAGGGCCCGCTAGAATCGCAACTGTTTATGGAAACGTTAACCTTGCTTTTCCAGGTACTGCAAACTTAATGCTCCGCGACATGTACTATCAGCAGAAGCAAATTTTATTTGGAAACATAACTGATAAATGTGTTAGCATGTTTCAGGAACGACTTGCTGACAACTACAACTCGCACAATTTAAGCAGCAGCTCCATTTTTACATGTATAACGAGTGCGTCAAATACTAATTGCCGAAGTAACGTGCTATACCAGTGACGGTGTTACTTACAACGCGTCACCACCAGCACTGGAAACAAGGCGGGCGTTCTCGCACTGATCACGATTATTATGAAGTACCAGATTTCTGACAGCGTAGCTTGCCACATAATATACAGGGCGACCATACGCCGCTCAGCGGTGTACGATTCATGGGCGACAGACTTCGCTAGAGCATCAGATGGAAGTCTTTCGTAGTCTTCCTCATTTTATTCCATCGCATGCAGCATTTTTTCTACAGACAGAGAGACCCCTCCACTAAGTGATTCACGTTGCCACCCTTGGGACTCTTCAAGAGGCTGAACTGAAGCATTAAGTTTTGCGGACAAGCATAGTGCAGTGATGCTGGATCTTTTTTTTGTCTTTGACGCTTTCAGGCATTTCAGAGTAACCCAGCGCAATCACCGATTGACGAAGTACTTGTAAAGCAGCTACCGCCTCTGGAAAAAAAAAAAAGCAGCGCACCCGAGGAAAACTCTGCGAAGTGCGCCGCTCACTACCCACGCCGCTGCCATCAGCGCGCCAAAGGGCCTTCTCTGGCAAGCAAAAAGCGCCGCACTTATCACACCTCCCCAATCAAGCCATCCTAGTCTGAGAGCCATGAAGAGAAGTAATGCAGCACCACACTAGCATCGATAGAGAACGATTCCTTGACGGCGCAGTTAAAGAGTAGCGTCCGAGACCGTGCACTGGCGGGCAATCTTGGAGGCCATAGTTAAAGCTTTTTGGTAGCCCAGTGTGCTCCAGCGGCACTGAGCATTGAGATCTTGCACCCCTGCATTTCTAAAAGCCCCCTCTCTTGCACCGCACAGAAAAAAAAAGAATTTGATAGCTTAGTCAATAAACCACCGGGCACCTTTCGTCGCAGCACGAGGAGTCGAAGGATGAATTCCCGGCGGGTTAACGTTTTCTTGATGGTTTTTCTGTCTTATTCGGTAGCCTTCATTTTACAATGTCCTATACGGGATGGAAATGCGTCACCAATGTCTTTTTGAACCTGTCATAAAACACGTTGTTGTTAAAGAACGACAATGAACGTGTCGATAATGCCGCTTGAAACGGTAATAAAAATGGCTCGCAAAAAGCCAATTCATTATCGAGATCTCATGGGTGTATACCCATCCTTGTCACTTGTACTTCAGAGTTGAAAAAAAATCAGGATTGGTGCGTACGTCATTTTCATTCCCAAAACAAGGGCTCGTTGCCATCTGTTGCTTTTATTGTCATTCACAAACACCTTTGCCTATCCAACTTGCATAGGAAGCAATGCTGTCTGTGATCACTGCAAAAACGAGAGAACATTTGCATACAATTCTATACTTTTGTCCTCGCTAGAGCTCCCAGAGAGAACCCCTCTAAACAATGTTATCACGCCATTATGACCAGTCGCTTTCTTAATAATCAATTTTATAAAGCAGTAACATTTCAAAACCTTACAAGAAAGCGAAGAAACATTCGCTACTGAAGCTTTTGAAATACAGCGGCCCCACTGAACGACTACGATGTGTTTGATTACGTGTGCGCTTGTGTGCATTAGTGTGTACGTGCTTTTAGAGTTAGGATATTAGCTCCCAGTTCTCGCGTTGAGCGTCGTCTTTTGGTGACACTCGCTATAGGTGCCTGTTGGCGACAGTCGAGCCACGCGACACTGTTTTTTTTTTTTACCAAAGGCAGATAAATTACACTACAATGTTCGACTGAAGAACCTAGACATTTTCGTTAGAGAAATAGTCGCTAGAAAACGTTCACTCTAAAATGTTGTCTTCTGCACTACAGAAGAAAAATTGCAAAAAAAATTTACCGGGTGATTAAACAGTGGGAACAATCTGGCTGACATGACTAGAGCCATTCGATGCTTTAATTTTGGCGAGGCCACCTGCATTGTCCAGAAGAGGAAAAAAAAAACATTGTTCAAAGTGAGTAGAACAGTGGGAGCAGTCGCTTTAGTGATGGTAAGTACTATGCTCACTGATGAGGCGTCATTCTTGATTGATATGGCTCTAGCTGAGGCCCCATTCAGCACTGTCAATCCTCCGTTCACGGTTCTTCGGAACTTATCTGCTGCGTCCCTGGTTTGAGGTATTGACGAAAATTACGGTGGGGTCTTGCTTGTCACTTTAGTGTAGCTGTTCCCTGCAGTTTTTTCAGTTGTCGTGTGTGCACGCCAGAATGTTTCAGTATTGGTTTGACGTTTAGGTCATTTTTCATAGCGACAGGTGCTCGTACTTTGCTTATCATGCTGTGTACGGGCTCCACGCGCTGTCTATTGAGGATACGCAGTCCTATCTTCATGTCTGATAGATGGTGGTGTTTGAACATGTTTGTGTGCGTCAATAAATTGCACCCTAAGTTCTGGAAGCTTCTAAACAGGTAAACATAGCATTAAAAAACAAACGCAGCGCTCAATTGTTGGTTTGTCGAAATATAGCTTCAAATTTTTACAAGGATTACCTGAGATGATAATAGAAAAACGAGTAGACCATGTGCCATATTAGGCATGCCTTATTCAACCTACACACGTTGATTTCATTCATCTATGTTTGTTGGCAATTTGCCCGAGTATTATGGTACTTTATTAGGCGGCGTTTTAAGAAGGTAGTGGTACTTTTCTTGTTATGTTAAAGTATGTAGCATACCCAACATTCTAATGGCCGAAACTGGAGAGACCAAACTGCTGTCTATTACAGTTCAGAACGGGGATGTTGGTTGCGTGTCAGTGTTCGAAACACGATAGTAGGGAACCAATTTGGCGTTATTTCGAGTGATTACGACTTTGAATTATGAGGAGCACGCGTTAATGCGTTGTCTCTGACGGCTCTCTTGCACAAGGCTTGCTACCTCTTGTAACGCATATTCCCACCGGAGCCGTAGCTTGTCGAAACGGCAATTACGTCGGCGCGCTTGGCGGGTAGTGTTACCCTGTTTAGGTGTTGTGGTAGGTTTAACAAGCTTTGTTCCAAAACAGAAAATACAAATTAAAGAAACAAGGAAGTAAACCATGGGCCGAACTCTAGGACATTAAACCATGCCACAACCACGTTGCAGCACTGCCGAAGCAATGAGGGCTATATGCAACCAGTTTGCTTGCGCAGCGCATGATATAGTTCCCGGCGTAAGTGTTGCATCATCAACGAGGTACACGGGTTCTAGCTGTACTCGTTGAATGACAAATTACAGCGACAGGTGTTACGTTAGGCCTTTCGTCCGTGTACTTCCCATCTTATGAAATATTACAGTGATTACCAGTTGGGAATTATATGAACCATGGTAACTGCATGACGTAAAGCAACATATAAGCTCCCGTACAGCCCAGATCATTCGCTTCTATTCGAATTTGTTCTTTTTACTGGCTCTGGATAGAGAGCAAGAAATAAAGGGTATAGTCTACGATATCAGAGTCTCATTTAACACTGAGGGCGAATCATTAGGTATCTTTTGTTTGCGATTATTCTGGTCGCTCATTTGTTTTGATGCTGCTAGGACTACTGATTTGCTGCTGAACTGCAAAAAAGGTATTATGCGAACTCAGCAGATGATGCCAGAACATCAGCCTCAGTTATGCGTTGACGATGCCGAACACTGTGAATGTATTCATTGTTTTCTGTGCCCATAACTAGCTATTCCACGAATGAACTACACACTTTTAGAAAGCATCTGACACCTTCTTGGTGCCCGGACCAACCTAAAATTTGTCTGACAGGGCCAGGGATTCGTAAAAAGTCCGAGCTCTCGTCGCCAGCTTTAAAGCAGCTGTCCCTGCTGATGCTCAACGGGGAATACGCAGACCGCACTGAACTCTACACGGACAGATCGACAACTGCTGAGGAAACTGAAGGAGCTGTGAACTTACCAGCAAAAGGTGAAACGTATTATTTCAGAACATCTCATAGGACTTCATCGACTGCTGTGGAGCTGGCGCCACTCCGCAGTACATTTCGGTAAATTCAACATGAGTCACCACAAAAACGGGGCAGATTCACCGACTTCAAGTCTGCCCTGCAGCGTCTGTCGTTAACTTTGCGTCATGGTGCACAAGACCAACTAGTACTGGAAATAAGAGAAGCACATCAGCAATTGCAAAACAAAGGGCCTGACAACATTTTTCAGTGACTTCCAGGCCACTGTGCCATTGACGGCGACGAACATGCCGATAAATTTGCCAGAAATTCTCATAAAATTGGCATACAGGAATTCATTCCACTATAAACAAGTGATGCAGCATACAAGATTCGCTTGCTCGCACGTGATAAAACACTCAATGTAGAGCACGACCAGTTTTTTGCACATCCGCCTACACTGTTTAGATCCGTCATTTCAACTCCGAATTCCATACGGACTATCCCGATCTGAAACACCCGTCCTCTGCCGCTTGTGGCTTGGAGTGTCACTCACAAACAGTTTTGCTTACCGGATCAGCAAGACTAACAGTGCTACGTGTGATCACTGTGGCAGTGAGGAAATCATTGCCCCGTTTCTTGTCACTGTCTTCATTATAGCTCCCAATGACAACAGCTTTCGGCAACATTAGCGTGGCTCGACGACAGCCTGTTTTCGAAACAGTCAATTTTGGAGTGCCGAACGTTCGATCTTGAAAGCAGAAAGCGACGAAGGCGCTTCTGAAGTTTCTGCGGTGAACGAAACTTGCTAAAAGACTGTGACATTGCCGTGCTTGAGTGTGTGCGCGTTGTCTATTTCTTTTTCCCATCCTACTTTTTCATGCCCATTTTCTTTCACCAGTGAAGGGTAGCAAACAAGAAATTTTCTTCTGGTTAACATCCCTGCCTTTCACTCAACCTTATTCTCTCTCTCTCTCTCTCTCTCCTAATAATAGTACCCGAAGAATGTACGATTTGCTGTAGGTCAAACGTCCAGCATTTTCCGAAAGAACCACTATATCCAAGCTTAGTAGCACTAGATGCGTTTGGCGCTGTCAAAAGAACAACTCGGTGGAAGCGCCGATATGAACACTGTTATAAAAAACAACCTAAATAAAACACCTTCCTCTCGTACGTGAGTGAACGTTTTCTGAACAAGGGGGTTCCTAAACATGGAAGAAACGACGAAAGGGCGTCCCTGAAAAGGTTTTTGCGTGTTGTATTAAGTGGAGGCAGCATATATTGACAGAATCAACAAGCGGATGCCAAAAGGACGACTAGCGGACGACACTACGCGGATGAACACGTTTTGAGGGGCTTACATTATTTGCTATTGCCTAACACGTGCGGCAACTTCCACAGTGCTCTAAGGCTCTTCTGAGATGAGTGTACTGAAAACCTGCATCACGAGGCTGAAGCCACGTGACGCTGCTTTTTCGCCATGGTCACCTTCACTCTTCTGAAGCCTTCGCCACCGAAGCAAAAGATAATCAACATTAAAAACAAAATAATAACAATAAATTAAGACTACAGGCCTGCGCGGAACGCTCAGCGGAGTCACAGCGAAAGGTAGAAGAGCAGCTTTTCAGAGCCTTTTCTGAACACAATTCGGGCAACTGCTAAAATCACACTTGCTGGGTACCCACCACGCCATAAATTATAATTTTTGTGTAGTAGGCCAGCATTCACTTTTGTTCCTTCGTCATTCTTCGGAGAAGCGTGGTATCCACTACACACTTCCTAGGACCCTGCCGTGGTGGTCGAGTGGCTAAGGTACTCGGCTGCTGACCCGCAGGTCGCGGGATCAAATCCCGGCCACGGCGGCTGCATTTCCGGTGGAGGCAGAAATGCAGCAGGCCCGTGTGCTCAGATTTGGGTGCACGTTAAAGAACCCCAAGTGGTCGAAATTTCCGGAGCCCTTCACTACGGCGTCTCTCATAATCATATGGTGGTTTTGGGACGTTAAGCCCACATATCAATCAATCAATCAATCAATCAATCAATCAATCAATCAATCAATCAATCAACACTTGCTAAGATTTAGTGTAATTTTTTATGCAGTGGCTGACGACTATGAAGAATTAGGCCCGGAGTGAGTATGCGCCACAGTTAATATGTGATCAAGAACACGAGCTGTAGCATTGGATGACCCACTCGTTATGTAACTTGCATTGTGTGACGCCTAGTCATTCCTTTGATGTTCTAAAACAATTTATTACCAATATTGTTGTGATTTCTTTCCCAATTGACATCAAATCTGCCTAAGGCCAGTTTCGAGAGGATTTAGAAGCAGCGGCGTGGCTCAGTGATAGAGTACTGGAATATCACACAGCAGACCCGGGTTTGAATCCCATTGGGTCCGTGCTGTGTATAGATTTTTTTACAGCGAAATATGTTATGAGATCACAACTCGGGTCACGCTTAGTTGTCCGCCACCTAGCACCAAAAAAAAAAACTTAGCACCAAAGACACAGGGAGGCTCGAAACCCGGTTCTGCTGGGTGCCAGCCCAGTATTTTACGACTGATCTACGCCAGTGCTAGTGACTTGTTGGCAAACTTGCCTTAGGCAGGCTTGATGTTGGGAAAGCAATCACGTTAATACGACTTATAAAGCATCTTAAAACAGAGAATGAACAACCAGTCATCGCACTGCGCGAATAGCGTCAAGAGTGGGTCGTCCAATGCTCCAACACATTACAAAAGTTTGTTCTTGTTTCCTTATCAACTGGGGCGCATGCCCACTTCAGTTATAATTCCTGATCGTCGTCAGCCAATACATGAACAATGGACACGAAGTTCCTTGCAAGTGTATAGACGATCTATAGGAGTCGCCTGACTGACGGGGTCGGAGCCAGGCGGGTGTACGGGTTTATTAGGTGAGCCTGCCGGAGTTTCTGGCAAGTGTTTACCACTTCTTAAGGCAACAAGTTTTACATTAAAAGTAGTGATCGGGAAGTATAGGGCTTGCTTGACGATTTCGCGGTGGTTAATCTCCAAAGAATTATCATGCTTCTATAAGTGCAGGCATGCACGGGGTCACATACAAGATGCGACTAGTGGCAAAAGCATGTGCGAGACGAAGTAAATTGCTGATTTAAGACTCCCCGCTTGTTGGAGACTAGGCCGACCATGCAGCCCACCTGTTTTCCAACCGCATGGAGCTTGTGAAGTGTTGTCTCGACGTTGCAGTGCTTGTAAATCTGGAGTTTAGGGACACGAATCTCCAGTATCTCGGTAATAGGTTCTCTATGGCTACGCTGCCTCTCACCCCGCTCACTAATCTGGACTCTTGGTCATCAGGGCCTCGCAGGCAATGAGGTGGCTCATGGTGCTACTCACTGACTCATTCTCAGGACCACTGCCTCGCCCATCAATGATCCCTGTGATCCAGAAGAGGACGTTTCTCTTCTGGATTTTAGAAAGATAATTGCTTAATGGCAGACTCCCCCCCCCTCCCACTCGGGACTTTTCTGAACTCTGGAAAAAACTCAGGAAGGCGGACGAGCGAATTCTCCGTCTATTGCCCAATATGCTGCTGTGCCCGGCAACGCTTACGTATTTTGACTTTTTTTTTCGGCCCCTTTCAGTACTGTGTGGAGGCGGCTGACACCTAACACATACTATGGGCATGCCAGCTTAATTGTTCTTTACCTCAGAACCCCAATTCAAACAGAGAAGGCAGGGAAGCGGCCCTGCTCGGATGCCAGGACCTTCCGTCCAACCAGCCATGGTCCGGTCTGCCAGGACAGTGACCACGACTAATCGGGTCACTGACTAGGGACTCCACCTTGTACTCTAAGGAAGCTGACCCAATAGGGGCTGGTTGCCCTGCCAACCTTTCCGTTAGCTTAATAAATGTTTACGATCACCACCACCACTACTACCACCACCGATTCAGTCGAGACCTGGAACTGCCAAAATAATGGCACAGAAAACAATATATTAGGAATTCAGGATGTTTTGCGTCGTCAACGCATTCCTGGAACT
Organism: Rhipicephalus annulatus; assembly: GCA_013436015.1. Taxonomy (NCBI): domain Eukaryota; kingdom Metazoa; phylum Arthropoda; class Arachnida; order Ixodida; family Ixodidae; genus Rhipicephalus; species Rhipicephalus annulatus. The sequence continues at coordinate 416,635 of WOVY01009798.1, forward strand.
TATGCCTGAAGGGCAAGTCTATGTAGCAATAAAAATATGTGTGTTGCCAACTGCCCACTTAACATCGAACCACTTTAATCACTCGGCACCACTAAGGTAGTCTTGCCAGCGTCAATACAAACAAGCTATCAAAGAAAAAAAAAGATATGCGATGCTTAGCCCTCAACGTTAGATGAGACTGGGCAATCATATATTATACCACTTATTTCTGACTCTCCAGGCAGAGAGCCAGTAAGAGGTATGAATTCGGATGGAAGCAGATGAACTGGGAGCTGCTATGTAGCTTTACTTCATCGCTGTTAGGGTGACTGTTGCGATTACCGGACTGTAATATTTCAGGAAATGCGAAATGCATGCATGCGCCAAACACCTGAAATAATACACATCGCAGTAACACGTCGTGAAAGAAGCACTGATTTCTACTTTGTTAATAATGAAACAATTTCGCGTGGTAATATATTAGGCGCTGCTCAAGCATTCTGCCTGTTAACTTCTCGTAGCTTTGGCAGCGCTAAATGGTAGTTGTGAGGTGAAGTATAGGAAGATTTGCGAGGGTGGCGTTTCTCAATCAAATAAGAAAAAGCTACGTCTTTATTTTTTAGTGCGTGCAGAGCACACGGCCACGAGGTAGTAGCTGAACACTTGGTTTACCGGGACACGTATTCTGAAACGATCACGAAAGACGAGTGCCACTATTCGTCGCATAGAATCTGATGTGCACAGTAACTTCACCATTACTTGCCGGTGACCTCGTTGTTGCACTAGCCGATTGTTTCCGAATGTCTCACAACACAGGATTGAACGTACTGCACAAGCGCAAAGTGACCCAAGTCACCAAGTGTGGCGTTTGCGTATGCTGGCTTCTACGCAATCGCCCGGATTATGGCTTCGCTGTGTCTACTTGAAATATAAGACGCGTAAAATGCGCTTTCAACGTTTTTGTGCAGTTGTTTCAAGCACGCCATTATATTTAGAGAACGTTACACTGTGAAATGTATTTTTCTTGAATGTTTAACATGGGCTACTCAAAGAACTCAGCTGCAGTGTGCTGCCACTGCGGCATCATCTCGCCATCTCAACATGCGGCCGGCGAGCATACTGCCGCGCGATAAGCCATGCGCGAAACTTGCTGTTCATGCATCTTGCACGTTAGAAGTACACTAAACAAGTGCTCGCAAAACAACATTCACTGTACGCACCCAGGTAATGCTCACGGATAGCTTCAGCGTAAAAAATGTTTCGCACATCAACGAAAAGTTCAAAACTAGGATCTCCTGGCTACGTCACTGAAATACAAAACTTCCCCTCGAACCGACGTTTACTAGATGCGTTTGTTTATTCCACGCATGCGAGAAGCACTGTAGAGCTCCGTCACGACGACAAAAGACAAGATGTGGCTTTCACTTTTACGGTTGCATTACACCCAACCAGCGCGCACAAGGCGACAATTTTGCGCATGTTGCTTTCTTAGTGTACAGGTCAAGCATTGTGCACAAAATGACGGTCTGAAGAGACAAAAATACAGTTTTACCAAGAACACGTTTTTTTTTTGCAGGACTGAGAAATCCAATTCTTATTTACTTGGTGGTTTTGGGCGCAAATGGCAGTCGTGTAACCAAACGGTGAGTCACTTTGCACCTTGCTTTGTAAAACTTGCTTTGTAAAACTTTAAGTTTCTTTTTTCTAAGGCGCAATGAGGTGCTAACAGAAATTATTGATGCAAGTAGCAAAGAAGGTATGTAATTTGCTGGACCCGCTTTGTACATTTTTAACGTGAGGGTCTGGAGTTCCTATTATTTTTCCTATAGGCCTCATGCGCTATAGTGTTTCAAAGCGGACATGCAGTGCCACTGCGGCAGCTGCTGGCAAAATGTTCCTGTTCTCTACACACAGACGCGCATGCCCGCAGCAGATTGGCGATGACCACTAGCAGTGAAAGCGTCTATATATGGCGAAAAAAGTTGACTTCTATCCCATGTTATTGCTAGTTTGGATGTCATAATATCTACAAGAACACGGTGGGGAACTGCCGAATGTGCAATTTTATCGTCGCTCCCTAGAAATAGTACGAGTCTGATGGGTGAAAACGTTAGATCGTAGCTGTCAAGAGAAAACGCGGCCTGAGTTGGCAGGGTTTTTTTCGCTTTCCCTCCGCGTCACTGGTGAAGCCTGGGGAGGGTGGGGGATTATAACCTATCTACTCTCCGTACTCCTATTTCCTTATATTTTTGCATGCGCGATATACACTCACACATTCAAAAGCATTCAGGAGCACACATGAAGTATGTTTAAGAAAGGGAAAGAAGACACCCACCCGCTTGTAGCACGAAGCCACAAAAAAATCCTTACAAATTTTCGAGAAAGAAAAGCCTTTTAGTCGCCGAAAAAGTCGTCCGGACCAGGACGACTTTTTCGGAGACTAAGAGGCTTTTTTGTTGAGAAATCTGTATAGATTACCTTGTGGCTTCATGCTACAAATGAGTGTACGTCTTCTTTTCTTTTCTTAACCCTTCCGCCACCTTGCGCGTTTCGGCTTAACTCATTTGCAATTACGTACAGTTGAACCCCCCCCCCCCCCACCCCTGATAATTTCTGGCTACGCAAGAGTTCCAGGTAATATTAACGCATTGTTGGTTAGTTTGTTTCTTTTATTATTGCTAGCTCGAATAAAGATTGGTGGCAACCAGTGCAGTGTAAAACAGTGCCCATTTTGTCAGCTGTGCACGTGTGGTGGGCTCAGAGCGCCCAAGATCGGCTTTATGATGATTCGACGTAAACGAGAAACACAGTGCATATTGAAAAATATGGTTTCATGAGATGTAAACAGACGCTCACAATAAACCTTTCCAGAAAATGATGCGCACCCCCTAGCATGGCTGCAAAGCATTATGGTAAACCGGAGCGCCGTTGGAGTGTCGTCTGCTCGCGGAAACGTTGGGTCACCCCATTTCCCACAGCGCGCGGGCGTACGAATCATCATTGCGGGAATGTCGTGCGTCATAACCCTGCTTCAATCTGCACTCACAGAAGAGGCACCAGCCAGAGCAACATGCACTCAGGAAACACTATTGGCTTATTAATGACTTGGAAAATTGCTCACGTACCCGCGAAGAGGCCCATAGAATTGAAAATTTTTCTCGGCTTTTGTGACGAGTCCTCTGTGCTTCGTTGATCGTATTTCCGCCTAGCGGAAGCTTTTGTCACTTGTTTTATTTTCAGTAAGACCGTACGGTTTCATTATCAGATCTTTATGTCGGGGACTGTCACTCGTGATATGCTTCCGTGCAATACACAGTGCAAGACCATGCACTTCGCGAATGATGATTTCAATATTTTACCCTTATAAATGAGTTCGAGCCCCACTATGCTGTGTATATTCAAATACCAATTGCCTGTTTCAAATGCTGCGTGTGAGAATGTTTGAACTTGGGACGCTGAGAGTAGCAAAAACCAGCTACAAGCACGTCCATAGAGCAGATACTTCACATTCAGTTTTTGCTTTCAAACAGCGTAAAACCTGCTGTCTCTGCATAGTTCCTGTTTCTACGACTGTGAGTTGGATATTAACTCAAGAATTTCGGACCTGACTGCGTGAAAGGTCGTGACTAGTTAACGATTGGAAGAAATATACAATGGAATGAGCGTCAGTGCGCATAATTCACACAACATTTTATTTTACGGTTTCAGCTCCCATGATCTCTTGTTTCATTACAGTTAATGATTATGCCAATTTAGTAATTTGTTGTGTGTATCGATTTGCCGAAAACATATAACCGTTCCTGTCACCTCTTCTAAAAGGATCAAGGACAAAACATTTGAAGAACTCGCCTCAGGCGTATTCAGTAGGCAAAATTGCGCAGCATTAACATTTTTACGGTGCTAATAAGCACTCACTACCAGGGCATAGATGATTTAAGCCAGAAAAATTTGCTGTGGAAGGCTGTTAATGGTCAGAATGACTTTAAAAGCTATGGTGAAAGACTCCTTTAGTCTGGCAAAGGTATAGGCGGCCACAGCAGAAATTACATAAGCTGAAAATGTGAAATAAACTGACGGCGAGTGTAGCTTTTGTATCAATAATCATGAAACAACTGACGCTCTTTGCCTTGACATAGAGAAATAAAACAAAAAAAGAGATGTGCGAAGGGAAAATAGGTGAGGCCTCTAGGTGTATAATCAATAAAAAGCAGATGCGATTGAGCATAACCATGCAGTAAACAGCAAATAAACACTACGTAACAGCTCGAAAAAAAAAAACTCGCAGGGTTTGTATGCATTTACCCAAGGCAACCTGAAGGCGACAGCCATCTGCTCCTTTTGTTCGGTCAGCCCCGCCGCGGTGGTCTAGTGGCTAAGGTACTCGGCTGCTGACCCGCAGGTCGCGGGTTCGATTCCCGGCTGCGGCGGCTGCATTTCCGATGGAGGCGGAAATGTTGTAGGCCCGTGTACTCAGATTTGGGTGCACGTTAAAGAACCCCAGGTGGTCAAAATTTCCGGAGCCCTCCACTACGGCGTCTCTCATAATCAAATGGTGGTTTTGGGACGTTAAACCCCACAAATCAATCATCATTTTGTTCGGTCAATTTATTGGTCCTCCCCCCCCCCCCCTTCCCGCGAATGTTTTCTGCACCTAAAGTGGCTTTGCACTGATTTATGACTGGAGGCATTCCAAACTTTCAGCACCTCACCTGGTTCTGCTCGGCCTTCGTGATTAGTGGGCCGATCACACGATAACAAAGCAGTGCAAAGCGACGATGTCGTCTCATGACGTGATCATGACCATCATGATGACCTTACACATTCTGGTGATTCGTGATGTCGCGATGACGTGGTGTGGTGACGCCATCACGCGATGATTTTTGCATCACTCCTGTTGACGCCGACGCCACGGGATGCCGAAGACACCAACGGCATTTTTTGTTTTAGGCGAAAACCTTAGATGCCTGAGCAAACGTGAAACTGGGCTGTTTGCGTCCCGCGTCGGCGACGTCGAGTGATAAAAAAAAACTCACGTGATGACAACATATATGACGTCAAACATCGTCAAAATGCGACGTCATCAAAACATCACATGACTTCACGTGATCACGCCATTCCATGACATCCGAGCTTCGTGCAATGGGGTCTGATCTTATGGGCAATGCAAAATCAGTTTTGCAGTGCCTCCGATTTTGGAGGCAGTGCAAACTTCGTTAAGTACAGCAAGTTTTCAAAAGATGGGGTGAATGGTGGTGGGCTGGGGCGTCGGCCGGGGTTGCAAAGGGGGCACTGGCCCCCTTAAAGCCACACCAGCACCTGCCCTCGCCCAAGCTACACCAGTGCTCTCCCCCAGCCACGATGCAAGACGCGTTTGCAATTACGGAAAAATCCTGCTGTCACTCATAGACGAGCGGAGTAGAACCAGTACATCAACTGAGAAAAAAACATCGAATCGTTTTAGGTGGATGGATAAGGGATCCTGTGAATTTTTAACGAGGGATCCAAGTCTCTTGCCGTTATAAATTCGCGTGGTAATTACAGGGTAAGCTGCAGGTGCAAATCCCAGCCCCGTAATCACAGTGAGGACACAGATAACAAAGGTCCAACTTGCTGCCGCACCACAAACATTGGAGCCATTACGTGGCACCAAGCAATGAACGAATAATATAAGTGCTGGGGTTAAACGTCCCAAAACTACCATGCGATTATGAGAGACGCCGTCGGGAAGAGGGAAGGAAGGAATGAACGTTTCTTTTTCGAAACGGTGTAGCGGTGTAGGTTTCGAGTTCACCTTAGGTGGGAGGTCTCTTCATTCCAGGAACCCTGTGGCCTTCGCTGCCTCCTTGGCACTGGCGACGAGACGTCGTTGTTGGTCCAAGTCCTCCAAGGCGAGCTTGCATCAAAAATTTAAGCACAAAGGCCTAAAGCATTTTCGCCGCCATCGAAAATGCGGCCGCTGCGGCCGCATTTCCTGTTTCTACGTTCCTGTTTCTACGACTGTGAGTTGGATATTAACTCAAGAATTTCGGACCTGACTGCGTGAAAGGTCGTGACTAGTTAACGATTGGAAGAAATATACAATGGAATGAGCGTCAGTGCGCATAATTCACACAACATTTTATTTTACGGTTTCAGCTCCCATGATCTCTTGTTTCATTACAGTTAATGATTATGCCAATTTAGTAATTTGTTGTGTGTATCGATTTGCCGAAAACATATAACCGTTCCTGTCACCTCTTCTAAAAGGATCAAGGACAAAACATTTGAAGAACTCGCCTCAGGCGTATTCAGTAGGCAAAATTGCGCAGCATTAACATTTTTACGGTGCTAATAAGCACTCACTACCAGGGCATAGATGATTTAAGCCAGAAAAATTTGCTGTGGAAGGCTGTTAATGGTCAGAATGACTTTAAAAGCTATGGTGAAAGACTCCTTTAGTCTGGCAAAGGTATAGGCGGCCACAGCAGAAATTACATAAGCTGAAAATGTGAAATAAACTGACGGCGAGTGTAGCTTTTGTATCAATAATCATGAAACAACTGACGCTCTTTGCCTTGACATAGAGAAATAAAACAAAAAAAGAGATGTGCGAAGGGAAAATAGGTGAGGCCTCTAGGTGTATAATCAATAAAAAGCAGATGCGATTGAGCATAACCATGCAGTAAACAGCAAAATAAACACTACGTAACAGCTCGAAAAAAAAAACTCGCAGGGTTTGTATGCATTTACCCAAGGCAACCTGAAGGCGACAGCCATCTGCTCCTTTTGTTCGGTCAGCCCCGCCGCGGTGGTCTAGTGGCTAAGGTACTCGGCTGCTGACCCGCAGGTCGCGGGTTCGATTCCCGGCTGCGGCGGCTGCATTTCCGATGGAGGCGGAAATGTTGTAGGCCCGTGTACTCAGATTTGGGTGCACGTTAAAGAACCCCAGGTGGTCAAAATTTCCGGAGCCCTCCACTACAGCGTCTCTCATAATCAAATGGTGGTTTTGGGACGTTAAACCCCACAAATCAATCATCATTTTGTTCGGTCAATTTATTGGTCCTCCCCCCCCCCCCTTCCCGCGAATGTTTTCTGCACCTAAAGTGGCTTTGCACTGATTTATGACTGGAGGCATTCCAAACTTTCAGCACCTCACCTGGTTCTGCTCGGCCTTCGTGATTAGTGGGCCGATCACACGATAACAAAGCAGTGCAAAGCGACGATGTCGTCTCATGACGTGATCATGACCATCATGATGACCTTACACATTCTGGTGATTCGTGATGTCGCGATGACGTGGTGTGGTGACGCCATCACGCGATGATTTTTGCATCACTCCTGTTGACGCCGACGCCACGGGATGCCGAAGACACCAACGGCATTTTTTGTTTTAGGCGAAAACCTTAGATGCCTGAGCAAACGTGAAACTGGGCTGTTTGCGTCCCGCGTCGGCGACGTCGAGTGATAAAAAAAAACTCACGTGATGACAACATATATGACGTCAAACATCGTCAAAATGCGACGTCATCAAAACATCACATGACTTCACGTGATCACGCCATTCCATGACATCCGAGCTTCGTGCAATGGGGTCTGATCTTATGGGCAATGCAAAATCAGTTTTGCAGTGCCTCCGATTTTGGAGGCAGTGCAAACTTCGTTAAGTACAGCAAGTTTTCAAAAGATGGGGTGAATGGTGGTGGGCTGGGGCGTCGGCCGGGGTTGCAAAGGGGGCACTGGCCCCCTTAAAGCCACACCAGCACCTGCCCTCGCCCAAGCTACACCAGTGCTCTCCCCCAGCCACGATGCAAGACGCGTTTGCAATTACGGAAAAATCCTGCTGTCACTCATAGACGAGCGGAGTAGAACCAGTACATCAACTGAGAAAAAAACATCGAATCGTTTTAGGTGGATGGATAAGGGATCCTGTGAATTTTTAACGAGGGATCCAAGTCTCTTGCCGTTATAAATTCGCGTGGTAATTACAGGGTAAGCTGCAGGTGCAAATCCCAGCCCCGTAATCACAGTGAGGACACAGATAACAAAGGTCCAACTTGCTGCCGCACCACAAACATTGGAGCCATTACGTGGCACCAAGCAATGAACGAATAATATAAGTGCTGGGGTTAAACGTCCCAAAACTACCATGCGATTATGAGAGACGCCGTCGGGAAGAGGGAAGGAAGGAATGAACGTTTCTTTTTCGAAACGGTGTAGCGGTGTAGGTTTCGAGTTCACCTTAGGTGGGAGGTCTCTTCATTCCAGGAACCCTGTGGCCTTCGCTGCCTCCTTGGCACTGGCGACGAGACGTCGTTGTTGGTCCAAGTCCTCCAAGGCGAGCTTGCATCAAAAATTTAAGCACAAAGGCCTAAAGCATTTTCGCCGCCATCGAAAATGCGGCCGCTGCGGCCGCATTTCCTGTTTCTACGTTCCTGTTTCTACGACTGTGAGTTGGATATTAACTCAAGAATTTCGGACCTGACTGCGTGAAAGGTCGTGACTAGTTAACGATTGGAAGAAATATACAATGGAATGAGCGTCAGTGCGCATAATTCACACAACATTTTATTTTACGGTTTCAGCTCCCATGATCTCTTGTTTCATTACAGTTAATGATTATGCCAATTTAGTAATTTGTTGTGTGTATCGATTTGCCGAAAACATATAACCGTTCCTGTCACCTCTTCTAAAAGGATCAAGGACAAAACATTTGAAGAACTCGCCTCAGGCGTATTCAGTAGGCAAAATTGCGCAGCATTAACATTTTTACGGTGCTAATAAGCACTCACTACCAGGGCATAGATGATTTAAGCCAGAAAAATTTGCTGTGGAAGGCTGTTAATGGTCAGAATGACTTTAAAAGCTATGGTGAAAGACTCCTTTAGTCTGGCAAAGGTATAGGCGGCCACAGCAGAAATTACATAAGCTGAAAATGTGAAATAAACTGACGGCGAGTGTAGCTTTTGTATCAATAATCATGAAACAACTGACGCTCTTTGCCTTGACATAGAGAAATAAAACAAAAAAAGAGATGTGCGAAGGGAAAATAGGTGAGGCCTCTAGGTGTATAATCAATAAAAAGCAGATGCGATTGAGCATAACCATGCAGTAAACAGCAAAATAAACACTACGTAACAGCTCGAAAAAAAAAACTCGCAGGGTTTGTATGCATTTACCCAAGGCAACCTGAAGGCGACAGCCATCTGCTCCTTTTGTTCGGTCAGCCCCGCCGCGGTGGTCTAGTGGCTAAGGTACTCGGCTGCTGACCCGCAGGTCGCGGGTTCGATTCCCGGCTGCGGCGGCTGCATTTCCGATGGAGGCGGAAATGTTGTAGGCCCGTGTACTCAGATTTGGGTGCACGTTAAAGAACCCCAGGTGGTCAAAATTTCCGGAGCCCTCCACTACGGCGTCTCTCATAATCAAATGGTGGTTTTGGGACGTTAAACCCCACAAATCAATCATCATTTTGTTCGGTCAATTTATTGGTCCTCCCCCCCCCCCCCTTCCCGCGAATGTTTTCTGCACCTAAAGTGGCTTTTCACTGATTTATGACTGGAGGCATTCCAAACTTTCAGCACCTCACCTGGTTCTGCTCGGCCTTCGTGATTAGTGGGCCGATCACACGATAACAAAGCAGTGCAAAGCGACGATGTCGTCTCATGACGTGATCATGACCATCATGATGACCTTACACATTCTGGTGATTCGTGATGTCGCGATGACGTGGTGTGGTGACGCCATCACGCGATGATTTTTGCATCACTCCTGTTGACGCCGACGCCACGGGATGCCGAAGACACCAACGGCATTTTTTGTTTTAGGCGAAAACCTTAGATGCCTGAGCAAACGTGAAACTGGGCTGTTTGCGTCCCGCGTCGGCGACGTCGAGTGATAAAAAAAAACTCACGTGATGACAACATATATGACGTCAAACATCGTCAAAATGCGACGTCATCAAAACATCACATGACTTCACGTGATCACGCCATTCCATGACATCCGAGCTTCGTGCAATGGGGTCTGATCTTATGGGCAATGCAAAATCAGTTTTGCAGTGCCTCCGATTTTGGAGGCAGTGCAAACTTCGTTAAGTACAGCAAGTTTTCAAAAGATGGGGTGAATGGTGGTGGGCTGGGGCGTCGGCCGGGGTTGCAAAGGGGGCACTGGCCCCCTTAAAGCCACACCAGCACCTGCCCTCGCCCAAGCTACACCAGTGCTCTCCCCCAGCCACGATGCAAGACGCGTTTGCAATTACGGAAAAATCCTGCTGTCACTCATAGACGAGCGGAGTAGAACCAGTACATCAACTGAGAAAAAAACATCGAATCGTTTTAGGTGGATGGATAAGGGATCCTGTGAATTTTTAACGAGGGATCCAAGTCTCTTGCCGTTATAAATTCGCGTGGTAATTACAGGGTAAGCTGCAGGTGCAAATCCCAGCCCCGTAATCACAGTGAGGACACAGATAACAAAGGTCCAACTTGCTGCCGCACCACAAACATTGGAGCCATTACGTGGCACCAAGCAATGAACGAATAATATAAGTGCTGGGGTTAAACGTCCCAAAACTACCATGCGATTATGAGAGACGCCGTCGGGAAGAGGGAAGGAAGGAATGAACGTTTCTTTTTCGAAACGGTGTAGCGGTGTAGGTTTCGAGTTCACCTTAGGTGGGAGGTCTCTTCATTCCAGGAACCCTGTGGCCTTCGCTGCCTCCTTGGCACTGGCGACGAGACGTCGTTGTTGGTCCAAGTCCTCCAAGGCGAGCTTGCATCAAAAATTTAAGCACAAAGGCCTAAAGCATTTTCGCCGCCATCGAAAATGCGGCCGCTGCGGCCGAGATACAACCCCGTGACGTGCGGGCTAGCAGCCGAATGCCACTAGACCTGACTAGAGTTCTGTGGGGCATAAGCAATGAATGAAACGACCGGTCACTTTCACGTATTATCAAATACCAGAATCGAGCAAGTGTGTCCACCGCTTTCCTTACTCGGCATGTGCAGTGATGATTACGGTTATTTGTGACGAACAACACAGTCTATGGTATATATGCGTGAATGAAAGTCAGAGCGGTCAGAAGAAGCGTTTCTTCACAATAGCAGCTTCTTACACCAGCCAAAACCACTCACGGCGCGCGATGAAAGCAGGCGAAAGCGAGACAACGTCGTATGCACTCACCGCTGGCGCTCCGCTCTCCCATAATGCCCCAGCGCCGATCTACCAGGGGAAGGGGCGGCGCTGCAATTTTTTGGAAAGGTCCATTCACTGATGAGACTTTTTTTCTGTCAAGCGCTGATGGCCTGCTTCTGCTAAGCACAAGGCTGGTCAGTAGACGATTTGCGTTAGTGGTTGTGGACATACAGCATTGCAGGTGTAATAAACTTGTAACGTTTTTCTTTCGTGCGCTGATAACTGCGAGAAGAAAGGCACACAGTCGGTTTATGCCTACATAAGCGGAAGTGTCTTCAAACAATCCAGGGAACGGAACCAGCCTGTTGAAGTACACACGCCCTGATCTGCATGCGCAGTAGAAAAAAAAATTGAATTCTGACGAGAGTTTCATAACACATGATAGGCCACCGCGTAATAGCTAATGCTCTTGTTTGACGCACTAACTGAGCTAGAAAACAAAGCGACGGGTACTTTATACGGTCTCTGTTTTTTTATCGCTGCCTATGTGTACTTCCAAATACCCCAGCTAACTTGCAATGAAACGAGATCTGCACTCCTCCTTTTTATAGTTATTTTACAAAAGCGGACACTCCCCTTTTGCAAGATGAAGTTTCTTCAGGGCACTTTCGGCACAGTAGGAGCCAGAACACGCAGGAAGAAATGAGGAATCGATGTGAGATGGATTGGCGCCACCGATGTAGGAACAACGCGGATAGAAAAAATTGGCCATAATCTGCATGTCACACTGCAAATGTCGCCGAAAGACGATAGTCATACGTCTGGAGAGAGTGAACAAAACGTTTATTTGATGTTCTGCGCAAGAAAATTGATGAATGGTATTCGGGAGGCACTGCGTTAGTGCCTCGAGCGTGTAGCGGAGGCGAACGAGTACATCGAGGCACGTTAGACACGAGTGCCATCTGGCAGTTCGAAAACGAAGGAAGGCGTGCGCGCCCACGGAGAAAGATGCGCGCTTGTCTCGGAGGTGATAAGGTGTAGAGCGCAAAGCGACGGGCAAGTGCCACCACCGTGTCGTCTCAGCAAAGCGTTGGAAGCACACACCTTTTCAAGCATCACGTTGCACTGTCAGCGCAGCGTGATAAACACTACGGCCCTCAGAGTTACTTGTGTGTCACTCCTCTAGTATAAAGCCACCCATAAAAAACATTGACGTGTTGTTATGGTGCCGCAGATATGTGCAATACTTGCTTTTTAATTGACAATAGCACAAGTATGAATGCTCAACCTCGAGCAAGATTGGTGGGGGCTGCGGAAGGGGTTGGCCATTTGGGACCGTTTGAGATATCGGCAGTGCTACCAACTCTAAAGAAATTTTCCTAAATATAGGAAATTTTAGTTGTATTTAGCGTAAAAGGGGAAATTTGTCAACATCTAGGGAACTTTTTTGCTTCCACGTGAAGCAAGGAGATTGGCGGAAGCATAGAGTCTCATACAATAATACTTGTATGTAACTCTATGGACGGAGGGACGTCCCATCCACAGCGTCTTTTTTGTTCCTTCTTCCACCTTTTCTCTATCACACCCCCTCTACACTCACCCAAAAGCACTGTTCCCTGCCCAGTAGTGGTGTCGAGGGGTGAATGGAGGGATGAGGCTGGTCACCGCCCCAACGCTGTGTCAGCGCTCTCCTCTCCCCCACTTCATTGCGGTTCATTTTCTGAAGTCCGCGTTTGACGTCGATTGCCTGAACCCGGTTTACACCGAAGAAAAGGTGCTTTCACTCGAGCCCGCTAAGTATATATACGTTTTCCTTTACACCAACCTCCCATTTTTTCTCCTTTCACCCGCGGCGTTATTTCATTCGTTTGTTGTTGTTTTTATCGCTTTCATTTTTTTTGTAAACACTGTCACGTTGCTTGGGAGCTGGCCCTTGGAGCCATGTGATTCCGCCAAGATCACCAAGGTTCCTGTGAAAAGAGCAGCCTGCATGTATGCGGTTATTTTCACAGCTGAAAAAAAAGTTGAAAAAAAAAGTGTCTGGTGGAAGAACGCAAAGATATATTTTCAACGAATATACGGCAGTCAACATTTATAATAAACAGATCTTTTCATTTCCATTCAGCAGGTTGCGAGGGATGAACTGCCACACGGCATAATATGCTTTCACGGTTAAAACTATTTTTGTCACAATATCCTGCATCAGATATCATGACAAAGATTGAGAGTGACGTTCTTCAAGACACTGTTTATATATTAAGTGACGGTGCATCACTTCATGTTTTATATGAACACCACCAAGCATTTTCTGTGGGAGAGTTGCAATATAACAGAATTGATGATTAATTTTCAAAAGCTAGCTCACCGGAATATTTCGCGTACTGCGCTTTATATGCTCGTTCTGGTTAATAATAATAATAATAATAGTATAATAATAATAATAATAATAATAATAATAATAATAATAATAATAATAATAATAATAATAATAATAATAATAATAATATAGTATTATTATTAATATTGTTATTAGTAGTAGTAGTAGTAACAGTAGTAGTAGTAGTAGTAGTAACTTGCATGCTATTACAAGTGCACTGTGTTGTAGCGTAACATTTCCGTGTTTTGCATTGAACAGCTAGCAGTGTTCCTAAGTGTTATTTTGGTAATTTATTCCTTCTTCAATTTTTTTATGCTATGCCTTTTCCTTGGTGACTTGTATAAAATATAGCGATCAGGTTTCCCCCCCCCCCCCCTTAGATGTGATGACCACTTACCTTTGTGACTTTATGAGATAAAATGTTGTTTAAAGCTTTTCAATTTCTACTGCGACATTTTTTCACCTCCAGCATGGTGATTATAGTGAATATTTTAAAACGAATGCACTTATATATTATAAAAGTGAACTTGTAAATTCTTTTCCACAGCACAAACACATATTAGTCTTTAAAAACTGCTTTTCATGAAAGTCTAGAGAAATTTAAGGAATTTTTTCTTCACAGAGAGGGAAAAAGTGGCTCCACAGGTTGGCAGGACTGAATATCGGTAATGGCGGACAAATACACAAATGTACATACATACATGCATACATACATACATACATACATACATACATACATACATACATACATACATACATACATACATACATACATACATACATACATACATACATACATACATACAGACAGACAGACAGACAGACAGACAGACAGACCAACATTTTTCCGTGGAACGTCCCCAAGAAAGACTATCGTCTTTAAAAAAAATGGCAGCATATCCACGGAGTGAATGACGGAGAGTGGGGCGAAGCATTCGTCCGTCCATTCGTTCTTGCTTCCGTCCACCCATGCTTTCGTCTGTGTGACCATCCATGCGTCCATCCGCCCGTCCATGCGTGCGTCTGTTCGTGTGTCCGTCCCTGCGTCCGTTCATGTGTTCATCCATGCATCTGTCTGTGTGTCTGTTCGTCCATCTATTCAACACTCCAAGTACCACAATCTCGCATCTTTTCATCATATATTCCCCATATACAAGCACCGCCATCCAGCGGACGTTCCAAGGACGAAACGAGAGGTGGCACACGCGACTTTCTTACGGCTTGCGCTTCGGGTCTACTTCCCATCTTTAACCACCTCGAGTTCATGGTATATACTAGTTCGTTTTATTCATGGCACTGCGGCTCAACGCTCGCTAAACCTTTCTAAAACTAAGCAGGTTACACCCAGCGAGTATAACGTAGCAACCCTGCCTTGTCAGATATTGCTTAATGTACGTGCCAATGGCTGCTAATGGGGAATGATTGACAGGAGCATTCGGCTTTTAGTTAACGCGCTCGCCGCGGACTTTTTATTGTTCAACAAATCACAGGCGAAATCTCCCACCGGCACCACCTTGCAGGTCAAAATGTAACACTTGTTGCACACTACGACTATAACCACGAGGGACAAACGGGTGCCGCTTTAAGGAGCTTGGCCCCTAAAACGTACACGGTCGGCGTCAACGCGACCGGCGGAAGCACATCTACTTCGCGTAGAATGGAGGTTGCTTCTGGAGGTCCGGCTGGCACGGACGGCGGATGCATCTCCGGCGGACGTAGAGCAGCAACAATTTCCGGGAAGTCACCACCGGTTGTAGGACGCACATTCGGAGCTGGGACCACTCGCTCAATCGAAGTATGGTCAGGAGCAGGCAAATCAGAAGCACGGCGCAGTTTTGCAGAACCTTTCTCACGGGGCAGAAGAGGAAGATGTAGAAGCTCAGCACGACTGAGCACACATCAGGTGGACGCACCACTTCATGCACAAAGTTGCATATGACCCGTTTCACGGGTGAACAGCGGATGCAATTCACTGAGTGACGGAGCAGAACAAGAAGGTTACGACGGGTGACAAGGTGACAGGCACCGCTTGCACATTTAAGAAAGCGTGGTGTGAGCCAAAACATGGCGGACGCACACAGCGAGGTGGGGTCGACCTTTTCAAAAGATGACGCGTGCATCGAGGCACTCTTATACCCGTATTGAAGAACGTCCCTTCACTGCACGCTTCCCCTTCACTCTAGAACACGGAGGAAGGAAAGGTAGAAGAGGTCCTGACGTCACTCGTTGTGAAGCCGCGATGAAGCCGGAAGTCGGCCATATTGACTGGGCAAATTCTCCTCTGTTGTTTACATACGAATGTAGAGCAGAAGGCATGGCTCTCTCTGCGGCTCGGAAAGCACGGGAGCTGCGCAGTGTGCGTGTCGTGACGATCCGAAACTAATGGAATGGGGCTCAGCACTCTGAGCCAGCGCGACACCTTTGGCGAAATCATTTCGTCCAAAATCATTTCGTCTTTCGAAATCATTTCGAAATCATTTCGAAATCATTTCGTCTTTGGCGAAATCATTTCGAGTAGCAGCTCACCGACAACGAAGCAAGTACAAGAGAACGCGCGCTAGATACACTGAACACGGCGAGTGTTTTCACGTCATTAATTCAGCAACTGTACAAACAACACAATCAGTCGAGCGCTTTCTACGATTGCATTCCGCAACGCGACCAATGCAGCGTCCGGCCACTGTGTCTGTGTTCCGCGTGAAACTCACCGGTGTCAGCATTTTGTGACCGCGGTGACTTTGAGCACGGTGCAAGTGACACTTGAACGCGGTTGCTGTTACGTTGAGATCACATGCAATGCTGGCATAGAGTATACGAAGCGGAACAGAAAAGGTGTTTTAATATTCATATGCAAGTTGTTACTGTACACGCACAACACGAAATTACGTATGTGCACATGGTCCTCATTGCGTCTTGCTGGGCTCAACAGCGTCGTTCGTTGTCACAAGCAGGATCACTGCCCAACCGTCACTGACCTGCAAGGCGTTCGTCGTCGTTCCGCTTCGTCATGGTGCCCAATGGAATTTCGCTGAACACTAAATGCTTCATCCGCGCCATCCGCCGCACGGCACATAGATATGCACTCGTTCTACGCACTGTTGAAACCTCGTGATAGAAAAAGAGATTTATAAACGTCGCTAAGAGTACAGTAACTACCAGGAGAACACTGTGTCACCAACGAGGTGGTGCAGAGCACAGATATTGTCCGCCACGGCTCAGCACGAGACCTGGGTAAGCACACATTCCGCCGCCAGCCGCGGCCACTCACAGCTTGACACGGAGGAAGGAAAACTAGAGGAAGAGAACCTGCTAGACCAGCTCCACTTCGCAACACGTAACCACAGCATCGCCGCCATTGTGCCCAGTGAATATGGCCGCCATGATGTCATTTCCGCCACAGTTTTCACGTAGCGCACCGGCTGGGCATGTCCTCTCCTACTTTTCTTTCCTTCGTGCTTGAGAAAGCCGATGGGAGTGCCGCCTGTAGGCACGGCAAGTTACTTGTATCAGCGATAATCTGCTGCGATTCTTGAGTGGCGCAGCGTTATTCTCAGTGGAGCAGTGGCGCACTGCTCAACTCTTTCGAGTGAAGGATGGAAGTCGAGTCGAGTAGCGTTTGTGAATACAGGGTAAGAAGGCCTTCCTCTAAGCCACGGAGGAAGGAAAGATTGGAGAGGGCATGCTCATCAGGCACGCCACGTAAAAAGTGTGGAGGAAATGACATCATGGCGGCCATATTCACCGGACACAATGGCGGCGTTGCTATGGTTACGTGTTTCGCAATGTAGCTGGTCTAGCAGCGAACGGCCGTGGCTGGCAGTGGCATGTGTGCCTCGGCAGGTCTCGTGCTGAACCGTGGCGGACAATATCCATGCTCTGCACCACGTATCCGTGCTCTGCGCCACGTTATCGGTTGCGCAGCGTTCTCCTGGCACTCTTAGCAACGTGTACGAAACCTTTCATCTACCACGGGGTCTGAACAAGGCGTAGAACGAGCGCATATCCATCTGTTGTGCGGCGGATGACGCGGATGAAGCATTTGAAGTGTTCAGCGAAATTGCGTTGGACACCATGACGAAGTGAAATGACGACGAACGCCTTACAGGTCAGTGATGGTTAATTGGGCAGTGCTCCTGCTTGTGGCAACGGACGAAACTGTTTTGCCCAGCAAGACGCAACGAGGACCATGTGCAAATACGTAGTTTCGTATTCGGTATGGGTACAGTAACAACTGGCACGTGCGAAATAAAACACCTTTTCTGTTCCGCTTGCTATAGTCGCCCTCAGCATTGTAATCTAAACGTTAGAGCAACTGCGTTCACGTGTCACTTGTACCGTGCTCAAAGTCACCACGGTCACAGAATGCTGACGCCGGGGAGTTTCATGCGTAACACTGGCACAGTACGACGCTGCAACGGCGTCGTGTCGGAATGCAACCGTAGAAGAAGGCGCATGGCCGATCGTGATGTCTGTACAGTTGCTGAATTGACGATGTGAAAACATTCTCCATTTTCAGTGCATCTAGCGCGCGTTCTCGTGTACTTGATTTGTTGCCGTTGAGCTGTTACTCGTTGTTAATACTCGGACAAAATGATTTCGCCGAAGGTGTCGCGCTGGCCCAGTGTGTTGAGCCCCGTTCCATTGTTTTCGGATTGTCACGACCTGCGCGCTGCGCAGTCCACGTGCTTTCCGAGCCGGAGAGAGAGTCGCGCCTTCTGCTTTACATTCGGATGCAAACAAGAGAGGAGATTTTGCCACAGTCAATATGGCCGACTTCCGGCTTCACCACGGCTTCACAACAAGTGACGTCAGGGCCCCTCCTAAGTTTTTTCCTTCCTCTATGCTCCACGCTTTCTAGCCGCCATAGCACTCTACTCGCGCTGCTTGTGAGAATAGGCACCCGACGGTGGACCACAGGGCACGGCGAAGCTCTTTGGGCCGCCTCAGCATTGTTAGTGCCGACCGCCAGGGATACTAAGAAAATGGGACGCTCGCTGAACACAGTGACACACTGAAATGTCAGTGCCCTTTTTGGCACGTTTTCAAAGAATGCTTTCTGGGCGCTTACATAATCAGCCGTGCCCCTCTTGCGCTCACAACTAAAGAAGAAAAAGATATGCACGTGCAAGTTCAGTTTTGCTGCGTCTACTCACTAGGCTACCCGTTGGAAGACTCGGTTTGCCTGCGCTATACTCACTAGGCTGTGTGTTCTGGCGCTAACATCAGATCTCGTAAACTGCGCTGCCGGGTGCTTATATCGATTATACAGATGCATAAGGACTTGTGCGTGAACGCGGCTCAGTGTGAGAGGTGCAGAATTTCAGGCCCGTTGCAACAAAGGGCGTGCGACGAGCTCGCGCAAACAGCGCAGACCTTAAAACTCTCGTTTCACTGTACGAAGCGTAACACGCACACGGGCAGTGCGAGTGAAAAGAAACGTCACACTTATGAATTTCAGAAATATAATTCATGTACTCAGTGCCATTTCTATTCAGCGGCCCGAATAAATATCACCCGAATGAAACGACAAATATTGAACAAACCAGCAAAGTAATGTCAAAGTTTGCTGAGAATGCACAGACGTTCGTTCCGCTTCGATGATGCAGTCTTCTGGACGCATGATTTGCAGGCGCCGAACTTTTCACAATGTGTGGAGTTCAACTGAAAGTAACAAACAACGCAACGCTAACCGTTGTATGACGTATGCGAGTGTGAACACCCAACAAGGACAGCAAGTCTCACAAACAAAAGGAATAAAAAAACAATGTTGTTTCAACATTAAGCTGACGTTTCACAATGCGAGGTGACAGCGAGCAATCATTACGGAAGTTGTTGCATAAACACGTGACGTTATGTACTGAACCAGGTAGTCCAAACAAATGTTTTCAAGCCAACGTAAAGTGATGTAACGACGTTTCTTGTTATAATGAAAAAGAGGTTTTGGTGTTCAATATTAGCTCCTTCTTTTGATAAAGCCGCTGTTCACTGACGCTTCTTATAGCACCACTGCTTTTGTCTGACAATTTATCGCTGTCCCATTGCCATGTCGTCCTGGCCAGTCATGTTCGACGTTGAAAATTCACCCTAAAACTCCCCTAACAACTCAGCTGAAAACTTCCTCCGTGTTGATACCATTAGCTATAGAAACCTTAGCAGTGGAGCAAGCTGCAAAGTTTGAGGGCACTGCAGATTGTATAGAATTGTCAGTTAGACGACTGGTTGTTTTTTCTTATAGGAAAGATATTGATGGTGGTAATTTTTGTTACAGTGCCAGCTGAGGGATGACGACTCCAGAACGCCTTGCCCCCAACCTTGTGTTTGCCAAGCCATAACGGGTGTAGATGGTTTCCCGCAATACGGACAAGGGCTGTGTGTCACCTTTTAGTAGGCTCACTACATTATTCTTCATCGCACAAAAGACAATTTAAAGTTTTTCATGCAATAAACGTTCTTCAATAGCATCATACTGACACTCCAAGTGCATGTTTGCCACTACTGTCGGCATCAGCGTGATGTTTCGCCTAAAGTCTAAATCGATAACATCCTCCCACACGTCGTATAGGCTCTATGTGCAAGTGAAAGCTTGTGAGCGCTGCCAAAGATAGCGGTTCTAGTAGAAAGTATGGGAGACAGACTGGCCTCCATATACTGGCTAAAGGTCTCCGTCGTCAGTAATGCCAAGACTGACGCGCCTGCCGTGTTCACCAGCGCCCGAACGGCGCTCGCTCTACCAGCGCACTTCGGCGTCACCGTCTTCGTTTTATGCAGGGTGTCCCTCTGGCTGCATTCGCATTAAAGTAAACGCGCCAGCCGTCTTTGTGGAGCAAGAGTTCGTGGAGGGGGCAGCCTTATTCTGACAGGAAATACGCCCTCAAAAAAGCCAGACTTGGCGTTTGGTGGCCACGCCCTCGGTACCTTTGCAAAGCATTGAGTGAGAGCTTCTTTGGTTTAGGCAGAATGCATAGGCCAAAGCTGAACAGAGGACAATAAGACAGCTGCACTAGCGCAGTGTTTAAGCCTATATCCGATTAGTATTGCTGAAAAAAAATGCCATGAGCAGCATGGTCCAGCTGTGTGGCAGCTGTGTGGCAGCATGGTCTCGATTTGAATGTCCATTTCCTCTTCTTTATTGCAGCTATGATATCCTTAACTACCGTTTGTCCCCTAATCCACTCTGCTCTCTTCTTGTCTCTTAAGGTTACACCTACCATTTTTCTTTCCATTGCTCGCTGCGTCGTCCTCAATTTAAGTTGAACCCTCTTTGTGAGTCTCCAGGTTTCTGCTCCGTAGCTAAGTACCGGCAAGATACAGCTGTTATATACCTCCCTCTTGAGGGACAGTGGCAATCTACTTGTCATAATTTGAGAGTGCCTGCCGATCGTGCTCCACCCCATTCTTATTCTTCTAGTTACTTCAATCTCGTGGTTAGGCTCTGCGGTTATTACCTGCCCTAAGTAGACATAGTCTTTTACAACTTCAAGTGCACTATTACCTATCGCAAAGCGCTGCTCCTTTCCGAGGTTGTTGTACATTACTTTCGTTTTCTGCAGATTATTTTAAGACCCACCTTTCTGCTCTCCTTGTCTAACTTCGTAATCATGAGTTGCAATTCGTCCCCTGAGTTACTCAGCAATGCAATGTCATCGGCAAAGCGAAGGTTACTGAGGTACTCTCCATTAACTCTTATCCCTAACTGTTCCCATTCTAGGCTTCTGAAAACGTCCTGTAAGCACGCAGTGAATAGCATTGGGGAGATTGTGTCCCCCTGCCTTACACCCTTCTTTATTGGTATTCTGTTGCTTTCTTTATGAAGCACTATGGTAGCAGTTGATCCCCTGTAGATTTCTTCCAGAATGTTTATATATATTTCATCTACGCCCTGATTCCGCAGTGTCTGCATGACGGCTGATATTTCTACTGAATCAAACGCCTTCTTGTAATCTATGAAGGCTATGTATAGTGGTTGGTTATACTCTGAGCATTTCTCTATTACCTGATTGATAGTATGAACGTGGTCAATTGTTGAGTACCCTGTTTTAAATCCTGCTTGTTCCTTTGGTTGATTGAATTCTAATGTTTTCTTTACTCTGCTAGCAATTACCTTTGTAAATAGCTTGTATACTACAGAGAGCAAGCTGATCGGCCTGTAATTCTTCAAGTCCTTGTCATCTCCTTTCTTATGTATTAAGATGATGTTAGCGTTCTTCCAAGACTCTGGTACTTTTCCCGTCAGGAGACACCTCGTAAATAGAGTGGCTAGTTTTTCTAACACAATCTGTCCTCCATCTTTCAGCAGATCTGATGTTACCCGATCCTCACCAGCAGCTTTGCCTCTGTGCATGCTCTCCAAAGCTTTTCTGACTTCTATCATTACCGGTGGGGTGTCGTCTGGGTTACTGCTAGTTCTTATAGTATTAAGGTCGTGGTTGTCTCGGCTACTGTACAGATCTCTGTAAAACTCCTCCGCTATTTTAACTATCCTATCCATATTGGTAGTTATTTTGCCTTCTTTGTCCCTTAGTGCATACATCCGCCTTTGCCTATCCCAAGTTTCCTCTTCACTGCTTTGACGCTTCCTCCGTTTTTCAGAGCGTGCTCAATTCTCTCCATGTTATACCTTCTTACATCGCATACTTTACGTCTATTAATCAATTTCGAAAGCTCTGCCAGTTCTATTTTGTCTGTTGTACTTGACACTTTCATGATTTGACGCTTCTTAATTAGGTTCTTCGTTTCCTGGGAAAGCTTGCCGGTGTCCTGTCTAGCTACCCTGCCTCCAACTTCCACTGCACACTCCGTGATGATACTCGTCAGATTATCATTCATTGTATCTACGCTAAGGTTGGTTTCCTCGCTAAGAGCAGAGTACCTGTTCTGCAGTGACACTCTGAATTCCCAGGAGTACTTTCCCTGTTAGTGCTAGCTCATTGATTGGCTTCTTGCGTATCAGTTTCTGTCGTTCCTTCTTCAAGTCTAGGCGGATTCAAGCACGTACCATTCTATGGTCACTGCATCTTACCTTGCCAACCACTTCCACATCCTGCACGACTCCTGGGTGTGCAGTCATTATAAAGTCTATTTCGTTCTTATTTACGCCATTTAGGGCTCCTCCATGTCCACTTGCGGTTTTCTCGTTTTCGGTAGAAGGTATTCAAAATACGCAGATTATTGCGTTCAAGTATTATTACAAATTAAGCAAGGTGGGATAGGTAGGCTTGCCTTAGAAGCTCAGGGGAATACACCAAATCAGGGAGTACAAGGTTATATGGGATGGACATCATTTGAGGGCAGGGAAGCTAGCAGCAAGATAAAATTTGAGAAGCGATTGAGAAAAATGGGGGAGGAGCGTTGGGCCAGGAAGGTATTCAGCTACTTACACGTGAAGAATGTCGATACGAAATGGCGGAAGCGAACCAGAAAGTTGACTGGCAAATACTTTGAAAACAGCAGGGGGCCAAGCCAAAAAGGATAATCTCTTAAGAAGAAAGTGAAGGAAACTGAGACCGATATGTGGAGAATTGGCATGATTAAGAAGTCCGCACTAGAGATCTATCGAACTTTTAATCAGTAAATAGCCAAGGAAAGGATCTATGATAATACTCGGGGTAGTTTTCTACTGTTTGAGGCCAGGACGGGAGTATTGCAAACAAAGACGTATCGGGCCAAATACGAAGGGGTAGACACGGTATGCAGTGCGTGTGGAGAGGAAGAAGAAACTGCCGAACACTTGATAATGTTCTGTAAGGGGCTTCACCCTATAGTTCAGGATGATGGCGCAGAGGTTTTCAAAGCACTGGGGTTTAGGGACAGTGAGGGGAAAATAGACTTTAAGCGGGTAGAATTAACTAGAAGGAGGTTATCTGAATGGTGGCTAAAGTCAAGGCACGAGTGAAAATTGAACCCTTCGCTGCAAAGTACGAATCCTCAATCTCACTATTTAAGGAAAAAAATAAATCAAGTTTTTGTTTCATTAAGTATTACGGCTTGGTGGCGCTAGCCACCGCCCGATCTACAGGGTACAGCCATATACATTCATCCATCCATACAGTGGTGGGTCTGCCATGGACGGCACCATGGGCTGCCTGCGGTGGGCCCACGTGGTGAGTCAGACGCTAGTGACACCGCCTTGTTTGTCATGTTCTTGAGTGTTGTTTACTATTGTGTAAGGATGTCCTAGCGTGTTGATCATGATTGATGTTATAAAAATTCAGCTGACGATATCGTCGATCAAAAAGTAGTTAAATAAGTGTGTATTATTTGGTTCGTTGTTACCGCGTCTGCTGAGTCCGTTTACTCCAATGGCGTGGCGCTCGCTCGACCATTTGAGACTCACGATGTTGATGCACTCACATTGGTACGCGCGGCACATCTTCTCCCCCAGGATACTAATGACAAGTGACCATGCACTTTTCTAAGACACTGCACCTACCTTAGCATCGCGCAAATCACACTTTAATTACAGCGTTCTTGAACCATGCAAGCGAAACCAGATTTTCACTCAATCGTTTTTGAACTCCCGGTATGCTGCAGCGAAGGAGCGTGATTTGCGCGTCGGTGACCGTCATGTGAATATGTCCTCGGCATGCAGTGCCGTGTTGGCGAGCAGCGTCTTGCTGATAGGTCATTTCGGTAAAGATACAATCATTTCAGTCCTGCATCGGTGTCTGTTGGGTCACGATGTGCTCAATTTCAGAAACGCGAAAAACAGAGCCCTCCGCTTGTGCCGTGAGTGCGCGAGGGCCTCACGCTCACCCCTGGCATGTCCATCGCTGCACCCATCTCACTTGCGCGACATTCTCCCGTTGACGCCATTGTATTTCAGTGGCGCTTAATGCAACAGTTCTCGTAGTCGGTATACCATCACACTCGCACAGGCCACAGAAACTCTAAAGTTCAAAATATCACCTGTAGGGGCGAAAAAATCAACCGTGGCGTGTTGCTGTTCTGGCCCGGAATGAATCTAGCGGCCTCCACGTTATGCATCTCATGGGTGCCGCCATTCACGCTGTTGCACTTTCTTGTTAGGGTGCCCTCGCCTGGGTCAAAGTTCAATTCTAAAATTATTGAATATTACATCTTTGCATAACACTATACTCCTAAAAACAATTTGCTCGTATACTAAGTAGTTTTGCCCAACCATGTGCTGCGTCATAATTCTTACAAATATACCATTTTTACAAAATATACAACGGCGTACGGCAGTGACGGCAAGTAGCGGCCCGCGGTGGATTCGGATGGGTCTCGCGCTGTTTCGTCTCACTGTATTTCGCTGTAAATATTTCGAGCCACTGCCAGTCTACACACTTTCTTTCGTTTTGACTATTTTGACTCTGTTAAATGACTTCGCGAAGCGCATTCAAGTGACATCGGGGGAACGAAGTGACCTTTGAAGCTTTCATCAAATGAACACCCGTTTCGAGCCCGAGAATTACGGATTGGTGAGTCAAAACCACTTCAGTTTTTTTAAGGATGGTTGCTTTCTGGGCTAGTTGGTTCATTTCAACATATGTACTTTGCCAATGACTCTGCATAAGTTACGTAGGGGTGGCGCATTGCAATATTAAATTCTTTAACGTGTCACCGAAATAACGTGTGTTACTTGTGGCGTGGCTTCACGTGGGAGTGAGCAGCTGACGCAAAGTTGAATGCTGAAATTTGATCGCCGGGTAATACAAACCAGCCCGTTGCAAATCATTGTCGCGTCACATGTGTCTTCGTAGCTAGCCCATATATTATAGTGCAAAAAACCTACGAGCTAATAGTTTACCACAGTCGTACTTGAGAAGCTCAGAAATACTTTTTTTCTGCCACAGTACACGAGTCTACCTTACATGGAGGCAGGTATGGGCAATGGGCAAGGTGCCTGCTACATGACATGCCTTGCCAAGAAGCACCCCCGAGTGATACAACTTGTGTTATGAGGTACCGTTATATACATGAATGACATACTACTGTTTACTAGTTAACTGAGTTTATTTGTTTATTTCAAAAAAATTACATGCATTAATTATGCTGATCTATATCTGGTAATGTTATTTGTTTCTCCAGGCTCCCATGCAACGACAAGATGACTACCCCCCGAATGTCCACTCTTCAAGCAAGTTGAAACATCTGAACGCCCGCTAAAACAGGTCATCTTGATCCTCACATTTGCAAAGCTGCATTTATGAATATTGTGAGGAACCAGTTTATTAAGCCAGGCTCGAGTTAAAACACGCTGGTGATGATATTTTCAGATGAAGAAGATGTACAGGTGATGATAATATCAAAGAGAATAAAGAGTCATTCGCTTGTCGCGCTCACACTAATTCCCCCGCGCAGTGAAAGCGGCCGCCTGGTCGCTTGACAGTATTATGAAATGTGTCGCGCATAAGGCTTTAAACGAGATACGTGCACTATCTCTGTTCCTCGGCAACGATGATCAGGACTAGCGCTAAGAGGAGAAACTCGGTAATTGACAGGAGATGTCTGTTCGACCACCGTGTACGGTCCAATGAAGCGACTGATGAATTTGTCGCATAGGCCGGGGACGCGTAGTGGAGTCCATAGAACTTAGTCACCAGGGGAAAAACTCACTACACGGCGAGACGAGTCATAGCGAGATTTTCGAATGTCTTGAGAGAGGCCGGTGTTAACACGGGCCTGGTGACGGCAGTGTGCGAGACGAGATAGGAATTCTTCAGAGAAAGGAGCCGTCGAGGGTGCAGGGGCCGAAAGGAAAGAGACATCCAGAGCGAAACTCGGCCAGCGACCATGAACGAGAAAAAATGGAGAAAAGCCGGTAGTGCGTTGAGCAGCCGTATTATAGGCGAATGTCACGAAGGGTAGAATTGCATCCCAGTTCGTGTGGTTGGGGTGAATGTACATGTCGATCATGTCCGATAGGGTCCGATGAAACCGTTCAGTCAATCCGTTGGTCTGCGGGTGGTAGCTAGAAGTGGTCTTGTGAACAGTGTTCGAGGCACGCAAAACTTGCTCGACAATGAAAGATAGGAATACTTTGCCAGCATCACTGAGGAGAATGCGTGGAGGTCCATGACGCAAAAAGATGTGGCGAAGAAAGAAATCGGCGATCTCAGTGGCAGTCCCAGATGGTATAAAAGCTGTTTCTGCGTAGCGGGTAAGGTGGTCGACGGCCGTGACAATCCAGCAATTCCCATTGGATGATATAGGAAGAGGGCCATACAAGTCGATTCCAACGGCTTCAAAAGGCGAGGCGGGACAAGGAAGAGGTTGCATTAAGCTAGCCGGAGCAGTTGTCGGTCGTTTTCGCCGTCGGCAATGGACACAGGAGGCGACGTACTTAGCGACGGCTGAAGAGAGGCCAGGCCAAAAACAACGAGTTCGTATTTTGTCGTAAGTCTTGTGATAGCCTAGATGAGCGGCGATTGGATCATCATGAAAGGCTTCGAGAACTTCACGTTGCAGAGAACGTGGGATGACGGGTACCCACTTGTTGCCATCGATGTGGTAAATGTAGCGACATAAAGCATCACCGACAAGCTTAAATTGTTTAAGTTGTCGACGGAGTCTGGCGTTTGGAGGAGTAGTAGAGCCGGTCAAGCGGTCAACAATGGTGCGGCAGTATGGGTAGAGACGTTGTTGTGAAACAAGGACGGATAGGGTGGCAGGTGATGAACTTAGCGCTGCGATTGGAGAGGTGCTGTCGTTTTGGAGTATCGATGGTGAGTGGCTTTCGCTGGGCAAAGGACAGCGCGATAGAGCATCAGCATCTTGATGCTTCTTCCCAGATCTGTAGGCGACATCGAAATCATACTCCTGCAAGCGAAGCGCCCAGTGACCGAGGCGACCCGATAACTTTTTCAGCGATGAAAGCCAGCATAGGGCGTTATGGTCGGTCACGATGGTAAAATGACGGCCGTGAAGATATGGTCGGAATCTTTGCACTGCCCAAACAACAGCAAGGCACTCCTGCTCGGTGATAGTGTAGTTCTTTTCTGGAGCGGTAAGAGCACGACTTGCGTAAGCAACGACGCGTTCGCGTGAGTTTTTGTCACGCTGCAAGAGTACCGCACCAAGACCATGACTACTTGCGTCGGTGTGAAGGATGGTGGGTGCGGTGGAATCAAAGTGGCACAGTACCGGATCCGACGTGAGGGCTTGCTTCAATGCCGTGAAAGCGCTTTCGCAGTCTTCGGACCAAATGAAGGGGACGTTCTTTGCGAGGAGTTGATGGAGCGGAGACGCAAGTTCCGCGAAACCACGTATGAAGCGCCGGAAGTAAGAAGATAACTCAAGAAAGCTGCGCAGGTCCTTTTGACGTAGTGGATGAGGAAAATCGAGGACAGCGGCAAGCTTCTCGGGGTCGGGCCGAATTCCTTCTTTGCTGACAAGGTGGCCGAGAACCTTGATTGTCTTGCTAACAAAGGTACATTTCTTGGTGTTAAGCTGTAGACCGGCTTTTGCAAGGCATGTGAGGACTTCGTGAAGACGTTGTAGATGCTGCGAGAACGTGGATGAGGATACTACTATGTCATCGAGATAGCACAGACTTGTTTTTCATTTCAAACCACGCAATACGCCGTCTATCATGCGTTCGAAGGTGGTGGGGCGCATTACAGAGTCCAAAAGGCATCACATTGAACTCGTACAACCCATCTGGCGTTGAAAAGGCGGTCTTCTCTTTATAAGACTCCGACATTGGTATCTGCCAGTAGCCTGACCTAAGGTCGAGGCTAGAAAAATACTCTACGCCCTGTAATGAATCCAGTGCATCGTCAATCCGAGGGAGGGGATAAACATCCTTGCGCGTTATTTTGTTTAGCGCACGATAATCGACGCAGAAACGCACTGTCCCATCTTTATTTTGAACGAGAACAACTGGGGATGACCAGGGACACGAGGAAGGACGTATGATGTTGCGTCGTAGCATGTCCGAGACGTTTTCCTCGATGATCTTGCGTTCTGTCTGAGACACGCGATATGGACGCCGATGTACAATACGAGAGCCGTCAGTCTAGATGCTGTGAGTAGCGGTGGTAGTCATGCTGAGGGCGGGCGAGTTCACGTCAAATAGAGAACGGTGTCTATTTAACAGGGCGAGCAAATCTTTAGTTTGATCAGGTGTTAAGTCATTGCTTATTGTTGCGGACACAGGTGTGGCAGAGGCATTGAATGGCAGTGATTGTGACTTCGGAACATCGTTGTGGTTGTTGTTCGGAAGAGTAACAATCGCAACAGGCTCACTGTCGACCGCGCAAGATACTGTTGAGCCACATGGGAGCAGTACACACTCGGGCGTTTGATTTATGGCGGTTAGGTACGTAGACCCATCGAGGAAGCGAATAAGCCCTGGTGTGATCACAATGCCCCTACGTTGGGTATGACCGTAAGGGAGAATTAGTACGTCACCATCCACAATGTCGGTGCAATTAACACTTATAATTTCTTCGATGTATGGCCGAAGTACATAATCTGACTTGGTGACAAGGCGGATGCGTCCATCGTGTTCAAGCGGAGAAGAGTCAGTGGCATTTAGATGCAGGAGGTGCTGATCACATGATATGAAAGCGGACGCCGAAGACGAGAAATCCCACCCAAGAATGAGAGCGTGGGTGCACTCACGAAATACCACAAAAACAATGTGATGACGAATGCCTTCTATGCAGACACGAACGGTACACTGTGCAAGTGGACGAATGAGAGCGTTGGTCGCCGCACGTAAAGGTGGCAGAATAGAAAGTTGGGCGAGTTGGTGTATATTCATATTAAAAGAAAAGCGGCGCACAAAAAGATGGAGACAAAGAAGAGAACCACACACAGCGCTGCACTCACAATTGAAAGTTTAATCCGAGCAACAAGAATTTAAAAATTAATAGCCACGCATGACAAATGAGGTACAACGAGATTAAGTGATACGCTCATCAATAAAAGTGAACTCTTTTTTGTGCAATGTAACCGAGGTCTGGCTTACGCAAGCATCACGTGACTTGTTAATATGATAGGCTTCAGACACCTCACGGGTGAATTGATCGTGGTGCTTAAAAATAATAACAGTGTTAGACAGAACAGGTGTGCACCCACACGTGGCACAATGCGATGCCAAATGGGAAGGCGTGCCGTTATGCAAAGAGAGATAGTGCTTCCGCAACCTTTTATTGACACAGCGGCCCGTTTGTCCCACATAATGAAGGCCACAAGATAAAGGAATGCGGTACACCACCCCCACAGCACAAGGCACATACTTATTTCTATGGTTTACGGCACATTTCTCCACATCTGGCTTGTCTTTTTGTGCGCCGCTTTTCTTTTAATATGAACGTAGAGGTGGGCCGCCACAAGGTGTGGTAACTTTTAGAAGGCGGGAACAAAAATCAGCACGAATAATCGAAACGGCAGCGCCAGTGTCTACAAGAGCCTCAACACGTACACCTTCTACAAACGCTACTATCAAATTTGATGGCTGCTCTGGAGGAATTGTTAGCTGTCCAAGGGATGCAGTTCCCCCTCCTAAAACTGCATTGGGGAGTTTTCCGCATGGGCGTTCGTGGAATGGGAGGCGGGCCGTAGAGGCGACACTGAACGGCGACCTGGCGAAGGCGACCTGCGGTGAGACGTACGGGAATTCCCAGGCATGTCCGTATGGTAAGTAGGTGACGGTGAACGGTAATAGGACGATCGGAAGTGTGGTCGTAGGTAGTTCATGGTCGGACGGAAGCTTCGATGTTCTCGGGAGCGTAGCCGCGTTGCTCGTCTTGTTGGCGCCTTCGACAAAACCGAGCGATATGTCCTCAATAGCCGCAGTAGTAACAGATCGGTCGAGGTGGGCGCTGAGGTGCGTAGTAAGGTGGTGCACGCACTGGCGGTGATAACGAAGCCAAAGGCGTATGGTCTGCTGTTGTAGGCACAGAAACGGTGGGTGCGGCAGAGAGCGCGGAAACTTCGGCGTACGTGCGCGTCTGGCGCATGCAGGGACTGTTGGAACACGTCGCACGCGATGCGGAGGCGATCTCTTGTTTATTCAGGTCTCGCAAGCTATCTTTTTCAGAAGGGAAAGTAACTTCCGCAGCACAGGAAGAGCAGCGCCCGTGCAGCTCTTCACGAACGATGTCGCGAATAAGCGCACGCAAGTCGAGGGGTGCAGGCAAACGAACGTCGGTGACATCGTAGCAAAGGTGAAGAGACTGAAGCTCGTCAAGTCGCTGACAGATGGTTATCACGTCCTTAGTGGTGGCAGGATTTTGCGTGGCGAGGGCGTTAAAGGCGACGGTGTTAATGCCTTTATTAATGTGGCGTATTTGGTCGTTCTCAGACATGCCGGTGTTAACGCGCTTGCACAGTGCAAGGATATCCTCAATATAAGAGGGGTAAGATTCACCCGGCAGCTGCGTGCGTTCAGCGAGTTTCTTCTTTGCTGCCTCAGTGCGGACTTCAGGGGCACCAAATATCTGACGAATTTGCTGTTCGAAAGTGTCCCAGTCGGGAAGATCCACGTGGTGGTTCCATAACCAAGTTTTCGCAACGTCGGACAAGTAAAATGGGACGCTGCGCAACTTCTGTGGATTGTCCCACCTGTTGAAATCGCTGACGAGGTCGTAGTTTTTGATCCGGTCTTTGACATCATCGCCTCGGAGACCGGAAAACACAGGTGGATCACGCAGGCGAGTGTTGTTGGGCGGAGCGGGTGGCGGTGGCTGCAGTAGGACGGCGACGTTGGATGGGCCAGGGTTTTCTTGGGCCGCCATGGCAGGGGGTTGTATGCGACGACCCGAGCGGAGCTCCAGCGAGAACGGGCGAGAGGACTTCAGTGAACGAAAAGCACAGTCCACCACTTTTGAGGAACCGGTTTATCAAGCCAGGCTCGAGCTAAAACACGCTAGTGATGATATTTTCAGATGAAGAAGATGTACAGGTGATGATGATATCAAAGAGAATAAAGAGTCATTCGCTTGTCGCGCTCACAATATGTTACCTCAAATCTCGTGAAGGGGTCCTCTTTTTGACAACAAGCATTGGTTGTCTACCGTGGTATAGAATCTACTCTTCAATAAAGTTGAAATTGAAAAAAAAAATACTTCTGTACATTAGTTACATTATGTGGCACTGCTGAGAACGACACAGGTTTTATCGCAGCCACAGTAGCCACATTTTGATGGCGGTGAAATGCAAAAACGCTAGTGTGCTGAAGGTGTAATATGATTCACCTGCACCACATGATCCCTTTTACGAGGTGTTGCACCTTGTCATTCGTTTCAGTGGGGCAGCACTGGCGGCTTCTGAACCGTGCCATTCATTTAAAAAGATGCAGGAGAGGTACAGAACGAAAATTAGGTCATTATTTTTTTGTGTGTGTTTCACAGATAGCGCTGGTTTGGTGCCGCCACACGCACAGCTTAGCAAACTGCATAGCATTAGACGTAGATGCCGTACCCGCTTCTGCTAACGTGACGTGTTTTTGCCAAGATGTTTGTACCTCATTAAATTAAGCGAACAGAAGTAAGCCTTCCACCGTGTCGGCAGCTTGTTATTTGCTTTTGATGCCACAGTGCATGTACCTTTGCTGCTGAACTCGGGCTTTACAAGTTTTCAACTTTTCATGCACAGCCGTGAATTGGTTCCGAATGGTGCAGGTGAATCTAACAGAGCATTAAAAGGGGGCAGCTTGAAAGTATTGTCACGTGGCCGCGACGATGAAGGAATGCGCACGACAGGATCGGGGGCAAGCCGAAACAATCTTTTATTTCACTGGGCTGACATGCGCCCGAAAGAAACAAGTGAACCGCCGTACAGCTGGCGAACTACTACACCGGTGCCCACGGCTGCCCTCGGCTTATTCGCGAGGGGCGTTTTCCGGTAAAACGCGGCACGAAGATAAGTTCACGGATCACGCGTTCATGATCGAGTGCAGATACACACTAGCCACGTGCGTAACAAGCAAAGCGATAAGGAGGGCAAGTGATTGCGGCATTACTCCCCTTTTAAATAAGCATCGGCCCGATGCTTAAAAGAGCAAACATTGAAAACCGAGAACAGTGTCATAAGAACACACGAGAACAAAAAGGAAGATCAAAATTCGCAGTCGACATTGCAAACTGTAAGGTCCATTACCACGTGTAATAAGGTTTAAGGCGCACGACATGCACAAGTTCTGGGTTAGCGCGGCGCCGTTGCGGTGTCGCCGCGCCATCGGGGACAACTCCATAGTCCAGTTCACTAACACGACGTATGACCTTGTAAGGTCCAAAATAACGGCACAACAACTTTTCGCTGAGTCTTCGGCGGCGAATGGGAGTCCAAATCCACACGCGGTCACCGGGTTTGTAATCCGTATGGCATCGGCGTAAGTTGTAGCGTCGAGCGTCGATGAACTGCTGTTCCTTAATCCGCAGGCGTGCAAGTTGTCGGGCGTGTTCGGCACGTTGAAGGTAGGTGGCGAGGTTGTGGTTCTCTTCTGTGACATCTGGGAGCATGGCGTCTAACGTTGTAGCTGCCTCTCTGCCGTAGACGAGGCTAAAAGGCGTCATGCGTGTGGTCTCTTGTATTGCAGTGTTATAGGCAAATATGACGAATGAAAGGATGCTGTCCCAGGTTTTGTGTTCTGCATCGACATACATGGCAAGCTTGTCAGCGATAGTTTTGTTCAGCCGTTCCACGAGGCCGTTTGTCTGCGGATGATACGCAGTAGTCTTCCGGTGGCTGGTTTCACTGTGGTGCAGGATAGCTTGCATTAGCTCTGCCGTGAACGCTGTTCCCCTGTCCGTGATGAGGACCTCGGGGGCACCATGTCGCAACAGGATGCAGTTGACAAAAAACTTTGTGACCTCCTCTGCTGTTCCGTTCGACAAGGCTTTTGCTTCGGCATAA
The DNA here is from genome assembly GCA_013436015.1 of Rhipicephalus annulatus. NCBI lineage: Eukaryota > Metazoa > Arthropoda > Arachnida > Ixodida > Ixodidae > Rhipicephalus > Rhipicephalus annulatus. Next base: position 449,924 of record WOVY01009798.1, read on the forward strand.
CGAGTGAGGTAGTCAGTTGCTACGATTATCATTTTATTGCCAGAAGTTGATGTCAGAAAGGGACCGAGAAGGTCCATTCCAATCTGTTGGAAAGGCTTTGCTGGGGGTGGTATGGGGTTCGGCAGCCCGGCTGGCCTGGTCGGTGGCTTCTTTCTTCGTTGGCATTCACGGCAAGTCTTTACGTACCGCGCGACGTCAGTGGGCAGTCGTGGCCAGTAGAATTTCTCTTGGATTCGGCGAGGAGTGCGCGCATATCCAAGGTGTCCAGCAGTAGGTTTGTCGTGGGAAGCCTGTAGAATTTCTTCTCGAAGGTTGCTGGGAAAGACAGTACGATACGTAGTCTTATTGGGCGCAAAGTTCTTCTTTACGATGATGCCGTTTTGAAAACAGAAGGATGAGAGTCCGCGCTTGAATGATGCAGGGGGTGATGAAGTTTTGCCTTCCAGGTAATCATGGAGACGCTTGAGGTCAGGGTCCGCGCGTTGCTGTTGCGCAAAAGTGCTGCTACTGATAGATCCAAGGAAGCTGTCATCGTCGTCGTCGTTCTTTGGGGCTTCATCGACAGGGGCCCTTGACAATCATCATCATCATAATCATCATCATAATCATCATCATAATCATAATCATAATCATCATCATCATGAGCCTGACTATGTCCACTGCAGGACAAAGGCCTCTCCCATGTTCCGCCAGTTAACCCGGTCCTGTGCTTGCTGCTGCCAATTTATACCCGCACACTTCTTAATCTCATCTGCCCATCTAACCTTTTGTGTCCCCGTAACCCGCTTCCCTCCTCCGGGAATCCAGTTAGTTACCCTTAATGACCAGCGGTTATCCTGTCTATGTGCTACATGCCCGGCCCATGTCGATTTCCTCTTCTTTATTTCAACTATGATATCCTTAACCCCCGCTTGTCCCCTAATCCACTCTGCTCTCTTCTTGTCTCCTAAGGTTACACCTACCATTTTTCTTTCCATTGCTCGCTGCGTCCTTCTCAATTTAAGCTGAACCCTCTTTGTAGGTCTCCAGGTTTCTGCTCCGTAGCTAAGTACCGGCAAGATACAGCTGTTATATACCTTCCTCTTGAGGGATAGTGGCAATCTACCTGTCATAATATGAGAGTGTTTGCCGAATGTGCTCCACCCCATTCTTATTTTTCTGGTTACTTCAATCTCGTGGTTCGGCTCGGCGGTTATTACCTGCCCTAAGTAGACATAGTCTTTTACAACTTCAAGTGCATTATTACCTATCTCGAAGCGCTGCTCCTTTCCGAGGTTGTTGTACATTACTTTCGTTTTCTGCACATCAATTTTAAGACCCACCTTTCTACTCTCCTTGTCTAACTCCGTAATCATGAGTTGTAATTCGTCTCCTGAGTTACTCAGCAATGAAATGTCATCGGCGAAGCGCAGGTTACTAAGGTATTCGCCAATAAGTCTTATCCCCAACTGTTCCCTTTCTAGGCTTCTGAAAACCTCCTGTAAGCACGCGGTAAATATCATTGAGGAGATTGTGTCCCCCTGCCTTACATTCTTCTTGATTGGTATTCTGTTGCTTTCTTTATGAAGCACTATGGTAGCAGTTTATTCCCTGTAGATTTCTTCCAGAATGTTAATGTATACTTCATCTACGCCCTGATTCCCCAGTGTCTGCATGACGGCCGATATTTCTACTGAATCAAACGCGTTCTCGTAATCTATGAAGGTTATGTATAGTGGTTGGTTATACTCTGAGCATTTCTCTATTACCTGATTGATAGTATAAATGTGGTCAATTGTTGAGTAGCCTGTTCCAAATCCTGCTTGTTTCTTTGGTTGATTGAATTCTAATGTTTTGTTTACTCTGTTAGCAATTACCTTTGTAAATAGCTTGTATACTACAGAGAGCAAGCTGATTGGCCTGTAATTCTTCAAGTCCTTGTTATCTCCTTTCTTATGTATAAAGATGATGTTAGCGTTCTTCCAAGACTCTGGTACTCTTCCCGTCAGGAGACACCTCGTAAACAGGGTGGCTAGTTTTTCTAACACAATTTGTACTCCAATTTTCAGCAGATCTGATGTTACCTGATCCTCACCAGCAGCTTTGCCTCTTTGCATGCTCTCCAAAGCTTTTCTGACTTCTTCTATCATTACTGATGGGGTGTCATCTGGGTTACTGATAGTTCTTATAGCATTCGGACGCAGACTGCTTGCCTTGACAAGCAGTCTACGTCCGAATGTTTCCTCCCATACTTGTTTGTTACGGTGACATCAAATTCCTGGAGACGAAGACTCCATCGAGCGAGGCGGCCGGAGGGATCTTTCAAATTTGCAAGCCAGCAGAGTGCGTGATGGTCACTCACAACCTTGAATGGTCGTCCGTAAATGTACGGACGGAATTTCGATGTCGCCCAAATGATTGCGAGACACTCCTTCTCAGTAGTTGAATAGTTACTCCCCGCCTTCGACAGCGAACGGATAGCGTATGCGATCACTTTCTCGAACCCGTTGCTTTTCTGGACAAGGACCGCACCTAGCCCACGCTGCTTGCGTCGGTGTGAGTTTCAGTTTGGGCATCTTCGTCGAAGTGTGAAAGGATGGGAGGGGACTGTAAACGAAGCTGGATTTCCTTAAAGGCTTTTTCTTGCGGCGCTTCCCATTGAAATGGTATATCAGCCTTTGTTAGCTTAGTCAAAGGTTCAGCTATGCATGCAAAATTCCTCACAAACCTTCTGTAGTAAGCACACGCCAAGGAACATTCGTACGGCTTTCTTGTCTGTCGGCCGCGGAAAATGCTCGATAGCAGACGTCTTGTGGGGGTCGGGTCGTTCACCGTCCGGGCTGATGATATGGCCAAGAAATAACAGCTCATGATATGCAAAGCGGCACTTCTCAGGCTTTAGGGTAAGCCCTGAAGACTTGATTGCATTGAGTACAGCCCTCAGTCTTCGCATTTGTTCGTCAAAGGTTGCCGCAAAGACTACGACGTCGTCGAGATACACGAGGCAGGTTTGCTATTTCAGGCCTGCCAACACCGTGTCCATTACTCGTTGAAACGTTGCCGGTGCGGAACAAAGTCCAAATGGCATGACCTTAAACTCGAATAACCCATCCGGAGTTATGAAAGCCATCTTTTCTCTGTCCCTTTCGTCGATTTCACTCTGCCAATATCCGCTTTTGAGGTCCATAGACGAGAAGTACTTGGCATGACAGCGTCGGTCTAGGGTGTCGTCTATCCTTGGGAGCGGGTAGACACCTTTCTTCGTTATGTTGTTTAGCCTGTGATAGTCGATGGAGAACCGGAGGCTTCCGTCTATTTTCTTTACGAGAAAAAAGACGGAAGCTGGTTATGATCCGATGATCTCGCTGGTTATGATCCGATGCTTGGCAATTGGTGTTTTCGGCACCTTGGACGAGGTTGCGAAAGAGTCAGCGTAGCTTTCTGGGAGAATGCGGATCTGATTTTGCCTGTCACTGGGAAGCTCAGGGTTGATGTCGAACACAGGCGGCTGGTTTTGCATTGACGAGTCTTGGTGGGATTGGTCGGAGATGGCGAACGTGCCTGGAATGTCCCCTACTTCATCTAAGAAGCCAATCGTGCTGCCTTTGTTGAGGTGTCGGTGTTCCCTGCCGAAGTTGGTTACGGGCACGTCAGCTTGTCCATTCTTGAAGTAAGCGATGCCTCTGGCGACGCCAAGCTGTCGGTCTAAGAGGAACTGCCTGTTTCCCTCGATCACGCCTTCAACATTTTCGGTGTTGCCTGTAACCACTGGTATTATGACGCTTGACCTTGGTGGGATGCTTACTTCTTCATCTAGAACACGCAGGATGGCGTGGTGCCCTAGGGTGGTCTTCGACTGAATGGTTTGGCCCGTAGAAAGTGTGATCTGTCTCGATTGAAGGTCGATGAGTGCTCGATGTTCGGTCAGAAAATCCATGCCCAAGATGACATCGCGGGAACACTGCTGCAGGACTATGAAGCACGCTGGGTAAGTACGTCCACTGACAGTCACTCGTGCTGTGCATCGTCCCGTTGGCAACACGAGATGGCCTCCGGCTGTGCGGATCACGGGACCATCCCATCTAGTCATGACCTTCTTTCGTTGCTCTGCGAAGGCTCCGCTTATTACAGAAAAGTCGGCTCCTGTGTCGATAAGTCCTGTTACACTACGGCCGTCTATAAGTACGTCTAGGTCAGAGATTCTAGATCTCGAGTTTGACGTCAGTCTTGGTGTCGAATCACGGCTTCAGCGAGTGCTGCAAGTGCGGTTGGGGCGTGTCATCGAGCTTAGTGCGAAGTGTCGTCGTAGCAGCCGTGGTGTCTCTGTCGGGGCGCTGTCGTCGTGCGGTATGATCAGTGGAGGTTCTTCGTCTATTCGCCGGCAAGCAACCTCGCCTCCAAAGGCTGCTTTACTCAGTTTCCCCTACGAGGGCTCGGGGACCTTCCTCGCGTTGCCACCTCGTTGCCACGGCCTGGCGATGTGTAGCGGCTGTATGGCGGTGATGGTGATCGTGACGGACGGGTGGGCGGATACTCGGCACGGCGCAAGTAGCCTTCAACTTCACGTGGTCGCTGTCCGGGTCGCGGTCGTGGTGCGTTGAGGGCAAAACCACGAAGTCCCATGCGTTTGTAAGTGCAGTATCTGAGGATGTGGCCTGGCTCACCGCAGTGAAAGCATAGTGGGCGTTGTTGGTCGGGGGTTCTCCAGAGGTCTGCTTTTCGCGGCGCTTTCAAAAAAAAACAGGTGAGTGGACGGGTGACGGCGATCGCTGGGGTGGTTCGTAATGCTCACGGCACATGTTGGTGGTACCCCTTGGGCTGCGTACTGCGGCAGCGTAACTTATTCCCTGGTTTTCTTGACATGAAGTCGCCGTCCGAGAAACACCCAAAGCAATGCGAACTTCGTCGCGTATGACATCCGTGAGTGACGCTTCTGGAGGCTGCGAGGGTGATGGTATAAGTAGCCACAGCTCCTCGCGGACGACTTCACGTATTATTTCACTCAAATTGCTGGTACTTGCAAACGTTGCTTGAGGGTCCATGGAAGCTATGTGCGCTGTATGGTTGTACTGGCGGTTTCGGGAATCTGAGGTCTTCTCAATAGTGGATGCCTCTTGCGTGAACTCGCCAACCGTTTTCGGTGGGTTGCGAACTAGGCCAGCGAAAAGGGACTCTTCTACTCCTCGCATTAGAAGCCCAACCTGCTTTTTCTCTGACATGTTCGGATCCACACGGTAGATGAGGAGCTTCATTCCCTCGACGTATATAGGCACAGTTTCGTTAGGCTTTTGGATCCTCGATTGTAGCAGAATTTCAGCCCTTTCTTTGCGCAGCATGTTGGCAAACGTCCTCAAGAAATCAGTCTTGAACACCTCCCACGTAGTCGAAAAGGCCTCGTGGTTTTCAAACCACGTTTTAGGGGGGCCGTCGAGTGCGAAGAAAACGTGACTCACCTTCATCTCGTCATCCCATTTGTTTAGTGAAGCCACCCGAGTGAATTGGTCGAACCAATCTTCTGCATCTTCTGCAGGCGAGCCGTGGAAGGTTGGAGGCACTCGAGGTTGTGGCAAGATGACAGGGGTGGGCGCAGCTGGTAGGCTCATGGTTGACGTCGAGTCTTCTTTTTTCTGTCGGGTGTACTCCGGTAGTGTTCCGTGTTCCGGTGGCAACACTTGTAGGCGGCGGCTACTGCGAGTAGCGTCGCTGCTTTTGGGGGCCTAGTCCTTCCGTGCAGCTGTCGGCTCAGGGACCTGGTGCATACCCCGCACCTCCGCCAGTTGTCCCGTAGCCGCGACGATGAAGGAACGTGCACGACAGGATCAGGAGCAAGCCGCAACAATCTTTTATTTCACTGGGCTGACCTGCGCCCAAAAGAAACAAGTGAACCGCCGTACAGCTGGCGCACTACTACACCGGTGGCCACGACTGCCCTCGGCTTATTCGCGAGGGGCGTTTTCCGATAAAACGCGGCACGAAGATAAGTTCACGGATCATGCCTTCATGATGGAGCGCATATACACACTAGCCACGTGCGTCACAAGCGAAGCGATAAGGATGGCAAGTGATTGCGGCAGTATGAAAAATCTGTGAACAGGAGGTGTAGGAGCAAATGTTTTGGCAAGCAGTCTTGTTTCTTGTGACGCTACAATGTCATTTGTTTTAACCCCTGGAAGCCAGAATAAACCTAAATTTGCCCACTACTGCACGACTCATGATCACTTCATGGTTGGCATATGAATTGTCAGATAATATTGATTGCATTACGAAATGAACACCCTCACCTTTGAAGCTACATATTCAGTCAATACGCTCAGGCCTGCTAACCCTACCAATGAACTTGGGTATGGCGTTCGATAACGGTTCCAAGAAATCCCGAGCTCTTTCAGTCGAAGCTTCTGAGGAACAAGCTAAGTCAAATACAAGCATCAATTGAGACTTTTCGGGTCACACAGAGCACGGCGATGACTTCACAGATCCGAGGCGGGTGGCAGCCATTTTTACAGCACCAACGATGCCGTTACGTAACGGAAGTCACTAGCAGCCGTGCGCTGATTGGTTCTCTTTTTGTCGACTCGCTGCCGGCGTCGGCGCCGACGGTGCAGATATCTCAATTGTCCAGAAGTCTGATATTTGAATCGTCCCTCGGGTGACTCTTCTCCTCTCATGCACCGTCGCCGCGCTTCTACATTCGGCACGCGCCTTGTGCCTCTCCTCTACTCATGAAAAACCCTCAAAAGGAAGGTATATAACAGCTGCATCTTACCGGTACTTCACAATAGATAAAGAACCTGGAGTCTTACAAAGAGGGTACACCTTAAATTGAGGACGATGTAGCGAGTGATGTAAAGAAAAAATGATAGGCGTAACTTTGAGAGACAGTAAGAAAGGAGAGAGGATCAGGGAACGAATGGGAGTTCAGAATATTATAGTTGAAACTTAGAAGAAGGAGGAGGACAGTTTTAGCGGAAGGACAGGGAGGTTAGCCAGTTCTTAGACCAGATGGCTACGCTGTGCTGGGGAAAGGGGGAGGAAATAAAAGATGACAAAAAGAAAAGTTGCGAATAAAGAGAGAATGAAATTACAGAAAAATTGCGACAAAGGAAATGCAACATAAGAGTATAGTACACCAAAGTCTGTCTCTGAGGCCAGTTGTCCGCAAAAAGCGTAGCAGAGCTTTCAAAGCCTTCTGGGCTGAAGATGGGCTCAGCCAATGACCCAGAATCCTTTGTTCCGACAAAGGCCGATCATCCAATCTATCCAGAGCTGCAGTCAGTTCTTGTTTTGGTGTGTTGAAATGGGTGCACTCACATAGAAGGTGTGCGATGGTTTCTTCGCAGCTGCAGTACGTGCATGTAGAAGAGCTAGCTATTCCAATGAGATAGGAGTATGAGTTCGTGAAGGCTACTCCAAGCCACAGGCGGCATAGAAGAGTCTCCTCAGCTCGAGATATCCCTGAGGGAAAGCGAAGCTGCAGATCGGGATCCAAGTTATGCAGGCGCGCGTTTGTGAATTCTGTAGAGTTTCACTGTACTAGTGTTAGATCACGTGCAAGAGAACGAAATCTTGTAGCTGCGTCGGTTCTTGAGAAAAAGATGGCTGTTTATTGGGTACCGTCGTGTGTAGATCTAGCAGCCTCATCTGCGTGGTCATTGCCATATATACCGCAATGACCTGGTATCCACTGGTACACAATGCTGTGCTATTTCTCGATGGCCTGGTGATAAAGAAGCCTTATTTCAGCTACTAACTGTTCATGAGATCCATGGCGAAAGGGTGACTTAAGACATTAAAGAGCTGCCTTCAAGTCCGAGGAGATGAACCAAATTCCCTAAGGTTCTTCAACTATTAACTCCAGAGCTGCACGTATGCCGGCGAGTTCTGCAGCTGTCGATGACGTCAAATGCGATGTCATGAATTTAATTGTGATGTGCCTCGTGGGAATAACCACCGCCCCTGCGGAGCTTACTGAAGACACAGAGTCATCCGTGTAAATGTGAAGGCGTCCATTGTGCTTCTCTTGTAGGAATAGTAATGTGGCCTGTTTCAGGGCTAGCTGCGACGACGATTTCTTATTCTGGATGCCAGTAATTGTAAGAAGGGCTTTGAGTGGGTGTCGGCACCACAATGGTAACGGTGGCTGTGCTGTGTGTGTGAAGTGCAATGAAAGAACTGCACAATGCTGAGCTACAGTTGCGCTAAACGCTGAGTGGGGCCTAGAAGTTCGAAGTGAGGCGAGGTGATGTGATGGCAGTCGAGCCAAATGTCTTAGGTGCATTCTCAAAGCGTCTACGCAGATGTATGTGTTGACTGGACAATCACGCGCAATGATGACTGTCGCTGCTGTAGACGCGCATCTCGGGAGACCAAGGCATATTCGCAGTGCTTGGGCTTGGATCGACTGGATGACGCGCAAGTTTGTTCTTCGGATCCCGCAAAGCACGGGTAAGCTGTAGCGCATATAACCGAGGAACAGGACAGTGTAAAGTTGAAGCACTGCGCGTACCGATGCATCTCACGTTTTCCAGCAAGAAACCTCGGCACGTGGGTGATCATGGTGAGTTTCGTTTTCATGTGGGTGATGTGAGGGCGCCAGGAGAGGTCGCGATCAACTGTTACTCCGAGGAATTGGTGGGTTTTCACGTAGTTGATAGTGTGTCCGTTGATTTCAGTTACATATTGTTACGAAGCGCGCCTCCGACGACGTTATGAAGGGTGCCACGAGATCTCACCGCTGCAACCACTGTTACGAAAGACGGTGACGCCAATATGGTCCCGAAGGCGCCACTGCTTCGAACTCCGCCGGGAAGGTCACCAGCCGTTTGGTAGCGTAGGTTTCTCAGCTCGCGACTGCTTCTGCACAGAGCTGATAGACGAGCGGACGAGACGACGGTGAGTTAAACAAGGCTTATGTACAGCAAATAAACAGAGGCGTTGCGAATTCGGCACTGGGGCCGACAGTTTAGAGACTCGAAGAGCCAAGCTCTCTTCTCTGACATGTAGGTCTACTACTCGCGATGCACCGCAGGGCTTTTTTATATGCACTGGGTCGATTCTTTGAGTAACCAAATGTCGAACCAAAAGCGCCGCTAGTCGTGAGGTCAGAATCCTCCAAGGGATCTCCGCTGGGAGGCGTCATTCTCATCAAATCCGGAGCCGCTGCACTGCACGTGGCTGCACCCAAGGACGAGTGACGTCGCCACGCATTGCGCAAGACTCGCCAGACAGGAAGGCGCCTAGTGCTGCAACGGGGTCGTTGGCTGAGGTGGCTCGCTGTGCGTCGCGCGACAGAGAGGCACCGCCACGTGATGACGCCGTTGAGTTGTTCGCGTCAGGAGGGCTCGCGTGCTGGCCTTGACACAGACTGCCTTTTTCAGAGGCAAGGACGTTCGATGTGTACTCGCAGGCATAACAGCACCCCCGCTGCCAGACAATGCACCGTAAAGACGAGCTGCTTCCCCGTGGCTCGGATGTCTGGCGCGCTCGTTTGCCAGGTCCCTCCAGGATCGCCTCCAGGGCCATGGGGAGAATACAGCTCCAGAATCTGTTCCGGGAACACATCCCATTCTTGAGGACGAAACCCTGCTCCACTGGCTTGTCGCCACAAATCGTCGGCCAGCTTCGCTCGTCTCTTCTGACGATCTTTGGTCTCAGCACTTGTCGATGGTTCTGCAACTTGTCAAGAACGGTTCGACAACAGACGACACACGACACAAGCAAGTGCCCTCGGTCATCCGACAGAACACCAGACAAGGTATATTACAACATATACCTATAGCTACGTGTCTATCGGAATTTCGTTCCCTCTACATCAAGAGGCACATGTGGGACACAAGACTCTTAAAATGAGAACTCAAATTTTTACACGTACAACAACGTAACGAAATAGAATAGAACATAAATTTTGCTCCTTGAGCTCATTCTGGACGAGAGCGCTCAGGTAAGGCCGTGATGAAGACAAAATTTTGCTCCGAATCGCCAGCGAGAAACCAAAAGGTGGAGAAGGTACTAACTAAATGCACGACTCAATGTGTCTGCATTAGCGTTTAGCTTTCCTTTTTTGTAGCGAACGTCAAAGTTTTGCTGTTGGAGTATCATGCTCCACCTCAGTAACCGGCCACTTTTAGGCGACATGTTATTTAACCAGGTTAGAGGACAGTGGTCTGTTTCGACCACAAACCTCGAATCGGAGACAGGCTAGGTTTTTTAACGGCCCACACGGGGCAAGCACATTCCTTTTCAGAGGTACTGTATGCCTCTTCCCTGCCGGTGAGTTTTCGACTCGAATATAAAACTGGCCTTTGGTTATCAGCCCTGTCTTCCTGGCACAATATAGCTCCCATGCCACGATCACTCGGCTGCTGACCCGCAGGTCGCGGGTTCGATTCCCGGCTGCGGCGGCTGCATTTCCGATGGAGGCGGAAATGTTGTAGGCCCGTGTACTCAAATTTGGGTGCACGTTAAAGAACCCCAGGTGTCGAAATTTCCGGAGCCCTCCACTACGGCGTCTCTCATAATCAAAGGTGGTTTTGGGACGTTAAACCCCACAAATCATCATGCCACGATCACTCACGCCGCATTGACTCAGAAATCTCTTAGAGAAATCGGGTGCCATGAGAACGGGCTGTTCGCTTAGGGCCTGTTTTAGCTGGCAAAACGCATTCTCCTTTTCTGAGTCCCATGCTACTTTAACCGGCTCACATTTTCGAAGTTCTTCCGTTAGACGGCGGGCAATGCTAGAGTAGTTTTGCACGTAATGCTGAAAGTATCCAGCAGGGCCCAAGAATGCCCTTATCTCAGATTTTGTGGTTGGTCGTGGATGGTTCACGACGGTGGCTACCTTAATTTCAGGTCTACGCCAGCCATGCCCTACAACGTGTCTCAGGTAAGGCACCTCGCCGCACCCTAGGTGACATTTAGTAGGTTTCACGGTAAGACCAGCTTCTTTTAACCTGTTCAGCACGACGCGTAAATGCTCGACATGTTCTTCCCAGTTGTTGGAGAAGATGGCGACATCGTCAAGATACGGCAAAGCGAACTCAGAGAGGCCTTTAGGAACGCGATTCATTAAGTCTGAATAACAAAAGGGTGCATTTTTCAATCCAAAGCTCAGCTTAAGAGGACGATACGTTCCAAATGGAGAAACAAATGCGGCATAGCGGCTAGCACGCTCCGTAAGGGGGACTTGCCAATACCCTCACACGGGGTCTAACGTGAAAATATAGCTGGACTGTGACACAATTTCCACCCTCTCCGCTAGGTTTGGTATCGGGTAAGTTTGGTCTCGAGTTATGGCGTTAAGACGCCAATTATCGATACATGGCCTCGGATCTTTTCCTGGCACTTGAACCAATATTAGATGGGGATGTATAGTAACTCTCACCCGGTACTATGACTCCCAACTCCAGCATTTTATCAATCTCCTCTTTCATGATCTGCTTTTGCACAGGGGAACAACGACACGGCTTGCTACGAATTGGCTCCGCACAAGTTAGCTCGATATCGTGTTCGATCACCGTCGTGTTTCCGGGACGGTCCGAAAACACATCTTCAAACTCGCAAACAATCCTTCTCAGGCCCTCTTTCTGGACTTCACTTAACCTAGGCTCTAGGTTCAACTGCTCCAAAATTACCTCCAATCCCCTTTCGATTACATCACTAGAACTGAAAATTTCTGCTCTCTCTTCCTCTGAAGCATTCAACAGCACATTCACGAGCGCTTGACGTTGAACGTATGCCTTCATCAAGTTACTGTGGTAAATTTTGTTCGGCTGCCTTCCTATTTTCACTTCATAATTGGTATCAGACAGCTTCATGGGTGCTTTCCACTTGTCCATGTATTTCCCCGCTCTCTGACAAGTGTCGCATGAGCGTTCAAAGTCTTCGTTATCCTTCCAGCATTTTGACCAATAAAACTCAAAGGAAACTTTAGCCTTGGTCTTTTTTATGCCGAGATGCCCTGCCCATGCGTTTTCATGCGCCAGTTCCAATAGTTGGCGACGATACCTTTGTGGCACCAAGAGCTGCTCATACTTGCGACCTTGCACATTTGTGTAGCTCCGATACAGGAGCACTGCTTTCTCAAAAAAAAAGAAACATTCTTTTTCTTTTTCCCAAGTTTACGCTTTCCATTCGCACTTTAAACGAGAGGTCCTCACGCTGCTCTCGAATGAGCGTCTCTCGATCAACCCTCGACAGCTTACTCCAACTTTCCGCTACAGGCGAGAGCATTGCACCCCTCTCGCTCTCACTCGAAGGCGCCATGTCGTCTACCCCTGCTACGGAAACCACGCCAGTCGCTTCAGCGACGGACTGCTCGAGTGACTTCTTAAATGACTCACACGGAGAATTTCCTCTCTGAGGTTCCGTCGACTCGCCGCCAAGGTCACTTGATGGTTCACCACATTGAACACGATCAAGCTCCTGCGAAAGCTTCCGCGCTTGCGATCGCGTGAGGGCCATGTACACTAAGTTGGGGAAGAACGATTTACCCTGCTCTTTGAGAAGCTGCTCTGAGTAGTTGTAGAAAAGATAAGGAAAACGATCGGGAAGCGCGGCAGACACAGCCGCTTCGGTGCGAAGCTTACCGAACGGGCCTTAAATGACAACCGTAGCGATTGGTAAGCCAGTACTCTGCTCCTCGGCGACTTGCCTGATCCACGTGCATTCTCTTGTAAAGTCATCCGGAGACACCAACGAAAGATGGACAATTTACATGGTTGTCGCTTAGTCTCGAAGTGCTCGACACGTTTTCTCATTAACATTAATTTCTTGGAGATACGGCTCTCACAACCGCATGTTCTTTTCCGATTCTTGAATAGTTGCGAAAGTAAGCTTTTGCTTACAGTTTATCGCGATGTGCCCTTCCTTTTTGCAGTTGTAGCAGATTAGCGGCTTCCGTGATTCAAACGCCCGTGCGGTATCAGTGCGTTGTTTAGGAACCTCACTCGATTTCTCCACTTCCGTTTGTCCTTCCACTACAGTGTCCTTCGTAAGAGACGGGTCCTTCTTGAAATTACGGTGCGCAGCGGGTTTTCGTTGATCAGGTTTCTTTGAAAAGCCCTCTTTCCTTTCATCCTTTTCAACGCGCACTGCCCTGCTATGCAACTTTCGGCGAGTATAATACTCCTCAGCTAACTCTGCTGCCTTGTTTAGCTGTACTTCACCAAGTTTGTCCTCCAGCCAAAGCTTGACATCCTCATCGACGCAGCGGTAGGATTGCTCCAATGCAATGCATTCTACCACTTTATCGCGATCTTCATAAACACCTTCGCCCTTGAGCCATTCAATTAAATCGGCTTTAAGACGAAACGCGAAGTCAACGTGCGACTCATTCCCCTCCTTAGCATACCGGAACCTTTGCCTGAAAGCCTCGGGTGACAACTTATAACGTCTCAAGAGCACCTCCTTAACCTCTTGCCCCGCCGCGGTGGTCTAATGGCTAAGGTACTCAGCTGCTGACCCGCAGGTCACGGGATCAAATACCGGCTGCGGCGGCTGCATTTCCGATGGAGGCGGAAATGTTGTAGGCCCGTGTGCTCAGATTTGGGTGCACGTTGAAGAACCCCATGTGGTCGAAATTTCCGGAGCCCTCCACTTCGGCATCTCTCATAATCATATGGTGGTTTTGGCACGTTAAATGCTCATATCTATCTATCTATCTATCTATCTATCTATCTATCTATCTATCTATCTATCTATCTATCTATCTATCTATCTATCTATCTATCTATCTATCTATCTATCTATCTATCTATCTATCTATCTATCTATCTATCTATCTATCTATCTATCTATCTATCTATCTATCTATCTATCTATCTATCTATCTATCTATCTATCTATCTATCTATCTTCCTTAACCTCGTCATAGCTCTCAAACACTTCCCTCGACAAGCAAGTTATCGCGTCGGACACCTCGCCGGGAAGAAAAGCTAACAGGTTCTGCGCCCAAAGAGGCCGCTCCAAAGCATTTCGCTCACAGACGTGTTCAAACTTGACGAGATACTTCGCCAATTCCGCGCCTACTACGAACGGTGGCAGTTTGTCACGAATTCTCTAACCACTGACCTGAACTGTCGCAGAACATACGCTAGGCACCTGCGAACATTGTAGGATTGCAAATTCTATTCGTTTCAACTCAAGGTGCTCCTGTCTCTCGGCCTCCTCACGGCATTCTCGCCTTTCAGCTTCTTCACGTTCACGAACTTCTACTTCTCGCCTTTCGGCCTCCTCGCGGCGTGCTTTGATATCCGCCCAGGCCTCATCGACATTCTCAGCCGACACCCCTTCATCCTTCATCCTTCAGAGTAGTCTGGTGATCTGAGAGGAAAACATCAGGCACTCACCGCTGACGCCGGCCGATCGCGCAGCTGCCAACCACTGTTACGAAGCGCGCCTCCGACGACGTTACGAAGGGCGCCACGAGATCTCACTGCTACAACCACCTTTACGAAAGACGGCGACGCCAACACGGTCCTGAAGGCGCCACTGCTTCGAACTCCGCCGGGAAGGTCACCAGCCGTTTGGTAGCGTAGGTTTCTCAGCTCGCGACTGCTTCTGCGCAGAGCTGATACACGAGCGGACGAGACGACGGTGAGTTAAACAACGTTTATGTACAGCAAAGAAATAGAGGCGTTACAAATTCGGCACTGAAGCCGTCAGTTTAGAGACTCGAAGAGCCGAGCTCTCTTCTCTGACACATAGGTCTACTGCTCGCGACGTGCCGCAGGGCTTTTTTTATATGCACCGGGTGGATTCTTTGAGTAACCAAATGTCCAACCAGAAGTGCCGCTGGTCGTGAGGTCAGAATCTTTCAATGGGGTCGCCGCTGGGCCGCGTCATTCTCATCAAATTCGGAGCCGCTGCACTGCACGTGGCTGCACCCAAGGATGAGTGATGTCGCCACGCATTGCGAAAGACTCGCCAGGCAGGAAGGCGCCTATTGCTGCAATGGGGTCGTTGCTGAGGTGGCTCGCTGTGAGTCACGCGACAGAGATGCGCCGCCACGTGATGACACCGTTGAGTTGTTCGCGTCAGGCGGGCTCGCGTGCTGCCCTTGACACATGTTGCCTTTTTCAGAGGCGTGGACGTTCGATGTGGACTCGCAGTCTTACCAATATGGACTCATCGCCTTATGCGTGAATGCTATAAGCGAGCACTTCTATGGTGACAGCTCTAGTCCCCGTTGTTTCAGGTACTTTGTCGCTAGTGTAGCCGCTCTCTGAAGCCGGGCACGCAAATGAAGGCGTGTTACGCCTGACACCCAGATGCAGATGTCATCTGCATATATTGATAGATTGACTGATTCAGGAAGTGAATCAACTAGGCCGAGGAGTACTAGATTGAAAAGTGTGGGGCTAAGAACACCACATTCAGGTACACCACGACGGATGCAATGATGCGTTGTTGTGCCATTCTCCGTCTGTACAAAGAAAGTTCTGCCTTTCAAATAGCTCTTCATCCATTGATAAACCCGGCTCCCGAATCCAACATTTTCCATGACATCCAGAATAGCTTAATGTGATACATTATTGTATGTACCTTTCACGTCCAAGAACAACGCCGCAGATAAAGGTTTCAGTCTTTTTGATGCTGCACAGACGATACCAGGTCAATAACGTTATCAATTGCGGACCGCCCACGCCGAAAGCTCGTCATAGCATAAGGCTATACCTCGTGGTGCTCCAGGTACCACTCTAGGCGAGTCAAAATCATCCTCTCCATCACTTCCCCGAAACAGCTGGTAAGCGCGATGGGGCGATAAAAGGTCAAGTCCAGAAGAGATTTACCTGGTTTAAGCACAGGGACGAGCCGGCTGGATTTCCACAAATGAGGGACAAATCCGCTCCTCCACGAGTCGTTGTACACGGATAGAAGGGCCCGTCGAGCTGCTTCACTGAGGTTGCAAAGAGTCATGTACGTGATTCCATCCGGTCCAGGCGATGAAGATCGTTTGCATGCAGTCAAGGTCACTTGGAGTTCTTCTAGAGAGAAAAAGGTGTGCATTCTTGAATCTCTAGAGACTGGTGCTTTTTGTCAGGTGACGCGTGGTGCATGCACAGGCCTAACCGGCAACGTTCATGCAGAAATCTTCTGCTACTTCAATTTCGGTGTGGCCTTGGTGGAGAGACAGACACTTGAAGTGGCGATGTTGATGTGGCGATGTTCGTAGGCCACGAACAATTCTCTATGTCTGCCTCAAAGGCTTGTGTGGATCCAACGATTCGCACAGAGATTTCCACTGAAAGGACTGAAGTGAATTGATTCGCCGCTAAATTTTTTTCTGTAGACACCTTGCCTCCCTGAAGTCGTGAATGGACTTAGTGCTCCTATATCTTCGTTCTGCACGACGACGGATAGCTCTGAGCCGTTCCAATTTCACTTCATGTTGACAATATTTTCAAGTAGGTTCAATATAATGAGTCGGTTATTGAGCAGCACCTTTAATCATATCCTCGAGGGCATCAAGAAGAAATTGACATACGCAGGGCAGGTCGCGCGTAGGCAAGGTAACCAGTGGATATTAACAGTAATGGACTGGATTTCAAGTAATCGCAAACGCATAAGATGGAGACAAAAAACTAGATGGGCAGATGAGATGAAGAAGTTTGCAGGCATAACGTGGCAGTAGAAAGCACAGAACCTGGCTGATAGGGAGAACATTGGAGAGGTATTTACCCTGCATGCAGTCCATGGCCTGCGTAATCAGGCTAATGATAATAATGGTGATGACGATAAGCTTTCCATGAATATTTCTTGTCAGTCAATTTATTTCGCTTTACACTTAGGACTTCCACTGGGTTTAATAGGAGGAGCCTACTACCACGGATATTGAGGAGAAAACGATGTTTTTGCATTTGTAGAAATGTATGGTAAATATATGGTTCATTCTAATTCGCAAGTTTTCTTCACTCCTTAGCTGCAAAAGGTAAGTATAAAGATCCGCGTATGGGGGCTATTTAAATGCACTGCGAAAATGTCATCCGCACAATGGCTCTTTTTTGCTGTTGTCAATGTTTATGTGATTAGAGGAGTAGGGGATTTTTATGACATTACTGATTCTTCCGCAGCGGGAACGAGTGTTTTTGTTAGCTTTTGTTGCTTGACTGGACCCAACGTGCATCGATCAATAAAACAAGAACGCCCGCCCACTAATAAAGCAGCTTCGTTTTGCTTTTTGACTCTTGTTTATTCGGTTTTTAACCGCGAAAAACAACATAGGCGGTTTTTTTTCTTTCTCTGGAGCCTGTCCTCTTTAGTGCATTTTACACCATAAACTAGTTTCCTAACGCATAATAAAATGCGTGAAGATGCGCGTTTTTTCAGTGGTTCTTGTGGAGTCTATATTTTTTTGGACATACGAGTTGAGCCCATGCACGGAGACGGTAATCAAAAAGAAAAAGTCGGTTGATGCCAGTTTTCGCAAAGTTTGTAGGCAATAATAATAAAGCCGAGTGACATTGTTAGATATTACCCCAATGACCTCCAATATGAGGACCCTGCATTAGCTTAAGTGCCGCGCATGTAAAGGGGTTCAGACGGTCAAGTGCCAGCTATTGTTGTTACTGAGGCAACATAGGAAAAACAATATATATATATATATATATATATATATATATATATATGAAAGTAGATGCGCTTTCACATAACTGTTTATTGTGCGCAATAAACAGTTATGTGAAAGCGCATCTACTTTCATACTTATAACCTTGCGGCAACCGAAGTTATTATTCTGTATATATATATATATATATATATATATATATATATATATATATATATATATATATATATATATATATATATATATATATATATATATAAGAAACAATTCTATACTTAAGGGCTCGTTTTTCAGGTTTTACACAATATTAATGAGATCTAACAGACAATAATGCAAAGAAAAATATAGGGGAAGTTATTAGGCCAATGGTAATGTAAATGAGAAAAAAGAAAAGTGGGTGAAAAGATAACTCGCCGTGGGCAGGATCCGAACCTACGACCTTCGAATAACGTGTTCGATGCTCTACCACTGAGCTACCACGACAGCTATCCCCCCAGCCACTTTATTTCGTATCTATGTCAATTTAAACGTGGTAGTGTCAGTATGTATGTATGTATGTATGTATGTATGTATGTATGTATGTATGTATGTATGTATGTATGTATGTATGTATGTATGTATGTATGTATGTATGTATGTATATATGTATGTATGTATGTATGTATGTATGTATGTATGTATGTATGTATGTATGTATGTATGTATGTATGTATGTATGTATGTATGTAATGTATGTTGTATTTTGTATGTATGTAATCGTATGTTAATCGAAAACTTGGATTGTGTGCTGGTTGCTTTGTGTGTTTCTCGCATCGCTTTACACATAAGACATCGTGACTTTAAACAAGGTCAGCATGAATCATTAGGGGGAGAGGTATTGATTTGAGAGTGGACACGTGTGTCATTAAGGTTGCGTGGTCGTCGGTAAACGACGCCAGGAGCGAATGGGAATGCGCGTTGCAGACGTTCACTTTGTTCCAGAATGTTGTAATGTCGTTTAAGGATTTTCTTTACATTGGGAAAGTTTGTGCTGTAAGTTAAGCAGAGTTTTGTTCGTTGTGGGTCTTCTTGTGGTGGGCGCTTCATAAGTAAGTCATCACGCTTCAGTTTTCTCGGTCTTTGAACGGTGTCATCAATTACATGTGGGGGGTATTTTTGTTTCTCGAGCATAAGTTTTAGCCTCTGTGAGCTCGTGTCAAAATCAGCATCTCTTGAGCAGATTCGCTTAAAGCGGTGAGCCTGGCTGTATGGAATACTGTTTTTACGGTGGCGTGGGTTATCGCTTTGGTAATGGGGGTAATGTTGTCGATCTGTTGGTTTGCGATATAGGGTTGTAGAAAGCTTGTCTTCTTCTATCGTTATGGTAACATCAAGAAAATTTATGGTTGCTTGCGAGTTATAACCATAGCCCGGTTATGGTGGCTCCTTCTAGCCACCATAGCCGGGTGATCGCGGTGCGCGCCCGCAGGTTTTGGGCATTGATTCGCTGCGGTTGCGGGGTGGTATACGCACGCATGGCAGCCTAACGTCACTATAAATATCTCCGCTATGCCGCCAGGTGACTGAGAGGTCTCAACTGGCAAAAAAAACGCCAAGCAAGTAAGCTTACATTGTTTATTGACAATCGTGAATTCAGCAGTATACATGCAAACAAGGAAGACTGTCTCTCACAGAGTTGAACAATAAATGCAAAAAAATAATAGCCACCTGTTTAATAAAAATACCCGCTGAAATCGTGCAATTTTGTCTCTTGTCTCATTCAGCTAGACAACGATATTTATATTGGACACGCCCTGCACCGTACCTAGTACCATGCTGCCTGTTGTCTTTCTCACCACACATGCCCTCAAGAAGTGCAGTGTCAGTACGGTTAGCCTGAGCCTCAATATGATATTGGACAACACATTGGTGAGAAGCACATCGCGTTGAATAAAAAGAAATGACTCCACGCTGTTGCGCTAGGTAGTCCTGCAAATAACATTGTTCGCGATATTGTGCTTACAATCTGTGTTTTTACCTGCGTGTCCTATCTTTTTACGACTTACTAAATCAACCTCCAGTTGTGGTAAGCAAGTGCATCGTGGGAAAATACTATTTACAGGATCATGTTGAAAGTGAAACTTAGTTTACGTTTCAAAAGAGGTAAAAGGGTTGCAGTGACAGGCAGTGTAATTGAGTAAGCAGTTGAAGAATAATGAAAGCCTGAGTCAAACATTTCAGCAAGTCAACATTCTTGTGAAAGTTGTCACGGATGACAAGTTAAAAGAATTAGCTATCCTTGCCCTTGCTCGCCTACTGTTGATCAGCTGACACACGAGATAGAGGATGCCTGTTGGCGTTCCCAAAAGCACTGAACAGTAAAAAAAAGTTATGCACCAGTGGACAGCACTCGCATTACATTGCACATGACATACACATATACAATAGGGACATATGGAACACTAGTAACACTAGACAGCTGAGAAGTGCTGGAAGTCATGGTAGCAATGTTACAAAAATAGACAGTGAGTAACCATTGCAGTCAAATCAGCATAATGAATTTTTTTACGATGTTTATTCACAAAGTAAGGGCCATTTCCCAATCTTTCAGTATTTGCACGTCAGACTACAGAGTTATGTGCACAGCACAATCTGCTAATTCTCAGCAAGACAACTGAAGTGATTGTTCTGGCTCAGTAGTCATCTGCTTGACGGGGAATGCAGACAACAATGTTGGCGAATATGCTTGCTCCTGCCTGTTGTGCGGTGCACACTGCACACGAGGAGTTAGGCACAGTTCATGGACTGTTAGGAGTGAAAAAAGTGTCAGAACACGGCGTTGAGACTTCCAAAATGGTTGCAAATATGTGCACGACAAAGAGTGGAGCGCCACGCCAAGCGTCCAGACCAACGAAACTGTTCAAGTGGACGGGATTTTGCAATAGATTGAGGACTAACAAATAGTGGTCTGTGAGAGAAAGTTTCCCTCGTTGGCCTCCAATTTGCACAATTGTAGCTGATATGCCGAGGTATCACAAAGCTAGGTTCCAAAAATGTTCACTGACCAACTCAAATACTCATTGATTTGTGGGGTTTAACGTCCCAAAACCACCATTTGATTATGAGAGACGCCGTAGTGGAGGACTCCGGAAATTTTGACCACCTGGGGTTCTTTAACGTGCACCCAAATCTGAGTACACGGGCCTACAACATTTCCGCCTCCATCGGAAATGCAGCCGCCGCAGCCGGGAATCGAATCCGCGACCTGCGGGTCAGCAGCCGAGTACCTTAGCCACTAGACCACCACGGTGGGGCACCAACTCAAATACTAAGGAATATCAAGTGGATGAGCGTTTTTAAACGGCTATCGATAGGAAGATCAGATATTTTAGTAGGGAACACTAATTGCTCACCATATACTGTCCTAAGCCAGCACTGTGTGAATATTTCCTTTTTTTTCACTTGAAACGGTGGCTTGGGGTACGAGTTGAAGACATAAATTTAAGACCACCATTCGCAACAGGTTCAAATAACAAGTGGAAATCTTTTATTCAGATTGACTTAAGAAAGTACCGCGATGGTACGAGAAGTACTAAGAAGTTAGCAGTGATTCTGTTGAAAAGTAACGTAGGTTTTCGCTAAACTAAGCCCACCAATAAAGAGATTTCTTAACGAATATTTGCTTGCTTGGAACAGAATGGCCCTTACGTTTTGAATTACCTTCAAAGTTTTTATACTTCGCATTGACAGACGAATAAATGAGTCTTTTCTTTTTGTGCCAATGGTGCACAGTCATGAAATACACTGCTCAAACGATGGTCAACGGCAGAAGCTGGATTCACATTTTTATTCTTTACTTCTTTCTAACTGTCTGCCCCACCCTTAACACGGGTATCATACAAAAATAGTCTTTTTGGTTACATATTTCACAGCAATATCAAGGAAATAGCTGTTAGTAGACATTTGAATCAGCAACATGTACAAACAATGACCAACTCAGATTATACCTTTTGAGTGCACTCAGTCGTTGTTCTGTTAAAAATTAACATACCTTTAAAAATGCCTTGACATGTGTCAGGTCTTTTACATGGAACAAATGTTATTACAGTAAAAGGTCGTCATTTGAACATGGTTAAGTAAAAGCACAGAGCCCTGTGTATATCTATAAGGAAA
Organism: Rhipicephalus annulatus; assembly: GCA_013436015.1. Classification (NCBI taxonomy): domain Eukaryota; kingdom Metazoa; phylum Arthropoda; class Arachnida; order Ixodida; family Ixodidae; genus Rhipicephalus; species Rhipicephalus annulatus. The sequence continues at coordinate 471,618 of WOVY01009798.1, forward strand.
ATTTCTCGACAATTTGAGCACATTGGTATCCACAACAGCTAATTGAAACTGGGAGCAACTTGTTTTCATTTCTGCTAAAACAAGTCTGTACAGAGTGATCACAACATTTTCTTTTAAAAAACGAACCAAACTAAATTTTATAAAGGGGAAAAACAACCAAACAGCAGCGTTTATCAGCAGATGAGATTTTGGATGCTGAAGTCCTTGGACAAGCTACGACAAGCTAGTCATAGTGGAAGAAATGAAAGCGAATGCAAATTGCGGATTAGTTCTCATTTTGATTGCATTAACTGTCATGTAAACAAACATGTTTCGAAGCACAAATATTGACATGCATTTCAACACTAAGGCTCACTGCTTGCGTGCACGTCAGCGCTTGTTTTCCCGTATCATCAGCCTGATTACACCCAGTGCAGTACAAAGGCCTCTCCCATGATCGGCCAATCAACTTGGTCCTGTGCTTGCTGTTGTCGCTTTATACTCGCAAACTTCTTAATCTCATCTCCCCACCTAACCTTCTGTCTCTCCTTACTCGCTTGCCTTCACTGGGAATCTAGTCAGCTAATGACTTAATGACCAGCGGTTATCCTTCCTACGCGCTACATGTCTGGCCCATGTCCATTTATTCTTCTTGATTTCAACTATAATATCCTCAACGCCGACTTGATCCCTGGCCCACTCTGCTCTCTTGTTGTGTCTTAAGGGTACACCTATCATTTTCCTTTCCATCGCTTGCTGCGTCATCCTCAATTCAAGCTGAACCCTCTTTGTAAGCCTCCAGGTTTCTGCTCCGCAGGTGAGTACGTGCAATATGCAGCTGTTACATATCTTCCTCTTGAGGGTTAGTGACAAATTAACATTATTGATTTGAGAATGCTTGCCGAATGTGATGCATCCTTCTTTATTCTTCTAGATATTTTACTCTCATGGTTCTGCTCTGCGAATGCTACCTCTGCAAGACATGTCTTGCTTAACAAAGGGACGAGCTCTTGCCGTTTCTTTTTTTAGAACTTTGATAGTGTCACTCCGAATATGAACGCGGTATCATTAACTGTTTCAACACTACTAGAGCTGCACATACCACTGCCTTGCAACAGTCTTTACATTCCCAGCAATCTATACACAATGTGAAAAAGAAGTGCTGCTAAATATACACTACTACAAGCCCTTTTGTTGCTTAGTTATATGTGATACTCTTTGCAAAGTTTGACACGTAGAGTGAAGTACAGTATGTGCACCTCATCACATGCACTGTCCTAACATCGAAGCCTGTACATTTCCTGTAAACTGAGTAATTCATGAAGCAAGGAACAACAATATGTGAACCCTATTTCGTACAGCTTGAGCGTGCCATACACTATCACTGGTTTACAGTATAAGGCTTCCATTTGTCCACCGGGTTATCACTGCGGCAACTGTGGAGCTTCTCACGACTGCAAGTGGGTAGCTTGGAAATCAATGGTCTTTCTTTAGTGCAGTTTCCTGAGAAGAAAAAAAAACAGTGTCATGAGCGGGCTAAGACAGAAATGCTTGAACAAAATATGTTGAATAATTAAAGTGTCTTCAAACATACCTTGCAAGGATTTTGTCCCATAAGCTTGCTTTCAGTGATGACACAATCACCGCTGACTTGAGGTAGTTTCAGAGTGATGAGGCATCCAAGCGTACACTGATATGAGCAGTTCCTTAGAGACTGCGGTTGAGTTGTAAGCAAAAACAAAAAAAGAAATTCCTGGTTACTCTGTTAGAAACGTGAACGAATTTGTGATGCATGACTAAGAAGAATGTATATGGGAACACGGCATATAGGAAAGATAGTGTGGACTTAACATTGCTGTTTTCGTGAATTGGTCTTGTGGATGGCATTATAATAAATTTGTTTTAGTGACGTTCTCCAGAGGACAAAGCTGAGTAACTCCCCAACTGTATCGACTATATGGTTCATGCAAATGTAATGCGGTTTATTGTAAACTTATGAAAATTGTACAAACGAGTATATGTATTGAAGGTTCACTTGGTTCTACAATGCATTTAATTTATGGGCGTATATTGCAGCAAGCTCATTTCGAACAGAAAGAGGTAGAACTTATGCTGTGATCTGTGCTCTAAATTTTAGCAGTAAAGAACTTTTCAGTGAATGTGACAACAAAGTAAACAATCCCAAACATTCACAACGTGTGCATCTCATTAGCTTTACAAATCGAAAAGCCTTATGAAATGACAAAAGCTGTAGCACATGCAAAAGAAAAGGGCCATGTTTAGATGCAAAGCAGTGCATTTTCATTCACCGGCGATCACGCCCACATTGTGCGTGATTATTCCGTCTCCGTAGGCAGTCTCCGAGCGATTTGCCGGCGTTGAATTTTCATGCTGGAGGCTGTGCAGCCGGACGTCAGTGAAGCACAGCAGCTGACATAGTTCACAGCTTTTAGTCACGTTCACTTCGTCGTAGTGGCATATAAAGTCTGACACACAAGCTCGCATTGATATATCAAAGCTGAATTAAAATGAAGCTTCGCAATGCAGATCGACAAAAAGTACCGTGCTAGTCGCTGTACAATTTGAACAAATTCACCGACAGAAACGCAAGCGATGCCAATAGGCTGCTGCTTTAGGAGCCTCAGGATAAACTCAATACTTGAACTCAAACACTTTACACTCTTATACTAGTAGCAAAACTTACACAAAAATACTTTATTTAGCTTTTTATGAAAAACGACGTGGTAATTACTCTTTTAACGGGTTTTTGATACATTCTGAAATAAAAATGTTAGCCGCGTTGACCGCTTTTAATAGGGAAAATGCACACTAACTTATCCGACCACTAAAGAAGGAGATAGTAGTTCCACTATACGCGCACGTGACGAAACTCGCCGCGGTCGATTTTTTCGTCCTCTACGGCCATCGCGGGAACTTGAAAGCTTCCGGGCCCTGACGATATTCCAAACGGCCAACCCAACGGCATCGTGCTGGCCCAGCGTGTTGAGCCCCCCGTTACGTTGTTTCCGGATTGCCAAGACACGCGCGCCGCGCAGCCCACGTAGTTTTTGAGCCTGAGAGTCGCGCCTTCTGCTTCACATTCGGATGTAAGCAAAAGAGGAGAATTTGCCCCCTCAATATGGCTGGCTTCCGGCTTCACCAAGGCTTCACGAGCGACATCAGGGCTTCTCCTCAGTTGTTTCCTTTCTCCATGCATTCGCATTTTCTCACGATCCCCTTCGGGCAGATGAGGGCACTTTTTTTTACTAGTTGACGCTGCCTGCGTTGGCCTTGTGAGGCGAGAGAGTGGGAGAGCAGCGACAGTTTTATGGGTGTCTTCCTGGGCCGGCACGAGACGTGAGACGCGGTTATGTGTGGACGGCGCCGCCATCGACGCCGAAGCGGACATCATGCGCCTAAGATATGCTTCGCATTTAAAAGAGTAGCCATTAAATAACAAGGGGTCGCATTTTCGACGGAGGCGAAAATGCTGTGGGCCCGTGTGCTCAGATTTGGGTGCACGTTAAAGAACCTCAGGTGGTCAAATTTCCGGAGACCTCCACTATGGCGTCTCTCATAATCATATGGCGGTTTTGGGACGTTAAAGCTCACATATCACATCAATAGACAAGGAATCAACTCTGAGCTTGGCGAACTGTTAAATCTTATTAACATGTGATCAAAACCTTGCGACACGTAGAATTATGGCTAGGAAAAGATGGAAGCAACAGTAGGAAGGCTGCCTCATGAACTTTATTTGGCAGCCTTTGGTAAAAGAATACCGAAGTGCACGTGAGACAAAGAAAGTTATCTTGAAATGCAGAGCTCTCAAGAAAGCTTCTTTTATATAAGTACCGATGAGATTTGGGAAGTCGCCGGAAAAGATGGTTTATGGTTGCATATATGACAAATTGCGTAGCCTTGCGGGTGCTCTTCACAACGCATTAATGCCTCAGTGGCGCCATTAAGCTAGTACAACGTCCAAGTACACCAGGTAAGATTTCTTGCCTATGCCCATGTATTTCTTAACCGCCGGTGTCCTTCAATTGTTGGAAGAAACACGCTTGACGTATGTGGATTGCTATGTGGACGTGGTGTATGGAATCCCACGTTGTGGTCGGCTTTACATAGGCCAAGCTGGTCGCTGTTTGAACGTCAGATAAGGAACATGTGCGGTCACTTGGAAATAATTCGGCAGTACATTTGCCTGCACACTAACATTCCTGCTCTTGCGAGGCAAGGTTTTCGATCGTTTCTGTTCTTGCCAAAAGCTCGGATGTTTAGGCCCGGGAAATACGGGAACGTTTTTGAGAAAGAAGAAAGGCGACTTGTGTATAAGTGAGACATGAGTAGTTTTGTGGACGTCTCAGTTTATAATTTTGCTTCTTATTGCTTGGCTAGATTCGCCTCTCCACTGACCTTGTGTTTTGATGTGTGGTGATTACGTAAGGCAATGCTGTTTCTCATGTGTCGTGCGGCGTATATATTATGTGCGTCTCTTTTGCAAATTAATCACTTGTAAGTAACGCTAGTTCTTTGTGGTTCTTTGCGTTTTCTGTGGTGTTTTAGGCATGTAAAACTTTCCCTCATTAAGCTAGAAAAAGTCCGACGCTGCCCCAAAATAAGTGATTGCCGTTAGCTGCAGTGGCAGTGGTCGAAACAGCGCTGGGTCGATTATAAAAGCTTGTATGTCAATACAAAAGAAGGGAGACGTAAAATACTTTTTTTATTGTGGAATTTGTCCTACATATTAGACAAAATTTTGGAGCTTCGTTTCTTTCATAAAGCCGAGGAGGGACCTGCGGTTCGGACCGTAAATACATTGCTGGAAATCAGGCGGCCTGGTGTGCTTGAGTCCTGCACGCCGCAGATGGCACCGACGAGCCACTTGAAGCCCAGGGTATGTTCAAAAGAGGTGGTTAATGCCTGCTTCCCGCACCTGCGTGAGGCAGAATAGGCAGAATAGGCAGCTTGAGTTTGTGTCGGTGTAGACCCTCACTTCACGCGGACTAAAGGCGTCACAGCTGCACTCGCGCGAACGCTTCGGAGCGATACCTCCTCTTGACAAATAGGTCCACTCGGGAGGTCAGACCACGCCGAAGTATGAGAGCTCGCGTAGTGCGCCGAAGATACTTGAATGACTTTAGACGAGCTATTTGTCAAGTATTACGCACAATATTTAGGAGGATAACTTGAAGCAGAATGAGAACAGCGCTTGAGTAGTAATATTACAGTGCAAGCTGTTTTCAAGAATGGATGCACTGCAATGTATCAAAACCATGCCGATCAACCAGGTAACTGCTAAAATACTGAGTATTCAAAGCCCCATTATCCACCCTCCACACATTGCACATATTCACTTTATTCAGCAATTGAAGTGATAGCCATTGCAGCACTTGAGATATAAATAAATACAAAAGCCACTAGTTACAAAGAGTTCACACCTAAGCTGCTGCTTCAGAAGAAAAAAAAGTGTCGTAAATACTTCTATGGATCCAGTGTTCACTGGATACCTAGAAGTACTTACGTGTGGTGATCTGAAAGAATATGAATAAAGTCAGACGGGGGATACATCAGCTAACAGTTTTCATGTGAAATCGTGCCCCTATTAGGATGACAAAGAAGAACGAAAAATGTCTGAGGGCTTGAGCCAAGAAAGCGCAAATTAGAGATGACTATAAACATACTGAAAACCAAAGTAATCTTCCATGACATTGCTGGAAAACGAGAATAAACTTTTGGTGACCAGACCCTAGCATACTGTCATGAAAGTACACATTTATTTAGGTTGCTAAAAAGAAACCCTTATCGAGCAAAATAATATAACAGAGCTATAACGAACAAAAAATTGCACTTACCGTTGTCGATGAAACGGAAAATGTGCGAGCATTTCGTTTTGTGGGTGTTAGAAACTACTGCACAAAGCTAAAGAGACAGCAAAGACAGACACAAAGAACTTTAAGATCATGCAGTACGCGATGACATCAAAAGTGATAGGTGTAACTTTAAAACATAGCAAGATGACAAATTTGGTCAGTGAACAAACAAGGGTAACAAATGCACAAGTTGTCATTCAGGGAAAGAAAAGTTAGGCATCTGCTATACGGGGAAACCTGAGCGAGTGCGCAGTACGGGCACACAGCGATTCTCGTTCGTGGAGTTGCCATTGTTCCGCTCACCAAAGCATCGATGATGCCAATGTCTGAGGTCATCATTTAGAATTTTTCCAGCATGAGTAGAATCTTACTAGGGAGATTTTATACACGATGTGGGACATGGGCGCGTTCTTTAAAGCCAATAGTCTTTCTTGAGGTACTTAAACGCAAGAAGTTCGGTCTGACTGTCTTTCCGTCTGTACATTTGTCTGTTTGTCGACCGTAACGATACTCTAAAGCACCCTAAACGATACCCCAAACGGCCAACCCCATATGCAGCGCCCACCAATATGGTTCAAGATTCAGCGTTCATACTTGTACAAATGTCAATTAAAAAGCAATTACTGCGCATATCTGAAGCACCATAATAAGTATGTATTCTGTATGTGTCTCTTTATACTAGAGAAGGCATACATAAGTAATTCTGAGAACAACAAAGTTTATCGCGCTGCGCTAGCAATGCAACACGATGCTCAAAAAAGCAAGTGTTTCCAGCGCTTTGCTCAGACGACATGGTGGTGGCACCTGCCCATCGCTTTGCGTTCTACACCTTATCATTTCTGAGACAGGCGCGCACGCATTCCTTCGTTTTCGAAGATAATTGCCAGATAGCCCTAGTCTCTAACGTGCCTCGATGCACTCGTTCGCCTTTGCGGCACGGATCGAGACACTCTAACGCAGTGCCTCCAGAATACCATTCACCGATATTCTCGCACAGAACATCAAATAAATGTTTTGTTCACTTTCTCCAGATGAAAGACTATCGTCTTTCGACGAATTTAGCAGTAACGCAGATAAGGGGATAATTTCTTTTAGCGCTTCATAAGCTTCCTGCTTGTTACGGTGGTTGAGATACGCGTTGTCTGTACATGGTTCCATCAGGTAGAGTTTCCACCATCTAGTGTTGCGATGCAGCGCTGGTGAAGCATAATAGGAGGAGCGCTCACTCATTCACCGAGGGAATGGCGTTCTCTCTAAACTGGTCCTGGAGTCAGCAGTAAGCTTCCTATACGGTATAGGGACGAAACTCCTTTGGGTTAAGCCATGTCCCCTGTCCGTCGGCGTGACGCGATATGAATATCCATGCCAATAAGGATATCCATATGAATATGAATATCCGTACGAACATTCATATCGACTTCTTAACCCCATATTATTTTTTTCAATTCAATTTTATTCAACACCTTAGAAATGTTTGGTGCATTGACAAAAAGTCTGAGAAGGCTTGACTAGATCAGTGCACCAGAATATGGCATACACTGGTGTGAATTACAACAAATTTATAGGTAGAACGCATCACACAAAAAGGAAAAGAACCACAAAAAAGCACAAAGAAGGTGCGCATAGATATTTATAAAGCAAAAGAATGGTATGGATATCCAATTGGGTATTCATATGAATATCTATACGGACGCCTTAACAACATATACTCTTAAAAAAAGTTTGTAAAAAGGTAGCAACTACAAGCAAATAGGTAGTAACTGCAGCTGTTACTACCTTTTTGGGACTGTTACTACCCTTTTCTACCTGTTCACTACCTACCTTAGTCAACAGTTAGTAAATACAACCGTTACTAACTTTTTGCGACTTGTTTACTACCTATGTTAGTAAACAGCTATTAACTGGAATCAAAGAGGTAGTAACTGCAGCCGTTACTACCTTTCTTGCCCCATTACTACCTTTTTGCTACCCGGCTGTTGACTATCTTATCCAAAATAGTGTGTGATTCCAATTTTGATGATTTATGAGCGGAATCGTCTCGACGTATCATCATTAAATGAAAAAAATGTCATAGAAAATATCCATCGATCAAGAAAATGCAGTTTGTTGTAAACCACACAACAGAAATATGTAAACGTCATGCGGCTATTGAAGAAACTGAGAAGTATAAGTTAACGAACCATAAGCAAGTGCTACACGCGTTGTAATAGATAAATACAACAAACTTAGTGTAACTATAGCAAATTAACAAGGCTGGCAGATCAAAATAACCAAAGGGTCATAATTAGTCCCGAAGATGGTCACAATTAATCCACTGCGACATGTCTCCAAATGTTATCATTGCTTTGACGCGTCAAACCTCAAAAACGATTATTACCTTTTAACTGCTGATATGTTAACAGTGTGAAGCATTAAAATGCACTGAGAATGAATTCGAACCCTTGTTTCGGCCACGGTAAACGCCTTTTTGTGGCCCTTTTATAGTAAATAGATGAGAAATATAATTTTTTATAATTAAGGCTGAATAAAGTCTTGAGCTACGTCCCCAAACACACGTAACCAGGTAGTATAATTAGTGCTATAGGTTCACATTGTCTATAATTAATCCTGAAATAGTAGTACTCCCCTGTGCCAGACATGCACCTGCGAAGTAGGGGCTATATATATACCCCACGAGTACTTCATACTGTGTTCGTAAGAAATGGTTAACTTGTTAAGCCTATGTATTCTTCGCGGTGATGGTACACCATGCTAGATTACCCGAAGTTGTGTAGTAATGAGAATATGTTTGATTATCATTAGCAAAAGAAAAATTATATGGCAAAATGTATGAAGAGGGATGAACAGACACCAGAAGACGATCTGCAGGAAGATCCTCAGCTTACAGCTGATGAAGGCGAAGATGATGATGCAGAAGAATCTAAAGATGCCTGGGCCCCTGGAACAGTCAGCTCACCATCACCACGTGGAGAGACCATGTATGAGACACAGAGTGAAGACGATGACGATGATAAGTTGAAGGATGACAAGTCATCCATAGATGATGCAAGAACAAAGACGCCCGAGACACCCAGTGGCACTGAGCCAGACATGAAAGATGATGCCGCGCAGCATATGCAGTCTGGCACTGGAGATTTGAGTAAACATTTGCTTGGCTCTGTTGGGGATTCTGTTCCGAATAGCCCAGCATCAGAGCTGCAGCGGTGAGCATTACTCTTTTTTACTGGTACTGTATAATCTCGATCAAAAGGAATTGCTTAAATGGGACAGACACTTTTTCCACATCTTAATTCGAAAATATTTTATTACAATAAAATATAAGTGATACTGATCTCAAAAGCAAGCAGAAATATTCATATGAAGCAAATTTCTCATCTAAAAAAATGGTAATGTTTGCACTGGGTCGCGCAAAGAAAATACTATATGAGCACTCTTGTAGTCGTCTTCTCTTCTTGCGTCCTGTTCGTTTGCATTCAAATCTATTTGAGAAGAAACCAGCACGCCCAACAAAGCATTCTATTAAGCGGAGTAGTGGAATTTGCCCGAAATATGTGGTGCATAGCCGTTTGTGGTGATGATGGTGGTGGCAGGTTTGACACTTTACGTCTGGTTTAAACAGTTTCACTGTTATAAAACTAGTGAAACATGTTTTCAAATAGTGATATATGCACAAAAGTTTATTTCGGTAGAGAGAGCTCGCATATGTCTATCTGGGACACATGCAAATGAATGAAGCTGGCTGTCGTGGATCCCCGCGTCCGAGCTTCATCTGAAAAGGCCCTACAACACTTTTTTAAATAATTGTTGAATGGTTTCATTAAAATAGCTTATTGCTTCACAAGTCGAGTGCCGCAAAATTTTTTAGAATCCAAAACTTATAGGGGAATTGCAGAGGTTTTTCGCATGCTTCAAACGCTTTCTCTTTCCTTTGATACTAGGGAGCTATCTGAATGCTATGCTGGGAGTGGTATGACTAAGAGGCTAGAATGTGCATTCTTTCGTCAGTGCGCATCATTACCCATGGCTTACTTCCTATACGATCGCGGGCATGTGGTCGCATCCTGCAGTGGCCTTGGTAACTATGCAGTTCACGATGCTCAAATCAGCTGAATGGCTGTGGGTACTAGGTTTTTGACACGGTGATTTGGACTTACGGCACCATTCCAGGGTTAAGAGGGAGCAATTTGAAATGGGTTTTGAGAATCAATGCAAATTTCAGGCCGCTTGCAGCGATGTAATGTTTGGCTCACGTGTTCTCAGAAGCTTTGACTGCCAATCAGCAGCATTTGCGAACCACGCTGAAAGAATGTTGCTATGTTTTTTGGGGGTTAACCTAAGGCTTTGGTGCGTTTAGTCTACTGCCGCATCAGCTGCATAGGTATGAACAGCTGCTTATTAGTCGCTGTCAATGCTCACATGGATAGCTACCGCAGTTTTTCGCACAGCAGTTGCGGCTAGCGGTAGTTCTGTTTTAAATTTGTGTGCGCTAGCAGTGCCCGTGCCTTTAGAACTGTGTGCTGCTATCTATGATAATGTCTACCTCGGTTGCAGCTAATGACTTGGTGAGCATTGGTACGCCTGTACTTTCGTAGCTGTCATCGCTGCCACAGAGGATTGTGTCGACAGCAACCATGCAGTTTTGTTCGCAGCAGTTTATTTATTTATTCTTTTATTTAGGTACTCTCATGGTCAGAGGCATTAGAGAGGGGAGTGGGTTACAACAGTTACAAACATAATATAAAACAGAGCAAAAAAGGTATAAACACAACAAAACCAGGAAAATGCAATGTGCTTCAGTGTTACACGTTATACAATGTTAGCTAAAGCAGTTTTAAAAAGTTGGTGGTCCGAGATTGTTGCCGTCAGTGTGGGTAGGTGGTTCCATTCCTGTGATGTACGCGGTATGAATGACTGGGAAAAGAAGTGAGTTCTGCAGCACGGCAAGCCGACTTTATAGACATGATTTATGCGAGCTGAAATGTACCGAGGAGACAGAATGAGTTCGTTTCGTAGCTGGCTGTGATAGAAAAGCTTATGGAAAAGACACAGGTGAAGGATTTTCCTACGAGATGATAAGCAAGGTAATCCGAGGCTGGATTTCATAGTGCTTATGCTGGAAGTCTGGTTGTAGTTAGAGAATATAAAACGAACAGAGTTATTTTGAACCATTTCAAGTGAGTGTATTAGATTTTCTTGGTTAGGATCCCAAATTGATGCAGCATACTCCCGTTTGAAGCGGATAAGCGTCTTGTAGAGAGTTAGTTTTAGTGTTGAAGGAGCCTGTAAGAAATTTCGACGTACGTTGCCGAGCATGCGATTAGCGTTATTAATTACGTACGTGGTATGCACGAACCAAGTGACGTTGGTAGTAATATGTATTCCGAGATATTTGTAAGTGCTGACAGATTCCAGTGGAGCATCGTTCAGATAGTAAGTGGGCAATATACGGTTAATTCTAGATACGCGAAGGAACTTGCATTTGTTAATGTTGAGTTCCATTACCCATGTTTTACACCACACAGAACTAGCGTTAAGATCGGATTGAAGGGTTAATAGGTCATTGTAATTAGATATTTCATGAAAGAGGACGCAGTCATCGGCAAACAAATGAATGTGAGAAGTAACAGATAAAGGTAAGTCGTTAATGTAAATAAGAAAGAGCAGGGGAGCCAGGACAGATCCTTGAGGGATTCCAGAAGAGACGTTCGTTCGGGGTGAGACGTTATCGTTAGCTAAAACAAACTGAGCGCGGTTAGAAAGGAAACATTCAAGCCAAAATAAAAGTTTCGGATCAAGATTAAGATCTGTAGTTTGTGAAGTAACAATTTGTGACATACTTTATCGATAGCTTTGGAAAAGTCTAAAAAATGCAATCAGCGATGAATGGATGATCAAGAATGAAGTTTAATCCATGGGTGAAAGATGCAAGTTGAGTCTCGCATTAATAGTTTTTCTGAAACCGTGTTGACACTTGAAAAAAAACGAGTTAGATTCGAGAAAACCTGCCAGTTTGGAATATAATATGTGTTCTAGTATTTTACAAGGTATGCTGGTTAGCGAGATGGGCCGGTAGTTAGACGGTGAATGTTTGTTACCAGTTTTGAACAGTGCAGTTATCTTTCAATCTTAAAGTCGACGGGGAGACAGCCTTCATGAAGCGATTGTTCGAATATCTTCGTTAGTATGATTGAACAATAAGAGCTGGTGTTTTTCAAAAATTTAGGACTGATCGTATCACACCCAGGAGACGAGGAAGGTTTTAAGGACTTCATTACACTTTCAACACCAACGTAGTCAATAATACTAGAAGGCATGGGTGGGTAGTCACAATGGGGGTTGGTCGGAATAGGGGCGTCTGTAGTTGCTGAGAAATTTCTGGAAAAGGCATCATTAAGGGCTTCTGCAAACAAATGGGGGCGAATAGTGTTTCCAGCACTGTCAATCAAGGTTAACACCTCGCTATCTTTGAGGTTAATAACGCGCCAAAATTTCTTAGGATCAGTTACTAACATATTCGGAAGCGTGGTGTTAAAATAGCACTATTTCACATTTTTTAGTGCGGTGGTGTACTCTTGGGAGGCTTTTTTGTAATCGTCCCACCGAGAGATGCAGGAGGATTTTTTCGCAGCCTTACAAATACGATGCTTTTTGTTTAGGAGTTTTGTTTTTGTTTAGTTGCGGCAAACAGTAGTTCCGTTTTCAGTCTGTGGGCGCTGGCTGCAGGCGTACTTCCTGAGCATGCTTCTGTTGGTTGTCGCTTAACGGCATCTGCACCCAATACCGTAACGCACGGTGAGGCATGCAGAAGGGTTTGGAACATTCAAATTATGGCCCATTGAACAGAGTGGGAATTTTACAAATTTGTGTCGGACCGAAGTTTGTGTCAGCTATGTTATGCACCAAACAGCTCAAATAACATTTTCTCCGTTTATGTGCACTGCCTGTAAATAGTGATGGAATGGCGTTATAAATGAATGAAGGTGGTGTTCTTGCTGTTGCTGTCAAAGCTCTCATGCAGGAGCTGAAATATCTTTGGTGTAAACGTTTTCTCTTTTGGCACCATGTGTTCATGGTTGATGTATTCTTCCCCGATCAGACAAATTTTGACTATAGAGGGTTACTATGTTTTCATTATTTTTCTTGTATGTACAATAATGCGCATTTCATAGTATAAGCAGAGACAACTAATGAGTGTACTTTCTGGTCGGTCTTCAGTGATGATTGCTTATTTGGAAGTAAGTGTAGCAGTTGGAGCACTTAAGAGCTGTAAAAGGCCTACTATGCTGTTCTAGGGAGCAGCGATGGCATAGTGGTTAAAGCATCCACCTCGCATGCAAAAGGTCCGTGGTTCAAATCCCAGTGGCGCGCAGTTCCCAACAGGATAAAAAAAATCCACGTGGTGATGGAACTGCCTTACGAGGCCTGGGGTGCGGCCTCATCGGTAACCACCGCCGGGAACGCACTCCCTCACCAGAGAAGGATTGGCCACCCTGGTGCAGTATCTGGCCACTACCTCCCACATGCGTACGTAAAATAACTCACGGCCCTCAGTCCCCAGCAGCTGCGAAGCAACTGACCATGGCGGTGGTCAGATCTGCAACGCAGTAGAGGGTGCTAAGAATCTCTGGATCCGGACAGGCCGCCATTGGAACCTGAACTTGGCAACGTTTAACGCTAGAACCATACCTAGTGAGGGAAGTCTAGCTGTACTATTCGAGGAGCTAGAGGGTGTTAAATGGTATATAGTAGGGCTCAGTGAGGTTAGGAGGACAGATGAGGCTTATATGATGCTACAGAATGGGCACGTCCTTTGCTATCGGAGCTTGGCTGACAGAAGAGAACTGGGAGTGGGGTTCCTGATTCACAGAAACATAGCTGGCAACATAGATGAATATTGCAGAAATAATAAAAGGGTGGTACGTATTGTAATTGGACTGAATAAGAGATACAAGATGAAGGTGGTACAGGCTTACGCGCCTACATCCAGCCATGATGACGCTTCAGTTGAAAGCTTCTATGAAGACGAGGAATCGGCAATGACTAAGGTAAAAACACAGTATACAATTCTGATGGGAGACTTTAATGCAAAGGTAGGGAAGAAGCAGGCTGGAGACCAGGTAATAGGGAATTATGGCATCGGTACTAGAAACGCCAGAGGAGAGCTACTAGTAGAATTAGCAGACCGCAATGATTCACGGATTTTGAATACCTTCTACCGAAAACGAGGAATCCGCAAATGGACATGGAGGAGCCCTAATGGCGAAAATAAGAACGAAATGGACTTTATAATGAGTGCACACCCAGGCATCGGGCAGAATGTGGAAGTGGTTGGCAAGGTACGATGCAGTGACCATAGAATTGTACGCTCTCGAATTCGCCTAGACTTGAGCAAGGAACGACAGAAACGGATACGAAAGGAGCCAATCAATGAGCAAGCACTGAGAGGGAAAGTACAGAAATTCAGAGTCGCTTCAGAACAGGTACTCGGCTCTTAGTGAGGAAACCAACCTTAGCATAGATACAATGAATGATAATCTGACGAGTATCATTACGGAGTGTGCAGTGGAAGTTGGAGGCAAAGTAGTTAGACAAGACACTGGCAATCTTTCCCAGGAAACGAGAATCTCATTAAAAAGCGTCAAATCATGAAAGTCTGAAGTACAACAGACAAAATAGAACTGGCAGAGCTTTCGAAGTTGATTAATAGGCGTAAGGTATCCTATGTAAGAAGGATAGAATTGAACACGCTCTGAAAAACGAGGAAGCGTCAAAGCAGTGAAGAGCAAACTTGGGATAGGCAAAAATCGGATATATACACTAAGGAACAAAGAAGGCAAAATAACTACCAATATGGATAGGATAGTTAAAATAGCGGAGGCGTTTTACAGAGATCTGTGCAGTAGCCAGGACAACCACGACTTTAATACTATAAGAACTAGCAGTAACCCAGATGACACCCCACCAGTAATGATAGAAGAAGTCAGAAAAGCTTTGGAGAGCATGCAAAGAGGCAAAGCTGCTGATGAGGAACAGGTAACCTCAGATGTGCTGAAAGATGGAGGACAGATTGTGTTAGAAAAACTAGCCACCCTGTTTACGAGGTGTCTCCTGACGGGAAGAGTACCAGGGTCTTGGAAGAACGCTAATATCATCTTAATGCATAAGAAAGGAGATGAAAAGGACTTGAGGAATTACGGGCCGATTAGCTTGATCTCTGTAGTATACAAGCTATTTACAAAGGTAATTGCTAACAGAGTAAAGAAAACACTAGAATTCAATCAACCAAAGGAACAAGCAGAATTTAGAACAGGCTACTCAACAATCGACCACATTCATACTATCAATCAGGTAATAGAGAAATGCTCAGAATATAACCAACCACTATACATAGCCTTCATGGATTACGAAAAGGCGTTTGATTCAGTAGAAATATCAGCCGTCATGCAGACACTGCGGAATAAGGGCGTCGATGAAGTATATATAAACATCCTGGAAGAAATCTACAGGGGATCAACTGCTACCATAGTGCTTCATAAAGAAAGCAACATAATACCAATCAAGAACGGTGTAAGGCAGGGGGACACAATCTCCCCAATGCTATTTACCGCGTGCTTACACGAGGTTTTCAGAAGCCTAGAATGGGAATAGTAAGGAATAAGAGTTAATGGAGAGTACCTTAGTAACCTGCGCTTCGCCGATGACATTGCATTGCTGAGTAACTCAGGAGACGAATTGCAACTCATGATTACGGAGTTAGAAAAGGAGAGCAGAAAGATGGGTCTTAAAATGAATCTGCAGAAAACGAAAGTAATGTACAACAACCTCGGAAAAGAGCAGCGCTTCGAGATAGGTAATAGTGCGTTTCAAGTTCTAAAAGACTATGTCTACTTAGGGCAGGTAATAACCACGGAGTCGAAACACGACATTGAAGTAACTAGAAGAATAAGAATGGGGTGAAGCACATTTGGCAAGCACTATCAAATTATGACAGGTAGATTGCCACTATCCCTCAAGAGGAAGGTATATAACAGCTGCATCTTGCCGGTACTAAGCTACGGAGCAGAAACCTGGAGACTTACAAAGAGGGTTCCGCTTAAATTGAGGACGACGCAGCGAGCAATGGAAAGAAAAATGGTAGGTGTAACCTTAGGAGACAAGAAGAGAGCAGAGTGGATTATGGAACAAACGGGGGTTAAGGATATCATAGCTGAAATCAGGAAGAAGAAATGGACATGGGCCGGGCATGTAGCGCGTAGACAGGATAACCGCTGGTCGTTAAGGGTAACTAACTGGATTCCCAGAGAAGGCAAGCGGGTTAGGGGGAGACAGAAGGTTAGTTGGGCAGATGAGATTAAGAAGTTTGCGGGTATAAATTGGCAGCAGCAAGCACAGGGCCGGGTTAACTAGTGGAACATGGGAGAGGCTTTTGTCTTGCAGTGGACGTAGTCAGGCTGCTGCTGCTGATGATGATGAAGGGGGTAAAATCAATTATATTTTTTTCTTGGAACCTTTAAAAGTTACTACCCATGGATGGTACTGGCTGGGGTAGTAACAGTTACTAAATGCTAGTAGTAACAGCAAAGGTAATAACTGTTGCCACCCTCGCTGTTACTAACTGCGCTTACTGCCAGGGTTGTAACATATGTGACAAATCATTACTACCCCAAAGTTAGCTAGTACTACTACCTTTTTTCTAAAAGTGTATGTGCATTGTGATTTTTAAACAGCTTTGTATATACTGTACTCACGTGTTGTAAGGTCTTTGGATGTAGAGTGGGCAATGTATGGGGATACCAATATTCACTTTCTTTTTACGATTTCTTCTTGGTTATTTTTGTGGACTATACCATTTTAGGCCTTTTTCGTTCACTTTAGCCTGAATTTGATAAGGGTTCCAAACTGTACTGGAATAAAGAAGATTAGGACGCGCTAGAGTTTTATAAGCTGCTAATTTAACGGATGCAAGAGCCACAGCCAACATTCTGCGCAGAAACCAAAGTGTCCTAAATGACTTTGCAAATGTTCTCAATATGAACGTTCATCTTAAGGTTGCTTGTGATGGTTATACCGAAATACTTTGTAGATCCTGCTCGTGTGATATCAGACCCCACCATTTCATACCTGAATGTAAACGGTAATTTCCTATTGCTTATGTTCATGTACTTTGTTATGTTAAAGTTTACTTCCATACCTCTGGTGACGCATCACACAGTCATTTGATTTAGAGAGGCATTTAGAAGCTTCTGATTGTCAGCGTCACGCACAAACGTATACACAATTCGGTCATCAGCATATAAACGCACTTTCACGCCTTCTTCCACAAGTAACAACATATAGCGTGAATAAAGAACTATAGTGATTCTAACACTCACCCTGGTGGTACCCGCGAGCATACCTCAAATAAATTCGGGTTACACAAATACAATAAACCGTCTACCCACCTAGTTAAGCAAGGCCTGAACAAAACAGAAAAAGGGGGGCGGTATGAAATACTCTCTGCTTGTTTAGTATAAAATGATCCCCTCATGCGTGAGATTTACTAGAAATTCTGCACTTTTCGATATTCAGTTCAGTGGGGAAGTCGGAAATTGAGGCTTCGAAGAATTGCAGCCTCCGAAATTTCAGGCGTTCATACACTGAATACCTGGGGCTTGCGGGGGTGCCGTGAAAACCCCGAATTTTGGAGCATATTCAAGAAATTGGCAGCTGTGTTAACCTTATTAGGGAAGTGCGAAGGCATATCTCATCCGATATTATAGAAATCTTCCAACAACCTGCCGTCCCGATATTTCGCTTTTTGCAAAGAACCCTTTTAAAACACTTATCGGTGATAACAATAAGGTGTTCGTAATGTTATGGTGTTATTAAAACTGGGTGCAACTATTTATACGTTTGATATCTTTTTACAAAGGTCCATGTGACCGCCGTATGAAAGCCACAGCAGAAATTCAATGAAGCAACGTGCCCATATGTTGCGCAATGTTTCTATTATGCCCGCCTACCGCATGAGGTCGTATTTCCAAGTTGTGTGCGCGCAGCGGGCCCGTAAACATGCTTCTGAAAAAAAGAGATGGCCACCGAGTGTTAAGTGCGAGCTGTACTTTGAATTCTGCATACTGTTGCGCGCAGTGCAGCTGAAATCAATGCTCGTGTGTGTTGTTTCTTTCCTTTTCTGTTTTTGCGCTGTTAAATTTAGTTCACGAATAGGCACCAACTAGGCCCATGTGTGTCATTTCTTTTCTTTACTGTTTTTGCACTGTCAAATTTAGTTCACGAATATGCACCAACTGGGCCCAAATCAAGTGTTCTTATTATGAGTGCCTGCGGTTATGAGCTACAAATAACACCGTTATAAGTAGCGCGTAAGTGGTAACGCAGTTAAGTAACGCAGTCGTTAGCATTTCGGACTTATATCGAGTAACCCACAAACGTCGTCATTTTTCGGGAACTCAATGTCTTACGCCGCTTGATGCTTGCTGTGTTTTATTAAATTTATTCTCTCCCTCTGTCCTCTTCAGCTTTTGCTCTGACTGTAACGTGTTTTTCGCGAAGGACTTGCATTTTTCTGTACTTTAGTTGCTTTTAGTATGAAGGTGTTTAATTCAAAGAAACTAACATCAAGGTGTCAGTTATAGCCTGCCGCTCAAGATTTTAATAAATGGCGTACAAACTAACTATAGGTTCTAAGGTAACAATGTGTCCTTTATTGTCAGGGTGCATGTTTTTCTGAAAAGATTATCTGAGCATTGCGTCACCTGAGGTTGTTGCTATCATAACTTACACTGACCACGCTAGTAACTCAAGGGTAGCGCTACTAACGTTACCGACCATACTTCAAGGCAACGAGCTTCCTTGCAAATAGAAAAGCTGCAGCTCACAAAGCCTGACCCGCACCCTAAAAATATACTCCGAAGGGGATTGCCGTATATATGGGGCGTGTTGGGTATTCCGTCATAAAAACATACTCAGTAATGGCAGACGACAACACAATAGACACAGAGACAACACAATGCGCCGTTTGTTGACTTTCCCTTGCGTCGTGTCTTCTGCTGTCAGAATTGAATGTGTTTTCAAAATAAGATGTCCTGCTCCGTTTGCTGGAATACCGAGCGCTATTTTGTGCTCTTTTGGACTTCAGTGCTCCGCATATAAATGTGCATGGCCAAGTGCACGATTCACAAGCGAATATAGCGACATATCGCACCAACATGGGTCTTTCTGGCACTTTAGTTGTCGTCATGATCCTAGCCCTTGTGGCTTTTTCGTATGTATTCATCACCTATGTTATATACTTCGATAGAAGAACGTCTTTCTTGCTATTTGTAAATATTGTGATGAACTCTCGTTGTGTTTCAAGTGCAACTGTATCATTCCTATTGCTTTGTTCGAGTTATTGTGAATTTACACGTACATTGGTAGTGTATCGCTGTTACGTTCAATATTGTGAGGTCGTGGTGAATGTTTTACCAGGCAGTTTGGGACAAACGCCAACAGACCTTCTATAGGCTCTGTTGTACCAATTTACACTAAGTACTTAACTACTTCTCTAAGGACACGTTTACTTTCGTGTTACACTGATTCATATGAAGAATGGATCAGCTATGTGTTATACTTCGAGCACGTGACAATATTAGACGTTACTTTAATGCCTGTAGCAGTTACGTGTAGACTTACCCTTATACATCGCTTGTGCCTCTATATTCAAGTTTACCACTCATTATCTCCGACTTGTTTATTTGGGGCAGATTGATGTAGAAAATCGTATCTCGACGTTTGGTATTTCTGTGCAAAATATTTTCATACAGCTTCTCCAAAGGTGTTGCACTCTTGCTTGTTTAGGAGCATTCAGAGAAGTCCTTTTTATTAGGGGCAGTGTTACCATCGTCTTTTTGTGAGTATGATAGGTACTAAGAATTGGTCGTATGCGCTAAACAATAACTTATCACATGCTAGACATAAGTGTCGTGTGTATACGAGAACTGTGCAACAACACTGAAGGGTGCTCTTCGTCGAAGCATAACGCCGAAGCACGACATCGTGCGACTAAGAAATGTTCCGCATTCACAAAATCGTCAGTTGGTTCACAAAAGCCCACCAAGTCGCCACGCACTACACACACACAATATATATATATATATATATATATATATATATATATATATATATATATATATATATATATATATATATATATATATATATATATATATATATATATATATATATATATATATATATATATATGGGCACCCACTAATAAGCATGGCAGCATGCTCACTTTTACAGCCAACATGCACAACTTAATCTATAATTATTCTCATGGTCTTATTAAATTTGCCTAACTAAGGCAGCGTTCTCACCTTTCACCTTGTTGCTGTTGCGCCTGACGAATGTGGCAAAATATGACCATATTGTTTGTAAGAAGAACCTAGCAGAAATAAATATAATTAATATGCTCTGTTTATTGCTTGACTCAGTAACTCAAGCCACCAGAATTGGAAGTAATGCGGCAAACACTCGCGACTTAATACTGGCAACGCATCCTGACCTCATCTCCGACATTACATACTTACCAAGAATCAGCGACCACCTTTTGCTAAAATTTGTCATCAATATTAGCCCTAGTGAAAAGACTAAATAGCAGAAACGCATACGATACTAGCGGAAAGTCAACTTCGAAGCAATAAATAATGAGCTATCTCACTTTTACGGTGATTTTGTTAGAGATTTTGAATCTCAATCCATTCGTCCTAACTGGGATCTGTTCGGATGCACAGTCCATTAATTGATCAAGAAGTACATCCCTAATCACACACTAATTTCTATTCCCCAAGCGCCGTGGTATTACAGTCATCTAAAACGCCTATCTAATAAAAAAATCCTTTCTTTGGTTTAGCTAAAAAATTGCCTTCACCTTCACGCTGGACAACTTACAAATCTGCTGCAAACACCTATCTAAGAGCTCTAAAAACTGCAAAAAACTACTGTCCAACTAAAACACTACCTAAAACACTGAAAAATAACCGTAGAAAGTTTTGATTTGATATGTGGGGTTTAACGTCCCAAAACCACTATATGATTATGAGAGACGCCGTAGTGGAGGGCTCCGGAAATTTAGACCTCCTGGGGTTCTTTAACGTGCACCCAAATCTGAGCACACGGGCCTACAACATTTCCGCCTCCATCGGAAATGCCGCCGCCGCAGCCTGGATTCGAACCCGCGCCCTGCGGGTCAGCAGCCGAGTACCTTAGCCACTAGACCACCGCGGCGGGGCGTAGAAAGTTTTGGAAAATGATTAACCCGACCACTAACAACAATATATCACTAGAAGATTGATCTAGAAATATTATCCCCAATAACATGTGCGCATCAGTTATTAATGATTCATTTTCAAGCCAGTACTCAAAATTCGGTAACACCATACTCCCTTATACGCACCAATATAATTACATGCCCATGGTCCAGTGATTATTGAGGTACCTGGAATATTGAAACTAATAGATAAGTTACCATTCCACACCGCTCCTGGCTATGATGGCATTAATAGCAAATTCCTTAAAAGCACTAACCTAGTTAGTTTTATGATACCAAGTAAAATATTTGCACAATCATTGAGTACTTGTCAACTTCCAAAAGAATGGAAAATAGGGAAGGTGGCTCCAATCTATAAATCTTGCCCCAGAAATTCTCCTCTTAGTTACCAATTCATATCACAAACAAGTAATTGTTGCAAACTATTAGAACATGTAATCTTCTCGAATCTTGCTAACTTTCTAGAGTCTAACTCATACTTTGCTAAAGCGCAACATGGTTTTAGAAAATTGTACTCCTGCGAGACACAGCTTGCTTCGTTTACTCACCATCTTCATCAAATATTGAATTGATCATCTTGTGCTGACAATATTTTTTTAGATTTTAGCAAAGCATTTGACAAGATTTGCCATAAATAACTGCTCTTAAAACTAAGCTTGCTAAATGTCGACTGTAACCTTCTTATATAGATAGAACATTTTCTCTCTAATCGCTTCCAATTAGTAACTGCTTACGACCATCATTCACCACTCGCTGAAGTACAGTCATGTGTGCCTCAAGGTTCAGTGTTGGGACCTTTATTATTTCTTGCATATATGAATGGTCTTCAATAACTTCTTCAATAAGAAGTTAACTTCTTCAATAACTTCTAACATGCATCTGTTCGCAGATGACTGGGTTATCTACCATGAAATTACCAATGTTGATGATACTAAAACACTTGAAATTGACCTAAATAATATAGCTGATTGGTGCAATAACTGGTTAATGGAACTTAATATTAAGAAATGTAAGACAATGCACGTATCAAGAACTAACTCGAATCATAGCACCTACTCTAAACAAAATTCCCTTAGAGTCCGTCTACACTTATATTTTGGCGTGCACATCACGAATAACTTAAGTTGAACAACTTATGTAGAGTACGTAATTAACAATGCTAATCGCACGCTTGGCTACTTACGACGTAACTTCTCCAAAGCACCCTCTTCCTTACAAGTAATACTCTATAAGTCCCTCATACGCCCTAAACACGAGTATGAATCTGCCATATAGGATCGCAGTCATGCTAACTTCATCACTTCTCTTGAACTAGTACAAAATAACTCTGCTAGGTTCATCCTCTCTAACTACAAGTGCGCTGAAAGTATGACTTCAATAAAAAATAACTTATCACTTATTCCATTGGCTCACCGACGAAAAACCGCCCATGTTTCACTGTTTCATAAAATTTTCTACAACTCAACACTTCATAATAACCTGATACTCCGGCCGCTGTACATCTGAAACCATGTTGATCATCGCAATAAGGTAGGAATCGCGTCATGTCCCACATCGTCTTTCTGTCAGTCATTTATTCCTAGCCCATCTCATGATTTTGAAAATAACTATTTTCATATATTCTGCATAAATGATGATATTATATAGGTATTTTATTGTATTGATTTATTTGTATTTATTGCACTGTTTCATTTGTATTTTTCATGTATTTACCCACTCCCCTATTCAATGCTTTTTGGCCCTGAGGGTATTTTAAATAAATAAATATTTAATACCTTCAATGTGGCTACGTAATTTTACTATGCATTTCATGAGTAGTCAATTAAGACAAGCTGGTATACCGAAGGGCATAGGTTTTAATAATTGTACAAGTTTTCTATGCGGCCGCAGTGAGCGATGTGCTCTGACCAGGTAGCTTCCACTTTAATGCAAGCTTCACTCAGACGAATATCAATTTGAAGCCAGTTTTCCGACAAGATCACTGTCATTGAGTGCGGGGTATTTTAGGCGTCCGGCCTGTCGTCTATTCATAAGTCTCATGTTGCGCGACCACGCTCACAGTAAAGTGCTCACAACAGAGAATAACAAGGCTAGTAGTGCTCTAACTGGGGTCAAAATATACAACCAAGGTCTAAAATACCATATTTAACGGAAATAAGCAAGAGGTAATCACATCAACCGATTACAAGTTGCTAAAGCGTTTCGCAAACAGAGCGATGACTCCTGCGGCGTGCGAGAAAGGATGCTACCACCGCCTCTGCATATAGGCGCTGTGTGGTCACGATGTACGAGGTATTCATTTGGTGTGGGAAACAACCAGACCGATGCCAATAAAGCGCCGAAAAGAGTAGTACGCATGCCGTATACTGAATACGTGAATCTGCCTAACAAGACTCGTGCTGGCGTGGAAACCCTACATGTATACCTCAAACACTAGCGTAATGAACGCTTAGGCACATGCATAAGTGGGAACTTTGTGGAAGATATGCCTGGGTGAAGCACTTCCTCAGGTTTCACAGTAGTGGAGCTGTCATACGATATACTTTTGTTACGAATGTGTTTTATGTCTGGGTCAACGAAGCCGTCAGTGATGCACTTCAATGACGGATAGGGCATCAAAAAAATCACAGCATATCCACGGAGTGAACGATGATGAGTAGGGTGAAGCGTCCACGCGTCCGTCCATCTGTCTGTTTGTCCATCCGTCCACCCGTTCATTTAGTGAACATTTCAAGTACCGTCATCTCGCATCTTTTCATTATATATTCATCCTATACAAGCACCGCCATCCAGCGGATATTCCAAAGACTAAACAAGAGGTGGCTACTACTTCAAACACGGGACGTACGACCCATGGCGTAAGGAGCTTTGCCCCTAAAAAAACTGACATGATGGCAAAGAAAGAATTTCGTCAACGGAAGTCGAACTCTTTGACTTCTCGGTCCTCAGCAACGGACATTAGGCACGCTTTCACGATCGCTGACTCTCATGTAGTGTGTAGGTGTTCTGTGCTCTCATGACTTTAGAAACGCGCTTTTTTATATCTAGCACTTTCTCGTCACAAGTGGAAGGAGGGGAATAACATTTATCAGGGGCGAAGATCCTTATAGCGGCACTTGTTCGTCCCTCGTATTTTTATTAGTAGTGTGTAACCAGTCTTAAATTTTGACCTCCAAGGTGGTGCCGGTGAGAGATTTCTTCTGTGCGTTGTTGAATAACAAAACATTCGCAGCGTGCGCGTTACCTAAAAGCTGAATTCTCCTGTTTCTCGTTCCCCCTTAACAGCCATTGGCATGTACATTAAGCACTATCTGACAAGAAAGGGTTGCTACGTTATACTCGTTGGGCGTCACCTCCTTGGTTTTAGAAAGGTTTAGCGAGCGTTGGGCCGCAGTGCCATGAATACAGTGAACTAGTATATACGATGAACTCGAGGTGGTTAAAGGTGGGAAGTAGACACGAAGCGCAAGCCATAAGAAAGTGTGCGTGTGCCACCTCTCGTTTAGTCCTTGGAATGTCCGCTGGATGGCGGTGCATATGCGGAATATATGATGAAAAGATGCGAGATGGTGGTACTTGGAGTGTTGGATAGATGGATGAACGGACACACAGACCGATGCATGGACGGACTCACGGATGGCTGCACCGACAGATGGACGCATGGACGGACGCAGGGACGGACGCACTGATGGACATGCGGACGCACGAACAGACGCACGCACGTACGGGCGAATATACGCACAAACGGTCACACAGATGGACGCATGGACGGACGGAAGCAAAAACGAATAGACAGACGGAAGCTTCACCCAGCTTTCCATTATTCACTCCGTAGATATGCTGCCATTTTTTATTCTGCATTGGGAGTGGGAATGCGGGAGCCGGTGCTCGTTGTCGGTGGGTTGGTGTCGCACTCTAAGAGTGGTAAAATTAATCGATTCTTCAAAATTATGGCTTCCACAGTTACTGCAGCACATTGATGCTGCGTGCCCATCTCATTCGGTGCGTTTTCAACGAAAGAAGTGAAAATTTTCAATGCCTTGACACACCATGTGGGCGGTACTTTAGCCCAAACATCGTCTTCGCTCATAGTATCATACGAGGAAGAGGTCTGCGACGCGCGCATGCCTCGCCTGGCTGTTCCCCGCTTTACCTCTCCCCGACGAACATCGCGGCAGGGCTATAACAGAAATACAGTGCACTTTCCGTATAGCCCGAGTCCAGTAATGGCGTTTCATAAGCCTAACATGCCGCGGCATGGCGACCTCAATCTAAGTTGTGAGTTCAATAAGAGACGCTAATCTGGCGATCACACCACTTCCACTAGCTACGGTGTTATAGTTTGCTTAATCATTAATGATGTACGTTAGTCGTCGCGATGGACATGTACTATGGGGTGTCCCGCCGCGGTGGTCTAGTGGCTAAGGTACTCGGCTGCTGACCCGCAGGTCGCGGGTTCAAATCCCGGCTGCGGCGGCTGCATTTCCGATGGAGGCGGAAATGTTGTAGGCCCGTGTGCTCAGATTTGGGTGCACGTTAAAAAACCCCAGGTGGTCGAAATTTCCGGAGCCCTCCATTACGGCGGCGTCTCTCATAATCATATGGTGGTTTTGGGACGTCAAACCACACATATCCATCAATCAATCAATCAATCAATCAATCAATCGACATGTACTTCGGAGCGTCAACAACGGGGCATCCACGCTAAACATTGCTACAGCTGATAAACACCAAGAGGCTTCGTGCAAGCTCTTTTACACAAATGAACAGTAGACATTCAAGTGCTTTTGTAAAGACGCGTTTTACTACCCTGTTATACCATATGCAATGACGGAGAGATCAAACATGTTTCTTCTCATTTTCAGAAGTGAAAGATGTGATGCTGCCTGTGGACAGCGGGTGAGTTATGCAAATGTTACAGAAAGTTGCAATGTATAAGCGCTTGAAAGCCGGTTTAATGAGAAACTTGTGTGTCCCTCTACCCCCAAAATAAGACTTATTGCAATTAAGGAATAAAAAAATTGCCCGCAGCTTCCCTCGGGGTAACACTGAGGAGGATGCGGAGCATATAATCGGTTAACGGGGTGTTAAAGTGCGACTTACTTGGGTCGATGGCTAAATTGGTTAACGTGGTTGTGAAATGGGGTGTTAAATTGCGACTTACTTGGGTCGATGGTTAAATTGGTTAACGTGGTTGTAGGAGGGGGTGTTAAATGAGTGAAGACGTACACACGTATGCGAAAGGGCAGCGCTGGTCGAAGGGACGTCGATCATTGTGTTTGTGGATTCGTTGGAATTCATTTCACCGCGACCTTGGACGTCGACGCGCCGTACAAACCAACCGACGAGCGGCAACTGAGCGAGCGAGCGCCGACCTTGAGTATATATACAGCGCGACGGCGCATGCACTGTCAGCTGTCGAATGTTCGAGAAGGGGGAGAAGCGCAACGGCGCATGCGCGCGCGTCAGCTGCCGATGTTCTCGAAGCGTGACGGCGCATGCGCGCTACATTATACAGCTAGCGAATGTTCGTGAAGAGGAGAAGCGCACGCGGTGTGTAGAGGAGGAAGGGTGCACAGATGGTGGAGGAGTGAAGCGCGCGCGGTGTGTAGAGGAGGAAGGGATGCACAGATGGTGGAAGAAGGAAGAGGAAGCTTGCGGACGGCGCCGCACTACAAGCCTCGAGTATTAGATGCTCCGCATCTAAAAAAAGTTAGCAGTGGCGTAGCTCGGCTGTGCAAGGATGTACGTAGCGTGACCATCGTTGAGCCATGACGTCATCGACGGTGTTTTGTTGCTGTTGTTGATATGCTCAGGCACGTCGCTCAGCTTTCTGGTGACGCCAATTTTTTTCGCTTCACTTCACTGCTTCGGCAGCAAGCTTAGCCTTGTTCCTTTCGTTCTTCCTTGGCTGAACCGCTGATTGCCAGGCAACTATTGTGGGATCCAATGAGTTAAGATCTTCCTACCCTCTGAGCCACTGGGCAGCAATTTCGCTCTCATTCTTCATGAATTTATTATACTGCTTAACGCCCCTCTATATGTATATAGCACCGTGGCAGACGTGACCAGAGAAGTAAACAGCGTTGCTTGAATTGCACGAGCCAAAACATACGATCAAAATGCGTATCAGAATGCGCCTGTCGCAGCTGACATCGCTCCTTTGGAATGCACAGACCACCGATGAGCACCAGCTGTGCAATATGTAACGTCACTGCTCCTCGAGCATGCGCAGCGTGGTTTTCTAGAGGCACTGAGAAGTGCTCAACCACGACCAGTGTAGCTTACACTGCAATAAATGTCTGATAAGATATTTTAAACTCAAGGTCCTACGCATAAAATAAGTGTCTTATCCGCTGGGCAACACCAACACTTGCCAAAATGAAATACACGTGAGCTACGTGAATAGATTGTAATCTGGGCCAAACAAATGCAAAAAATAGAACATTGTTAGTTAAGGCTTTTAAAGATTACATATCTTGAAGGTTGCTCTCATATGAACAACATGCTGCCAACGTGTATCATTGTGCGCATAAAACAAGTCCGAATATGTGAGAACCTATCGCAAAACAGCAATGTTCAGACTGCAATTCAGCGATAGCAGGGAGCGCCCTGTATTTGGCCTGTAGAGTTGCTGACCATTTATTAAACAAATATAAAAAACACCACGTCAATTAACATCAGGGTTTCGGCGAGTTCGTTGTTCATCATCAGTAAATGCCCAACAGCGAGGGGAAAACACGAATGCAGGAAAACAGAAATAACACGAACAAGTGCCAACATTCAGAATATTTATTTTATTCAAAAATACTCATTGCTAGTAAGCAAAAAAATAGAAGTGGCTTATCTCGGTTATTTCAGGATATACGTAGCGTGCCGCGAATGATCGCTAACAAGTGACGAAATGTAGTACGTAGCCACCTTGTTCCAGGATTCACCGCTAGGTGATGACTGTTGGTAGAATAAACCAATGCAGATGTTATAGAACGGATGGTATCCGTGTAGTTTGATGATCAACAAGCAAAAGAAAATGTTATAATTACACTAGGGGGCACCATTTTAGGGGCAAAGCTCCTTAAGCCGTGAGTCGTGCGTCCACGATGTATGTAGTGAAAGTAGTAGTAGTAGTAGTAGCAGTAGTCGTAGTAGTAGTAGGTGGCCACGTCTATTTTAGTCCTTGGAATGTCTGCTGTATGGCGGTACTTCTATATGTTAGATATATGATGAAAAGATTCGAGGTGGCGGCACTTGGAGTGTTCACTAGATGAACGGACAGACGCACGAATGGACGCACGGATGGACAGATAGATGAATGGAATGATAGACGAAAAAACGGACGCACGGATGGACGGGTGCTTGGACGGACGCACGGATGGACGGTAGCAAGAACGAACGGAAGAACGGACGAATGGAAGCATGGACGGACTGATGGACGCTTCGTCGCACTCATAATTTTTCACTCCATGTATATGCTGTGTTTTTCATATCTATCTATCTATCTATCTTCTATCTATCTATCTATCTATCTATCTATCTATCTATCTATCTATCTATCTATCTATCTATCTATCTATCTATCTATCTATCTATCTATCTATCTATCTATCTATCTATCTATCTATCTATCTATCTATCTATCTATCTATCTATCTATCTATCTATCTATCTATCTATCTATCTATCTATCTATCTATCTATTCGTTTAAGTTTGGATGCTCTTGTGGTCACCCCCTTAATTTGGCGCAAACCGAAATTACGATGGGAGGGTAAAATGGTTTGAGGGATATGATGTGATGGTCAAGACATGAATAATGTCAAAATCCCGTCGCGTACGTCGTAAAAATTTTTCCGTCAGACAGCGGAACATATCCACGGGCGGGTATGTGCCACTGATATGTGTGTATGTACCAAGGGTGATAGACACTTAGTATATACAGAGTAACCACGAGAACACACATGGGGAATTTTAACGCGCAGGCGTTAAGAAATACGCGACACCAATAGCGTCGACCCGACGAATGCAAAGAATAAATGACAGGTTGCCAGCTTGAATCCAACCGAAGCATTCTGCGTGACAATGAAGCATTCTACCACAGAGCTACACCAGGTTTCTGAGCTACTTAGAAATAGACGCTAATACTCATGAAGTGTCAATAGTGGTTGCAGTGCTGCCTGCAGAATTTAATAAACACTACATATGTACTCTTTTAATACAGCCCGTTTGTCGGTTAACGTCGATTGTGGTAAGGTGCCATGCGCTGAAATTGATTTATGTAGCAGTGTCCAGGGCAAGCATTCTCACGAGCAGCAGCACTTATTGTTCCGAAGCGCGATGGATGGATGGATGGATGGATGGATGATGGATGGATGGATGGATGGATGGATGGATGGATGGATGGATGGATGGATGGATGGATGGATATGGCTGTACCCTTTAGACCGGGCGGTGGCTAGCGCCACCAAGCCGTAATACTTAATGAACTCAAAACTATATTTATTTATTTTTTCCTTAAAAAGTGAGTTTGAGGATTCGTACTTTGCAGTGAAGAGTTTAATTTTCACTCGTGCCTTGACTTTAGCCACCAATCAGATAACCTCCTTCTAGTTAAGTCTACTTGCTTAAAGTCTATTTTGCCCTCCCGGTTCCTAAACCCCAGTGCTTTGAAAAACTCTGCGCCATCGTCCTGAACTATAGGGTGAAGCCCTTTACAGAACATTATCAAGTGTTCGCCAGTTTCTTCTTCCTCTCCACACGCACTGCATACTGTGTCTACGCCTTCGTATTTGGCCCGATATGTCTTGGTTCGCAGTACTCCCGTCCTTGCCTCAAACAGTAGAGAACTACCCCGAGTATTATCATAGATCCTTTCCTTGGCAATTTCCTGCTTAAAAGTTCGATAGATCTCTAGTGCGGACTTCTTAATCATGCCCATTTTCCACATGTCAGTCTCCGTTTCCTTCACTTTCTTCTTAACCGATAGTTCTTTTTGGTTTGGCCACCTGCTGTTTTCTAAGTATTTACCTGTCAACTTCCTGGTTCGCTTCCTCCATTTTGTATCGACATTCTTCATGTACAAGTAGCTGAAAACCTTCCTAGCCCAACGCTCCTCCTTCATTTCTCTCAATCGCTTCTCAAATTTTATCTTGCTGCTAGCTTCCCTGCCCTCAAATGATGACCATCCCATATCACCTTGTACTCCCTGATTTGGTGTATTCCCGTGAGCTTCTAAAGCAAGCCTACCTATTCCACGTTGCTTAATTTCTAATCTTGCTTGAACTTCTGATCTCATGCACAAGACCGCATTGCCGAACGTCAGCCCAGGAACCATGACCCCTTTCCATATTCCTCTCACAACATCATACCTATTGTAATTCCACAGTGCCCTATTTTTCATCACTGCTGCATTCCTGTTACCTTTAGTCGTCACGTATATTTCGTGTTCCCTCAGGTACTCGGTCCCATTGCTTATCCATACGCCCAGATATTTGTATTTATCTGTTATCTCTAACGTGACGTCTTGTATCTTAAGCTCACTACCTTCGTTGTCATTGAAAATCATGACTGCTGATTTTTCCTTACTGAATCTAAAACCTAACCTATCTCCCTCATTACCGCAGATGTCCATCAATCTCTGCAAATCTTCTTTGTTGTCGGCCATTAGCACTATATCATCTGCGTACATTAATGCTGGTAGTGCCTGATCAATAAGTTTTCCTTGTTTGACTAAAGAGAGGTTGAAGCCCAGCCCACTTCCCTCTAATTTTGCCTCTAATCCTTGTAGGTACATCATGAATAATAAGGGTGACAGGGGCCACCCCTGCCTAAGCCCCCGTTTTACCTCTGCAGGCTTGGATAGCTGTTTTTCCCACTTTATAACTACTTTGTTACCTTTATAGATACCCTTTAAAAGATAAGTGACTACATGTTCCACGCCTAGTGTGTCCAGTATTGCCCACAATTCCTCTTTAACCACGCTATCGTAGGCTCCCTTGATATCCAAGAATGCTAGCCACAGGGGCCTGTGTTCCTTTTCTGCTATTTAGATGCACTGTGTCAGTGAGAACAGATTGTCTTCCAACCTCCTGTGTTTCCGAAACCCATTCTGCAGTTCCCCCAGCACCCCCCTCATCTTCTATTCATGCCTGCACTCTTTCCTTTATAATCTGCATCGCCAGCCTGTAGACTACTGATGTCACTGTTATAGGACGGTAGTTGTTTATGTCAGCTTTGTCCCCCTTTCCTTTATAGATCATGCTCATCCTGCTAAGTTTCCATCCATCGGGAACTTCACCATCGACTATTATTTTGCTCATTACCTCTCTCAAAGCCTGCTTAGACTTCGGACCTAATGTCTTTATCAGCCTAATTGGAATGCCATCTGGGCCTGCTGATGTACTACTAGGAACCCTTTTCTCAGCCCTTTCCCACTCTCGTTGTGAAAATGGAGCCATTGCACCACTTGATTCGTCCTTGTCTATTGTGGTGCATAAAGTACTTCTTTGTTGAATTTTTCTGTCACCCTTGCTCTTGTTTATTCAATAGCTTCGTCCCCTTCTAGCCTGGCACCTTGGACTGTAGTGCCAACACGGTCCCGAAGGCGCCACTGCTACGAAACTCACAACTGCCAAGGTCACTGGCTGTTTGGTAGCGTGTGTTTCTCAGCTCGCGAGTGCTTCTGCACTGAGCTGATAGATGAGCGGACAAGAAGGCGGTGAGTTGAGGCAAGGTTTATGTACAGCATATAGAAATAGAGGCGTTATATATTCGGCACTGGGGCCGACAGTTTAGGGACTCGGCTTCTACATCGTCTTCTATATACATAGGCTTCTCTCTGACGCATAGGTTGGCTGCTTGGTGAAGCGCCGCGTGGTTCTTTATAGGCGCCAGGTGATTTTCTACGTCATCAACTGACAATGAGAACTTCTGCCGGGTCGCGTCACAATCCTGCAATGGGGACCCGAAGCTGGGTTGCGTCATGATCCTCCAATGCAGAGCCGTTGCGCTGGGTTGCACCTAAGAACGAGTGATGTTGCCACGCATTGCGTAAGACTCACCAAACTGGATGGCGCCACTTGCTTCATCGGGCCCGTGGGCTGAGGGAGCTCACCGTGCGTTGCGCAAGACAGACCGCTGCCGCCACTTGATGACGTCATTGAGTTTATGGCGTCAGGCGGGCTCACTCACTGGCCTTCACACAGATGGCCTTTGCAGAGGCAATGACGTTCGATGTGGACACCCAGGCGTAACAATATCAGCTTCTGATGTTCCAAATACGCATGTTCCTGTTGGCATCATTGTGCAAGTGTCTACAACGGGTTATATAAACATCTGCAACTCTTCAACATATGGCTATGCGTGCGACATTTGCAAATATTTTAGTGTCAATTTACGACATGTCGCTCAATAAAAAAATTGCGACATGCTCGTCTCACCACATGCTTCGCATAACGTCGATTCCCAAGGTAAATGTGTTTTTTTTTCGCACCATTATGCAGTTCGTTTTATTTTTGTGACACAGATTTTGTGTATCCTGAAGATGTGCTTAAAATCAAGGCGTTCTACTGATTTCTTGTTTTGTTTCTGTTTTTTAGTGCAGGCGCAATGATGACGGATCGACACATGGTTGCAGTGGTCCCTGCATATGTAGAACGCGTACGTCTTCTTCTGGAATCGCGCTCTATGGGCAAGGAACATGTGTTCCTGTGTCATAGCTGAAAGTGTCCTCCAAACTGGTATCATTGTTTACCTGAGAACCATTTCGAACATTTCGATCAAATAAAGCTGAGAATTTCACAGCTGCGGACATCGTTATCATTGAGGACTCATATATAGATAAAAGTTATGACAAGCAGCGTTATTGAACACTGGAGTATCATACGCATAGTTCTGTAGACGTCCTACATGGTGGGGAGTGATGGCATGTGAGCGCCAATCACTTGCTACAGTAACTGTTGTAGAGCTTGCCATCTGTTCTTTTTTTTTTTGTAGCAGTGACTGCTCTGACTATCTGGTCAGGGCTCCCAAGAAAGCGTTTTTCAGTTTTTCAGAGTATTTATTATATACATATGAAGTAATAACGCTATAATGTCTTTCAGGCTATTCATATATATATATATATATATATATATATATATATATATATGAAAAATAAGGTGTCTTTGGATCCAGTGGAAAAATACCAAAAAGGGCAGGACGGGCAAAACGATAACTTTTATTTTTCCTACATTTCAGCCGGGGACCAGCCTTCATCAGTTTGCTGATGAAGGGTGGTTCCCAGCTGAAACGTATAGCAAAAATAAAAAGTTTTCGTTTTGCCCGCCCTCCACTTCTTGGTATATATATATATATATATATATATATATATATATATATATATATATATATATATATATATATATATATATATATATATATATATATATATATATATATATATATATATACGGCAAAGAGAAAATCGACAAGGCTGTGGAGGAGATGGATTTTGAAACCAGCAGTAAGGGCATGACTGGTTGACCAGTGATCGAGTGCAGCCAACCCTTCGCTCTTCTCGTCAGGCACACCCGCGCGTCGCCCCCTATAATAGCAATATGCATGCTTGTAGCATAATCCCCACTGGCAAAAGCACGGTCCCAGCGAATGTATATGTCAACATCACTGGGAGATTGGCAGGGCTTTAGGCACGCAACATGTAGAATATGGTTAGCCTGTGGGGGACATGAAGGCGACGGGGCGACAGGACTAATTTCATATGTCACAGGAGTAACCACACGAAAGACTCGGTATGGACCTGTGTAGCGAGTAAGCAATTTTTCTGACAAGCCAACTTGACAGGTCGGAGACCAGAGCAGGACCAAGGAACCGGGTGGAAAGTGTACGTCGTGGTGTAGTTGATCATACAAACGCCGTTGCTTCTCTTGAGAGGTCAAAAGGCCAGTACGGGTGATTTCGCGTACGTAAGCGGCTCTAGTGATAGCGTCCATGGCATATTCACTGGTCGGTACTGCAGGGGACGGTATGACGGTGTCTAGAGGCAATGTTGGTTCTCGACCAAACAGCAGAAAAATGGAGAGTAACCAGCAGTCTCATGGCGCGAAGAATTGTACGAAAATGTGACGTACGGCAACGCAAGTGTGATGTTAACGTGGGTTTAAGATTTCCTCCAGAAAAAATAACGCAGCACGCAGGTAGACAAACACGCGTAAGGCATCTTTACAGACACGACAGGACTCAAGGAATGGAGAAAAACAGTTAAATTTGACATGAGGGCTGTTACGCGAAATAGTCAAGCAGTAGCGTACAGTTTGTTGTCGGAGCCGATGAAGTTGCCGAGTTTAAGGCGCCGTGCGTAGACCATCTGTCCGATGCCGTAGCTCGGTGTTTCGTCTGGCCGCGTGAAGTCAAGAAGGTCCACTCTGTGGCCATTTATGCCGGGACTCTGCGCCCAAGGGACCCGCTTCACGGTGGACGCCCTCAGCCTGTGCGTGCTCGTGGGCCGAGCCCTGAGTGTGCCCGTCTGC
This sequence comes from Rhipicephalus annulatus, assembly GCA_013436015.1. Taxonomy (NCBI): domain Eukaryota; kingdom Metazoa; phylum Arthropoda; class Arachnida; order Ixodida; family Ixodidae; genus Rhipicephalus; species Rhipicephalus annulatus. The sequence goes on from WOVY01009798.1 coordinate 506,307, forward strand.
CCGCAGCGTCAAGACCTTGGCTCAGCCTCGTGCACGTTCCCTGGCCGGATCTCCTCGTAGCGGAACAGGCGGGAGCGCTCTAAGTCCAGGCAGCAGGAGGTAGGGCTCCGGGCTCTCCCATGGACCGGACGCCCAGCGAAAGAGAGCCCAGTGGTTGTTGTTGTTGTTGTTGTTGTTGCTGTTGTTGTTCTCCTATTGTTAGTGGCGCATACCCACTGTGGGAGATAGGCCAAGAATCGAGTGGTTTTAAAATTTACTGTTCAAGTTTCGAATGATGGAGGTATAACAGAAAGATTACCGATAGCCTAGGAAAGTGTGGTGCTTAATGTAATGCATACAAATATTTACATAAACGATTTTATTCTTAGAATAGAGCAATAATCTGATTTGATACGTATATAATTATGTGGACATGTTAGGATAATGAAACTGGTTAATTAGTCAACCTGTTAGTTTCATCAATATAGTCCCGGACGGCCGCCCATACTGTCGCATTAGAGAAACCAGAAATGGAAGCTCCAAAAGACAAAATGACAGGCAGAGATAAGTCCATACCGATACCACGTAAAGGTATTTCTAATAGGGTTTTTCGTAATGTGTTAAACCGCCTGCAGGTCAAAAAGAAATGGTCTATTACAGAGCCCAGCCTTACCAATTCCGACTCTCGTGCACGTGCCACGCTGTCTCGAGACACGCCACGCACACCATCGCCGTCCTCTTCGCCCCCGCACGGCGCACACATACAAAAGGGTCGACACACAAGTCACCACCGCACAGCGTACTGTTTTGTTTTTGCACATTTCAACCCGCGCGCACCATATATTAGGACAGCAAGATCTCAGTCGGTTGGTAGAAACATATTTAGCGAGCATGTCTGTAAGAGTTCTTTGTACACGCTCCATGAGTCTATTGGTCTGTGGATGGTATGACGTAGTCAGCTTGTGTCTCGTTTCACAGAACTGCTAGATGTCGGCTACAACCTTCGAAAAAAAAAAGGTGTGGCTACGGTCTGTAAGCAGCTGCCGTGGGGCTCCGTGTTGCAAAATCATGTCCTTAAGGACAAAGTCGGTAACGTCTCTGGAGCAGCCTGTTGGAAGAGCTCGTGTGATGGCATAACACGTGGCGTAGTCGGTGGCCACGGCTATCCACCTGCTGCCCGAGGAAGACAAGGGGAAAGAGCCAAGTAGGTGCAGGCCAACGGGGAAGGACGGTTCTGACAGAATGTCAAATGGTTGAAGGCGTTCGGCTGGAAGCGTTAATGGTGTTTTGCGGCGCTGAAATTTCTCGCAAGCCGCAACGTATCTTCTGGCTGAGCGGACAAGCCCTGGCCAAAAAAAAAAAGCGTCGGCGTATTCGGTCGTAAGTGCGTGACAAACCAAGGGGACCGGCAGTCGGAAGGTCGTGAAGTTCGTGTAGAACTTCCGAGCGAATGTGTTTCGGAACGACGAGCTGCAGGGCCGGTCCACCCGGCCCAAAATTCTGGCAGTATAATACACTATCGAGGAATACGAATGAGCGATGGGACTGATTGCAAGTTGGTGATTCGAGGCGCTCGATGATAGCACGCAAGGACGCATCATGGTGCTGCTCGTCTCCGATGCATGTCATTTGCGAAAGGGAAAAGACGCAAGGGTTTTGTCGGTGTCAGGCATAGTGGTCGACTCAGCGACCGGGTAGCAGGACAGGCAGTCTGCGTCCTGATGTAGGCGTCCAGACTTTTACGTCACTGTGTGGGTATACTCTTGCAGTAGCAGAGACCAGCGCTCGAGCAGGTCAGTAGGATCATTTAGTGACGTAAGCCAACGTAGCACATGATGGTCAGTTATTATAGAGAAATTTGTGCCATATAAGTATGGGCGGAACTTTGAGACTGCCCAAACAAGAGTAAGACATTTGCGCTCTGTGAAGCAATAGTTGCGCTCAGCAGCAGTGACGAGGCAGCAAGTGTAGGTGATAACTCGGTCGTGTCACCGTTGGCGTTGGGCTAGTATTGGGCTAGCGCAGCTCCGATCCTGTGACCACTAGCATCGGTTCGGACTTCTGTCGGAGCGGATGGATCAAAGTGAGCCAATACAGGTGGAGTCGTCAGTAGCGTGATTAGGTGAAAAAAAGCTGTAGCTTCGTCGGTACCCCACCTAAATGGGACGTCTTTCTTCAGAAGGTCAGTGAGGGGTCGAGCGATGGTAATGAATTCTTCCACAAACCTTATAAAATAGGAACAAAGTCTTACAAAGCTTCGGACGTTTTTAAATGACTGGGCTACAAGAAAACTGGTCACTGCACGAATTTTCGACGCCTCCGGCTGCACACCAGATGCGTCGAAAAGGTGGCCCTACACATTAATTTGCCGGCGTTCGAAGTGGCACTTCGACGAATTCAACTGGAGGCCTGCATGGCGGAAGATGTCAAGAAGAGCTGACAAACGCTGAAGGTGGGTCTCAAATGTAGGGGAATATACAGCGACATCGTCAAGGTAATAAAGACAAGTTGACCGTTTGAACCCTTGTAGTTGAGACTCCATCATGCGCTCGAACGTGGCTGGGACGTTGCACAGCCGAAACGGCATAACCTTGAACTGTGTAGTGTTCACGTATCCCGAAGGAGTATGGCCACTAGCGTGGGTCTGGTCTTAGTGAGCCGCAAGACACTTGTTAATCATCACCATGGCGAGAACACGATACTGCTCAAGGTCGTAACACTTTATGGTCTGTGGTAACACCAAAACGCAGTACAGCCCGTTGCAAAGGCGCGGCGGTAAAGCAAATGGGCTTATCCACGCCATGGGCGAGAACAACTTAACATGGTTGCCGCGAGCACGTCTCTGTGATAAAAGTGATTCACGGTGACACCGGGATAAACGGCCCGTTAGCTCGAGCGAGGGCGAAAGCACTCGCGTTGGCTTCGGAGAGATACAGGTTGGCGTAGCTTGGCCACGCACTGGGACACCATACCACTCTTTGGCCGAGCGTACGCATAGGGGCAACAATAGGTGAACGTTCGCCTCGTGCGCTAGGCGCCGTCAGCGAAGTCCGACAAGCCTTAAACAATAGAGGTTTTTAGCTTGTCCGGTGTTCCGGTAACACAAAGGAATAGCGTGCCCCGTAGCTGCTATCACGTCAAGTGGCACCATCTGCGGAAGAAAGGCGACATCTAACAAACATTTATTTTAAGACCTCTGAGATTCCGGGAGCGTAACTGACTAAACCTACAAAATTTATCATTTTAGTAAATATCTCGAAGACATTGCCGAATCGACACAAATACTTTGCTGTCGAAGGTTAAGGCCGTGAATCCAAAGCAAATAAAAGCATCTATTTGAAGGTAGCGAGCTACGGAGTGCGCGACGGCCACTCGATAAATTCGAGGTAGACGGCAATCACTTTCAGCAGCGCGGTAATGTTTTGAAGGCGCGTGCATGCGTAGTTCCCGCCCGGTATTACGGTACACGCTAAGTATTATGCGTATAGCGGCGGACCGGACAGACTAAAAACCTTTAATGGGAGTCGACGGCCGGAAAAGGGAATGCGTGCTCACTTTCAGCTGTCTCGGATAAATCTGACTCACTTCCTACGCGCGCGTGCGAAACGACCCGAGAGACTTGATACATACGACTGAGGCGCAAAAAACATAACGTGAAGCAGGAAGAGCAGGAGAGAAGACAGAACAGCGCCAACTACCAACTGTTTATTGACCTGCTTCACGTTATGTTTTTGCGCCTCAGTCTTCTGCACCAAGTATGCACCAACTAGCCCAAAAACAAGTCCTTTTGACCCGAGAGACCCCGCGCATGGCACTACAGTCGACATCCGCTACCGGGTGAGCAGGGTAAGGCATCACTCTTCGCTCTCCCAGCGCGGCAGACAGCGTAGAAGGGTAGTCATGTCGGGACATGAGAACGGCAGAAAAGGCGGCAAAGCCTGCGCAAACGCGACGGGCTAGCCTTAATTCTCATATTCCCCTCTCCTAAATTTGCCCTTTATCGGTCTGCAAAGACTGCCGGACGTCACTCATGCAGTTAAAACGACACTGCTCGTTAAAACGACACCTCAGTCCAGCCCGGTAACTGCTGTTAAAAAGATGACAAAGGAGAAAACACATTAATAACAAGATAAACACATGGCACAATAACATGTTTGCGAAAAGGGGCACAGGAAAGTGGGACTATTGTTCGTGGTGCTGAAGTGGGATAGCGTCTATCGCGACGAGGAAGCGGCAGAGCGTGGCAATGTCCGATGGCTGCGATGCGCGTGTGCGAGGTCAGAAGCACGGAAGGAGGCTCTCTGATAGGTCGTTGCTGCTCTTGATTAATCACGAGTCCGATGAACGCCGCCTCATTGGTAGTTTGGAGGCCCCGAATTTCTCGATGGAGGCTGGGGAACCTCGCTGGGAAGCCTGGCCTCCCCGGGGATCAAGGAGTCCGAACTGGAATCGGCTGCGAGGCGCCCTGGCATTGGCCAGCAGCATATAGCGGCTGTCAGCTGGCCTTGCGCAGGAGCCATGGTGGAAAAGGGGCAGCATAAGCCATCTGGAGTTACAAACACAGTCTTCTCTTGGTCTTTTTCGTAGAAAGTAATCTGCCAATAGCCAAACGTAGGTCTACTGAAGAAAAGTACCGGGAGCCATGGAGACTATCGAGAGTGTCATCGATGCGGAGCAAAAGGTAACTGTCCTTTTTCGCGATTCTATTCAGATGGCAGTAATCAACACAGAAGCGCCACGTGCTATCTTTCTTTTTAACGAGCACAACGGGGGACGCCGATGGGCTCGAAGAGGGTTCAATAATTCCTTTGGCTAGCATCTTAGTGACTTCTTGTTCAATTACCTTACGCTCGGTGGCAGACACCCGGTATGGTCGCCGATAGATGGGAGGAGAATCCCTACTGTTAAGGCGGTGCTTGACGAGTGAAATGTAGCCGAGTGAATGGCTGTCGATGTCAAATATGTCACGGTATGAAGCCAGAAGGCGGCATAGCACGCTGATTTCTCAGGTTTGAGGTCCAGGGTGATCAAGGAGCGTAAGGTCGCATCGAGGCACGTGACATCCTGCGAGTGATGTGAGTGATCGGGACATACGTCTGCCGTAAAACAGGTGACGTGGTCTTCAATTAAGGGTCTCAGCGTGGCGACCAAAATTCCTCGGTGTAGCACTTGCTTTATGAAACCGAAATTGATGACAGGTAAGTATGTTTGGTTAGAGGCCATGGTTACGACGGAGTGGAGGACAGTAATGTTACGTGCCAGGAGAACATCAGTAATCGGCATCACAATATGATCACCGTCGAGCACGGGAGAGGGTGTTGCCAATTCAGCGAATGTCAGTGCTTTCGGCGGCATCCGGAAGAAGTGATTGGTGCAAAGGCTGTTTGGGAGTTCAGGATGAGAATCCGGGAGAAGAGGAAGTTCTAGGCAGAGAGTACCGGTGGCACAGTCGATCAGGGCAGAATGCGTCAATAGGGAGTCCATGCCGAAGATTAGGTCATGAGGGCAATTTTCAAGCACCGTAAATAAAACGGGGACATGGTAGCCGGCAATGCTAACACGAGCGGTACACATTCCAGTGATGGCCACAGTTGCACCATCGGCGACACGGAGGGTTTTAGTCGTTGCAGGCGTGAGGACTTTTTTGAGTAGGGGACACAGATGAGCACTCTTTATGGACAATTGAGTTCCGGTATCAACAAACGCCGTCAAAGAAATACCGTCTACATACACCTCAATCAAGTTCGTATTACTGGGGAGGGTCAACTAAAGATGGGGATCAGTAACAATTGATGCTGCACTACCTCCCGGCGCTGCATGATCTAGTTTTCCGTCCGAGAGGGTCCATAGTTGACCGGTGATGGATAGCAGCGTGGTTGGGGCGACGGGGAACGGTGGTGTTGAGATGACGGTGAAAGAACGGTGGAGCGGCTGTTAGGGACGTCGGAATAAGGGTGCACACGACTGGGTAATACCGACGGGAGTTCTCGTATGGGCGAGAAGAGGAAAATTGGCTCCAGTTTGGCAGCAGCTTGCGCACCAACTGGGGAAGGACTTCCTGCTGTGTGGCGGCAGCTTGCGCACCAACTGGAGAAGGACTTCCTGCTGTGTGGAGACGTCAACGCTCACCATCCAGCTTCCATGCCATCCTCCATCACCATGCCATCCTCCATCGACCGATCATGGGATGGCACCAAGGCCTGGTGCCTGCTGAAGTGCCTGCTGATGGTGCCACGGCCGTTCAACCAAGTGATGTCCCTGGCCGTCCACCTTTCCATCCAGGCAGCGGACCTGGCAGAACAGCTGGCCGACCAGTTTTATGCGAGGGACATTGCCCCGCTGCCTGCTGCACCTTCCCTTTCTGCGCTGCAGTATCCTGACACTTGCCACCATCCTGGGTGGACAGCTGCAGAAGTACAAGAGCTGTGCTGTGAGCCCATCAGGAAACACGAGTTGGAGGCTGCCCGTGCAGGATCGAAAAGACGAAGTGCCCCGGGAGCTGATGGTGTCACCTTCCAGATGCTCCGTAACCTGGACGGAGCTGGCCGCCAGCACCTGCTCGAGTACTACAACGACGTCTGGAGCAGTGGGGTCCTACCGGAGTCATGGCGCACTGCGGTCGTCGCCCCGATCCTGAAGCCCCGGAAGAAAGCCATGGCCCTCTCCTCGTACAGGCCAGTCTCTCTCACCTCGGCACCCTGCAAGGTGCTGGAGAAGGTGGTCTTGGAGCGACTTGAGTGGATTGCTGGCCAACTCGAGTTCTTCCCGGAACAACTGACTGGCTTCAGGCGCCACCGGTGCACAGCTGATTCCATTTCCGACGTCGTCGCCACCCTTGAGGATGCCAAGAGCTGTGGTGACGTGGCCATGCTGCTCCTGCTGGACGTGGAGAGTGCCTTTGACAGTCTCCCACACGAGGTCGTCGAGACGTCTCTGGACCGACTTGGCGTTCACGGGTGCCTCCGCAGCTTCGTGACTGCCTTCCTGACTGGCAGGACCTTCCGGGTTCGAGTTGGCAAGGAGACCAGCAAACCCAGAGATATCACCGCAGGTGTACCACAGGGCTCCGTCCTGAGCCCCTTCCTGTTCAACCTGGCGATGGCAGGACTCCCCGCTTCTCTCCCGACAGGCACCAGGTTCGCGGCCCGCTGCTCTGTTTACGCCGACGACATGGCACTCTGGGCCCGGGGCCGAGGCGGTCTATTCCAGCCATCAGGACGTCACTGCAGGCGGCCCTGGATGCGGTGTCCGCCTACCTGAGTGGCATCGGACTCAAGGTCTCCGCAACCAAGACCGAGGCCCTGCTGATCCACCCGCTGGCCGCAGCATGACGCTACGTGAAGCAGCTGAGAGTGGGCAACCGCAACCTGCCTTGGAAGCTGACAGTTGAGTACCTGGGGCTCACCATCGACCACCGTCTCACCTGGGTCCCAGCTGCCAAGGTCGCCTGCGCACAAGTACGGCGAGTCCAGGGAGCCATCAGCAAGCTGCAGCAGCGTGGACATGGCTGCTCAACCAAGCTGGCGCTTCGCCTCAACCAGGCTTCAGCGTCCTCAGTCCTGCTGTACGCCTTCCCACTGGTGGACCTGACGCCTGCCAGGAGACTGGACCTGGAGGGACATCACAGGAGAACAGTGAGGGCCATCCTGGGGCTCCCCAGGTACTCCCCCGTGGCAGCAACCCTGGCCGAGGCTGGAGAGTGGCCCCTGTCTCTGCACATGCTCCAGCGTGCTCTGGGGCACGTAGACCGCCTACACCATGCTGCCGACGGCAGAACCCTCCTGGAGCGACTTCGCAGCCAGCCGAGGTCACGGATGGGTGCTCTCTGTGCACTCTACCACCAGATGGTCCCGGACCCGCCAGTCCCGGTGGCCCCTCCACCACCCCACCACCAGCCGCCTGAGGTCCACCTGCACCTGGACGGGGTAACCAAGTGCCGAACACCTGCTGCAGCACTGCAACAAGCCGCCGTCTCCATGCTCCAGCAGCAACTGGCAGGGCGGCTCCAGGTCTTCACTGACGGATCCGTCATGCCAGACGGTTCAGCGGCGGCCGCCTGCGTCATCCCATCCCGGGCCATCAGCAGACAGTGCCGACTGCCCTTCCCGGCGAGCTCGACGGCTGCGGAGCTGGCAGGGCTACACCTGGTGGCGGACCTGCTGGCCGAGGACGTTCCCGCTCGACCGGTCGCAGTCCTGTGTGACAGCAAGGCAGCCCTGCAGACACTGGCCAACCATCGCCGTGCCGGGCTCACGGGGAGTCTCCTGGCGACCAAGTACCAGGCCCTAGCACCAGCAGGGACGTCCGTCTCCTTCCACTGGCTGCCCTCTCACGTGGGCATAGCTGGCAACGAGGAGGCGGACACGCTGGCCAAGGCAGCACATCAGCTGGGAACCCCCATCACCCAAGCCGTGGCGGTGAGAGACTACTCGCAGGCCCGTATCAAGAAGCTCCTCGCCTCAGTCCACCCAGACCAGACGGTGGCCAATGGGCAGGGACACAGGCGTCTTCCTGAGGCAGGCCTAACCAGGAGAAAACGAGCCAACCTGCTGCGGCTGCGGACCGGATGCGTGTGGACTGCAGCCCGCCGCTACCTCAAGGGATGCAGTGCCTCCCCAGCCTGCAGCCGCTGCGGCGACCCCGAGACCCTCGAGCACCTCCTCTGTGCCTGCCCTGCCTTGGCCCAGGAACGCTCGAGGGTCACCGCAGCCTACCGGGGACATGGCCTTCCTGCCACCACCCTAGAGCACCTACTGTTTCCATCTCGTCCCCATCTACCAGCACTCCGGAGCCTGGTTGAGTTCCTGGACGAGACGGGAATCGTGGCCTACCGCTGAGGATGGGGCCCTCGCCACCCCTACCCTTGCTTCTGGACTGCTGCTTCTGTTGATGATGACCGTTCCATTGCTCAAATAATCTTTCCTCTTCTTTCCACTTTTCTCCCTTTTCCCTTCCCCGCAGGCACTGCGCCGTGCTCCCGACCGGGTTGCAGAAATTAGGTGCCTTTTCTCACCTTCTAACCACTACCACCTCCAGTTTGAAGGCGTCCAAGTGCTACGGCAGTAGCGGGAGTAGCGGACCAATTCGATGGCCTCGGAAGCAGATCGGTTTGACATCTGCAGTTCTCGATTCCGTCGGATTGCCGGATCGCGGAAGAAAATATGAGTCATGGCGTGGTGCGTTTATTGTCATCAGTCTGGACGCGGATCGGGAGACAGAGCAGGTCACAGAAAAACCCAGCTTTGCAATTCCTTGCCTCACGATGGCTTGAATAACGGTGACCACCGGAGGTGTTTGTGAGGCGCCATGGTCGAGTGGAAGTGGAGGAAATGGCGCAGGACTTGACGCTTAAAGCTCCCGTCAAGCTATACGTGTCAGGTTCTCCTGCATGGGTGGTGCGGCACCGAGATCGGTGCAGGTTGATGGAACAGCCGTGTTTGGTAGCCGCCTAAATTGAGGCAGAACACGGCGGCTTTTGGCCATTTCGAAACGGCGGCATTTCTTAGTAATTATATCGACAGTCGTGACGTTAGTGTACACGAGCAAGTTGAAGGTGTCGTCCGCATTGCACTTGAGTGTGTGACCCACCTTGTCACTCTCTGTCAGTTTCTCGTCCGCTTTCCGGCACAACGCGATGACGTCCTGTAAGTACGAGACATACGACTCAGTGGACGGCTGCACACGAGTGGCTAGTTCTTTTCGCACTTCCATTTGGTGACCGGGCGGGTCCCCGAAGATGTCGCGTAGTTGCTCCTTGAAGATATTCCAGCTGGTGGGCTCGGACTCATGGGCATCGAACCAAACACGTGGGGTGCCGTCCAAGTAAAAGATTACGTTGGCGAGCATCATGGCAGAGTCCCATCGGTGTGTCTGGCTAACACGTTCGTACATACGGAGCCAGTAGTCAACGTAAAGCCCAGGTGGTGCAGAGAATGGACCGGGATCACTGGGATAGGGCATCGTCAGTTATGTAGTGGCTGTGGCTCCAGACGGAGACGCTGGCGGTTCGGGTTCATTGGTAGCCATGACCGGAGACTGAATGGTGCGCCCACTGAAGCTTCGTGGTGAGGACGGGAAACGTTCCACCTCCACCAAATATGTCATACCATATCGGCCTCGGAAGCAGCGCTTATTTCCTAGTTCATCCACCATTAAGGCAGTTATGACATGCCATCAGAGTGCAGTTCCTCTTCGTCTTTACACTGCGCTATAGACATTACTTTAAGCCGAGTTCTGGCGATAAATAGTAAAGATGAAGGAGATGTTAAGTTTATCTTCCAGCTATTTGTTTTATAGAGATGCGCTAGAATTCCAGAACGTAAAACCACCGTAGCGATGGTGGGAAATGTACCCGGTCTATGAGGAATGCTGACAATTCGGGGCGTGCCTGAGTTTTGCGGTGGCACTTTCTAGTGATTCCGCGTTTCAAAACAATCTTTTTGTAAATGCTGCTCTACAGCATGAAGTGTTTTCATTTCATCCTGTCTTTCATGCCTTCAGGCTGCTTCGTTCACAAAGGAATAAAAATGCGTGGTGTTAACATAGGTGTCATTTATTACTTCTTCGCACACGAATACCCTTCAACTCATATACAAGATATAGAACATGAACTCGGATAATATTGAACTTCAAAAACAAATAACACGTATGTTCATTGTAGGGTAGATCAGCAATAGCCGGTAATGCTTGCTTCTGTGGTGTGACTAAATGACCTCATGACATTTTTGTACTGTGTGACCAAATGACGTGAAAATAGCGCAGATGCGAATCAAACAGTGCAATAAAATATGAGTTTCCGTCTTATTGGTAGCAGTCTCTTGCAGGTGGGCAACATGCTTGATGCAATGCAACGCCTAGATAATATGTAATTGGTATGGTGGTTCCATGTTCACAAAAACTATCACAGAGCGTTTTAGCTGACGCGCAAAATTCTACTATCGTGTCATTTACTGAAAAAGATATCGTAAGATTGCAAGGCATGGATTTGAAGTTTTTGTTCCTAAAATCACTGCCTGACATGCTATACAGAAGTTACGCTGAAGGAAGTTTTTTACCAACAGAAAATATATTTTTTCTTCGCACTCTTTCTCCCGAATGTACAAGCAGATCACCCTTGGTTCCTACAAGAAGGAACTGGTATCATCCACCTAGATAATGTAGTTACTAGAATCATCAAGGAGGAGGAAGCAACAAAAAGGAGAAGGCAGGGAGGTTAACCAGAAAGACATCCGGTTGGCTACCCTACACTGGGGGATAAAGGAAGGGGACAAGAAAGACGAGAAAGAGGGAAGAGAGGGAAAAAAGGGGGTGGGGGAGAGACTGACAGTAATTTCACTGCAGCGTCTAGAACTCTACCGCATGTCAGAGGCGTTCACACAAGCCTGTCTTTCTCAGGAAACGCAGCAGGGCTTTCACTGCCTTGTGGGCTGTCGAGGCATGTGTACGTTGCTGTAATAGCACCTGCACAGAAAGAGGCCGATCATCCAGTCGCCGCATTGCGTTGGCAAGTACTTGTCTCTCTGAGGCAAATCGAGGACAATGACACAGCAGGTGTTCGATATTTTCGTCGGTGCCGCAAACATCGCACGCCGCACTGTCAGTAATTCTGATTAACGTAGTATAAGCTTTCGTGAGAGCAACTCCCAGCCAAAGGCGATAGAGAAGCGAAGCTTCACGTCGATGTAGGCCGGGTGGAGGCCGGAGTTGTAGTGAAGGGTCGAGCTCGTGCAGTCGTGTACGTCGTATGCTTGGTGTGTTCCACTCTGTCAGTGTGAGACTGCGGGCCAGTTGACGAATCTGCCTCGCCGCATCCGCTCTTGAAGGCGGTATCGGAACGCTGTTCGCTTCTTTATGTGACGTGCGAGCAGCATGATCTGCAGAATCATTGCCGCCTATACCACTATGCCCAGGTAACCACTGAAAGACGATGTCATAGCCTTTTTGTATTAACAGGTGGTGAAGTTTCACGGTTCGGTAAGTCAACTGGTCGTGGCATCCGCGTCGGAGAACTGATATCAGGCACTGTAACGCTGGTTTTGAGTCAGAAAACACAGCCCATTTACCTGGTCTTTCTTCTGAATTGATGTGTTCCAGTGCATTGCGCAGAGCCTCGAGTTCTGCCGTCGTCGAACTTGTCAAATGTGAAGTCTTAAAACACCGAGTTATCCCTTGTGATGGTATAACCACTGCTCCACCTGAACTAGACGGCGTAGTAGAGCCATCCGTGTAAATGTGCACGTGGTTACTGTAGTTTTCTTCCAGTAGGAATAGACTCAGTTGTTTCAGGGCATGTGTCGGTAAGTCCGATTTTCTCCTCATTCCTGGAATCATTAAGTGAACTCGCGGCCGGCTCAAACTCCAAGGAGGAAGCAGTGGCTTTGATGTAGGTGCGTGTGTCTCAGCAAACGATGAACGATACTTTGAGACAATAGTGCCGTATGTCGTGCGGGGCCTTTCAGCAGCTAGGCTCGCCAGGTGGTGAGAAGGGGTCCTGGCATAATGCCTGAGGTGCATGCGCATTATCTCGGTAATAATATGCGTATTTATTGAGTGATCTTGAGCGATGGCAATGGTTTCAGCCGTTGAAGCACTGCGGGGTATTCCAAGGCATATCTTAAGTGCTTGGGCTTGAATGCTCTGAATTGCGCGCAGGTTGGTCTTGCTGGTGTTAGACATTGCAGGTAAGCTGTACCGTAAGAATCCGATAAACAGCACTCTGTACAGTTGTAGCATGGATGGTATGGGCACTTCCCAATTTTTTCCTGCAAGGAATTTGAGCATGTGGCATGTTGCAATCAGCCGCTTCTTCACATAGTTCACGTGTGGAGTCCACGACAGGTTTCTATCTATTATGACTCCCAAGAACCTGTGGCTTCTGCTGAACGATATGTATTCTTCATTAATCGATATACTGTAAGCCGACATTGGTTTCCGCGTGAACGCTACCACTGCACATTTTCCGCAGGACACCTCGAGGCCTTGTTTACGAAGATAGCATGACGTCGTTGTAGCAGCCTTCTGAAGGCGGGCGCGAAGCTGAGGCCTTGTCACACCTGATGTCCAAATGCAGATGTCATCAGCATAGACAGAAAGTTCTACAGTGCTAGGCAGCTGCTCGACTAGACCAATGAGAGTTAGGTTGAAAAGGGTAGGGCTTAGCACTCCTCCCTGAGGAACTCCTCGACTGCTGTAATAATAATCATCATCATGTTGAATGTTGAATTATAAACATTCACAATACCATTTATATACATGACAAACACAAGTGGACCCTGTATGCTGCTCTGAGACAAACCCTGCCTAATGAGTTTAATTGGTGAGTGATGTCTATTTATTGATACACAATGATTTATATCTGTTATGTAACTTCTAATTAGGTTTAAAAGTATTCCACGTGTGCCATAACAATTAAATTTATATACTAGAGTGGTGTGATTTATCCTCTCGAAAGTTTTTGACAAATCTACAAATACCCGCAGTGTTAGTTTCTTAGCCTCACTAATTTGCAACATTAGTTATTTTTGTTTGAGAAGATAAATTTCAGTCGACCAGCCTGATCGGAACCCATGTTGGGACGATGTTTTTACAGAATGCTTCGCAAAAAAAGAACCCATTATAGGAAGAAAAATTATCTCTAAAGCTTTAGAAAACAAAGGAAGAATCAATATTGGTGAGTAGTTGCCTAAATTATCTTTCACCACATTTTTGCATCACAGTTACACATGCAACCTTTATCGGCAGAGAAAATGCCAAACGCTAATGCCATGTTGCAAATGTGAGTTAGGCAAGGTGGGATCAGGTCAATGACATGAAGGACTGCTTGAATTTTTAGCCCTTTTAATCTTTACTTTTGCTTCACTTGAACTGTTTAAAGATGCTTAGAATTTAGTTATCGTCAGCTTCACACAAATACAATGAATATGTGAGGGGGCTGAAAAATGTGTCAACGCATCTTCATCACGGGTGCTCTCAGCCATTCGTGAAAAGTATTCATTGAATTTATTTGCTAGAACTTCGTCGTTAGAGCTCTCCTTTCCTACCTTAAGCTCATTATCTATAGAGGCGGGTCGAACTCTTGATAAGACAGAATTCAGCTTCCTCCACAGCTGCTTTACGTCCACAATGGCGCCAAACATGAAGTAGTAGTACCCACGCTTCGAATGTTTTAGTCACTTATTCAAGTTAATACAGAATGCTTTGAACTATTTCAGCACTCCAGCGACAGGAGTACTTACGAATAAATGGTAAAATACTGTATCTTTATTATTTTGATTAGCTTAAAGAAAATTAATTGTTTATGACGCTTGCTTTGGTTTTTTTTGGCTCGCAATATGGAAAATGTTTTCGGCATAGGGAGCACTGGGTGTCAATAAAGGGGTCACAGGCGCCTTCATATGAAAAACAAGATGGTATGTCATACCATCTGAACAAGCTATTTTTTTTCTAAAGCAAGATAGTGATTGTGGATTGATGTCCTCAATGTAAATATATCATTACAGGGCAAGTTTTTGTTCAGCTTGCACACCAGTAATGATATCACGAAATACTAATCACACCAAAACTTGGTATATCAAATGTTTTTTATAAATATACCTAATAAAGTCACTGTAGTGGTTGTAACGCGAGTTGGGGTAGCTGCAACATTCGAGACGCTGTGTAATAGAAGTAGTCTGGTAAAGTCTGCTTGTTAGATGAAGTGAGCAAGTCGATGTTCAAGTACCCTTCAAAAACGAAAGTATCATTGTTTTCATTTATGAACTTAAGATATTCGTCTAAGGAGACAAAAAAACTATTGATGTTGCCATGAGGTGGTCTGTAGACAACAGTAATGACAGTTTTTTTTCAGACTTCAAGCACGTGACTTCAAAATCATCTCTGTTTCGGGACCAATCATCATCACACACACAGCTCATACTAACCTCAATAAATATGCGCACATAACCTCTGCTTCTCTCTCTGTTAATGTTAATCCCAGTATAGTCATTCATATGAACAATAGCGGCGTCTTTAGAGTACCAAATTTTACTTAGCATAATGACGGAAAACTTGAGCTCAGATTCATAAAAAAGCTGCAAAACTCCTCTCCTTTACAACGGGCTGAGTCTATATTTAAGTGCAAAAGAAACATCTTAGTGCTTATACTCACTTATTCTCCAAAATTGCACTTAATACAGAGGGACTAGTACACTTCAGAGCCATCTGAAAGTAACAGATAATCCCGTTCCGAAGGGTAAAGTAACCTCGTTTAGCTAACGTAAGTAGAATGTAGAGGAAAGAAAGCCAGGAAGGTCAACCAGACTAGCGCCCGGCTTGCTATCCTAAACTTAGGGAAGGAGATTTAGTAATGAAAAGAGGGAGATAGAAAGAAGAGAACATAAAAAAAACACGTGAGCTGAAACTAGACTGCTGCGTTAAATAGCAGTGGACGCAGGACTTCAGTTGTATCATGTTCCACTGTAGGTTGTGGTTCATGGTGCCTACTGAAGGCTTGCAAGCACGGGGCGTAGAAAATTCAGTGCATGTTGTACAGCCTCAGTGTGTGGTGACATAAGTCTGCCGATGAACACTCGAAGTGTGTCTACCAATGATAGAATAATTAGAGTAATTTGCCTTCTTCAGGTATCTAGTGAGTGGAGGTTCAGGGTTCCCTCTTGCCGAGGTGCGCTGTGAATCCGTATGTCCCTGCGGCTTCAGCAACGGAGACCAAACTGCGCCAGTTGTGCACGTGGTGTTGTTATCTATACAGACTGTCGCAGATACCTGTGGCTGCGACTTTGACAATGTAGGCCAAGTGGAATCTGCAGAAACTACGTCTTTCATTGCATTCTGAATCATACCAGCCGAGTATTATCCAGGTAGAAAAGGACATGGTGAAGCAGGGCGTCAAATGATTGCTGCGAATGCAGAGGCATTGGCTTTTTCTGACGAACTTCGGCGGCCTCGCGATGCGATATATGGTCTCTCGTCATTCTTCTCAATACATCTGTCCCTATTTTTATTTTTGGGCAATTTTTTAGGAAGCTTCGTGGGGTCGATAGTAATTTGAACACTTGAGGACATTGGATTTATGACTATCTGCGGAATGAGTTTCAGCGCAGTGAGGACATACTTGCTTGCCATCCCGTACGCTGCTCACGTGATCAAGCTTCGATTGATTTGTGTGGTTTAATGTCCCAAATCCACTATTTGATTATGAGAGACGCCGTAGTGGAGGGCTACGGAAATTTTGACCACCTGGGGTTCTTTAACGTGCACCCAAATCTGAGTACACGGGCCTAACACTTGATCAAGCTTCATGCATTGTGACATTGCAGTGGCTTCAACACAAAAGGTATTGCAGGTTGTTGGAAGTGGTCCACCCTCACGTGCGAAGGCAGTTGGCTCTAAAATCTATTTTCACGCAGCGTAAGTTACCCAAAAGAGCAACCTTGACGATGACACTAGCGTCATTAGCTGGATCAACCAGGTCATCCGATTCAGAGCTGGGAATGGCAGCGTCAATGCCGTAGTTGACACCAGTAACTACTTTAGAGCCCATTAGAGTATAATATACTGTTTTATTTTTCCTGACTATCTCTTCACGGAGTTAATAAATCTTGACATTTTGTGCGTACTCTTTGTGAAGCGATCATCTTGCTTATATATATATATATATATATATATATATATATATATATATATATATATATATATATATATATATATATATATATATATATATATATATATATATGCTATTCATTCAAACATTATGGACAGGCAGCATGCCCTTAAATTTTTGGTAACAATTGTATGTTCCAAAATGACGTGTTTTGCAACGCATGAACTCAGTTAAGTGATCTCGATTTCGTTATGGATATATCAAGCTACAGAAATAAAGCGTGAAATAACAATGTAAGAGTGCACGGTAATTACAGTTGTGCATGTGTGAAGAACACATTCCAGGAATCATCTTTTCTCGTTCTGCTGTATTGCGCAAACACAACTCGACGCTAATTGGTTGTTTCTTTTATTCACTTAAGCTGTTTTTATATTGAACTCAAGATTTGAAACTCCCCGTTTTGTCGCAATCACCTGAATGAGATCACCGAACTTGTGCAATATTTTTATTCAGCTCAAAATTTGTGAGCGTAAGATGATACAATGACAGTGCCTTTGGAAAGCAGAAACTGATGAATATTTTGAACACACGGCCGAAGGCCTGCCGTATTAACATTTGCTTTTATGTGTTCTGGTGCGGTTGTCTAAGAATTCACAACAAGTGTATGATTCGTGGCATCCATGGATAAAGATTCTATACTGAGAACCTGAAAAAAAGATTAAAACGTAATTACTTTCTCCGCAATGTTTGAAAGACTGCAATACTCTCAATTGTTGTAAAAACTACCTTAGCCATAATACTACCTCCTTTGGTTTTATCAATCATAATGCTACTTTAATATATCACCACACCATCAGGGCATGGACTAAACAAATCAGTGGTGGCAATAAATTCCTATCTTAACTACCTCTTCTATTAGCAGAATTAGTGAGTTTTAATGCAGTAAACCTACTAGATAAAAACATTTTCCAAATCATAGACAACTACTACATCTGCATATATATTATCAAGGTGCTGTCGAAAAAAAAATTGGCAGATCTCACGTACAGTGGGGCTCCATTATATGCAAATCACAAATTAGCAAGGTTGATATGTCACTTTAAAATCAGCCCAACGTTACGAGGTGGGCGTAGATTATGCCGTACATAATTTTTATGTCATGATTATTGTGGTAGAATGTTTTATTTACCTTGGCCATCCATTCACGTCACATAACGCCAAATTTGGTATATGTGAAGCCAGCGAAACAACCGCGAGCGCTCCATGAGCGTGGCATGGAGTCATGTTCTTACATGACACGCATCTCATGATTATCATGTTCGCATGTCATCCATTCAAGTTCCGTAATACTAAATTTGGTATGTGAAACCAGCGAAACTATTGCGAGCGCACCATGAGTGTGACATATAGTCATGACTTACATAACATGCGTGTCATGATTTCCACGTTTTGGTCTGTCACTTTTTTTGCCATGCAGTAATGTCATACCATGACAATTTTGCCATATGTCGTGCGAAAAAAACCACTGCAAGACCATAAAATATAAATTATGACATTCATGACATAAATGTCATTCTTTTCTAGATAAGACTAGTCGGTTATGCTCATCATACAGTCATCTTATGTCATACCAAGTTTGGTATTACGTGATGTGAATGAACGACAAACACAAATGTCAAGCGCAGACATGATAAATATGACATGAAAGTAATGTACGGCCTAATATACGTCCGCCTCGAACGTTGTGTTTATTTTAATGCGACAATGCAACCTTCCTCATCCGTACTTCCAATATCATCGATTCCCACTGTACGTGGAATCTACCAATTTTTATTCTTATGTCAGCATCATTCTCAGCCAACGCCCGAACAAAGTGGCTTTGGGGGCCTTGCGGGCCCTACGCTATTTCAGATTTTTGTGGGCGGACCGCAAACGCTAACGGCGGTCAGCGTTATGACAAATGCACAGTGGCAGCAGCCGACCAGGATTGCGTACGCAAAGCCTGGTGTAAGCTATTCGAAACTCTCTATATTGACCATATTCAGCATGGTCTACGTACGTGAATGATCTGAGAGTTTGTTTTTTAATAGAATGCAAGTGCCAACAATTCACACTGCCATGTGAGCTTTGCCTACCTTGAGGTTCGAGTCATACGTTGAGGTCTCGACTGCCTTCCCATCCAACAAAACAGAAACTGGAGAGGCCGCATTACAGAAGGTCACTGATTGTATCATCAGCACGTCTTGACTCTGGGAGTTGTTTTTCACGGCTGATATGGCCAACGTAGAAACGTTTTGCTCCTGAAAAAAAGAAAGGAACTGGATTTATTTGTAAATAAACGGGCAGCTGCTGTTTTATATTCGCTGCATTTCACCCTTTGACAACCTGTGTTGACAGTACTGAGAAAGCTGCAGAACCAAAACGCATGCCTGTTACAGCGACAAAAAACTATTATTAGAGTTTATTGATAATGTTCTCACTTGCACTGCATAAATGAACACTGCTTCATTTATTATTCATTTACTAACCACCATACAACTTTTTGTACCACAAGGCAGTTTTTCGCTGTATGATCCTTTTTATAAACCGTTTAAGGATTTAGCCTAAACAATGTAATCAAAGTGATTTGCCTAAATCAAAAAATAGTACTTGGTGCTGTGACTGGCAGCGCAAAGTCTTCTATCATGGTTGTTTATTCCCCTTTACAGATTTACTTAGGCTGCATAAAGTTCTGCCGCTTCCTCCAAGCAGGTACGCACCATTCTTATTAACATGGGAGAGGTTATCCTTGTGATATAATAGGCAGCAAGCGCAATATTCGAGAGTGTATATTAATAAATACAATAGAGAATTGCGGGAAAAGGTTGAGCGCACATTGTGCCATTCATTACCAATAGCTGCAAACTTATACGTTTATGTAATGTCGTCTGAAGACACACACTCGACGTAGCCAAATATTAAAAGGTGGACAAACAAGGCTGATTCACACAGAGTAACGAAAAATATGCGCATGTTAGTTATTCGTACCGTGCCTCTAAGGTAATCTAAAAAACTAAAGGTAGCAAGTGAACATACATAAAAACATTAAAACCATATTTTGCTTTCTCAACAATATTGTTTGTTGCTCGTCGAGTTCATGTTTATTAATTTACATTAGTTTAATAAAATGTTCAAGTGCACAGAACGTTGATGGCTGCCCTGTTTCAACAGCATATTGCAGAGGTAATTCAGAATATAAGAAAAGTAACTACAGTCCTGATGCATGGCAGTTGCTTTTTTTTAATTGTCGCCTTCCTGCAGCGTATCTTGGGTAATCGCAAAAGTAAATGACGGAAATCTTTGTAATCGTTCAGGAGCGAGACAATGATGATGCATCGTTTTACACGATACTGCAATTATATGAGTATTTTGTTTCATAGGGCAGCTACCTAAGTGTTGTCGCAGAAACTTTCGGAAGGCTACGATGACGTAAAAGCGGTATTTCATAGATATAAAAATAATATTTTCAGAGTTTTTACGGGCCAGTACCACGATAATATTATGAATCGCGCCATAGTGGAGCGCTACGGAAAGGGTGACCAAACTCTGTCCTTCAACATGCGCTGAAATCCCACAGTACACGGACATTCAGCATTTTGCCTCCATCGAAATGTGACCACCACGACCTGAATAAAAAGCACGTGCTTCGTGTCAGCAGTGTAGCATTGTGACCACTAAACTACCGAGTCCGACTATCGCATATCAATGTCGATGTTGAATTGTTTTTTTTTGGCAAAGGTATATATGCATGCCCCACTGTTTTATTCGCACGTGACATCAGGAACCTGGTGACCTCGATGTCCTGATTCTCCGCCAAAACGCTACGCTAATGTCGACTCAGTTACAGTGAATAATATTGACAGAATCCACTTTCACTAGCACCCCCACCATGGTGATCGCATTCTTAAGGTGGGAGAATGATTGAGGGCCATGCATACTGCACAGTTTCACCGCAAATTGAATTGTTCCAGCTGGTCGAAACCATCCGGAGCCTTCCACTACGGTACCTTTCATGGCTTGCATCACCTTGGCGCGTTGAACTACGTAAACCATAAACCTTAATAGTTTGAATCGCACCAACAACTCTGACCATGCTAAATGTCCTAATGCGACCATATATATGTAAGTAATCTGGCGCCACTTAAAAATCCCCAGAAACGCTCACACATTCACACTCGCTTTCATTCAAGAAACACACGTCACACGTAAATCGTACACTGAAAGGGGGTTTCGCTTTCTCAGCAAAATTTTTCAATCCAAGGGGGCCACACGTTTAAGAATTATCATTTATTCAATGAAGTATTCGGATGCCCAAATTATTGTGACTGCTCTGTTTCCTATGACATATTTCAAAGCCATTTTGGAACTAAGCAAGGTCAGTAGAGTGATATGGAGGAACCGTATGTATTCATAGTCATTCATTTCCGTTTGTTGATATGACAATATGCGTACTGTGCAGGAGTAAATGACGTTTAACCATTTATTCTTGCTGCATGGTTAACTTGCACGGATACACTTCCAAATACATACCAATACCAGCAATAATTTCTTAGACGATGAAGTATCTGGCTAGAATTTGTTTATTTGAGTATCTTGCAAACATTGCCTCTCAATAGAGAGCCAGCAGGCAGCGCTGTCTTTTCTTAAGTAACACTTTGTTTCTACCTTCATTCCTGCTAAAAAAATAAACTTGTATGTTAGCACTGATTCAATGAATCAAAAAAGCTTCGTTTAAACAAATACTAACACCTGTAGTTTCATTTCATTCGAGAGAACTTATTACCTTGAACAAAGTGAAATTGAGGAGCGTGGTGGGTGCCTTGGTCATGTCTTCATCTAATAAAAACAACAACAAAAGTAAAAGAAAACAGGATGAAATGTATGGGTGAAAATGGTGACACACCATGCAATTGTTCATTTATTCATGCTTGCGCGTATCTCAGTACGCACTACTGAAGCTGCATGGCGAGAATAAAAGTGGGTCGCATGCGTGACTTGTTCTAAATGAAATTTCGAAAACATGGCGCAGCTCAAAAGATGTTGCGTACGGTATGTGATGCCGTCGTCCCAGTAGAGAAAACCCGATGCATCTCCGTTCTCGTCAGGAGAGACGAACAGTTCCAGTTCTTTCACAGAACTGCAATAGAGATGTCCTAGTATTAGTGTGCGCGAGAAGGGAGGCAGTGCATATAGCAGCGTCGAAATCCAACACACATGCTAATTTTTTGAAATATTTATTAAAAATAGCCCGAGACCTTCCTCCCCCTTGAGATTTTGCCGGTGGGATGGAACTTACTACATTGGTATCACACCATTTGTACTGGTTGACTCGTTGTTCGATCGTGCTGCCTGCTCATGCATTCTCTGACCGCAGAAAAAAGCAACAGGGCCGCAATTTTTCAGACATGTCATTGCTTGCGCAAGCATGTTTAAGTGTGTACATTAAAAAAAGATAAATAAGTGCCCTTTAAACACACAGTTACGCAAACAAGAGCACGTAAACAGGTGTGGTGCAGTGATAACGTGAAATTAAGGGTTGGAAAACCTGTTTATTATACAAAAAATAGCCCTTTCAACACTCACCTGTTGCGGTTGTGAACCGGGCGAAGCAAAGAAATTATGAAACCACCCCTGACGTGCAAGGCGACGTTCTCGGAGTTGAGTGTTATGTCTCCTCCACGCTGTAGATTGATTGATTCGCCCTGTAATTAAGAAGAACATTCAGCGAACTGGCGCAGGAAGCCGGCCCAGAACCTATCGGGTTTTTATGTCCATAGGGCTGGGAGTGAAATTGTGCAGATATACAGACACGTTTCGTTCAAAAGTCTAGCGCTGCTTCTTGTAGAGTACCAAAAAGGATATTCATTTGCTCGAGGCCCGTAAATGTGTGTTCGCAAATGAAAGCCGATACAAAAAAAAACTTGCAAAGTTGGAAAACAAAGCAATTTGTTACTATTTTTGTTCTTAACCAGCTAGTGCTTTCAAAAGCAAAAAAGAGCCAAAACATTACTAAATCGACCGGAAGGCTGGAAAGAAGAAGGTGCAGTGTTCATCAAGCCGATTGAAGGTATTTGGCAACACGCGCTTTCACAAAACCAAGATTATTGATTTTAGTAACTGAAAATAGTTAACTGAACATTAGAGCAACAGAGATAGAAAAAGATAACAAAATGAGAGAAAGGCATGAAAGTCAATCAGAGAGGTAGCATCTTGTTTTCAACCATACTCCAAAGGAGAGGGAAAGGAAAGATAGAAAGTATAGCGTAAGGAAAAGCAACCACGCGATAAAAAATGAAATGAAGACTCAGAGCGAGAAAACTGTGGCCTATTAATTAGACCACAGTCACGCAGAAAGTTCAGTAAGGCCGTGATTGACTTCCGGTGCGAAGACAGCTCGAGTCGGCATTCTAGCACTGACAGTTACGACAGGAGCCTGTCGTCAACGCGGGCCACCACCGCTGCTGGCGGCAGCATTTGCGCGCTGTAGCGAGGCTGAAAACAACGAATATGGTAAATCGTTTTATCGCTGCTGCAGTGATTGCGTGTAGCGCGGTCTTTCATGCCAATTCGGATAGCAAAATATTTGATGAAAGCGGATGAAGGTGGAAGTTGACGAGCCAAATGCAGTTGGTGCAGTTGTGTGTGCCTCAAACTTAGTGTGTTCGACAACGATTTTATGTCTTCATTAGCAAATCTCACGAACTTTAAATGCAGCATGTCTTCTTGAAAATGAAATGGACCCCTGATCGTCGTTTTTGTGTAAAGTAAGAAATTCTGCACTGATTCACTTCTTTTTTGCAAAACTGTGGCAGCCGCTTTTTATCATGCATTGCTCGTAAGATAAACCACATTTTCAAATAATCATCTGATTTTAATTCACATAGTATAAATCCGGATTAAATTATAATCAGTCCGTTTTCGGCAAGAACTTGAGCTGGGAACGTTATGTTGCGCTTACTAGCCTTCTTTCCTGACAAAGGGTATTGTTCTCATTATTGTTTGAGGCACCGGAAGAATTCATAAGCTTGTTACAGTTCAGATTGAAATTGTTTCTCTCTAGCGGAAACGCAAACTGCAGAGCAAATACCAAGTGAAGAACGGCAACGGTAGCTTTTTATACGTGTAGTGTTTAGTTGTTGTTACTTCGTTTTTTCCCGCACCTTATTTGTTGGTACCATAGTCTGAAGGGGCTGTTTATCGACTAAGAACGTTTATATAACTGTTGCGCAAATAAATTATACAAGAGCGCATTTACCGCATAGAAGTCGCACCACCGGCCTGCTGGGAAGTAGCCCTCCACTGCGGGTGCGTCCTGCAGATAATTATTGACCTTATATGAAAAAAAAATATTGAAACTACAACAGTTAGAATGAAAAATATTGTTAAGTATGCACGCGCCAACATAAAATGACACAAAACGGGAAGGAAGCAGGCTGACAGATGCCACCGAGGAGGCCACAATGTCTGCCCACCCTTTCGAGTGGACGGAATAAACACGCGAAAATGAAGAGGTACTAAAGAAGAGGGAGACAGTTCGGAAAAAGTGACAGACAAGAAGATGAGAAAAACTTCAATACTAAAAGCCAGTTTTTTTTTAGTGAAAGCTGGCAAGGCAAGGTGGGCCAGCTCTGGCGTTATAAAGAAATCACTGCTTTCTCGAAGCCTAATTTTGCTTAGTCACCGGTAAGCACCAAAGATATTTGACATGAAAATTGTGGGATTGAAACGAATCTGTCAAGCTGCTTTCATGGATATCCTAGACAGCCGGTGACCATACTCTCATACAGCTCACGAGTATAGTTGGCGTAGCTAAGGTTCTAAAACTATAAGCATGCCTTTATATTTGACAGAGGATGAAACAAACAGCGAACATGAGGTATGTCACGCCGAACTGAGACCTATTCCGTTAGGACAAATGGACAAGTCGGGCTAGTTTGTGCCTATTATATTTTTTTGAAAACAAAAAGTGCATGAAGAAAACGAACGCAAGAAAGAGAAGGGAGATACACTGTTTTCTTAACTTATACGCGATGCAAAATTTGCCCCACAAGGTGGTAACTGAGCCCACATTTCTTATATTTAACACTAGTTTTAATTGTCTCACTTGATGCTTGATGCTATCACGTCGTGCCGGAGATAAATGGCATTTCTGGAAGCACATTCTCCTGAGGCCTATAAAATAACTACTGACCACTGCCAGAAATTGCTTTATTTCCTAGCGAATGTCATTTTAAAAGATATTTACTCTATTCTCAGTGATGAAGTGCTTGAAAGATTCGGAGATAGAGCAGCGTATTGTGACGTAAGAAACTTAGAGCAATCTTAGTGATTGAGTTTCTCTGCGTATTGAAAAAAATGACTCCCACTCTAATATGCTCTGGCGAAGTACATCAGAAGATAACACGCACTTGATGCGAATTAATTCGCATCAAATTTGAAGCACAACCAGTTGCTTTGGCTCTCAATGTGATACTTGTGGTGATGACTCCAACGTGGCCAATACAGTGTTTCACATCACAGGTGCCATATTGACGCAATCTCGCGTTTATTTTGCTGAACTGTACATAAAATATTAATCGTGAAGGGACAACACCAAATATATTTCAAAATACTGCACACCTTCTTCGTTTGCGCGTTCATGATGTTATGCTTTTCACCTTGTTATATCCAGAAGGCAAATAAAGAAGTGATAGGACAGATATTGTCGCTATAGCTATAGCATCTTACAGCTACATTTAGTTTAGACATTGTCTGGCAACGTTGCACCTAAAGAAGTGGGAGAACAGCATTATTCACATTGATCCTGCGCTTTTTCTTCCTCCACGCACTCTTCTTTTAGAACGCTGGATTTGCCTGAATAAATTATGGCCCAAAAGAATGCATTCCTGAAACCCAAATTTTCTAACGCACGCTAACTTGCTCTTTTTGTAACAGTTGTTGTGAAGCACATTCTGCTCATGAAAACCCATGCGAACATGAACGTACCTCTTTTATTCTGGGAGAAACGAGTAAAGCAGAGCCCCACAAAAACTGATGGCTGATGTTCATCGCGTAAGGGTCTGTGGGATACCTGTTGGTGTAAGGAACACAGTGGTAAAGCATCTAATAATCTTCAGTTCAATGCTAACTGCATTGACTGCATGTTTAACCGCACGTGACATTTATTTCCATACAAACGGCAGGGACTATTCAGGGATTTATTTTTCAAAAAAACAAGTGAGGGGCGTGCCCGTTGAAAACTCATACACAGACATAGAAAATGTTGATGACAATGAAAACAAAGATAACTTTACTTGCAAGCACGGCAAAGTGTACTGTCGAATCCATACTAAAGCAGAGCTACGTTGTCACTATATCCCGTCTGTGAACGGTAATAAGAGCCGCTGTGTAGATTTTAAAGAGCTGGGATTTATACGTAAAAGACGAGCTTCGTTAAAATCTTCTTTTGTACACCTATCGCGCCTAAGATGAGTTGCAGTAGTTTTCGTTGAACGCTGCGTAGAATGATAGAATGCTGGGTAAGAGTAGTAAGAGTAAAATAGACAGATTAATACATGATGTACGAGAGTGAGAATATATCTTGAACACTCATTTGGGTGTTCATTTCACGCAAGTTGTTCGAACTGCTCAACTTCCGTCGTGGCACTAAGCTTAGCGCAAAGAAAATGGAAGCGCTACCCTGAACCATTCAGTCAACTGATTTAAATCATAAGTTTTCTCTCAAATACTTCTCATCGCTACTTACTCATAAAATAGTGCTCGCAGAACGGCACCACCAATCACGTGAGCCTCGTAGAAGACTGTGTACATGTACGGCAACAAGCGCTTCCTGGTAGCGAGTACTGCTGCTGACGCATTTAGGAGTCTTGTCGCCACCTCGTCTTCCTGGAGGGATTGAACATGCACGTCGCTTTATTCTAAAGCAAGTGATGTCATTGGTGTGTGCATCAAATGCGTTCCGAAGGGTCCCCACTGATAATGTGTTGTGGCATGCCTGGTTCAGCCATGCTCAATTAAACACACTGGGAGATCTACGCAATGCATGACGGCGAATTGTAATACATCTCCTGCTTTTAGAAATAACAACTCATGCATTCAGTAGGAAGCAACCCGTAATTAGGCTCACTCAGACAGAGCTTGCACAATGCTTAATTATAATAATGTGATAAGGTCAAAAAGCTCAGTTTCCAGACATTACTATGACGTATTGCGCGGTTTCCTTCGGCGAAAACTTAATATTTATGCGAAAAAATAAACATAAATAGCAACCAGTTCAATATGTAGTCGAACACAAAACTTCTTCACGCTACTCTTGAAGCTACTTTTTACAATAAGGGCCAGCTGTTTCCATATGCTGAAAGTTCACCGTCGAAGATGTGCAATTACCTACATGTATGAGCAGTGAGACGAAATTAAGAACACCGCAGTCGTGTACTTAAGCTCTTTTCAAATTTTGGGTCAGTGGATATTTTTCTTCATTTACAAATTTTGGTTGATGTAAATGATTATTTACGTCACTTTACCTCCGAGTTATCCGCGAGCCCAATTCTTCGGATGGACAGTGGAAGCAGCCCGGACAGTTCATGCCACGCTAAACGCACATCTTCTGACTCATTAGACCAGTAGCAGTAGCCGCCAACCTGCGTACGTATAAATCGTCCAAAGTATGCAAAGATGTAGGCATGTGAGACTACATTACGCTTTCAAACGTAGTTCACTTATAAAAAGCTAGTTACCATAGTTTGAAACCACGTTTAGCCATTGTAAGCAACTGTTGAATATGTCTTTCAAGCAAAAAAGACTTTCTGCGCGGATACCACAGTGTAGTGGGGAGACAGTGTGAAATTGATTATTATGCTAGAATGTTACTGGACTAATTTTCAATTCCTTGTTGTTCTCTGAATTGCAATGTACCAATCGGAATAATTTTTCTGGGAGTTGCTGCCTCTGAATGATAGGCATAGTACACCATCCTGGAGAGCTTCACTATAAGACAGTGTATTATAGGGGAGCGCTACAATGATTGCGAACCTAATTACCATCAGCTCATTTTGAAAGCGAATAGTGGATGCCACCAAAAGAGTGTAGTTCCAACAAAAACCAGGGGTCAACACACTTTTCAACAAAACTACAATGTGGTCGCCTTCCCGAGTCCCTAAAAGGTGGTAATTCATCCAATGAAATATTCCCTGATCTATAAATGAAAAGATAGTCTTTCACTTCATCGCTAAGAATGTGCAGAGGAGACATACGAAGCGCTTCGCATCAAGTATTCCTTGTCAAGACACGCTTAGAATGCAGTATTTCCCATTACACCCTACTTTACTCTGCATTCTTATGTCAGTGATTTTATTTGAGTGATTGCCACGGTGACGACATTTTCGATGTCGGCGGAAACGCTTGAGGCCGGTGTACTTAGATTTAGGTGCACGTTAAGAAATCCCAGGTGGCCGAAATTTTCGAAGCCCTTCAGCAAAGCGTCCCTTATGACGATACGGTTGTTCTGGACCTTTAAGTCCCAGCAATTAGAAGTGTTTAAGCGGTTGACGCTAGTGCGAAGAAACTACAGGCGATAACATTGTCGAATAAAATGCAATGACTGAAGAGTACTCAGAACTGCATAATTTTTTGGGGTGCTTGTCCTATTAACGAAGTATTTTTAATCGACAAATTATGACTTACTTATGTATTGGGTTAAGGGACGCATTATGTGTTTCAGTATAAAAAGGAACGCATCACAGGTATCGATAATAGTTTTTGCTTCGGGTACGCAAAGTGTTCATTTGTGGTTAGTAGGTATGTGTGCGTCCTTCCTTCCCTCATTCCTGTATTTCCCACTTTTTAGTCTCCCCGTACCCCTTCCCCAGTGCAGGGTAGCAAACTAATTGTTTCTTTTATGGTTCCTTCCTGCCTTTCATCATACCATATCTCTCTCTTTCTCTTTTCGCAATGCCTTAGTTGAAAAGCTTTCGTAAATAAAAAACAACAACATGAAGATCGCGGCTGTTGTCAAGCCAATACGAAAGCGTAAGGCTCAAAAGCTTAATTTCTACCAGTTATGTACGGCGTTTGTTCTGAAAACAGAAATGTCCATAATTGCTACGACCAAAGTTGCTCTTACCAAAGGCATTCCGAGCATGGAGAACTTCACAGCCTTGACTATAGTCCTTCGCAGACCTTCCCAGCTGCATTCCTCCTCTTCGAACCAATGTCCACCGAAGGATCCCGAACCGGAGAATGTGGCACGGCTCAGAATCATGGGTCTTTGTCCTCCTCGCTCCGTCGTCAGGTTTACCAAGCTTCTACGAAAGACATCTACTTCGAATGATCCGATGATATTCAGCTAATGCCGCTGTGCAACACCGACATATGAACTGAATTAAACGAGTATTCCATATTCTTTGCGATGGTACGCTGACTGTGACTTTTAGCTGTGCTGAAGAAACATGGTACCGGCTTGATTTCCTTCGCCTCTGATATGCTGGTATTCACATGTTGGCATTGAGCGAGCAAGCGTTGCACTCTAGTCCATATCAGCTCCTCCTAAAATACTCTAATCATGTTATTCGTTTACGCAAAAAAACTAGCATTTGTTGTCAGGATTCTAATCAGAGCACGTAACTACTTTAACACTTCAACTCTAATCAAGTTATATTACGCTTTTATTCACAGCCATAATAACTATTGCATCACCACTTGGGGAAATACATACGTCACCCACTTATCTCCCATTCAGCACATTCAAAATCAAGACATAATACTAATAACATTAAGTTCATATAGTTACAGCACATTATCATTGCTTCATAACTTCGAGATACTTTCTCCTCCTGGACCTCCTCCTGTATATATATACTTTGTATACCGTTCCTTTTTCTGTATAATAACTCAAGTAAACTTGAAACTTGAAAGCAAAGCTCATACGCTAAACTTTATTTATTGGTAATAGAACTAGCAAATTGAATAATGAATCCCTCCTTAAAATTACAATATGTAGAAAGTTTAGCTTACATTGACCTGAACAATATACATATATCTAAAGCTTTCTTAACGGTACAATGATTCATTTCATATGGCGATCAATCAAGAGAATTAGCGCGACAGTCGCATGTCCTTAAAGTAGAGTAATAATAAGGAAAACACCATCTATTTCATTGTTCCGCACAACCTCGTATCACATACGATGGGTCGCTAGTGATTATACGTGTGCCACTCTGTAGCCACCTGCACCTTTTCTCAGTTGCGCATTTCATTTGGCACATACCACAATTGTTGAACACAAGCATGTCTGACTCATCGCTAATGGCTGATAGAATGTGACGACTGACTCGTGATGACGACCTGTGAGTTCAGCAGCGCAACGCCGCAGAATACTTTAATACAGATGTTCTCTCTCTTGTTCACATTTCGGCGGCTACATTGTCACGTCCAGCATTAACCTATGAGGTTTAGCCCTAAAGTCTAAAGGGAGTTTGTAAGCTTTGTTTTGCGCCGGGCGTAGAAGTGACACTGTAATAGCATATGGTGAGAAAATATTCAAGTGGGCCGCCTAAATGAATACGCTTCTTCTGAAAGTATCAGTCATAACAACAGTTACAAAAGCTTCCTTGAAACATCAGCAAAGCTTGACAGGAACTTCATAACTTGTTTGCAGGCTGCGTGATTAGCAGGCTGAGAAAGTGGCAGTGGTTATGCATCACCATTTAAAATTTATTGACAGTCACCTTTTCCACAGTAAAATTGCTTGCCCACTTATTTCCTTACAAATTTCCCTGAGTTTGATTGTGCTAAGCAGGCCCCACTGTCAAACCAAGGCCCCTATCGAAGCACGAACGTTTTGAGTGGTCATTGCTGTCTTAGAGGAAAACTTTAAACTTGAATAATACGGGAAGGTGGGATAGTTGGTTTGACTGCGTAATGAAGCTTTTGCGCCCATAACGCGAGGACACAGACGAAAGGTTCACATGAGTTCGTATATTCAACAAGAGCTTGCATTGGCTGGTACTTATGAGTATAAGCAGCAGGAACATTTCACTGCACTCTGCATGTCTCGTCTAGTTCAAAAGGGCGTAAGCTGTACGCGAAGCCACGCTCAAGGATCTATTGCGAAAGAGCACACTAGTTGGGATAGGCTTACTGCCAAGTCGTCTTCGAATGATGATACCCGTAGAGGTTGTGCATGTCATAGTGGATGCCGGCAGACTGGTTGGCATCACCGCACACGCTGTTCTCGAACATTCCTCGGCCCCAGTGCTGAAAACCTGTGGGGGTCAGGGCATTCACTTCAAATGGTACATTCAAGCATTCCAGTCTTTGGAAAAGGATGACCCCAAACCGATCTGATGAAATAAGTACTTGGCGCCTGAGAGGACTGAATTTGTATAGAACGAAAGTACAGAGCTTTTTACGCTGTCAATGAAAAAGCAAAATGGTGCGCATTAGAAAGAAATGCCAATGACTTCACTCTATATTGAATCTTGCCCTATCTGACTTTTGTTAAAAGCAAACAACAAGTTTAACAAATGCACCACTATTGCTTACACACAAATACGGCTAGACTGAGCGGTCAAATTAGTCAGTCAGTAAACAGGAGTCACTCTTATTAACGTATGCATTGCTCTATTTGCCCTGTGTTGAACAAGGTCTCTTTATCCATATATAAAATTTTTCATAGGAGGCAGAATTCAAACATCAAGTGATGATTTAATAAAAGCACGCACCAACGGGATAAGGGGGATTGTTCCACTTGTTCTTTGAGCAAATTGGGCTGGACCGGTTTAGTTCTGGAGGATAAGTTGGCTCGTTCATATCCTGCAAAAAAAAGCAGATCACCTACAGTAATCACACTATCTATACCACTGGCCACCGCATCACATGCTTGCGTGTTTTTTTCTAATGCAGGTCGTTATTTATTGTAACACCGTAATAAAGAAGTGTTGTGCTTTATCGTTCGATGTACATTATAAGGGCAAGACGCACTGCAACACCTCTTACCAGTAGCAGCCCGTCGAATCCAAAGGTCTCGTAAAGAGAACGCAGGTTGTTTGTCCATGCCATCATCGTTTCCGGATTCGTGAAATCTACAAAAGCATTATCCTGAAAGTAGAAGAGTGAGTGATGGCAGACGTACACAACTGAAAAAATGTCGCGTTAACGGGACTCGCAGATGGAAAACAGATTAGATATTAGTGCTTAATGAAATGCTTCATCGCATGTAGGTACAGGCACATAGCTGGGTTAGGACGTACCCCGAGAGTTGTATTAAAGGTGTACGAGTGGGCCCAGACAGCCAGGCCTGGATTCAGATAGATAGATAGATAGATAGATAGATAGATAGATAGATAGATAGATAGATAGATAGATAGATAGATAGATAGATAGATAGATAGATAGATAGATAGATAGATAGATAGATAGATAGATAGATAGATAGATAGATAGATAGATAGATAGATAGATTCGTATAAAAAAAGCTATCTTCAGTGAAAATGTATTGCAGAAAAAGAGTATTTAACGTTGAAACAAGGTGCTTGCAATTGCACTCTAGAACAACTGATGTGGCAATGACTTTGAAGCCAAGGGAACAATATTTGAGAGGAGCACACTTACAGTAGAGTTTTCACCACCTTCGTTCTCTATTAGTGGGATCATAGGCACCCCTGGTGAGGGCATGAGAGGATCCTGTAATATTGCAAAAGTAATAATGATGTCAATTGATCACCTAGGACTGAGATAAAGCTGTATGTTTCCGAGAAAATGACAGTATAACTTTGCTCAACTTATTCGCACTGCAAGAAATAAGCGACAACGAGATTAGATTGCAAGTGATTTCGTTTTCAGAAGATGGGATGAGATGCAACGATTTCCTCCTGCCAGGACGTTCTGTTTGGATGATATCTGATAGTGACTCAATTTGAAGCCTTCATATACCAGAATCACAGCGTATGATCGTGTTAAGGCTTTGTTTTAAAGTGCAGAATCTGCAAACAAGCCGGTAAATATACGTGCTTTCTTTTAGTTTTTTTTAAGTAATAACAGATATCATGAGAAGAGGGGACACTGGTAAATAGGTCATGTCTTAGAAAATCAGAAAAGCCATTGCTACGCCTTGGCGCTGCTTTTTAGTATATTTTAGGAAGGCAATAACGCGATACTGTACTGTAAGAAATCAAAGTTCGAGTACGTTAAAGAAACGCCATGCTCTTTACGACTGTATAAAATTTTAAGAGTTAGTGAGCACTTCTTCGCAAACTAATACACGTTTCGTTATCCAACCATGATCTCCTGTACTCTTGCTCTCTCATCTCTCATTCTTGTCATTCGTTCTCTCAACCATTACTAGCACGAATCAAACTATTTATCATTTCTGCTTTGTACTGATGTTCTTTGTTATAATATTGTCATGTTAGCGTACGAGAACACTCATTTGCCATGCCCATTGTTATCACTTCTTTCATGTCAAAACAGTGCCATGTATACTTACTGCTCGGAGCAGATATCTTATGCCAGTGTCCTGCGTCTCATGTTGGAGCCTAAACATTTCTTCAGCCATCGAAGAGTCATTGATTGCAAGTTTTCCGTTTACAATTCCTTTATTGATATGCAATGCTGCCTTGAAGAAAAATAAAAGAAAACGTCGTGTATGTGGGCTCTCAGGCGCCGTACCAAAAGAGGCAGTAGCACAAACAAGAGAAATGCAGTGCACTTCTTACAGTAAGCCAGTATAGACAAGTTATGACCATGCCGCCAACCAATGTAGCACGTTGTAGAAGCGAGGTGGCTCAACTCACCACGATATCGTGCCGAGCAAGTAATGTTCACCTCTACACTATCAATTCGTGCCTACGTCGTTGTCAGATGAATTATTGAGATAGGAGGAGAATCCGATCGAACGCAACAGCGTCCGTGGGCAAAGGTGCAAGCAGACCAGTTACTCTCCGGGAAATGCAAAATTCATTGCGCTAGGAGCCATTTCAAATATATTCAACTACATGCAAATTGAAATGCACTACCAAAAGAAATTGACATATTTGATGCGATGAATACAACCACTAAAGGTGAGATATCATAACACGTTCAATTATTGATATTCATGAATTGAACTTTTATTACTAAAATTAAAGCTTGAATTTTTTTCTCGGCGTCTAAAGTCGCATACGCTGGTCTAAATTTCAAAGGTGTGCACATGAACCATTTGATGTGGTCTTAGTGGCAGGAGGCGCAGACAAATTATTGTTCAAGGACAATGTAAGTATTAGAAATGTGTTAATGTATATGTTGTAGTAACTTCAAATCTTGTATGTTAAATAATTCATTGGAACTTCGTTATTTGTTCATTGTGTGCTTGTGTTGTTTCTCCTATAGTGTGAAAGTATTTACAGAAGCCACAGCTCTAATTACCTTCATACGCACATGTGTTCTTCATTTACACGGCGGGCTCCCCCTTGTCTCCCACTGGATATCGCAGTGGGATGCTTTTAGCAAACCAGCCGCATTATGTGCGTAATTCATTGTCTCATGCTATAATATTTCTGTTACTCTCAACTAGAAGGCAAAAAAACTCGTTTGCAATGAATATTAGGCTAATTCATTCTAAAGCTGCACC
This sequence comes from Rhipicephalus annulatus, assembly GCA_013436015.1. Taxonomy (NCBI): domain Eukaryota; kingdom Metazoa; phylum Arthropoda; class Arachnida; order Ixodida; family Ixodidae; genus Rhipicephalus; species Rhipicephalus annulatus. The sequence continues at coordinate 540,530 of WOVY01009798.1, forward strand.
TGCGATATTATACATGCATCACTCGTGGTATTGCCTGTATTTGATAGTCGCCATTGTCTTCGTATTTAAACCGGGAGGCACCGCTTGTTTCAAAATTTTTTAGTCAGGGTAGCGCAGTAGTGGTATAGGTGGCTGTTGCTGTGTCAGCACTCTTACAATTCAGTGAACTGCCCTTATGTACGCTACAGTGGGGAGAAAATACAATGTATTGAGTAGCACCAGCACTCACCACTTCAATGCCAGAGTCATTTAACGTCTGTAGTAAGGACCACACTTGTGAAATCTCGACGTCAGCTGCTACGCCGACGTGATGCCCCAGAGCCCAGAGAGGAGGCATTGCTGGTCTTCCAACTAGCTGAAACATATTCACTGATATGCGTGACATGATACTTCAAACTCGTGGTCTTATTAGGAAGAAGCATCAGCGAAACTAGTTTCAATCGTCACTGCATAACATTCCGCAAGTCGTAAATTAAAAAAAAAGAAGAAACATAAGTATGACCTTTTCAGTATGACAACCAGAGGCGCGTTGTAAAAAGCGCGAATCGCGTAAAAGCTCGTTTAGATTTTCCATATAAATTATTCCGTCATTGTTCGTTTAAATAGGTCAGTGTCGCAGAGCATTTGCGATATTAACCTCTTCCAAAAGATGATCGAATGCAAATAAGGAGTAGGTTAAGCGGCTGACAAAGAAGAGAATTCGCATGAGAGAGGTCAAAAGCCTGGTTTTTAGAAAATCGGGACACAATATGCAGTTTACTTATACTTCTTGATCACTGTCAAACAGATGTCTGCAAAGCTGAATCAACGCTAAGTGTGTGTGGCTACAGCACACAGTGCTTCTATATTTATCACAGTAAATACTTTAATACGATAATATAACGAAACCAGTTTTGGGGAAAAACTAGGGACAACTGCAACACATTTGCCAGTAGTTATCAAATGTCTCCCTTAAATGAGTTCGTTGCTTCCCGATATAGCTTCCACAATCTTATTTACAATCTGATTTATAATACTCAAGTACGAGCGCAGATAGAGGAATTCCACGCTTTAAGCGTTTCATCTCTCCTTCCATACAAGAAAGCTAGAAACTATGGAAATCAAAGAGCAGGCTTGTGTGAGAAAGAGGTAAGACACCACGCCTATTCCTCGGCTTGCGTTATAACCTTGACACCTTTTTTCTGATCACTTTCTTTCTTTTCTGAGTGTAATCCTGACCGAACGCACCTCTGCGAACTGGCACAAAACGTCGTCAGGACTGTCGCCAAGAAAAATGTCGAAGTCGAGCAGGCCTCCAGTTGTTCTAAAGGTGATCACTTTTTCTGGCTGAAGCAAAACATCTGAAAATTCAAACAATATTTTAGTTTCCATATTTCAGCAAGGTTTAATAGGTGCGGAGTTAAAATAGGTGCAGTGAAAAAACAATTCAAGTGGCCTTTTTGGCGTTCACGTTATTAGGCTCTCCCATGACAACCCCTTCACAAAAATGTTTGACGGTAATTGGAATTTCGAGTATCCAAAGCATTCGTCACATAATTATGCCGCAGTGGAAGCGTCTAAAAATGTAGACCATCTTGTGATTTTTGCTGTGCGCCTAAATCTAGGTGCACATGGCTCGAACATTTCGCCTCGACTGAAACGCGACCACTGCGGTCTATATTAAATTCCATGAGCTCCTGGACAGAAGTCAAGCCCCATAATTTCTAGCACCGTGGCAGACGTCATCCTTTTCTGCCGTCATCATTCTTATCGGACACACACACACACACACACACACACACACACACACACACACACACACACACACACACACACACACACACACACACACATATAAATATATATATATATATATATATATATATATAACTTTAAGCTCTGGATCAAAGTTAGCATTGCCTGTAAATATTCCAATAGTTTCACCATTGGCAGCACTTCATCAGGTTAAAGCAACAGCGATGTCTCCTCTTTGGTATTAAAGGCAAGCTGAAGGGATTTCAGAATTCAATCAAACTTTGTGTTTAGTAAAGACCGACATTACTGTTGACAATGTCATAATTGTTTTCGTGGTTGTAGCAACAGAAGCTTTAGAACAGGTGAAATGAAAGCTTGTCTTGCTCCACCCCCGCGAGTGCGTTGAAAGTGTGGGCGTAAAAACAAACGTCATCTTCGTTTTCAGTGGCCCGGAGCAAGAGGTCTTTCTTATCTTCAACCACGACCGCCATGACTAAACCATGACGTGCCGTTGCCGAAACTAATCGAATAGGCCACAGTTCCGCAGTGCTGCTGTTGCTGGTGACGCGGCATACCGAGAATGACGTCACCGTTATCGCTCAGCGTCTCAAGAAACTCAATGGTCACAGTGACAGTTTTTTTTTCACAAAAAAGTGCCATGGCGTCACTTTTGAAAACTCGAACATTGATTTTCTAATTCAGCCGGGATCAAAGTGTCCCTACACGCTCCAATGTCATTTTTTTTAGATAAGTGCTTCAACTTTCCTTTAATAAAAGATAAGATTTACCGTGTTAGTCTAGTTTTATCTATTCTTATTCTCGGTTATTCTCTTGTTTCCGTGAGAAAGCTCATGTAGTTTTACCACTTGCTCATTAGTTTTTATAATTTATTTTATGTTTCATTTTTAGATACATTTTGTACTTTCATATGTCATTAGTCTAAGCATTCTCCCCCGAAGTTCTTGGCCGATCTTCTTTTGCGGAGGAGCGCTACCGAAAAGACGCCATAATCATCTTTCGCTGCACTTGATCGCTCGACCACGGCTAAAGACTACAACAACAACAACAACAACAACAACAACAACAACAACAACAACAACAACAACAACAACAACAACAACAACAACAACAACAACAACAACAACAAAGACCAAGCAACTGGTGCCTAAGGGCTGTGTTTTACGACGAGTAGTGTGAGTCGAATTTGTGGTCAGTCCGGAGAATCTATGCTCCTAGGCGCGGTAACCAAAGTTGTGCTTCACACTGGCCATGGCTTCGAGAAATTGGGATATGATATTGACTCATCGAGCGTGATGCGTGAACAGTTTCTGCTCACAAGGATTTCCGAACGGATCTGCCTCTATAAAGCTTTGCAGTGAATGAAGTCTTTTATGATCACTATGGTTACATGACTAAACTTAATGTTGTCCACTCTCCAAGTTCCGCATCCTGCAGGCTTTCATAGAGTTTACTGCAAAGATTACTGGTGCTGGAGCCTACATAAGCTGCAAAATTCACACTGAGCAAAGACGTCAGTGATAGGCAGTAGGTAAATTAGCCAAACCTCAGGTTTGATGTCAATGACCTCACAGCTCGATCCTATTGTGAACTGATCACTTTTGATAATGTTTGAGTTTTAATTCAGTGTATATCACGAAATTGGTGCGTAATAGTAGACTCTTTTCTGTTTTGCCCTTAGCAAAGCAGGATTGCTTTAAAATTTGAGAATATATATATATATATATATATATATATATATATATATATATATATATATATATATATATATATATATATATATATAGTCTAGTAGATCCTCCGTGAGCGGTCACAACGTGGTTTATTTCGACGTTTCGGCCTAGAGTCTGGCCTTCGAAACGTCGAAATAAACCACGTTGTGACCGCTCACGGAGGATCTACTAGACTATATGCAACGCTACGGCCACTCAACCACCATGCCTGCCTACATATATATATATTGAAGGTATGGGATATGGCACAACGGGAGCGTTGTCAACAAGGATAAATATATTTATTTCCCAACAGTTTCGGGAGGGGTCCTCCCTTCATCGGGGAATGAGTTATATATATATATTCAAAATGGTGCCTGTGACACACACATTCCTACACAAGCAGCCTTGGTCTTACCCATTGCGTTTCCGTTCCTCAGAAATAGGCCGTTCGCTTTTCCGTCCTCCTCCACTACCATGTAAAAGGGTGCACACCAAAATACTCACTCTGAAATACAGAACAGCCAGAAACGGAAAACATGTCTTCTTAAGCAGCATCCCTCTATTTTTGCACGTATTCCCAACCACGATGCCCTAGGCAAGCGCTTTAACAGTACTTTGTTGCGGGCTGCACTAAATCAGTATTTCTTTGGAGAGAGTTGATATGACACTTGGCTTTTTAGGCGCTTATTCTGCAACACAGAATAATTATTCCTCCCTGAAAATATAAGCTGGTCAAGCAGGGAGTGCAGCTTAAGAGAGAGTTTAAGCGAAGTCACTTGTCGTCAACTCTCGCACCCACATGCATGCTGCCAGCTAACCATAGCACTTCCTGGGGCTGGCTCTATTATGGATAATATAGGCTAGTATTTGTCACTGTCTGATGAATCAAGATGACTTTATGATTGCTATTTCTCCCATGAAGGTTATGTGCTGTAACCACAGCCCTCTTGTTTCCATTCAGTCTGAATGGATTGATTTGGTCGTGGACTATGTTACGCTACAGAATTTCGGAGCGTACGGGGAAGGAGGGGAGTCGTGGACAAAGAATAAAAAACGCTGGATGAAAGGTGCAAATCAGGTGCCGTCGAAAGGAGGATGACTCTGAAGGGAAAATGAGCGTGTCAAACAGAGAGAGAGAAATAAATGACATGAGCTTCATGTCGAGGCAGCCGTTTCGTCAGTGGTGGCATTTCTGGCCACAAAGTTACGCACCTATAGTACGTTGCAGCTGAATGTACACCTCAGCGAAATTATGTTAGACTTGCTCTCTATGTGGGCGTTTTGCCTAACACTAAAAGTTCTCTTTTCACGTAGGTGACCCGTAAATAAGCATTGAAATGCGCAGGTGTGGCTCCACAGCGTAGAGTTGAATGCTGACCTGATGTGAGCGAAGGACTGCTGTATAACAACTTAAAATAAAAGTATCATGAAAGCTATTGCATGATTAGCACTGAAAGCGGGTATTCTTCGAACAGTGAGACAAAATAGCGAACTTTCATAAAATAGGCATATTGTATGTGAGTAAATTGCAACACACTGATTGTAATGATGAATTGTACATTACGAAACACTGACATACAGGATGCCTCATATGCAGGACCCAAAAGCGAAAACATGAGAAGAGCAAGTAGTATACAATGCCCCACATATCATAGGTTAGCCATTCAGAAATAAAAGTTCTTGAACGAAATCCCGTAATGTTGGAGAACACACTCTATCTAATCACAGTTTAGCGCCAAATGGTAATTGTGGGAAGTGTATACAGTGTATCCCTCGTAATTAGTCTACATCATCCGTAGGAGAATACGCTTAGGATATAGTTCAGTGTAGCATGCCAATCAGCGAGTATTAAAGCAAAGCAAGTTAATTTCAGACATAATTAACGAAGCTTGATAGGCCAGTTAGAGTAGCATGTCGATCAGCCAGTAATCACACGACCAGTCTATGTTATCATCCAAGCGTCACCAGGCAGCCTCAAATATCAACAATGGTGCGCTTGAGGTGCCGGGATACTAGTCCTTGAAATGATCTTCGTAATAATGAACTTACAGATAGAAGCACGCCCTAAAAACATTATATACACAAGAAGATCCACTATTGCGTTAACCTAATAAGTCAGGAAGTTGAACACGCATCTGATAACGAGGCCGCCTTTTACAACAATAGTTACACGTTTCAAGACGTAGGATACTTAGGGTGTATATTGAGTTGTAATCACTTGTATTTTATTGTAGGTTCAACAATTAATCCCTATAAATATTATCCAAAATATTCCCTATATATATAAAACATGACAGGCGGACATTAGGAACTCATAACCCACCGGTCTGCCATTAATTCGTTTGTTAAAAAACGTTACGGTCTTCCAGTTGATATCCTGCTTGAGCGTTTCCTTCGGGGAAAGACCCCCGAGGCCGAATATGTTCGCTGTTGTAAGTCGGGTAGAGACCTGGAGGAACTGCTTTGATAGCACTGTACCCGGTAGCCTCGTGTCAAATCTGCAACGTAAGGAAGGTGTTTTTGTAGTAAAATAGGTCTAATTATTTGGCTTGTATATTAACACAAGTGTTTAGAAACAATTCAGCTGGTTCTGCATCTGTAATAACAAAATATTTTGTTATGAAAGGAAAGATTGGTTCATAACAAACTTCCCAGTCAAATTTTTCGGGCTACTTGTATATACATGTTTACGGCTCTAAAAGCGTAGAAAAAAACTATTGCGGGATGGATTAAAACTCCCGGTGACTATGTCATTGCAGAGTGATCATAATGACCTGCCTTTCACAAGGGCCGATCAGTAGTTTTTGCACTGATGGTGTCACATTCAAGAACGTGTTGACATTGTGACCAAGAATAAAGGACCGAAAAGGCCCCAAGAGCAGCAGTATGTGCCTAAGCTGATCAAAGGGCATCTAGTATTACTGCACAGCAAAGGAATCACTTGCAAAGTGAAATGTATGTTGTTTCTACTTTTGTAAAACCTTGTACGCTCCTTGGCGTTATTAAATACTTACATTACTGCACTGTTTTCTTTCCGTTTCACTGCAATACCGAATAACCGTCCGGACTCCCCTAGTAATACTTCATAGCCAGTATCATTTTCGTTGCAGCGTTTGTAAGTTGCCTTCTTCGAGCACACTTGAATGGTAGCTGTGACCATCAGGTACCATCTGAAAATGTTAAAGATGAAGGGGCTGCATCATTGCGTTCAGGTATACTTAGCACATAAGAAAATGCAAGAAAGACAAAGTATATTTCCGGTGATATCGGCAAGCTCGGGTAGCTGCACTCCACAGCACATTAGTAAGGAAATTTTACTCCCTAGACGCCGCCGCAATAAAGGTTCCAGGGTTCGTTTAATTGCGGATCTTTATGCCATATAGTGCACAGACGCCTCTTTTGTCTTCGTCTCATATGTCTTATTATGTCTTCTTACTTCGCGCGTGATACAAAGGTGATAACGCACTACCTTCTCAATATATATGAACGCTTTTTCTTAAATAATTGAATGGATTCTCCTAGACCCGTAGTTAAGGGGCTGCCCCTAAATACCCCCGCCCTTGATTCATATGGTGGGGAAGGGGGTGTTTTACCGAGAATAGATGATGAAACTATGTGTTTTTCAAGTACTTTAACAAATGCCCCCGACCCCAACTTACCTAGAAAACTATTCCTAGTGACGGGCTTGCGTGTGTTCCTAGATTAAGGTGCACGTACGAAAACCCAGGCGGTCGGATTTCCGGCGCCCTCCACTACAGCATCTCTCAAAATCATATCGCGGTTTTTGGGAATTTAAACCCCAGCAATTATTATTATTATTATTATTATTATTATTATTATTATTATTATTATTATTATTATTATTATTATTATTATTATTATTATTATTATTATTATTATTATTATTATAGTAACCATAGAATGAAGCCCATAACATTATGTGTACTCACTTGCACGCGAAGCCTAGAAGGCGTCAAAAATGAAACGTTAACGACCACGTCCTCGAATTCCCTGCCAAACAAGGGCGGCAAGGCCGGTCTCTTCAGCAGCGCCGTAAATCCGCTGCCATCTGCATGACGTTCTTGCCTGACCATGACGTAGCCGTAGTCCTCGGGGAAGAAACACGTCGGCAGAGCGCTGTCCGTGGACACGTACTTGCACCTGGGATGCAGGTGAAACAGATGTCTTGATTATGACGACACATATTTTGCTAACGTTATTACGCTAGTGTTTTTTTTTATAGTATCTGCTTCTGCAGTTGGCAAAGTTACGTCCTGTCAGAAGTATGCTCATTTGCGTGATTGCTGATTTTTTGTTACATAAACACGAGACAGTAACACAATATTTTACTCCTTATTACACGGAAGAGGCATGTGGACCAGAAATGCCTATTCCGTTAATAATAAGCGGATCGGGCCTTTTGTTTCCATTGAGCCAATTTTGGCCCTTTTTGTGTGTAGGGGGGAAGCTTATCTGCTTTTTTTAGGAAACAAAGTAATTTTACTCATCATCAGGTTCGTCAAATAGCATGTTTGTCGATGAATGAGTAGTGGATTGTATAATCATGTGCAGTGTTCCTCATCAAGGAGGCAACGACAACTCGTCACAGCGCTCCGCCGCGTCCTACTGAGTCATTGTAAGGAGCAGATTTAGTGCCTGCTGCCCCTCTGTACCCATTTTTTGAGAGCACGCCTATATGGTTGAGCGTAAAGCCAAACACACGTTGGGCGAATCAACAAGTAAGCTTAATCATGCGTGGGAAAACATGCCTTCAACCGTACGGGCACACACTGCTTGAAAGTAGTTGTGTGCTTTCGTTCACACTTGAAAATACTCACGTTGTAAAACAATTAGGTGATTTTTTAAACTCTCCTTTGCATTTGAGTGACTATTTTAGTCATAACTAAAAATATTTTCAAGAATGTGAAATTTAATTATGTGCTGGTTTCGTCTGGGCATTTTTTGGGATGAGTGTTCGCTGATTTTCTCGGTGTCATCTGGCGACACTGCTATAAACACTCTTAGAAGCTGTTTGGAAAGCGTAAGCATTTCTATGTTCATTCTAGGAGAAATTGTCTCTCTGTCCTATAGAACAATAGCCGCTAAGAAATTTAAATAAAAAAAGAAAAAAATACGTTGTCGCTTCGGTGCTTGGCCTGGAACGGCAGGGGCCCTGACACTTGGAAGGCGAATGTCTTAACTAGTGCGCTCGAAACCTTTTCTTGCAAAAAAAAGACCATATTTGACCAACACGAATGAGTCGTAGCAGTGGTGCCGAGCAATTGTAGCGCAATAACACTCTCTGCGATGGCTTGGGTGAATTACGGGCAAAAGACCTCTCCAGTGGAAGTTGTAAAGAGGATTGGGAGGACTGTACTCATTAGAGGATTTCGAACTGATGTACTTTCATGCCTAAGACGCGTCGTGTTTGGTCTCTTGAGAAGGCGTGATTTCTTTTCTCAGTGCTAAATCTTTTCCGCGTTTATATCGGCGTTTGTCGCTCACAAAAATAAAGGAAGAAAACCTCTCCCTTTTTTCACTAACGTTCGAATGTCCTGAAAGTCCTACCCTCTGCGCAAGCATCGGTCATAGTCAGCCAGTCCTCCTCTGGTTGGTCCAGGTCGCAGTCGACACGCAGCGGAAAGGACCAGCGGTAGTACAGCTCGACGTATACCAGCACAGCACAGCTGGCCAGCACGGTAGCCGAGAGCAGGAGAGAGACAAGCGCGCAGAGCAGCGGCCCGCGCAAGGAGCGATGCAGGTTGCCAGACGATCGCGATAGGGAAGACTCCTCCGGGATGCTGGCGAGCAACTGGAGCGAGCTCTCCTGCAGTCCCTTTTGGCCTCACCGGCACGGCGGGGAAGTAGGTGAACGTCGGCGATGCCATTTTCCTGGAAGTGAAAGGTCATCACATAAATATATTGTAATAAATAAGCACAAGTCGGCAAAACTCACTCGGACTCATACGAGCTAAGATCAAGCTGTGAGTGGTGACTGGGTCCTGGTGAAATATATTTTGGTGAGTGTGAGTCCTAGTGAGTTCGGCTGAAGAAAATTTTGGTGGAGTCTGAGTCCGAGTGAGTCCGACGCGCAAGATATAGTTCTTAAGTGAGTCCGACTGAGCTCTACTTTCGTTTGCTGAACTGTGCAAATAAGTGTTGTCCTCTGAAAATATGCGTGTGTGAAGTGTTTAAGCTAAGGTCTGTCGTTCGGTGCAGACCGAGTCATGTAATGTGGGGACTTTCACGCCCATTTTTCGGAATGTTAGTATAGTTTAAAACAGCGCGAAACAACGCGAGTACTTGACATCATTGTGGAACGAACACGGTCAGCACCAAAAATGCTGCAGTCTCCCAAAGATGCATGCACTAAAAGCCGACGTGCTTCACTCGGCCTCATTGAGAAGTGCGTCATGAGAACGAGAGAGGGGAGGAGATGAGATAATTATTTTGACTATATCTGGCTCATTCAAAGTTTAAAGGAATCGAGATCCAAAGACAGAGGTTTCTGTGTTTCGCCTTTATCTAAAGGCGGTCGCCTGGAGTAGAGATCGAGCTCGCATTCTAGAGCGTTGCAGTGCAACTCATCAGTTGTGTCACACTGCAACACACTCTATGACATAAAAACAATAAAGGCAAATAAGCAACGTGGGACGAAAAAGAGCAATACAAAAAGAGTGGTGTAGCTTGATACAATGGCGAACTTGTATATTTGCTCGTAAACTTCGCCTGCGTGTGCTTCACCTGCAATAAGACCGAATGCTTCTCGGGCTTCACCAGCGCTTTTGATGCGTCCTCAGTTCCTTCATTTGCCCCAGAGAACAGCTTCAGGAGATCGACGGCGTTTATCAGCTGGCTTGGAGTCACTACAGGAGGCTCGGGATCTACGACTTAGCGGTATACCTACCACTGATTCCACGTGAACATGGTCAGCAGCGTCGTCTAAATATTCGGCCACCAGGACAAATTAACATATATTGTTTCGAGGCTGCAGCGTTAGAGCGTATGTTTGAATAAAAAACCCGTCTGTCAAAATTAAAATAGCGATCACCCCTTCTTGAGATAATTTACATGAATTGCTTTGTAAAACTGCGCTTGGCGGTCAAGGTTTTGTGAATCGGGTTGGTGTCATCATTAAAACCTGTGGATACCCACCGGTATGAATGGATGAATTGATGAACTTTATTGAGGACCTTCGGAACACGCTTACGCACGTTGCGGGCCACTAGCACGTCGGAACGAGTGATGCGATCTTTTCGGAGAGAGCAGGATCCTCGTAGAACTGGGTTTCTCTATGTGGAGTTTTAAATACGCATGCGTTGTTGACCTAAAGGGAAGTTTGTGAGGCCATCTATAGGAATAGACTGGCAAAGGAAAAGGAGTTCAATAAGTAATGAGGGCTCAGCCAGGCACAAACTCATCAAAATTTTCCTCAAATGAACTCACTCGGAATCTATCTCACCAACGTATTACTCAGCCGGACGCACTTAGTTTCAAAATTATGGCTTGGAGGCGCATAACTGCACACTCGCTCACATGCTCTGGCAGTGCCCGGCGTTACATGGCGCAAAGTTCAGCACAGAAGAAGACTGGGAGAGGGCTCTTAAAAGCCCCGAACTCTCAGTCCAATACTCGGCAGTCCAGGAGGCCTGCGAACGGGCGGAGAGCCATGGTATTCCAGTCCCGGCGTTGACGCGGCTAGCAACTGCGGTGGAGGGGGGGGGGGAAGGGTCTGACCAGTTCTTCAGGACCAAATCAAGTTCATTTCTCTTCATCTGAGCGTTATTGAAGCTGAGTGAGTCTTCTTATGAGTTTGTTAGAGTATAATTGGCTTTAACGATCTTGATGTCAGTGCTCATTAACGTGAACATCTCCCATAATCGGTGCTCAAATATGGGTCTTGTGATCGTATATGTAACATACTCGACACGACTCACACGAGATATTTTATAGATAATTTCCTATGAAAGAAATTGTGGGAGTAGCTCACAACCCCCCCCCCCCCATTCTCCCCACTGCACCTCTGATCAATATTATTAAAATGGCCAATGAAGGTTAATGCCTTAAAATATACGATTGAATGAACTTGAGCATAGACGTTAGCCCATATAAGACTCAAATCAATGCTTAATATGAGTAAATATAGGACCGTAGGGCAGTAATATGTGTATTATAGGCAGTAATATAGGCAGTAATAGGTGTAGATCACTCATACTGATTCAAGGAGCATACCTTGCGCTGAAGGCTTACTTTGACTAAGACCCACCAAACTTTGCATACATACACTCACGCAGGTGCAAGCAGCCTGCCCGATCTGAGTCTGCTGAATCTTGTGACTGGACTCATGAGTTATTTTGCAGACCTATGTCCGCTGAATCATGGATATACTGAACCTACGCAACACACATAGCTATACTTCTGGTAGCATAAACCTTAGGGTGTGTAGGGCTCAAAGACGCTAAAGACCACATCATAGGTTAAATGCACCTTTATCGTGTATATTAGACAACAGTCGCTATAAGTATGGTTTTTAAAGTTACAGTAATCTGGATTTATCTTTGAAATCTCATTAGTAGTTCGCGCTGCGTAATGCTACACTCGAAAATGCTATGAAATATCTACTTATGGCAGTCTCCATAAGAAAAAATGTGGAACATTGCAAGTTTTAGTGTGTGGTATCATTTGGCCCTTCTTCCTTTTTCTTTTACTTCTTTGTTTGGCACAGCGTTTTAGATTGCGCACGTCATGAAAAGTCTGAGTATACCGCGCGTCGTAGGCACGTCGATCTGTAATATTGTGTAGCAATAACTATTGCTAACGATTTTAGCGCAGCACAACTATTAAATGTTAATCATCGGAAAGGGACATTACAACAATTTAGATGCGAAGCAGCTTACGGCGAAGCCCAATCCTGTGTGCGCAACCACCCTTAAGGTTTGACCACACGCATCCGTTACAGCGCGTCAGCACATCGCTTTCTTGACGCAGCACCGCGCCCTCCCCCTATGAGGAGAAAGGGCGCGAATAATCGCGTAGCCCCGCTGCGCATCCACTAACTTATAAATGCTTTTAAAAACGCAGACGCTGTTGCACTCTACGCTTCCTTGATCTTCCAATGAGCAGTACTCGCGTGAATAAAAATTGAGGGACCCTTAAGCTCCGCCTTTAAGAGGTGAACGCGAGAGAAAAATCCGGCCCTTAGTGCACCCTTCAACCTTATTCACATGTTTTGTTACGTACACACGCACACACACAAACACCCACACATTAAATTGGACCAGCGCGCGCTATTATCGCCGAATGAGCTCCTTTTTGTCGTAAAACCTGTCGAAGAAAATGCGTTAAAGGGACCTTGAAACACTTTTCAAGTAACCATGGAATTAAATAATTAGAAGAGCTTATTGTCTCACGAATTAAACGCCGCAAAAGAGAGAGAGAGATAAATAGAGAGGAAAGGCAGGGAGGTTAACCAAGCTTGGCTCGGTTGGCTACCCTACACTTGGGGTGGGGGAAAAGGGGAATAATAGAACGAAAAGAGACAGAAAAGAAGAGGAGTAAGAAAGAGAAGCATAAATAGTCAGCTCGAAACTACACAGCACGGCCTCGCACAGTTCTTTCACAAGTGGTCGTGAAGTTTGGTGTTCCTTAAAAAGTACAACAGGGCTTTCGTGGCTTTGCGCGTATGGGAAGCCGTCGGCCAAGGTCCCAGGATCTTCTCTTCTGTAAGCGGCCGTGAATCCAGCTGACAGAGCTTGGCTTCCATAATACGTCGTTCGGTCTGGTATGCTGGGCAATGACATAGAATGTGCTCAAGCGTTTCCTTGCAGGCGCAGATGTTGCATGCCGAAGTGATCGCCGTTCCAAGGAGACGAGAGTACGAATTCGTAAATGCCACGCCCAACCTCATGCGACACAGTAAAGTTTCAGCGCATCGTGGGAACCCGGATGGCAAACGAAGTTGCAAGTTTGGGTCGATCGAATACAGGTGCGTGTTGGAGAAACCCTGCGTATTCCATTGTAGGAGATATACGGCGAGCAAGTGATTGTAGTAGCCTTGCAGCGTCCGTTCTCAAGAGTGGTATGGGCGTGCGCTGGTCTTGGTCATGAGCCGATCGAGCAGCTTCATCTGCGCGGTCATTGCCAACGATTCCGCAATGACTCGGCAACCACTGAAATACAATATCGTGACCTTCCGCGAGCGCTTCGTGGTAGTCGTGCCTTATCTGATATACTGATTGTTCATGTAGCCCGTGCTGCAGAACAAACCGTAGTGACTGTAAGGCTGACCTGGAGTCGCAAAAGATGGCCCATTGGTTAAGTTCCTGGTGAAGAATGTACTTTACGGCACCTTGAAGTGCTGCGAGCTCTGCTGCTGTCGACGTCGTGGTGTGAGAAAACTTGTACTGAAGCAACACATTTTCAGATGGAACAACCACTGCTCCTGTGGAGTTGTTGGAATTAGTGGAGCCATCGGTGTAAACATGTATGCGGTCGAAGTACCTTTCGTCCAACAGACGCAAAGTCAGTTGCTTCAGGGCTAGCGTTGACATGCGTGCCTTCTTAAAGATTCCAGGAACTGATAAGCGCACGTCAGGTTGACGAAGACTCCATGGCGCAGTTGCTGGATGCATGGCAAGTTTGAAGCCAGGCGGTAGTATGTCCTGATGTTTTGTCACGATACCGCAGTACGAAGAATGGGGCCTCCGAGCTGTCAAACACGTTAAATGATGTGACGGTAGCCGTGATAAATGCCGAATGTGCGCTCTCAGCGTCTCGACAATGATGTGCGTTGTGACCGGTTGTTCTTGTGCAATAACAATAGTTGACACTGTCGATGAGCATCTTGGAAGGCCAAGGCATGTCCGAAGTGCTTGGGCTTGTACGCTTTGCAGTGCACGGATGTTAGTCTTGCACGTGTTGGACAGGAACGCAAACGCCGCAAAAATTTTAAGAATCCATCCAGTGCGAGTAGAGTTACAAAGGTTTTTTCGCATGCTGCCATTGCATTATCTCTTTTCTCGTCCCGATGAAAGCACTGGAAGCTAAGCAGGGAGGGGTGGCAGGGCAAAGACACTACCGCGCCTCGTGATCTTGAGCACTTATTTAAAGACGTTAGTTTTTCTTGGGGACCTTCGTCGCAAAATTTTGATCTGTCTGTCTGTCTGTCTGTCTGTCTGTCTGTCTGTCTGTCTGTCTGTCTGTCTGTCTGTCTGTCTGTCTGTGTGTCTGTACATTTGCCTGTTTGTCCACTCTTAACGGCATCGGGTACTTGAAACCAACGTTACTAGATACTTTTTTCAGTTTGCAAACTGCGGCGCCGCGAGTGTCACCCTTCCCTGTACCGGTCGGATGGATGGATGGATGCTATGAGCGTCCCCTTTATAACGGGGTGGTGACAAGTATGCCACCAGGCTCGACAAAAAAAAACCTTTTTTTCTTTTTTTGATGTTGGCCTAATGCCTCTACTTCGATAAATTCTATCTTAATGGAAAAAAAGGTAAATTTTCAGCTTAAGTTCTCTGCCATTTACGGCACACTGTCCATATTTTATTTTTCCAATATTTATTTTTGTCCTTTCTCTCTAATTTTCTGCCACCAATACTCTAACCGTCTCTTACTTATTTCAATTGCGGGTGTGTTCAGCTTTCCATTGTTGTCCCTAAAACCCAAGGCTTCCTGTAGGCTCGTGCCCAAACGTACACCCGGGTGGATATCTCCACATTCAATCAGAACATGCTCCGCCGTTTCCTTATCTTTCCCGCAGCATGTGCATTGTTCTTCTTCTTTACTGAATCTTGCTTTATAACTACGCGTTCTAAGGCAACCCGATCTCGCTTCAAACAGTAAAGCGCTTCCCCTTGAATTATCGTAAAATGCCTCCCTCCTTATTTCATTTTTGCCCTTTCGGTAGTTACTCAAAGCCGGTTTTTTCTCCATAGCTGCCATCCAGTAAATCCTCTCCGCCTCCCTGACTTTTCCCGTAACGCTCTTTGTTGACATATGGCTTACAATACCAGCCGTATATTTACTAGTGAGTCTTCTAGTTCTTTTTCTCCACTGTGTGTCCACGCTCTTCTTATACAAATAACGGAACACCTTCTCTGCCCATCTACTCTCCTTCATAATTCTTAGCCTTTCTTCGAACCTTATTTTGCTCTGCGCTTCCCTCGCCTCAAAACCTGCCCACCCCATATCGCCCGGTCAAAAAGCCGCAAGCGCGCCCCCTCTCGGCGGTGCCCAGACCCACGCCGGCGGAGTTACTGCAGTTGTGTTCTTATGCCGGGTGCTGCTTTGTTGCTTTCAAGTGTGCTTCGTAGTCATCGCTGTCACTGAGTCCCAGCAAGATTTATTTCGACGTAACTCGCGTAGTGTGTGCTCTGGCTGCAACTTACTACGGTAGCGATCAACGTGGTGCCCGGCGTGGCACCGACGCTGTCAGCGTTGGCGTGATCTGCATGGTGCCGGGTGTTTTTTAATGTCTTCAACTCAGTCATCGCTTTCCCTGTGAGCTACGCAGCTCACATGTGTCATGTGACGGTTCTTGAATGTGAGAAAACATGCCTCGCTGCTTTGTGACTGGTTGCCGAAGTGGGTACGATTCGACGAAATCCGCGGCCGAAAAGAGACATTTTTTCAAGCCTCCCGCTGACGAGGTGCGCCTTCAACTGTGGCGACGGGCTATACCGAGATCAGATACATTTAGACTTAATGCTGTGGCCCACTGTCAATGGTTTTTTTTACATAGGCAATCGAATTTTAAAGAACAGGAACGCAAAAGAGCTACGTCCCGCAAGATTCGGGCATCGCGCTCACGTCTCTGCCGTGTGGCATCGCCTTAGCGGCTCAACTGGTGATTTACTTGCGCACTCGTAATAACCTTCGCTCACCCTCTCGGGAAATAACTCCCATTACACAAAATTAACCGCGTAAATTCCGTTTAACATTGCGCGAAGGCTCCGTTACGATGCAGCAACCGGTCAAATGGCGTCGGAAGCGCCACCTAGAGAGCGGGAAACGAAGGGGGCCGCGTTTCGCCGCCGCATCCCGGCGGAGTTTGCAAACTGAGGTAATCTAGTAACGTTGCTTGAAACAGCCGACCCCATCCGCAGTGCCCACAAATGTTGCTAAAGATTTAGCGTTCATACTTGTGCAATTGTCAATTAAAAAGCAATTATTGCACATGTCTGAGACACCATAAAACACGTATATATTCTGCATGAGCGTTTTTTACTAGAAAGCCCCGCCGTTGTGATCTAGTGGCTAAGGTACTCGGCTGCTGACCCACAGGTCGCGGGTTTGAATCCCGGCTGCGCCGGCTGCATTTACGATAGAGGCAGAAGTATTGTAGGCCCGTGTGCTCAGATTTGGGTGCACGTTAAAGAACCCCAGGTGGTCGAAATTTCCGGAGCTCTCCACTAGGCGTCTCTCATAATCATATGGTGGTTTTGGGACATTAAACCCATATATCAATCAATCAACCTTTTTCTAGGAAAGGCATACATAAGTAATTTTAAGGAATGTAGCGCTTATCACGCTGCGCTGACCATGCGACGCTTGCACGAAAAGGCGAGTGTTTCCAACGCTTTGCTGAGACGAGACGGTGGCGGCACCTACCCGTCGTCTGCGTTCTACACCTTATCACATCTGAGACGGGCACGCACACCCATCTCAGAGCCACGTGCTTCGTTTTCCTAAAAATTGGCAGATCCCACGTACAGTGGGAATCGATGATATGTGAAGCACGTATGAGAAAGAAGATGTCATTTTAAAATCAGCACAATGTTAAAAGATGGAAATAAATGATGTCCTACATGACTTCCGTGTCATGACTATCATGTTTGGATGTGTCGTTTACTTTTGTCATCTGTTCACGTCCTGTGTTATCAAATTTAGTTTATGCGGAGCTAGCGAAACGGCCATGAGGAGGCTATGAGGGTGGTATGTTGGGATGTTCTTACATGACACGCGCGTCAGGATTATCATGTTTGCACCAGTCATTTACTTTGGTCGTCCATTCACTTCACTTAACACATAATTTGGTATATGAGGAGCTAGCAAAATGGCCGTGAGTGCATCGTCAAAGGCCCAATGTATACTCCAATGTAGCGCTGACGCGCGCGCACGCTGGGCACAGCGACACTGCGTTAGCAAAACTCGAGCACTCAATAGTCTGACGCCAGGCGCGACCGGCGCGACCAGCGTCCGTCAGAACGCCCGACGGTAGCCGGCGCAGATTTCGACATGACGATGCGTTACCAAAACATCACCGCGACTCCCTGCTTTCATGACGAAGGGACGTCGGACGCGCTGAAACGCGCATGCGTCACAGCAACGACGCACGGTGCGCGCCTGCGAGTATATGACATGATTGGCGCCTGGCTTCTCAACGCCGGCGTGACACGTCGAAATGAACGCCGGAGAGCACGCGCACCGCGTCACGTCGAAAACTATTGGCGCCTGGACTGTGCATGTAGTTATGTTCTTACATAACACACATATTATGATTATTATGTTTGCACCAGTCACATACCTTCATCATCCATTGACGTCACGTAATACAGTATTTGGCATATGTGAAGCTAGTGAAACGGCCGCGAGCGCATTATGAGTGTGGCATGTAGTTATCTTGTTATATGACACCCATGCCGCGATTATCATGTTTTGATGTGTCATTTATCTATGTCGTCCGTTGACGTCGCGTAATATCAAGTTTGAACTTGTGACGCTATAGAAATGACCACGAGCGCATCATGAGCATAGCATCTAGTCATGCTGTTACATGACACGCATCTAATGTTTATCATGTTTGCACCAGTATCATACCTTCGCCAACCATTCACGCCCCGCAATATCAAACTCGGTATAAGTGAAGCTAGCGAAACAGCCGCCAGCGCATATTGAGCGTGGTATGCAGTCATGTTGTTACGTGACACACATCTCATGATTTTCATGTTTGCACCAGTCACATACCTTCGTCATCCATTGACGTCACGTAAAACCGAATTTGTCATATCTGAAGCTAGCGAAATGGCTGCGAGTGCATCATGAGTGTGGCATGTAGACATTATGTTACATGACATGCATGTCGTGATTATCATGTTTGGATGTGTCATTTACCTATGTCATCTGTTGACGTCACGTAATGCCGAATTTGGTACTTGTGAAGCTTCCGAAATGACCGCGAGCGCATCGTGAGTATAGCATGTATTCATGCTGTTACCTGACACGCATTTCATTTTTGTCATGTTTGCACCAGTATCACACCTTCGTCATCAATACACGTCAAGCAATACCAAATTCGGTGTAAGAGAAGCTAGCGAAACGGCCACCAGTGCATCACGAGCGTGGCATGTAGTCATGTTGTTACATGACACGCATCTTATGATTATCAAGTTTGCTCCAGTCACATACCTTCGCAATTCATTCACGTACCGTAATACCAAATTTGATATATGTGACGCTAGCGAAATCGCCGCGAGCCCATCATGAGCGTGTATGCGAGTCTATGGCAAGGCCGGTGCCTGGCGTCTCAACGCCGGCGTGACACGACGAAATGAACGCCGGCGAGCACGTGCACCGCATCACGTCGAAATGTATTGGCGCCTTGACTGTGGCATGTAGTCATGTTATCACATGACACGCATCTCATGATTATCATTTTTGCACCAGCCACATACCTTCGTTTTCCATTGACGCCACGTAAAACAAAATTTCATATGTGAAGCTAGCGAAACGGCTGCAAGCGCATCATCAGTGTGGCATGTAGTCGTGCTGTTACATAACGCTCATGTCATGATTATCATGTTTGGATGTGTCATTTACCTATGTCATCCGTTCGTGTCACGTAATATTGAGTTTGGTACATGTGAAGCTAGTCAAACGGCCGCGAGCGCATCATAAGCGTAGCAGTCATGTGTTTACGTGACACGCATCAATGTTTATCATGTTTGCACCAGTATCAGACCTTCATCATCCATTCACGTCCCGTATTACCAAATTTGGTATAAGTGAAGCTAGTGAATATGCCACCAGCGCATCATGAGCGTGGCGTATAGTCATGTTGTTACATGACATGCATCTCATGATTATTTTATTTGCACCAGTCACATACCTTCGTCATTTATTCACGAACTGTATTGCCAAATATGGTATATGTGACGCTAGTGAAACGGCCGCGAGCGCATCATCAGTGTGGCATATAGTCATGTTTTGTTACATGACACACATGTCATGATTTTCCTGTTAGGGTCTGTTGCTTGTGTTCGCCATGCAATTATGCCATACCATACCTGTTTTGCAACATGCCATGTGAACGAAAGCACCGCAAGAGCTGCAGGACCATGAAATGTAAATCATGGAATTCATGATATACATATCATGACTGGTTAAGTATGTCTTTCATACAGTGATGTTATGTCATACAATGTTTGGTATCGATGCTATTATCGAAACGGCCATAGGAGCTAAATGTCGTAGGCGGCTAGATGATAGATAGATAGATAGATAGATAGATAGATAGATAGATAGATAGATAGATAGATAGATAGATAGATAGATAGATAGATAGATAGATAGATAGATAGATAGATAGACTCAAAGTCGCCGAAGTTCACTAAGAAATGCGAAACTTGAGAAGAAACTGCCAGATGGCGCTCATGTCTCACGTGTGACGTGCTTCATGCGCTTGTTCGTCTCCGTTGCACCCTCGAGGCACTCTAACGCAGCACCTCCAGAATACCAGTAACCAATTTTCTTGCGCAGAACATCAAATAAATGTTTTTTTCACTCTCCACACGCAAGACTATAGTCTTTCCACGACATCTGCAGGTTAACATGCAGATACGGGACCACTTTTTTTTTTCATCGAGTGTGCGGCTTCTTCAGTGTGATGGCGCGCGCATAGATGGATCGTTTGATATAGCTGTACTCTTTAGTCAGGCGGCGGCTAACGGCACTCAGCCGTAATACATAGTGAACCGAGAACTAGATTTATTTTTTCCCTTTAAATAGTGAAGTTGAGTACTGGTACTTTGCAATGAAAGGTTCATTTTCACTCGTACCTTGATTTTAGCCACCAATCAGATAACCTCCTTCTATTTATTTCTACCCGCTTAAAGTCTATTTTGCCCTCTCTGTCCCTAAACCCCAGTGCTATGAAAAACTCTGCGCCATCATCCTGAACTATAGGGTGAAGCCCTTTACAGAACATTATCAAGTGTTCGGCAGTTTCTTCTTCCTCTCCACACGCACTGCATACCGTGTCTACCCCTTCGTATTTGGCCCGATATGTCTTGGTTCGCAATACTCCCGTCCTGGCCTCAAACAGTAGAGAACTACCCCGAGTATTATCATAGATCCTTTCCTTGGCAGTTTCCTGCTTAAAAGTTTGAAAGATCTCTAGTGCGGTTTTCTTAATCATGCCGATTCTCCACATATCGGTCTCAGCTTCCTTCACCTTCTTCTTAACCGATCATTCTTTTTGGTTTCGCCCCCTGCTGTTTTCTAAGTATTTACCAGTCAATTTTCTTGTTCGCTTCCTCCATTTTGTACTGACATTCTTCATGTACAAGTGCCTGAATACCTTCCTAGCCCAACGCTCCCCACCCCCCCCATTTCTGTCAATCGCTTCTCAAGTTTTATCTTGCTGCTAACTTCCCTGCCCTCAAATGATGTCCATCTCATATCACCTTGTACTCCCTGATTTGGTGTATTCCCGTGAGCTCCTAAAGCAAGCCTACCTATTCCACGTTGCTTAATTTCTAATCTTGCTTGAACTTCTGATCTCATGCACAAGACCGCATTGCCGAACGTCTGCCCTGGAACCATGACCCCTTTCCATATACCACTCACAACATCATACCTATTGTAATTCCACAGTGCCCTCTTTTTATTACCACTGCATTCCTGTTACCTTTAGTCGGCACGTATATTTCGTGTTCCCTTAGGTACTCGGCCCTATTTCTTATCCATACGCTCAGATATTTGTATTTATTTGTGATCTCTAGTGTGACCTCCTGTATTCTAAGCTCACTACCTTCATTGTCATTAAAACCATGACTGCTTATTTTTCCTTACTGTATCTGAAATCTCCCTCATTACCGCAGATGTCCACCAATCTCTGCAAATCTTCCTTGTTGTCGTCCATTAGAACTATATCATCTTCGTACATTAATGCTGGTAGTGACTGTTCAATGAGTTTTTCTTGTTTGACGAAAGAGAGGTAGAAGCCCAGTTCACTTCCCTCTAATTTGGCCTCTAATCCTTGTAGACACATCTCGAATAATAAGGGCGACAGGAGACACCCCTGCCTGAGCCCCCGTTTTACTTCTGCAGGATTGGATACCTGTTTTTTTCCACTTTATAACTACCTTGTCACCCTTATAGATATACTTTAAAAGATTAGTAGACGAACCGCTATAAAGACCTGCACTCCAGGTGGTTTAATCATACAAAGTCGTGATTTTATTGTGTTTCAAATGAAAAAAAAATAATACTGACTGCTAAACGTATTATGTGCACTATGAGCTCATGTATCTCAGCTAGCTATAGACCTGTGTGGTAAGAGTAGAATAGAAACAGATAATGTACCTTCAAAGTGGGAAAAACCAAAGACGATCGTTCGCAAGAAAAAGAATGTGGCTCGCGTGAGCTGGAGGACTTCGACGTGCTGAAGAACGCGGCATCTGGCAAGAGCACAGATCATTAGAGTTCAGAGACCAAAGTGGACCAAGTTGGTGTTACCAGGCCAGCCGGGACGAGTTTGGCGTGTCCTGAGAACGAGCAAGTGTTTCCGAATGGCCTAGCGGTGCTGTTCCTGCGGTGAACGAGCTAGCAGCCAGGACGTGCAGCTGACCCCGTTCCATCGGTGAGATGGTATTGTCGCGTCAGAATGGGTCCGGCACAACCAGTGGCGGAGATCGTGGTCGGGGTGCCACGTACGGGCGGGCCAATGGGAACCAGGAACTGAAGGCACGGCCTCAGTGCTGCGTCGGGCGCAACATGGCCTACGAGTTTTAGGGCGAACAGTTTTTCTTGTGCTCATGCGCCATCGCAAAGCTTTATTGTACAGGCTCGTGCCACATGTCGTGTTCCTACCGGTCCACGCTAGTATCGTCGACACCCAGGGGTCATGAGAGGGACGTCAGACGAGCTTAGACTTCGGGACGCACCGATAATGTCGTGTGTGTAGGCTTAAAACCATAGGTTTAGGACCTTACTGATATTTGAGTGTTGGCGAGGCACATCATCACAATTAAATTCATGACAACGCATATGACGTCGTCGACAGCTGCAGAACTCGCCGCCATACGTGCAGCTCTGGAGTTTATTGTTGAAGAACCTTCGAGAACTCGGTCTATCTTCTTGGACTCGAAGGCAGCTCTTCAATGTCTTATGTCACCCTTGCACCATGAACCTAATGAACAGTTAGTAGCTGAAATAAGGCTTCTCCATCACCAAGCAATCGAGAAACAGCACAGCACAGTGCTTCAGTGGATACCAGGTCATTGCGGTATATATGGCAATGACCGCGCAGATGAGGCCGCTAGATCTGCACACGACGGTACCCAATACACACCCATCCCGTTCTCAAGAACCGACGCAGCTACAAGACTTCGTTCGCTTGCACGTGACCTCACACTGGTACAGTGGAACTCAACAGACTTCTCAAACGCGCACCTGCATAACTTGGATCCCGATCTGCAGCTTCGTCTTCCCTCGAGAATATCTCGAGCTGAGGAGACTCTTCTATGCCGCCTGTGGCTTGGAGTGGTTTTCACGAACGCATACTCTTATTTCATTGGAATGGCCAGCTCTTCTACATGCACTTACGGCAGCTGCGAAGAAACCATCGCGCACGTTCTGTGTGAGTGTACCAATTTCAACTCGCAAAGACAAGAACTGACTGCAGCTCTGGGTAGACTGGATAATCGGCCTTTGTCGGAACATAGAATTCTGGGTCATTGGCCAAGCCCATCATCAGCCCAGAAGGCTTTGGAAGCTTTGCTGCGCTTTTAGGGGACAACTGGCCTCAGAGACAGACTATAGTGTCTTATACTCTGATGTTGCCTTTCCTCTGTCGGAATTTTGTTTTGTAATTTCTCTCTCTCTCTTTCTTCCCCACATTTTGTTTTAACATCTTTTAATTCCGTCACCCCTTTCCCCGACACAGGGTAGCCAGCCGGTCTAAGAAATGGCTAACCTCCCTGTCTTTCCGCTTCAACTTTCTTCCTCCTCGTCCTCCTTGGTCAATCAGAGTGTAGCTGATTTTTGTTTCTATTCGATAAATGCTTCTTGTCCTTGTCTCGGTTGTCCGTGTCTGAGAGCCTCGAACAACCACAACCTGCGAGCTCATTCGATCTAGTTCACTCAACAGCACCCAATGCGTGACGACTGCACACAATTGTGAAACGGTTCAACTGCTCGAGCCGTTATCACTGCGTAAACATTCTTCGCTTTTCGCTGGTAGCAACGGTGCACTGCGCGGGGTCAGTGCCTCCCTACCAATACATTACGCTGGTTTGCGAATACGCTTGTTTTGAATAACACCACCTCGCGAATACGCATACGTGATATGGTGTGTCGTAGCAGCGTTTTACTATACAGCAGGTGAAAGCTGGAAGGCTGGCTTCAGTCCAACATCGTGATGTCCCCCGCACTAAGGAGTAAAGTACTCGTAAACGACCTCTGAATGATTTGCCGATAGTCGCTATAAACTCTCGAGATAACGCTATCTTGAGAAAGTGGGCTGCTTGGTACGATGCAAGCTAGTGCAGGTGCAGGAAGCGAAAACATGCCTACGCGTTTAAGCGTAGAGTTGTATCGTTTCCCACAATTTTGTTGCTTGTAGAATGCGGCATCGTCTTCAAGAAAAAAACACTGACGTGCGAGAAAAGCTTGTTGAACAGCACCATAGAACCTCCGGAGCGTGGCCAAAGCAAATGACAGAAACGGGGCTGAATGGTTAACTCTAAATCTCTGCGAATTCTTTTTAATAATGACTAATCTCGGCATGATCGAAAAATAGAAAGTCAAAGAAACTCATTAAAAACGTCTCCCCGTGATATATTGGTGATTGTTCGCATGGCTTCGCCAGACTTTACTCTGAAAAAAGGTTTAGGTAGTTTCACGCATCAAATGATGCTTTAGAAGAGTCAATGACCCACTTGTTAAAACTATATTTAAAGATAGGGGCCGCAAAGCATGTATGATACTGCCGTACAGGCATGGCTAATAAAGAACGAGGTTAACAACTCACGCAGTTATCGCGGAAATTTAGCTACGGGATATTAACGAGTGAAAAAGTAAAGCACCAGCTTACCTTTCCTGTTGCGAACCCCAGACTGCGTAATGCTAGCGACACAACGGAGAATTGAGATAAGGAGCAAAAGGAGGGGGGGGGTGAAGCTGACGTAAAAGTATCGCGTGCAACGGCACTTCTGGAAGAGCGCAGATAAGCTTCCGCACCCTAAACTGGCGCTCTTGATCTCTGTCTCTCCTGATGTGTTTGCGGCTGACCAATACCGCGAGCGACGAAAGATCAAGCAAATGTGAGGTGGGAAGTAAAAAAAAATTCTGAAAATCTGCATTGCTAGAGCTCAGACTAAGGAAAGCCTAAGAAGTGTAGACAAAGCAAATACAGAAGGTAATTAGACAACACAAGCGCATACTATTCTGTCATCATTCTGCAGACGAGAATGGAAACACGTATAGTGAGTGCGCGTTCTAGGGATGGTGCTTTTAAACTAGAAGAAATTGAGCCATACGGTAAACCCTCATAGAAGTAAAGCTAAGTGGAGGAAAACTGCTAAGACACAAAAAAATTTGGCCGATCTCACGTACCTTGGGACTCGATGTCATGCGAATCAGGCGCATGCAAGGTGACTGTGTTGCCAATTTTTTATTGAGCGAAACTTTATACGAACTTTCGCAAAAGATATGTACAGTTGCACGCACAGACATAATTTAAACAGTCTCGTGAGTTTTACATCACCAGCTGTTTACAGTTGCGTAACGAAGGCCACAGCAACGTGGATATTAGCAACAACAGAAGCAGTATAAGCCGAAATAAGGTGCTACTGCTCACGCGCGTCATAGCCCTGGGCACTGTCACATAAAATACTTAAGCGGATGACAGCTGACTACAATTTATGTTGACCCGACGTGACATCTGTATTGTCGGAGTACAGATGTATTGTTTATAAACTTGGAAAGCCAGCACTGCAATCCCGATTGGTGTTACACCAACATCGGAGTCTATTCGAAAGGTACTTCCGAGACCTGGGGTGGCTCTGTGGTGGCATACTTGATTGCAACGCAGAATGATAGGTTTCGATTCCTGCTGGGACAATGACATTCATTCTTTGCATTCGTTCGGTCCCCGCTGCTGATTTCTCCTTTTTCTTAATAGTGTTGTATCGCCATTCCTGGGTAGCTGTAAACTGCCAAAAAACTTGTGGCACACACCCGCATACGAGTGGCTCATACCCACCCCCGGGTATGTGTCACTGTTTATGTAATCTTTTTGGCAACGTACACGACGGGATTGTGACATTATTCATGTCATGTGTCATGACCAGCGAATCGTATTCGTCGATCTATTGTACCTTCCAATACTAATTTTTGCTTACTTCAAGTTGAGGCCGTGTCATGTCAGTATCGAGACGTAGGAGACAAGATAGATAGATAGATAGATAGATAGATAGATAGATAGATAGATAGATAGATAGATAGATAGATAGATAGATAGATAGATAGATAGATAGATAGATAGATAGATAGACGCTTAAAGTGCCTAGAGTACGCAAATAAATCCTTCCCATTTAAGAGGGCTGAGACGACGTGAAAAAATGAACTTACAAACATGGGTGCTAACTTAAAACTGTTTATTAACCTGAACCAGATTAACATATATATCCAGACGAACAAGGTCATCACATTAGAGATGTATAAACATGTCTCAGCTGGCTAATCATCAGGATTCACAGATGCTGCTAGGGCCGAGCTGTAAAATCCTGCCAGCACGCACTACGACGTTAATACTACAATATCAACCAGAAGGAGGTTATCTACAGGGTATACTTTTAAAAGAGTTACTTCTTCTTAACTTGAATTTAGTGATGTCGCACTAATGAACCCGTGTGGTTATCTGTGTGTAATTGCGTGTCTTCACTTCGTACCTGTCTTTTCTGCTCCATACCAATTTTTCTCAAGCCATAAACCATGCATCTATGACTCGCAGGTCAAGGGATCAAATCCGGGCTGCGGCGGCTGCATTTCCAATGGGGGCGGAAATGTTGTAGGCCCGTGTGTTCAGATTTGGGTGCACTTTAAGCAACCCTAGGTGGTTGAAATTTCCGGAGCCCTCCACTACAATATCTCTCATAATCATGTGGTGGTTTTGGGACGGTAAACCCCACATATCAATCAATCAATGAAACCATGAAAGTAGCACAGCAACATGCCCTCTAGAACAAAACAGGGCAGGAGAAAGCGACATCACAAATAGTATATAGGTCCGATCAACGTTTATAAGGGAAATCTTAGGAGGCTGAGAACAAGCAAATGGCAAGAGGGAAAAAACACATGGTAACTTCGCATGATCACCCGAAGCACTTAGGATGAGGGAACTCACGTAGTTTCCTCGTCCTTAAAAAATATGAAAAATGAGGCACCTACAAGTTTCGTCTTTAAGAGTTGAACACAATAGCGAAATGCCGCCCCTAGTGCACCCGTCTACCGCTAAGTGCATACTTATTAATATGTTTTGTTACACACACGCACACAAATGCGCGCGCGTGCAAGCGTGACGTATCTATAGTAATGCAGTGACTGTGCAGTGTGCACGTCCACATCCCTCCGCGCTCTGCTGTGGTCGAGACACATTTTTCACAATGTGTCACAGGTGACACACACACACACACACACACACACACAACACACACACACACACACACACACACACACACACACACACGCACGCACGCACGCACGCACGCACGCACGCACGCACGCACGCGCGCGCGCGCGCGAGTGTTGCATACATGTTTTTCATCTAAAGCAAGAGTCGCATGGCATCCCAGATACACGCCTCGCGCTCGCCATCTGGGAGGCCTTAAAGAGTCTCACATTGCCTCACAGATGGCACCACACTGTCTAGCGTTTGCTGTTTGATTGATCAACGCTTCTAGAAAGGCTTGATATGTTTTCAGCTAGATGGACATAGTTGTTGATTTTCAGAGCTGTTTGGAAGTTCCTGTGGTTTTTAGCGGTGATGGTTGCACTATCCTGGCCTTTTTCGACTTAGTTTGATGGCCTCCCAAATGCGCCAACAAAACGCCGAATGGTGTCGTTCTCGTCGTGACACCTGTTGCGTGAAATGCGTTAAGGAGAGTTCTTGCATTATATGACTTTTATGTAGTGTTTTTTGTCGAAGCAGCTGCAAGTAACGTTGTGGCTCTGTGGTAGGGCACCTGCTTCTCACGCGATCGGCTTGAGTTCAATCCTCAATGGGGTCGGAAGTTTTAATCTATATTTTATTTGCTTCTTTGTCGATTTTGTGCTCACGGACAATTTTTCGCTCCCAACCAACGGTGCCGACAGCGGAATTTCTGCAACACGTTATGGCGTTAAAAAGTAACCCCCGTCAGTAATACAGAAAATGCGTTAGCATGCTTTGAGAAACGGCTCTTTGAACCGCTACGCAGCACCATGCATCAAGCTGGTACTTCCTTACCCCTTTTTTCATATTCGAAAAGGCTGTCGGAGAGTTTGATTGTGAAGAACGTATCTTTCACTCTAAGTGTGGTAACCTGTAAATGTGGTTTTGTGCACCGATAGTAAGCGTTACCAAGTTTAGAACGTACGCACTCTGAATTGATGTAACAATTAGGATGAAGGCGCACAAAATCACACTTCTTGATTGCTTCGTTTACAGTATAAAAGCTTGCACAGACAACACAACTTATGTGCGAGAGTGCCAGCGTGCTATTGGAGTAAAACTAATTGGTTGAGTGATGTCCTCTTGGACGCCGCCAATTCATGTTAATGAACTTTGATGTGCAGTCAGCGCTTATTTGTGAAGGCCTTTTCTCGTATCACGTCTGTTTAGCGCTCATAAATATCATATTGACAATTATGTTGCCCAAAATATGCCTCGAGATACCTGTCTGAGAGCAAAAAGTCCAGACTAATATTTATGTTTTCTACTCGCTTGTAGTCTGAAATCGCCACACCTCAACTATCTATGAAAATGAACTTTTTAACATCATAAATTATGGTTTGGAAGCATCCACTTGTACGAAAAAGTATGGTTGATCCCTCCTTGATAGGAAGTGATGTAACAAAAACGTAAAATGTCGCCCTACATAGGTATATGAATGTTTACTGTACATTGATACAAGAAATTGTATATCTATGGGCTTAACGTGGATGCAGCCACATTGATAGTTGGTGGCACATCTCTATCCCGAAGACAAATGTCCCACATCTCCATTCCGACAACTAATGTGCATGATCAATAATTATATAAACAAACGTTTGTGGTAGCTGTATCAGTAAATGTTGAAATGAGAGCATAGTCGGAAAGAGTGGTGCGACTGCTCGATGAGTGTCGCTGACTGGACGTAGAAAGTTAAGCAGAACTTCGGCTAGGGCTGCCATTCCGTGGCCTGTTAAAGAAGTATTAAACTGAAGCAGTGAGTCGTCATCGCCGGACTAGAGGGAAACACAGCACACGGCTTATTTCGGTATAGCTTAGCCACCATTTTTCTCGAGACAACCATAAGAGGGAAATGCCATGGAGGAAGGAAAGATAGGAGAGGGCATGCCCAGCCGGCATGCTACGTGAACGGTGTGTAGGAAATGACATCATGGCGGCCATATTCACTGGGCACAATGGCCACGTTGCTATGGTTACGTGTTGCGCAGTGTCGCTGGTCTAGCAGTGAGTGGCCGCGGCTGGAAGTGGCATGGGTGCCTCTGCAGGTCTCGTTCTGAGCCATGGCGGGCAATATCCGTGCTCTGCGCCGCGTTATTGGTTACGCAGTGTTCTCTTGGCAGTTACTGTACTCTTAGCAATGTTAATAAAACCTTTCGTCCACCACGGGGCCAGAACAGTGCGTATAACGAGCGCATATCCATGTGTCATGCGACGATGACGCGGATGAAGCATTTGAAGTGTTCAGCGAAATTGCGTTGGGCACCACGACGAAGAGGAATGATGACGAACATTTTGCAGGTCACTGACGGTTGGGCAGTGCTCCTGCTTGTGGCAATGGACGAAACTGTTGTGCCCAGCAAGACGTAATGAGGACCATTAGCACATATGTAGTTTCGTGTTCGGTATGTGTACACTAACAACTTGAATGAGCGTAATAAAACACCTTTTCTGTTCCACTTGTTATACTCGCCCCCAGCATTGTAATCTAAACATTAGAGCAACCGCGTTCAAGTATCACTTGCTCCGTGCTCAAAGTCACCACGGTCACAGAATGCTGACCCCGGTGAGTTTCACGTGGAACACGGGCACAGCGGCCGGGTGCTGCGTCGGCCTCGTGTCGTAATGCAGCCGTAGAATAATAAGGCGCACGGCCTATCGTGTTATCTGTGCAGTTGCTGAATTAATGACGTGAAAACACTCGCCGTTGTCAGTGCATCTAGCGCGCGTTCTCTTGTATTTACTTCGTTGTCTGTGAGCCGTTACTCACTGATAATACAAAATGATTTCGCCGAAGGGGTCGCGCTGGCTCAGAGTGTTGAGCCCAGTTTCATTAGTTTCGGATCGTCACCACACGGGCGCTGCGCAGCTCACGTGCTTTCCGAGCCAGAGAGAGAGTCGCGCCTTCTGTTTTACATTCGTATGTAAAGAAGAGAGGAGAATATCCCAGTCAATATGGCCGACTTTCAGCTTAACCACGGCTTCACACAGAGTGACGTCAGGGCCTCCCCTAATTTTTTTCCCTTCCTCCATGGGGAAATGCAGAGTTACAGCTAGGGGAAAGAGGTGCCGTCGCAGAGATGTCTTCGATATGTGTTAATGCTATGGGTGAAGCCGAGGCCTGAGTAGGGTCACCATTTCGCGAAGTGTTGAATCGTTGACTAAATTACACCATGGCCTCAGATTCCGTTTTTCCGATTAGAAACGCGCCAAGGGAGGGGGTGCGTAGCAACATGGGTTTGAGTCCCTACGTGCGGAAGTCACGTTTATGATGCATTACTTCACTGACACCCCTAGACACCGAACACACCAGGTCAAACAAGATCCCTAAGGGAGCAAAATGGTACATATAAAAGGCGCGCTTGTAAACACAACTGAGTGTGACCGTAGCACAATGGATATCGTGCCTGGCATCTATTGTCGTGGACCGAGAGGTCGAGGGTATGGCTCTCATTGATGAAATTTTCTTTGCTGTGTGATGTGTATTTTTCTGACGTTGAGTAAAGTGTTGGTGGACAGCGGCATAAAACACTTTAGTGTAAGAATGAGGCGACAGACAAAAAAAAAGAGAGACACGACAGTTATGCCAGGATGCACTAGAGATAAGGTGTGAGGACGTAGCTATAGGGCTACCGAAAAAAAGTCAGTGAAGATTTATTTATTCATTTATTTCAACATACTACAGCCCCAAAAAGCTATCCCAAGAGTGGGCTAACACAATACACGAAATAGCAACACCGGAGGGGGGAAATACAACACACAAGTAAAATCATAACAATATTCGATGAACATCATTGATTGGTAATATACAATAACAAGTCATCAAGTGATGAAGATCCAACATACCCAGGCTGAGAACTTCACAATTCTCTAGTCGGTTTATCACGGGCATATATCATGCCCGTAATCAAAATCGGCAATGGTCAATGAACCTAATTAAAACGGTTTGGGGCACAGAGCTGCTAAAGGTGGTCGCTACTGCATACTGAAAGAGTAGCTCGTGATGGATTTCGGATCCTCAAATATTAGAATTTTTAGTATTAACCATTACCACTTTTTCAGTTGAATGCATGTGAAAGTTTTAGCTTGTTGATATTGTATAGAAAATATATGTCTATACGAAGAATATTAAAACACATACGCAAACGCACAATTTTTTGGGATGGTATGCCATCTTTGCAGAGTGTGACGACTCGTCTGAGGCCACAGGGCTCTGCTGACTCCGAAGATAATGAACCAGGAGCTCTCCGACGATTCCGATCGATATAGCGGTCGTGATCTCAAGGGCGATGCTTATTGTCCTATCCTACATGATGGCTACTATTCAGAAGGTACAAATTACCCTAGTACGCATCTGTATATCACCGGAACAATAGTCAACTCTACAGGATGCTCGGCCTCTAAGGACACCATCGCTGGCGTTGTGACGGGAGGTGATCAGTGCTTTGCACGACCACCGGTGACACAGCGGCCCAGGTAGGTCCAGGCCGTTTACGTGGGGGTCACGCTTACCGCCCTCCTCCGCTGGGGGAGCCGAAGTGAGGCGGTAAGAATGTCTGTCCCGCGACCAACCACGCAGGGCGTGGTCGATACGCGACCGTCACGTCCTGGGCTTGGCACGCGGAACTTACTCATCGAACGATTGCGCGCGGGGAGGAATTGGTAGTCTCCTCTTCGCAGCGTCCGTAGGGGCCACCATACGTGTCGGCAGAGAAAGGAAGCTACCACTTCCGCTCTGTCGCCCACGCACAAGGTGGTAACGTTGTGTGTGCACCACTGGGGACAGGAGTTCACGCTCCTCCCGCCACTCTTCACGGGGTGGCCTGCTCCGTAGGTGTCCGCAGCATCGACCTTTAACGTCGGCTGCTCGCGACTGTAGCGCGTGGATTGGGCACGAGTCTTCCTGATCCTTGGTAGGACATGCCAGGGGAGAGCCCAGGTTGATTCAACGCGTGTCACTTAAAAAAATAGTTTCTACGTCTTTTCAGTTTTTATCTCCTAGGATTGTTTCTTTTGCCTTCGAAAATCTCTTCGAAATTGCACTGCACCCATTACGTGGCCTTAAGGGTGCAGCACCATGTGTGCTTTTTATTGCGATAACAATGATAGATACCCTCTCGGCTAGATTTTGCCGCTGGCGTTGGCGTCAACGTCGTCGTGGGCGTCACCATTAGGCACCATATATGTATATGTATCTATATATGAAAACAAAAGAAAAAAAATTCTGAAGAATGCTCCGGTGCGTGGAACCGAACGTGGAACCTCTGAGTCGTGCATGCGAGGCTTTAACCACTGTGCCACGGAGAAGCAGACTCTTGGAGATTCTAGCGGTAAGGAGGTGTAGGAGGAAAGAACTCTATTCAGGGTGCGGGGAGTAGATGGGGTGGGCGAATGGCCCCGCCTAGGTTACGGCCAGGAGTCCTTGGATCCTGGCGGCTTCCTCGGCCCGCTGGATGGCCCACATTCGGTCTTCAGGAATGGGGCTGAGTATTGCGGCTTCCCAGTGCGCGCGAAAGCTATCACCAGAGGCCGCATACTCGTTATGGGCACTAATTCCTCTACATTCCCATAAAATAAGCTCCAGAGTGGCTCTGGAGTCGCAACACTTGCACCTGTCCGCTTTGTATATATCAGGATATATAATGTGCGAGAGTGCAGGATTCGGGTACGTCCTAGTTTGTAACTGCCGCCATTCGACAGGCTGTCTTTTTGTTAATTTTGGGTGAGGGGGCGGGAATATGCCCATCTGTAATCTATAATATTTTGTAATGTTATTGTACCTGGTCATTCTGTCTTCCCACTCCCACTCGTTTGCTGCGCCGTAATCACCGGAGGAGGCTGTGGTGGCACTTGAGAGGGCAGCTTGGTCGGTGAGCCCTCGAGCTGCGTGATGTACAGCCCCGTTGTTGCTGTCCGCCGCGATGGCGTGAACAGGTGTCCATATAATGTATCTATTTGTGGGGCTTGCTCGACACCCTCCTTGTAGAATACGTAGTGCCTCCAGGGAGAGGCGGACGTTGGCAAAGTTTCTCACTGCCGTTTGAGAGTCACTGACTATTACGGTTGCGTTTGTCCGAGGTACTGCGAGCGATATGGCTACCTTTTCCGCTGTCTCGGTACTTGGGGTGCGTATCGTCGCGCATGCCGTACAGTGTTTGTTGCTATCGATTACGGCTGCCGTAAACCCCAATCTGCGCTTGTATCGAGCAGCGTCTACGAAAACTGCGTCTTTGTCATTACCGACCTTTTTTGTATTTGCTTTGCTCTTGTTTCTCGTCTGGCCTTATTGTGTTCAGGGTGCATGTTTTTTTGGCAGGAGGGGTATCATCATCGTTTCTCTGGGCTCTCTTGGGATGTCCACCTTGACACCCTGTTGTGTATAATACGTTATGCCTAGTTGCTCTAGGATATGTCTTCCTGCTCGTGTCTTGGAGAGACGTTCATTTTGCGCCGTACGCTGCGCCTCAATGAGCTCATCTATGATGTTTTGCAGGCCTAGCTGTAGTGGTTTGTCGGTGCTTTTGCTAATCGGTAGCCCTAGGCCGAGTTTGAATATTTTTCGAATAAGGCAGTCTAGCTTGTCCTTTTCCGCGACTTGCGATTTTAAGTACAGCGCTACAAATACTATTCTGCGTATCACAAATGCCTCTATCAACCTTATCGTGTTTTCCTCCCTCATGCCACTGTGCTTAGTAGCTTTGCGCAGAGGCAGTGTCGCATCCAATGAAGTGCTACCCTTTTTATGAGTCTCATTATTTGGGCTACAGTTGCATCCAGTCGTCTGAGGGTTTCTCCGTTTTTGCCCTTGGCTTCGGTGAGCAGATCCAGTACCCTGATCCTGTCGAATATGGGTATGGTTTTTCTATCGGCTGTTCTTAACTGTATTTCTTGTCTATGAGCGAGATCTTGCAGGCAGTTGCCTGGTTTGCGACCTCTACGAGTAGGTCTGTACAGCAACAGCTTCGATTTTTCTACAGAGCAGGCCAGCCCTGTACCTTCCAGATACCGCTCTACCGTTTCGACTGCGGTTTGAAGCGTTTCCTCTATTTTACCACCACTCCCACTTCTCACCCTTAGGGTGATGTCGTCTGCATATATTGTATGATTCAGTCCTTCGATTGCTTGTAGTTTCGTTGGCAGTCCAATCAGGGCCAGATTGAATAACATAGGCGATAATGCCGAGCCTTGCGGCGTACATGCACTGTCCATCTCATCATCATCATCATCATCAGCCTGACTACGTTCACTGCAGGACAAAGGCCTCTCCCATGTTCCGCCAGTTAACCCGGTTCTGTGCTTGCTGCTGCCAATTTATACCCGCAAACTTCTTAATCTCATCTGCCCACCTAACCTTCTGTCTCCCCCTAACCCGCTTCCCTTCTCTGGGAATCCAGTCAGTTGCCCTCTCCAGCCCTCTCCAGCCAACTGACTGTCCATCTCAATTTTCTTCAAAACTAGGCCCCCTTTCATGATCTTTGCCTTCCTTTCCGTCAAGAAATTACGCACGTAATTGTATGTCCTTTGTCCTAGACCTGGATCGTTCATCCTTTTTAGCACCGTTGCATGGGTTACATTATCAAAGGCCTTCTTGATGTCTAACTCTAGAGTGGCCTTTGTCGCTGTTTTCGGATTATATATAATCTGATGTTTCAACTGTAGCATTGCGTCTTGCGTCGAGAGGTTCTTCTTGAACCCTATCATTGTGGGTGGAAGTACATCCCGGTCTTCGAGATAGGTAGTTATCCTCTCCAGAATTACGTGCTCCGTGAGTTTCCCCATGCATGATGTGAGAGATATTTGTCTCAAGTCCGCAATCTGCAGTCGCTTGCCTGGCTTGGGTATGAACACAATTTTTGCCGTCTTATATTGTTGCGGAATCTGTACTGCCTTCCATAATTTTGTTAATAAATTCAGTTAACTTAGTTTTAGACTCGTCATCCCAATTGCGTAGCATTTTGTTAGTTAGGCCATCTAGTCCAGGCGCTGATCTGGTATTGAGTTTTGGCAAGGTGGCCCTCACTTCTGCCTCACCGATATTGTTATCTAAATCATCATTTGTCAACCCTGTGTAATCAGGGTGTGTAACGGGAAACGCTTGAGAGATGTATGTTTTCTTGATTTCATTCTGGAAATCCTGCTCTGTACCTTGATATCTTTGTATTAACCGATTAATATTGTGTCGTTCTTCCAATTTGTTTTCGTCCGGTTTTAACAATAAGGATGTTCCGCGTTTTCGCCATTCCTATCTGGTTATCCATCTTATTGCATTTTTCCTCACACTGTTGTCTGCACAGCTGCTGGGCGTATTGCTCTATATCACTGTTCCATTTAGCTATCCTTCTACGAAGTGTCTGGTTGTGCTTTTGTTTTTTTCCACCTAGGTTGTACACCTTCCTTACTTTCCCACATGTGGAGAAGCTTATTGTCGACACACTCTGCCTGCGTCTCCGGTGGCATCGTTTGCGTAGCTGCCTCCACGTCCCGTTTTAACTTTTCGGTGCATTCCTCAATACTCTGTATCATTTCGTCGGGCTCCTTTCTGATGTTCGGGAACTTGTCCCAGTCGAAAAGTTTAAGTTGTCTGCCCTTTGCCTTCCGCGGCCCTGCCCTCACCGTTATTTTAAGTATAAAATGATCGTTTCCCAAGTCATGTCGCGTATCGGTCCACTGCATGTCCAGTATGTTTTTGGTGAATGTCAAATCTGGCGTGGTATCCGCGCAAACGCTAGTACCTGTTCTCGTAGGAATGAATGGATCGGTCACGAGCGTCAGGCCTTCTTACTGTGCACCCAACCACAAGTTTCTGCCTTTCTGAGTTTCGATCCTGTATCCCCATGCACCGTGTGGGGCCTTGAAATCTTCTCCAATCACTATTGCCCGGTTGCCCGTTATAAAGCGAGGGTTTCGCGAAACTGAGTGCGGAATTTATACTTTCTACATTTAGGACTACTGGAAATAATCAATACAAAAAGACTGTCCTCTGTTTTCTGCATGGGTGTGAGCTCGAGGAGAATGTGATTTATTGCCTTAATTTCCGTGTCACGTTGCACCACCGCATTATTTAGCTTAACTAACATTGCTAATACCTTTGTATCCCCATCAGCACTGCCGAATTACTGATATCCCGACAATTTGGCCAGCGCGTGCGTTTCTTGCACCATTATAACATCCGGGGTGCTGGTGACTTTAAGATGTTGCAAAACGTATCGTTTTAATTTTATATCCTCGACAATTCTATAGCCAAATCGTGTAGCTATTTTGTCTGTCCATGGCGGCGTTACAGACTCTCCGACCCTCGGCGGGCACCGAGGTGCTAGCGTACGATTTGAAATAAGTCTTAACTGGACCCCAACAACTTGACTGCGATCCCCACATTGCTAGCTTGGCGCCAAAATCAGCCACCATTTATTGCACTTTTTGCAATATCGTCTTGCCTAGAGCCTCAATTTGTGCCTCTATGTTTGCCTTAAATCTAACTTCTTGTTGTTCGAGCTTAGTTTGCAATTTACTTTCAATTTGTTCTATTTTGGCTTCCATGGTGTTTGCGAATTCCTCCTGTCTTTCTTGTGGCGCCGCCACAGCTTTGGGTTTTTTACCACGCTTTTAATCGGAGTGTTCTCTGGTTTACGTTTAAGGGGGTGAGGGCTGGTACCTCTTCGTCCATTGCGCCTTTCTCCTCCATTATAATTTGTGAGGTTTCCTCGTTGCGTGTAACCCCTCCATTTTTCAGAAGTTCATTTTTTCTGTGAGTTTTCTA
Organism: Rhipicephalus annulatus; assembly: GCA_013436015.1. Taxonomy (NCBI): domain Eukaryota; kingdom Metazoa; phylum Arthropoda; class Arachnida; order Ixodida; family Ixodidae; genus Rhipicephalus; species Rhipicephalus annulatus. Next base: position 577,689 of record WOVY01009798.1, read on the forward strand.
ATCTCATTCATAAATGCAACATTGTTCGGCCTTATCTGTGCCAATTCGTTCTCTAGCGTCTTAAACCTACACTGAAGAGCAGCCTCTGCCTCCGCGCGCACCCCGGAAGCTACATCAGCCCAGCTCACCTGGAAGGTTCCCGCTGTGCCACGGACGCCGCTCGGTCCTTTTGGGCTTTGGCATCCTCCTCCCTCCGGTGGTCGGGGAGACCGGGTATTGCCGATCGTGGGTCTAGACCTTGATCTGGACCTCGATCTGGAGCTTGACATAGATGTGCCGGTAGTGAACGTAGAGTGGCTTTCGTCTTGTGCTTGAAGCTTGGTGAAGGCTTCTGATCCGGATGTATCCCGCGTACGATGTTCCCATCGTTGTCTTGAGTCGGCCGATCTTTTCCTGTGAAGTGCTTTTGCTTCCGTCTCGTAGTAAATCGCTTCTTTTTCCTCTCGTCGGGCTCGTTCCCAGCGGCGTCGTTTCACCAGGTATGGTACCTTGAATCTGGCCTTGCAATGGTGATCTGTCGTCGGGTGGTCTTTGCCACACAGCTGGCACTTCACTTCGCACTCGTGGTCCTGCGGTGGGCTCTCAGCCCCGCACCCTCCGCATATTCTGCTATTCGGGCTCGGGCCGACGTCAGCTCTATGACCAAGGCGTCCACACTGGTAGCACACGTCTATTTTTTTACAGTATAGTGAGCACTTGACCAGTGCTCTTCCATATCTTACATAACTTGGAACGCCATGCCCATCGAAAAGGACTTAGACGTTCGTGGGGTTTCTCATCCTCTTGGCCATGAGGACCGTCGGGTTTCTCGGGGTTACTAGCATTTCCACTATCTCTCTTGAAGACACGTCCTGCGTTATTTCTCGAATCATTCCTTTAGATGTATCTTCCGGAGCTGTCTCGAACGCATTAGCTTTGAATTCCTTGTCCCCAATCTTCAGTTGAGCGATGGTTCTGTATTTTTCGGCGCGCTCCTCTGATGGTGTGCTGACCACTAGAATATTTTGTTTATAGTTGGCACATACCGTGTCTTATTCCGCTTCGTTCCTGGGTATTTTAGCGGCGTTGGCAATGCATCATTCTAGATGATTGAGCCCGTAGTCAGTGACCTTGAAGCCGTCACGTGAGCGCACAATTATTATGTAATCTTCGTTCGGCAGACGGTACATCCCGCTCGCAGTCACAATTTGTCTTGCTCTCTGTCCCTTCCTTCACCTATTACGGACCACGTTCTCGCTTGAAAAGTGCGTTTCTTGGTCTTTGGCTTCATGCGTTCTGGTTTCTTCGTTGGCTCATCCTCTTCTGTTCACAAGGCGCCAACTTGCTTCGTTCTCATACTCTTGTTGCGTGATATCGTCTCCGTCCACGCTCATCGTAGCCATCCTGCGGCATTAACCCGAGAAGACGCCACCGTCCATCGGCTAGGCCAAGTGCATTATGTACAGCAGCAGGAGGTAACGGCGTCGTGCGTTCGTCGGCGTTACAGAAAAGTGGTCGATGTGCCGAAAATTGACCGTCCACCTACTTGAGAGCGGTATCATGGGGTTCCGTGAAACTTCCACTTTCTTCACTGTAAGAAGGCGTCCGTCAATTCTTCAATTTCACGCTGAGAATCACTCAAAGTCTGCGGAGCCGAGTTGATATGCGTGTCTGCTCTCCGTGGCCCCCTGGTGGTCTCTTTCTAACGGCAAAATATATTTATATCTACCACATACCACTCGCATTGAGCATTCATTTCGGGGGGGGGGGGGGGTGAGAAGGACTATCGTGTTTACAGCATTACCAGCAAGATGGCGCAGTGAGCACGCGGTGGTGGACGGAGACATAAACAACTACCGTCCAATAACAGTGACATCAGTGGTCTACAGGCTGGCGATGGAGATTATAAAGGAACGACGCAGGCGTGAATAGAGGATGAGGAGTGCTGGGGGAACTGCAGAATGGGTTTTGAAACACAGGAGGTTGGAAGACAATCTGTTCTCACTGACGCAGTGCATCGAGATAGCAGAAAAGGAACACAGGCCCCTGTGGCTAGCATTTTTGGATATCAAGAAAGCGTACGATAGCGTGGTTCAAGAGAAATTGTGGGAAATACTGCACACACTAGGCGTGGGACATGTAGTCACTAATCTTTTAAAGGGTATCTATAAATGTAACAATTAAGGTAGTTATAAAGTGGGAAAAACAGGTATCCAAGCCTGCAGAGGTAAAACGGGGGCTTATGCAGGGGTGCCCCCTGTCACCCTTATTATTCATGAAGTACCTACAAGGATTAGAGGCAAAATTAGAGGGAAGTGGACTGGGCTTCAACCTCTCTATAGTAAAACAAGGAAAACTTATTGATCAGGCACTACCAGCATTAATGTACGCAGATGATATAGTGCTAATGGCCAACAACAAGGAAGATTTGCAGAGATTGATGGACATCTGCGGTAATGATGGAGATAGATTAGATTTTAGATTCAGTAAGAAAAAATCAGCAGTCATGATTTTCAATGACAACGAAGGTAGTGAGCTTAGAATACAGGAGGTCACGCTAGAGATAACAGATAAATACAAAGATCTGGGCGTATGGATAAGCAATGGGACCGAGTATCTCAGGGAACACGAAATATACGTGACGACTAAAGGTAACAGGAATGCAGCAGTCATGAAAATTAGGGCACTGTGGAATTACAATAGGTGTGATGTTGTGAGAGAAATATGGAAAGGGGTCATGGTTTCTGGGCTGACGTTCGGCAATGCGGTCTTGTGCATGAGATCAGAAGTTCAAGCAAGATTAGAAATTAAGCAACGTGGAGTAGGTAGACTTGCTTTAGGAGCTCACGGAAATACACCAAATCAGGGAGTACAAGGTGATATGGGATGGACATCATTTGAGGGCAGGGAAGCTAGCAGCAAGATAAAATTTGAGAAGCGATTGAGAGAAATGGGGGAAGAGCGTTGGGCTAGGAAGGTTTTCAGCTACTTGTACATGAAGAATGTCGATACAAAATGGAGGAAGCGAACCAGGAAATTGACTGGTAAATACTTAGAAAACAGCAGGTGGCCAAGCCAAAAAGAACTATCAGGTTAAGAAGAAAGTGAAGGAAACGGAGACTGACATGTGGAGAATGGGCATGATTAAGAAGTCCGCACTAGAGATCTATCGAACTTTTAAGCAGGAAATCGCCAAGGAAAGGATCTATGATAATGCTCGGGGTAGTTCTCTACTGTCTGAGGCCAGGACGGGAGTACTGCGAACCAAGACATATCGGGCCAAACACGAAGGTGTATCACAGTATGCAGTGCGTGTGGAGAGGAAGAAGAAACTGCCGAACACTTGATAATGTTCTGTAAAGGGCTTCACCCAATAGTTGAGGATGATGGCGCAGAGTTTTTCAAAGCACTGGGGTTTAAGGACCGGAGGGCAAAATAAACTTTAAGCGGGTAGACCTAACTAGAAGGAGGTTATCTGATTGGTGGCTAAAGTCAAGGCAAGAGCGAAAATTAAACTCTTCACTGCAAAGTACGAATCCTCAAACTTACTTTTTGAGGGAAAAAAATAAATATAGTTTTTGGTTCATTAGGTATTACGGCTTGGTGGCGCTAGCCACCACCCGATCTAAAGGGTACAGCCATATCCATCCATCCATCCATCCGGTGCGCGCTCTCATCTCTTACGCATACTTTGCTCCGAAGAGAGGAGAAGGTGGACGCTCGCTCGCGCACCCTCATCTCGCGGTGGGGAGGATCGTACGCCTTGGCTGGCTTATGGCTTTCACCGGAACGATTCTGTTTTAGTTACCGGGCGCACAAAGGTCACTGCAATCGTTGCACAGTCTCCGTTTGCGAAAAAAGCACGCTTTTCAGACAAAATGAATTAACACACAGGCTTGTTCGCGATCATCTGTACGTGTGAGTATGTTTCGTGCGTTATTTGTGCGTGAGAAAGGCTGCGCATGTTTCGATCTGCTTGGCATTCTGCGTGTGACCTTCCCACCTGCTGCTATCGCGTTCATTGCTTCGCCTTTGCGGCAAAGCTGCGGCTTTTCATGGTGGGTGACTGACTTTAAAGTGTCAAGTCATTATGTTAGTTCCATGTTTCAACGCACGATGGCAATGTACGCTTGTACCACGCATTATATGCCAATATTTTATGTTGTGTTTTGAAACGTATAAAGAACGCGTGTAATTGTAAAACATAAAGCTGACTTTATTCATGTAACTTTCATGAATGATGTTAAATGAATGAATGAAATCACACTTTAACTACATTTTTTTATGTATGTGCGACTGAAACTTTTTCGTCCAAGGAGTTCAAAGAAGCGTTTCGCAATGTGGTACATTCATCATTAGTTTATATCCGAGCTGCAAAGATCGTTTCAAGCATAAAGGTTATGGAGTAGTCTGGTAAAAATAAAAAAATGAAGCCATTTTGACAAGTTGTTTCGTTAAGACAACCAACACACAGCAACAGGAGATTGTCGTGTCAGTTGAGCCTGCTGCATTCCAATGATGGTCAGCATTAAAAAAATGAATTTAATATCAACTCTAAGCGCGAGCATTTGGCGTTTTCCCGCAAGCCATATTTCACTTTTCCCGGTTTCTCCTCCCCTTAGTGCAGGGTATCAAACCGGCGGCTACAATTATGGTTGACCTCCGTGCGTTTTCCTAAATTTGTTCTCTCTCTCTCTCCTTCACTGAATCCCAGCAATCAAGCCACGCCATCCGAACACAATACCGATAATATTTTTTAGGTGTGACGCTCCTTAAAGCGGCACCCGTTCATTCCTCGTAGTAGTGCGTAACATGTCATACGCTTTTACCTAAATGTGGTGCCGGTGGAAGATTTCTCCTGTGCATTGTTGAAAATAAAAAAATTCGCAGCGTGTGCGTTAACTAAAAGCCGAATTCTCCTCTCTCTCATTCCTCATTAGCAGCCATTCATACGTACATTGAGCACTATCTGACAAGAAAGAATTGCTACGTTATACTCGCTGGGCGTAACCTCCTTGGTTTTAGAAAGGTTTAGCGAGCGTTGGGCCGCTGTGCAATGAATACAGTGAACTAGTCCATGAACTCGAGGAGGTTAAAGGTGGGAAGTAGATACGAAGCGCAAGCCCTAAGAAAGGGTGCGTGTGCCACCTCTCGTTTAGTCCTTGGAATGTCCGCTGGATGGCGGTGCTTCTATATGCGGAATATATGATGAAAAGATGCGAGACGGTAGTATTCGGAGTGTTGACTAGATGAACGAACGGACACACAGACAGATGCATGAATGGACGCATGGATGGCTGCACGGACGGACGCAGGGGTGGTTGCATGGACAAACGCAGGGATGGACGCACGGATGGACGTATGGACCCACGAACAGACGCACGTACGAACGGTCACACAGACGGATGCATGGACAGACGGAAGCAAGAACGAAAGGACCGACGAATGCTTCGCCCACTCTCCATCATTCCCCTTGTGGATATGCTGCCATATTTTTACTGGATTATCAGAAGCCTTACCAAACAAAAATGCTACTATCGGAAGAAACTGCCCTTGCACCCTTACTACAACCACAGTAAGAAACATTTTTCCCTATTTGTCAGAAGTTGCCGTCAGGCGCAATACAAACTTGAAGATATTGTAATTCATGTAAAACTGACCGAGAAGAGTAAGCACACATCCAGTGGTTGTGACCACTCCACATGCTGCATTGTAAGCCAGCACAGCTGTTTACCGATGTACGAAAAATATCTGCAAGAGATATTCTGAGAGTACTTCTCACGGTGCTGGAAACTCTGAATTCGCCCGCGTCACTTGAGGTGTATAAAGCGATCACAATACCACACTTGTGTTGCAGGCGAACATGCTAGACTTGGAGCAATTAACCTCCAGGTCACGACTAAATTCTCGTTCACACTAAAGGCGACGTGGCCAAGTGGGCAGTAGGTTTTGCCAAGCGGCAAGGCAGCGAGTGTGTGCACCTGGTCAGATTACACGCCTCCTTCGTATCGCCGCGCGGCCAAAGACGAGAGGCATCTCATTGTTTTGCGCACGTATCACTGCCACGTGGCAACGCTTTTTCGAAAGGCACACCAGCGCCATACCACCGCGCCTCCGCCACGTAACGTTCTCATTGACTGCGGCCATGCGGCGAACTTCGGCGGGCGGCAAGAAATTGCCCCGGGAGCAATCGCACTTTTCGTCTCATTTTCTGCCCACTTTAGCCACCTGGAGAGAAGGTTTTGCCTGCTTTCCGCTTCGCCGCCTTGCCACTTTGGTCACCCCGCCTTTGGTGTAAATGAGCCTTAAGTTCTTTAATGGAAAATGAAAAAAAGAGGACGGCATATTCACGGGGTGAATGATGGAGAGTGGCACGAAGCTAGGTCCGCACGCCGCTGCCGCGCCGCTTCGGCCTCCCGTACTCGTACGCCGGGATTTTCTCGGCGCCGCCAAGCAGCTCCACGGCACGCTTCTTCCTCGCGCGCTCCCACATCGGGGTTCCGTCTTCGAGCGTGAGCCGCCGCCACCTTGCGCGCATGCTGCTATGCAGCCGTGCCCACCCACCAACCTTCTGAGCGCGCGCGCCCCCCAAAACTGCTCTTATTATACTACACCACGCCCCCTAGCACACGCTGCCGCCGACGAATACGTGATCGCCAACGTCTTCGTGTGACGTCATTCCTATGTTGTCGCGTGCTCGTACATCAGGATTATGTCTTCAAGCGCCAGCCGCCACCGCCTTGCGCATACCATACTGTTTATCGGCAAACCATGAATCATCCGCTGGCCGCGTCCGTTCATCGTCCGTCTGTCTGTCTGTTTGTTTGACGCACGGACAGACGGACGCATTGGTGATCGCAAAGACAGATGCACGTAAGGACGGACGCACGGACGGACGTACGAATGTACGTACGGATGGACGCACGAGACGATGGACGGACGCATGGACAGATGCGCAAAATGACGGATGCACGAACAGATGGACGCATGGAGAGACAGGCGGACGGACAGACGCATGGCCGAATGGAGAGACAGACGCATGGACGGACAGATGCATAGACGGATCGATGCACGAGAGGACGGACGGCCGCACGGATGGATGCACGAATTGACGGACGCACGGATAGATGAACGGACGCACGGATGAACGGATGTACGCACGGATGGACGGAAGCAAGAACAAACGTACGGCTGGAAGCACGGACTGAATGACGGACTATTCGCCTCACTCACCATCATTTACTTAATGGATATGCTGTGATTTTCATTATTTATTATACTACAAGTAACGTCTTCTAGTATCGTACGACTTGCATTTTTCAGCATACATACATTTCGTTATTTATGCAAGTGCCGCCCTCTACGGCTGGTTCAAGAAATAATGAGAGGTGGCTACATACAATTACGACGGGACGCTAAGCCCCCGCCATAAGGAGCTTCGCTTCTAAAATGATGAGGTGAAATTCCAAAGTATATTGTCACCGATATAGGAGCCCTATCTGTGCGGTTCTCTAAGATAAGTTAATTACGGATCTTTCTCTTATGACGCTATCATCATATTACGCAGGGCAGGTCGCCAACATCAGGCAAATTTTATTTGAATGCGGCAACGACCAACACAGTACGCGACAGAAGGTTGTGAAAGCCCTGTAGCCTCCTGCTTTTCGATAGCGATCAGTAATTAAAAAATATACGAGTTGATCATCAACTCAGACCGTGAGCATCTGGCGCCTTTCCACACGCCATGATATCATCATGCATGCACGAGCTTATCAGTAATAAATTATAAAGCCGGCTCTTCACTTGCACTGCCACTACCTTTGCCCGCGATGACCTGCCAGTGATAGAGGAGATGCCTTGTAATCTAGCGTTAGAAATTTCTCTCGCTTTCTAGTCAGATTTCTTTTGTAACTGGCACGTGCGCACGTTACATGAGGCCGGTGTGTTCGCTGTTCATGGCGTTCCGGCTATTGGGGCAGTCACGGGAGATTACAAATACCAACCTTTGTTTCCTCCACACCATTTCAGGCCTTTAAATGTTCTTTACTCTTCTTCTACAGGTTGATTGATTGATATGTGGTGTTTAACGTCCCAAAACCACCATTTCATTATGTTTGCTACAGGTTTGCGACCTCTTCAGTACATGGTGACGCGGTAAACAATAGGAAAACCTGATACCGGTTGAAACTGTGATTGGAAGCGTCTCTCAACGAGAAATGCGGGAGAATGCGTGCTGTGGCGAGAGTAGGAAATTTCCAAGTAAAACAGAAAAAAATAATCTGCCTGCTTAGGAGTACCGAGTATTTCACGGTGACAAGGCTGAAGCTTGTGTTCAAGAATGAATGTCTCGTCGCGGCTGTAAGTATGTCTAGAACTTTTGACTCTTACTTTGAAAACTCGCGGTCTTTTCCCCCTGAAGTCTGTGCGAAATGGCGTAGTTATTTACAAAAAATAATCTTGTCAACGTATTTTTCAAGGTCAAACAATCCACTACGGATGCTTCAGTATCGCCCACGCAGTTAACATATTTCCACTACCTCTTGGCAGAAAATCGTAACACAATTCCAGAAATTTTTTTTATTGTGTCCGTGTTTCTCGTGCTCGAAAACACTATACGGGGCACTCCTCTTTATGGAAGATGACATATGCTTTTTTTTTAAATTGTGCCCAATCTACACACGCATCCCATAGACGGTAGAGACATAACTACATTACCAAGACGTGAACATTGCCTTGCGTTGGATATACTTGATAATCGCACTTTTTTGGGGCAAGTGCTTCTGGGAGATTGACCGAGTCAGTTCTAATCACAGGAGGCTTTGAAAGCGTCATTGCATTTCTTGCGGACAAACTTTGAAATAGTGAAGGAGGAGAGTTGCACATGCGTAGTGTAAGTGCGGACGCCGATGCCAACGCCGTGGGACATAGACCCGAGCAAGAGATCCTCCACATCTAAAGAACAATTGCTTTCTCAAGGAAAATTGCAGAGCAATATACAATAAGCCAGTGCGCACTTTTCTCTTTTCATTTACTTTTGCAGTGCTCCAATCCACCCAACGCCCCACGCTGCCCACATTTTATTTAAAGAGACGACGGAAGTCTAGGTCTCACCCATGAGTCTGAAATAGCCGCGCTGAAAGAACCTTTATGTGCGTGCGGGCAGCCCACTCGTGAAGGCTTCTTTGCCGCGCCGATGTAGAAGCCACTCTAATATAGCGAACTCCAATGAATACAATAATAAACTTTATTTCACTCAGACGCCATAGAGACGGCACATATACATCCTCACCCGAAATATGAGAAATCACGCATTAACGCTCCTTAGTTTGATAGTGTTAGTCGCCATGACACTGGGCAGTCGGAAGGGTTCTCCAGTTTGCTAAGTCACGTATTTTTGCTTGGTTTCTTAAGAGACTGAATTAGAAAATCATCTCGCGTGTGTCCTCTACGAAAAATGCCTTCACTTTGGAGCTAGTTTAAATAAATGGCATGCCCGTTCTATTACACAATTTTAGTGGGCCATCCGCACTACATTTGCAGACGCAGCCTGAAAGTTGTAGCCGGCGCTCAATTAAAACTGTATAATGATGTGCCAGACCAGAACAACGACATGGTGAAACACACACGAACACATGTAGCAACAGTGCGGTAGTGTCAGTGTTCCTAGGAAACGTGGCGGCGGTGCCACCTGGATTTACTGTGCCTAATAGCACGTCTGAGAGAGAAAGAAAGAGAGAGAGAGATAACTTTATTCCATCTTAATAGAAAGAAGCTGCGAGATGGTGACAGTTCCTGCTCGCCGTAGGGCTCCTCTGCCATGCCAGGCCACCCCAGGATAGCCTAAAGGTTGGGGTTTTAGCTGCACGTGGCAGCCTTTCCCAGCTCTTGACTACTTGGTTGTTTATGAAGGCTCGGAGGAGGCGAATGTATCTGACACTACTACATAATGTGGCAACACTGCAGCTGTGCTCAGATGACAAGAACAACAACCTTGTTCACGCGTTGTCTTATCTACCGTAGATATATTTGCTGCGATCTATCGTTGGAGTGTTTCGTTAAACTGGAATGCCACCGCCAAGAAGGAATGAAATGGGCTTTGTGAATCTATACGTTTTGGTAGCCGGGCCGTCCCCCACATATATACGACGCCTCATAATGCTGGGCAGAGCAATCCTTCACTGCCATCGCATGCATTTGACTGCTAAGGTGAGCTATGAAAACTTATAAGATATGAATGACGACAATATTATCAGTTACATTGACCTCATTTTTTTGGAGCTGTCAGGCTTGGGTTTCGGATTCATGTATCTGACTTTTCCACCTGACCCGCCACGGGGGTCTGATGATGATGATGTGTGGTGTTTTGTGGAGCAAGGACCATTTGATAGCCAAAGAGCACCAGGTCATGGGACAGGAGATGCGAATAATGGTTTTGATGGGTGGCTGCATAAGGTCCTTGAATTTCCTTGCGCTAACGCAGGTAATAACATAGAAGTATTAAAATCATGACACTGACGTGGAACTCGTTCTGAAAATGCGAGGCGGATGGTCGTGATAAAACCATGGCGGATATGTAGACATGTAGCAGCGACCTCAGTTCGGAGGTCTTGCTAAGGAAGGCCCGGGTATATGACATCAAAAGTACCCACTTCTCTTGAAATTTTAACAGTTACTTAGGTGTGAAAAGTGGTTCTCTACCGACAAACATTGTGGTGTGAAGTGAAAACTGTTGTCGGTAGAGTAATGGAAAGTGTTGTTTTCTTAGCGTGTCTAATTCTTTCCACTGGATTAACTTGTGTAGCACTCTTAGTGCTTCGTCACATCTCTCACACAAAATGGTAGATCACCACCAGACAACAAGTATGAATGTGCATTGAATGTAAGCCTTGTCTTTAGTCTTGAAAGTACTACTTTTGTGCGTCATGGGTTTGATAAAGCCACCGTGGTAGAAAGAATTTTTGTAGCGCGACGCGAAATACCGAAACTGGAAAAAATAGAGTGATACCCCGTCATTCTATTCCTTCCTGCTTCCTTATTTCGCTTCGTGCTACAAAAAAATCATTTCATACGCATCACCAACAAGACCACATTGCAACTATCGCCGTGGTATCTCAGTCGATAGAGCATCGGACGCGTTATAAGAAGGCCACGGTAGTCTAGTGGTTAAGGTACACGTCTGCTGGACTGAACGCCACGCCACGGGATCGAATAGCCACCGCTGCGGTTGCATTTTCGGTGGAGCCGAAAATGCTTCAGGCTGGTGTACTTGAACTTAGATGCACGTAAAAGACCACCAGACTGCCAAAATTTGCGCAGCCCTCCACTACAGCGTCTCTCATAATCATATCGTGGTTCTGGGACGTAAAATCCCAACAATTATTACAACAATAATAATAATAATAATAATAATAATAATAATAATAATAATAATAATAATAATAATAATAATAATAATAATAATAATAATAATAATAATAATAATTAATAATAATAATAATAATAATAATAATAATAATAATATAATTATATTATATATTATTATCACTATTATTGTTATATTGTTGTTATTATTATTAATATTATTATTATATTGATTATTTTATATTATTATTATTATTATTATATTATTATTATTATTATTATTTATTATTGTTACTGTTGTTGTGAACCAGTACTGAATTTTAGCTAAATACTATGAGGTATTCGATCACTTTGTCAAGCGCAAACTGCAGGATGTGCAACAGCATGCGCACACATATCCACGGAGTAAATGATAATGATTGGGGCGGAGCGTTCGTCTATTCGTGATTCCGTTCATCCCTCTGTCCATGCGTCCATCCATGCGTCCAACAAGCACGATCGACGTACGGCGACGATACAGCAGGTTGAGAGATAATGGGAGCAAGCGTGCTTTTAAATGGCACTCGCACCCCGCGCAGCCTACGCAGCAGCCAATCGGAGAGCAGATGCACCACGAACGCCATCTACTGTACATTCGCCCAACCACCATATTGCATGTATCGTTATGGGACAGCGTCATCTATAGTATATCGCCACCCAACTGGAGTTTGCATGCGTTTCTATGGGACAGTGACATCTATTGGATAAGGGAGACACTACTGGGGTGAAACGCTGGGTTGAGCGACGCCAATCGATGACCGACGAAGTGACGCAATAAGGAGTTTCACCCGTAAAAGGAAAATGCGTTACCGGCGTCACCACAAGTAGTTCACCTTTGTTGCGGCATTGCACCCTCATAGACCTAAATCGAAAGTACAGCAAACGCCATACAAGACATAGATGATGACGGCTTCCAAATGCTCTCGGCAAAGAACCATTAGATGATTAGCGATGTCATTAGTCTTTGCCAGAACTTGGGAGACATGTGCTAACAATGGTTTCCTACGCGCCGAGCATTCGTTTCTAGGAGCGCAATTTCGGTCTTGGCCGGCAATCACTGTACTTCTCTTCCTAACTCGTCGTTCTTGGACTAAATTGAGCAACTTGTTCGAGAAACGTGATGCTGTAGCTATTTATTTTGTCATCGGCCCAAGCGCCTGAGTAGCTCAGATGCCACCAGCTTTTCCGCATGCGTCTGCAAATATCATATGTATACGTTATACATAAATAAACGTTTATTTAGAAACAGTGTTCCGAGCGAGGCCCGGTGTCTCCCTAAGGTGGGAGGGTTCCCTAGTACAGGAACCCACTGGTTTCTACTGCCCTCTTGGCCCTGGTGACGAGTTGTCGCTGGTCTTCTAGGTCCTCGACGACGAGCTTGGCCTCCCACGTTTCCATTAGCAAGTTTCGTCTATATATTACAAGGAAGTTATGCATGGTGAAACAACACTATGATTTTGAAATAGCACATCCTAAGTTAATTCCAATTGTCATGAAGGAAAGATTGTCGCTCGGTATGTTGGACAGCAGTGACACTGTTGTGCATACGGCGATTTGTCCAGATAATGAAAACAGGCACTCCCTATAGACACACTATGGCTGATACATTGTGGCTTGTGGCCATAATTAAGTCCTCTAAACTTGCTATCTCAACTTGAAGGAACAATGGAAACTCATGCACGCGATAGTCGTTGGCGGTGTATGATGTTAGCCGAGGGGTCGCAAACACACTGCCTGCAGACGTCTCGCTTGGGAAGGGACGTGGCAGCTGAGACTAATATGTCAGCATGTACTTCCTATTTCATGATCTTTAGCACAGTTAAGTAATCATTCATGCTGGTTTAAAAGTTCTAGTTAAGCCCAGCACTGGCGACACTTATGTTCGGCAGTCATCATGATCAAATTTGTAAAAAACTCCCTACGCTTTTGCGCTGTTATATTCAATCAGTTTACCGTAAGGGTGCTGAATTATTATTCGATCCTCACTGTGCGTGATGAATAGTGTGGAAAGCTTTTTATATACGTTGTTATGGGCAAAAGTTTTGAACATTGCGTGCTTACAAAACAAGAAACTAAACATAAATGAGTGGTCCCAATGCTCTTGAAAACACCGCAGGAGCAACGTTGAATAAAATTTGTCGGGATTTTCTGATGAATGAAACAGATCAATTAGGCTAATTAAAACAAGAACACAAGCTTGCAAAAGTGGCTGCGAAGTTAATACTGTCGAACTTTTTTGAAATTTTACTGGTAATGCTCAAAACCTACGAGGCTAGTAGAATTCATTCTCTGAGAACTCGTTTTTCTTTCTGTTTTTGACTTAGTGTTATTGTAGCCAGTTTGGTTGCATTGACACCCTTCGGCGTTAACAAATGCGGATACATACGCACCTGGACTGCATAGACTCCAGTGCCTGCCGACTCCACTTCATATTTGCGTGGAGTGGTTGGTCGCGTGTCTGACAACAGAGCGCGCGACGGGGCTGTTCTCGTAGAAAAGCGACGCGAATTCTTCGATTTTCGCGATTTTGTGATTTTCATGAGGTTGTTCACCTCTTTCTCTGTTAAAAAATATTCCTGTCTCTTCTACATTCTTGAAAACCGCTCTTAATACGTTTGTAAGCACTTCTACGTTCAATATCTATGTTAGATGCAACGTTTTTAAAATCGAACTGAATACACAACGATTCGAATGTAGTATTTGATCTTTAAAACATTTCACACCACCACTTATAAGCATACCAATAGTCAAGCACCCCCCCTCGCGCGTTCGAACAAAGACGCCCTCATGTTTGGGTGATAGAATGTGGGGATGCTGTTACGTTATTTTTACGCTTAAGAGGGTGGCAGTCATACTGTGGCGAAATAATGCAGTGAGCGATTACAAAATATACCAATTTGCTTTTATTTTCGTTCCGGCCTTCGTGCAGAAAAAGAATGTGTATAGCTAAACATACGAAAGAAAAGTAGTATGCGAGGGCACGAAAACTGCATCTCTGCATGCAAGGCTACGAGGGTACCCGTCACGTGTTACTCGTGAGCGTGTAAACGATATCCGATTCTCACTCGACAAGAAACCGAAGTAGGATCTCTCGCTCGGGCGTGTCAAGACGCTGAACATCTCACTCGCACTGTTCGCCACGGGATCCTCGCGTCGAAGCATCGGCGCGTTACTTGATGACGTGTCACCTGATTCAGTATAAAGCGAAAACAATCGCACGCCTAACCTAGACAGGGGGAGGCTGCTGCCACTTCCTTTCAGTATGCTTGTTGCTTTGATGACTTGTCGCGTCCGGACTGCGTCATGGAAATATTTGGACCGAAATACGATACGCTGAATGATTCACGTAGAACACCACATGGCGTGATGCTAGCGGAGAGAAAGACAGCTTCGCTGGATAAAGTTTGATTCGGATGACCGGACGGATCGCCAGTCTATTGAGTCTCCACAGAAGATCCAGGCGTGGCCTCACTGCCATGAGTCCAACCACCGGATGGCAGCTCGTATACGTCAAAAGCGTCTAGAGATACTCCATGCTTATGTGCTTAGGGAAGCTGCCATTGAACTCCCTGTTTTAATCCCGCTTAAACAGGGAACGTGGGTATTCATACCACGAGTTTTGTGAAGAGTTAGCGACTGTAGCGGCTTGTTCATTCTCTGTATTCTTGGTGTGTAGTCCTCAAAGGCAATGTGAACTTCCGCAACATCAACATACTCTTTGAACTCACCATTCGAAGGCTCGCAAACGTGATATGGAAACGATTACACAACGCCCTTCCTTCAAATGAGCGATATTTCAAGATAAGCTGACGTTTAAAATGTAAAACAATATTAGAGAGCGTTAATGCTGTGGACCCAAAGTGGCTTGCGTATGATTAAGCCCTTTGCATCCCACGTGATGGACGCGGCTGCATATTGAGTAAAGCGAGAGCGTACGTATGCTGTAAGCTTGCAGTCCCCGGCCCTAAAACTCCCTCTTTCATATTGTTCCCTATATTGCACCAATTTTTCTGCAGTGGAGAAGCGAGCTCATCACTAGGAGTGTGCTTATTTATGTATTACTGCCATGCGCAGCCAATTTCGCAAATGCAACGCCCTTTCTTCAGAGAGATTACGATCCCTCGTAAAGAAGAATGACACTCATTTTCCACCAAAAGGCCTTACGATATCAATTGAGAAGTGCGTGTTCATTGTATTCACGCGCAGACCAATGACGTCAAACCCTGTCTGCATAAATGAGCAGCGTAAACTATGCACATGCCACGCACCGCCACACTATATGCACTATTCACGGCCGCGTCCTTTCCTGAGCATGATCATCGGTAGAAGTCCTTTGCGGAGCCCCATTGGGCATACCTGAAGAAGAGACAGCTATCTATTATACATGGGCAGTGTTGCAGTGTCAGACATGCTGCACTTGCACAGGCCCTAACTTCATTATAGCGCTACAACTTGCCATTGAGTCAAATGCTTGTAGGATCTGTTTCGTGCAGAGTTCGCAAGCCCACGTGATGCGCTGGATTTCGCCCATGCATTCCAATTTATAGAACTGTAGTGCCTGTTAGCGCTCGTACTGTCGAAATGTACACCAGTGCCGATTGCCTCAGAGCACAGATCCAACGTTACTCCCGTATCTCCGATAACAACTTGGCCCTGTTTCCCTCCGAAGGACCCTTAGCTACGATTTCCGGTGTCAGTAAGTCATCTGAACAGTATTCTATTCCGACACATGGCAGAAGTGATACTTACAATCTCCTTGGGCTGTCTCGATCAGCCACAATATATGGTTTAACATTTCCGGGGATAAAGAAGATCGACTGCTCAAGAATAATATGATAACAAACAGTGCGGCTGTATTACATGAGACATACCAAGACTGACCGAAGATCTATGCTAATGGCGTGGTCTCATCTACCAACTCAAGAAGGGAAGTTTTCATACCGACTGCAGCCCTCACAACACAATTCAAAATGTCCCACGTGATGGCATCCACGGATGGAAGCCTTGCTGTGAGAGCTGCTCTACGACATTCAGCTAGAGCGGCAATGCGAATGCGTTATAGTCTGTGAGCCAAAGGCAGCACTTCGAACTTTGCGATTTGCCCTGCGTAAGAGAACTCACGGACAATGGCGCATGCAATGTCACCATCAAGATCAAGAAAAATGAAGGTTGAATTTGGGCTATTTTTTTGCGTGATAACAAGTGAAAGACGGTGTGCCGTCTTTTCAGCACCCTTTTTTACTCGTTAAAAGGACGTGATAGTATTCCTGAGGGGCTAGATATACCATTATTGCAGGCAATCAATTAGCCGACAGCGTAACTGCATCCATCCATCAATAAACTCGAGTCGTTCCGATCCTTATACCTGGAGCATATGCGGCAAGACGACTTTATCTGCAGGCTTCGGATGTTGCACACATTCTTCTTTTTCGTCTCCTTGCTTCCATGGCTGCCACCATGTGAATTTGATTCTTCGTAGGGATTACACTACCACCGCGAACAACCCGCTTCGATGTAACGCTATGCCGCCTTTGGATGGGTGTTGCTTTCACAATGGCATACTTGTTTCGCATTGTAATGGCAGGTGCCGATGCATACGTATATTGCGGAAAAGAAGAGCCCATTGAACACGTTCTTCATTAGCAGCTTAGCCTACTATGACACCCAGCCATACCCACTCAGACAGGCTCTGAACAGACTGGATTTAAAATACTCTTCTGCAACAAAGATCCTGAAACCACGGACAGGTGTCTCGAAGGCGCCGAAGGTAAAGACACCTTTACTGGAGTAATTCAAGTCAACATAAGTGTGCCACTGCCTGCAGTCTTGATCTGCTCCCCCAAGTGTGCGTGTGATTTTGTCCGTGTCTTTGCTTTTTTTATGACTCTTTTAATCCCTTTATTCCTTCCCCCCACTGCAGGCTAGCAAACCAGGCATACGTCTGGAACCCCCTGTCTTTCCTTGCTTCTCAACCTTTCTTGCCTAAGTTATCTAGCAAGCGGTTCCAGGCGTTCCATGGAAGCGTTTTTGTATATTTCACCAAAAGTTTTCACCGATGATTACGATACTGTTTGATGCGAATTATGAGCGCAGCTTCATGCTGGGTCAACGACAAATGTGTTGGAAGTTTTGGCTATGCGCAGTTCTACTAGCGATGTTACATGCAATACATATTGCCGCAAGAACTGCTAGCACTCATGAACCAAGTGAAACGTTGGCAGCCCCATTACGACAAGTGAAGCCACCACCACTCTTTCTGGAAAACTTCTTGGCTTGAGAGTGGCAAACACATACCGCGAGTTCCAGGGGATCACTTTACGAGCCAAGACACCCGCCTTGTGCAGACCCCGTCATGAAGACTACTCCTAGGTAGCCTAATCATTGGGCATGAATATGTGGAAGTCTGAGGCCATATATTTTCCTCTAAATACGCTAGAGGAAACTCTGGTGTTAGTGTTTAAGGGTGCTGCAAAGCACGTTGGTGCCGTGAAAATGGAAACGATGGTAGTTTATAAATTTGTGTAATCATCATACTTTCGGCTTCATTTGGCTTTGCGTGGCTTAAAGTGACCAAAAGTTGATTTTTTTTTCGACCCAGTTTTTCCTAGTGCGACAAAACCCTTACCCATCGTAGTGTTCGTAGCTGCCGTGGTTAATCCCAAAAGTATTATACGCTGACAATTGAAAGCAATGCAGGTAGACCTTCCAGCAACCTGTGCGCGCTGTCGTTGTTCTGCTTTCTCACGCGTTCTTGTAAATATGCTTAACCACATTGTTACTCTCTCGACACACGAGCCTAGCCAAGTCACCGAAAATGGCACTGTGCATATGTGCGGCGGCCGTGCCGTGCATATGCACCCATAGCATTATTGCACACACACACACACACACACACACACACACACACACACACACACACACAGATATATATATATATATATATATATATATATATATATATATATATATATATATATATATATATATATATATGTGCGTGTGTGTGTCTGTATACTTCAATATGTACATTTTTGTGGAGTAATATCGTTTACTATAAAAATCAAATAATACTTCAATAGCAACAAAATTATTGTTGACCGCGTACACCACTTTACGGTCACACGACAGCACACGTCGGATAATTGAAGTTTCTGCCATCAGGTGGCGCCACTGGCCATTTTCGCGATTTTCAATGAAGAAAAAAAAATAAAACTCCACTTTTGGTGATAAAAACAAGGTTGTTTTGAGTCGCTATGAGAGACATTGTTTATGAGGGACAATGTTCCAATCCATGCAGTTGTCTCATTTCGCGTTCTGGGCAGTTGTCAGTCTATTTAAAGCGGCTTTGTCATAAAGAAAGTCTCAGAAAATGTTCAACAAATACACTACACCACTTTAACCATTCAAGCGCACGAATTCCAGGTGAGCCACGCAGTTTACATTGGTTCATTTTGTTATTCGAAACAAAACACAGCAATAAACAAAGGCACAAGTACGTTAGGAGTCAGCAAGCACGAAGACTAGGCGTATTTGTGCCCTACCCATCATTTGCAAGGTCGCTGAATGATCGCAGCGTGAGACTTTTTTAGTTAATTTCCGGTAGCTTAATGCTATAGGCCATGAGATTGGGCGGAGTTGCTGCCTGGTGGCTGCTGGCTGAAGCGTGCCTAGTGCGGATGGCTCCCTGCGTCGTCCACTAGCCCCGTTTTGTTTGCATATGCATGTACTCCGTGTGTGTCTTGTTAGGGCGATTTGTTCCATCATGTTATCGCCAATTTTACTGCTTTTACGTGTGCCTAACACCAAGTACAGAAGCGCAGGCTTCGCTCCACTGCATAAGAATCGTAGGAATATCAATGAGTGCAACTTTAGTCTAGAGTGCAATGTATCGTCCTCATGCTCTTCATTCGCTATAACTTTTCAGTGCGGGTGCCGATTTCCTTTCAGGTTCAAGCATATTGTAAAGCGCACCTGGCATCGTCGCAGACATTTGGATTATTCAGCTGCAGCGTTTAAGCCAGTCAGTGGTAAAAAATTCCGCCATATCCACGAAGTGAATGATGATGAGTGGGCGAAGCTCCTGGGGTAAACCTGGTAAACCATGAATCCTCTGTACATTTTGCCCACTCAATTTTATTACATCGCTCCCCCTAGCGTACGTCGCCGCACTAAATCGAACGATTGCCTTTAACCAATGACACGCGCCATATGTGACATCATTCCTATTTTATAAGATCTCGCGTCTTTCATCAACTACAAGTACCGCTTTCTAGTTTATAACATCTTGCATCTTTTCATCATCAGCTACAAGTACCACCATCTAGTAAACACTACAAGAACTAAACGAGAGGTGGCTACATACAGGAGACAGTACCGCCGTCTAGCGAAAACTGCAAGAACTAAACTAGAGGTGGCTACATACAGGGGACGGTACCGCCATCTAGTGAACACTGCAAGAACTAAACTAGAGGTGGCTACATACAGGGGACGCACAGCCCACACCCTAAGGAGCTTCGCCCCTAAAAAAAGAATAGCTCTAGGCCAGGCACTTTCATTTTGTTGTTAGGTGTATAACGGTGGCTGTGACATTCATTGCTGATGCAATGAGCTTCAGTAGTACTTCAGTTTTTTTCTTTTATTTCCCTTTTTCCACACCCCAAGTGTAGGGTAGCCAACGAAGCCAAGCTTGGTTAACCTCCCTGCCGTTCCTCTCTCTCTCTCTCTCTCTTATTTTCTAGGAGGAGGAAGACGAAGTGATTCTTTGTAGAACACATCTCGCTTGTCTCAGTGTCTTTCTGGACTTTTCGCTGTAGTTGTGGGGTGTATTGCCCCGTACGTTGCGGTAATGGATGTAGAACCTCTCGAGGTGACGTCTGATTTCTGTTTAATCACGGCTACTACCTCGAGGAAGCGAGGAAACACATCCAGCGAGAGCGATGACACTGATCTGTACTACGCATCTTGCAACGAGTCTTCAGGTGACGGCTTTCAACCTGTCCTGTACCGCAAGGCCAAGCAACGGATTATCAATCCATCGTCGGTGTCAAGTACAGCCACCGTGAAAACGGCGCCCCAGCGATAGCCCCATTCCATCCTGTTCGTGCCAAAGAACGCTGCCGAAAGTCTGCGTGTCTGAACAGTCAAGCGCTTTTGCTCGATTTTGAGAACATCGTGCCGATCGAGATCAAAGACGTACGGCTTAATACAAGAAGAAACATTCTGGCTGTCGATGTGCTGCACCCGAGTGCGCTGAGGACGCTGCAACAAGTAACACAACTGGAAAACATTGCAGTTAGGTCCATCATACCAGCCGATTGTGCGACCACATCAGGAGTCATTTACGATATTAACACGGAAACACCAAACGCAGACCTTCCAATACTTATAAAACTAGCGAGTCAAGACAACGTCATTGTCAGCGTTGGACGGCTTGGTAATACTCGCTGTGTGAAAGTAACGTTCAAAGGTCACTGTCTTCCCGCATACGTGAAGTTTGGCCACTTTCGTCAACAAGTTCGACCGTTTATTCCTAAACCCGTGCAATGCTTCAATTGTCAGAAGATCGGCCATGTAAAGGGTGTTTGCAGGAGCTTTGCAGCGTACCCCATGTGCGCCGAACCACACACGGAAGACAACTGTAGCGCAACCGCACTGAAGTGTCCTAACTGTCAGCGTGCTCACAAGGCTTCTTAGAAAGAATATCCGCACATAAAGAAAGAATTTTCTATTCTGAAGCAAATAGTACGAGACAGCTCAACCCACAAAAATTGCCCGCAGCTTCCCTCGGGGGAACACTGAGGAGGATGCGGAGCATATAATTGGTTAACGGGGTGTTAAAGTGCGACTTACTTGGGTCGATGGCTAAATTGGTTAACGTGGTTGTGAAATGGGGTGTTAAATTGCGACTTACTTGGGTCGATGGCTAAATTGGTTAACGTGGTTGTAGGAGGGGGTGTTAAATGAGTGAACACGTACACACGTATGCGAAAGGGCGGCGCTGGTCGAAGGGACGTCGATCATTGTGTTTGTGGATTCGTTGGAATTCATTTCACCGCGACCTTGGACGTCGACGCGCCGTACAAACCAACCGACGAGCGGCAACTGAGCGAGCGCCGACCTTGAGTATATATACAGCGCGACGGTGCATGCGCGCGTCAGCTGTCGAATGTTCGAGAAGGGGGAGAAGCGCAACGGCGCATGCGCGCGCGTCAGCTGCCGATGTTCTCGAAGCGCGACGGCGCATGCGCGCGCGTCAGCTGCCGATGTTCTCGAAGCGTGACGGCGCATGCGCGCTACATTATACAGCTAGCGAATGTTCGTGAAGAGGAGAAGCGCACGCGGTGTGTAGAGGAGGAAGGGTGCACAGATGGTGGAGGAGTGAAGCGCGCGCGGTGTGTAGAGGAGGAAGGGATGCACAGATGGTGGAAGAAGGAGGAGGAAGCTTGCGGGCGGCGCCGCACTACAAGCCTCGAGTATTAGATGCTCCGCATCTAAAAAAGCTGCTGTGGAAATCCGGTGAAGACGACGCTGCCGTCGAAGGTCTTCACGTCGGACAGCACCAACTTCTGGCAATAAGTCGACGCATCAGGAAAGATCGCCAGCTGCAGTTTCCAGCTCAGCAAACACAGACGTTGGTAAAGAGCAAAGGGGCAGGCCACTCTCTTCAGAAGAGTGGCCACCACTTACGCGTGCACAACGCGCAGAAGAGCCGCAGCAGAAAACGTCTTCTTCAGAGCAATCTGCTGCAATCGAGGGCTTGCGGAACACAGATCAGCAAATAATAGCTCTTTTGCGACCCTTAATTAACGCCATTCGCTTGCTGTTAAGCAACATGCACACTACGTACGCAAGAAGTACATTGACATTACTGGACGCTTTGAGTCCAGTACTCGTAGCGCTTGAGTAAATAGTGGCTTAACAGCCACTGTCTTTCAGAGAAGAGATCCGAAAGGCAGCGAGTATTCAATGGAATGCCCGGGGACTGAGATCACGCATCACCGATTTCCGTCGGTTCGTGTACACCATCAAGTTCCCTGTGATTGTCATCTGCGAGCCAAATTTGCAGAGCGAAATCAGACTTTCTGGTTATGAGTCATTCATGTCGTCCACAACAACGGACAATATCAAAGTTGTGATGTTCATTCGCCGCAACCTCACCTACTATATCATCCGGTGTCACCCCACGACGACAATCAATATATAAATGTAACAGTGAACAAGAGACTTACCGTCACGGTTGTGGGTACATACCAATCACCATCAAGTCGTTTCCACCATACAAGACTACAAGGTATCCTGTCCGCAACTTCTCATCCATGCATTATAATCGGTGACTTCAACGCTCATCATACAATCTGGGGAAGTTCGAAGATCATCGTTAAAGGGAGAATGTTGGTGTCCTTCGTCTCCGAAAACGAATTTTTTTTGCTAAATGACGGCAGTCCAATGTTCCTACGTGGTTCAAGGTATAGCAGCTGCCTTAAACTGGCCTTTATCTCACGAGGCCTCATCAGGCGTGCTGAGTGGTTTCTAGACATGGAAACCCATGGATGTGACCACACTCCCACTTACGTCAAAATCAAAGGATTGTTTCATGCTAAGATACGTGATAGCGTTCAAAGAGTGGACTGTTTAAATTTCAGTCTCGCATGGAAGAGCAATGTGAAGCAAACAGATTCCTCGACATAGAGGAGATAATTATAAACACAATACACGACACTACGTGTACCCTCACATGCTCTACAAAAGTAACAGAATGGGACATTGAGTTAGAACGACTTCGAGCAAACCGACGCGTGCTAAACAAAGATACCGACGCACAGAGGCAATAGAAGACTTACGGATCACTCGACGTATACAAAAAAAGATTCAGCGCCGGATAAATAAACTCGAGTCACAACGTTGGACTGCTTGTTGTGAGCCGCTTGACCCACGTAAACCTTTATCCCAATTGTGGAAGACGGTACGAGGTCTCCGCACAAAACCCACTCAGTGGTCACCATTCAGGGCTCTCGCACTTTCTGAACAGAGACGTGACATTGACGTGGCAAAAGACTTCTGTGCTATACTATCTGGGCCGCTCGCAGTGCCCAATAGCCTATTGCCCTCGACCAACTGTCCCCAAACACTGGATTTCCACATGGATATGCCCTTTTCAATCGTTGAGCTCAAGCAGCACTAGCTTTGTGTGGACGCACGTCGGCACCAGGGCCCGATAGAATTTTTTATAGGGCCCTGTGTCATCTGGGTGAGTGCGTGAGAATCCTGCTCCTTAAGTTGTACAACAAATCCTGGCAAGATGGAACGCTCCCTACAAGCTGTAAGACAAGTCCCCTAGTTCCCCTTCTGAAGCCAGGAAAGTCACCGTTGAAGCTCTCATCTGATCGCCCGATCGCATTGTCCAGTTGTGTAGGCAAAGTTATGAAGAGGATGATCTTGGGACGCCTGGAGTGGTACTTGGAGTGTAACAACATCTACCCAGATACCATGGCAGAATTTTGGCTTGGTCGATCATCGATTGACAACGTAGTCGACCTGGTCACTTACGTCCAACACGAGAAAGGCCGTAAGTGTCTCGGCGCATCTTTGTTCTTAGACGTCAAGGGGGCGTATGACAACGTTACGCATGAAGTTGTTCTCACCACTTTTGAAGATGTAGGAGTGGGTGGTCGGATGTATCACTGGATACGTAGTTATTTGTCAATGCGATCCTTCTTTGTGAGCAATGAAGATGGTCAAACCTCTCCACATTACAGGCACCGTGGCGTCCCTCTGGGTGGCGTACTCATTCCTGTGCTGTTCAATCTTTCGCTAATTGCTCTCACTGAGCATCTGCCAAGCACAGTCAGGCTATCAATGTACGCAGATGATATCTGCGTTTGGGCATCGGTGGTAACACGTCTGCAGTCACGAAGGAGAATTCATAAAGCTGCCCCTGAAACATTACGTTACCTCCGAAATCGAGGCTAGGAAATTTCTTCCGAGAAATGTGCCCTCGTAGCTTTTACACGAAAGCCTAGGGATAAGTACACTATGAGCATCAATGGTCAAACTGTACCATACGTTCGATCGCACAAGTTTTTGGGCGTCATAACTGACAGGGATCTGTCATGGAGCGATCGCGTTTTGTACATGAAGAAACGGTTAATAGACATCTGTAATATACTGAAGTTCTTTGCAAGAAAGACTTGGGGAATGTCTCCCGGTGCAATGCTTCACTTGTACATGGTACTTTTTCTTCGGTTTTCTGCGGTACAGTTTGCCGGCAATGACCAATGCAAGCAAAACAAGCCTTCGAACGCTATAGGGTGTTCATTCCCAGGCACTCCAGATTTGCCTCGGCTTGCCTCATAGTGCGTCGACAATGGCTACTATAGCGATCGCCGGTGACCACCTCATCACGACACATATCGACGTTGAGGCACTCGGGACACATATAAGGCACATTGCTCGGACACCCTGCCACTACCTAGCCTCTTTACCAGCAGGCAGATCCGCTCGTCATTTTGCCAATTGGTAACCACATATCGCTATTATTTGCCAACATGCTTCCCACCCGCCACCAGGTCTTCGACTCATCCTTGGTGCCTGACTCAGGCTAACATCAGGCTAACTATACCTGGCATCCAGAAAAAAACAGATATGTCATCAGGTGCTTTTAAGCAGCTTGCTCTGTTCTTGTTATACGAGACGTATCAAGGCTGTGTACACGTATACACCGACGGCTCTGTTTTACAGAAGAGTTCAACGGGATCATTTGTAATACCAATAAAAGACATGACAAGAAAATTTAAGACCTCGCACCTTACGACATCAACGGGACCAGAGCTCACACCTCTCTGTGCCGCATTGCAATTCATCAGCGATCAACAGCCACAAAAATGGGCAATTTTCAGTGAATCGAAGGTGGCACTGCAATCTCTTTTATCACGTTTACCCTACGGCTTGTACGAAAAGCTGGTTTTCGAGATTGCAGGAGAGACTCACCAATTCACTGAGAAAAGACATGAAATAGCAGCCTTTCAATGGCATCCAAGTCATTGTGGAATAATTGGCAATAAACGGGCCGATCGAGCTGCCTGTTGTGCCCATACTGAAAGCGATCAAATATCAATCCTGCTCTCCAGAACTGACGGTGTACGGAAACTCCGCATGGTGGTGGTGGTGGTGGTGATGGTGTTGCAGCAGGCGGGGTTAGCCTGGCCTGCATGGCCGGCAATTGTTCCGCCTGAGCATCTCCTGAATTTGGAAAATGTCACCACGTGTCAGACAGCCCAGTGTCTCGCAGGAAGACCAACAAAATTCGTTGCACGTTCCTCCTAGTTGCCGCGGGTCCTTCAGGAAAGATGATGTCATCAACTGTCCGGTGCCTATGACAGCCTTTTCGCAAGGCGCGGATCATCGCTGCTCTTTGCGCATCAAACTGTGGGCAAAGCCAAATGAAATGTTCAATATCCCCGATGTCACCACAGAAGGCACAGAACGGGGAAGCGTATCTCCCAGTCTTGAATGACCAGGCCGGGGTGCATGCGGAGCCGGTTCTAATGCGGTACAACAGCGTTGCTTCTTCACGAGAAAGTCCATGAATTACACATGCTTGGTGTGGAAACTTGTAGATCGCCTTGAAATGATTGCGTATCACATCTTTGTTGTTCTGGTTAGTCTTGGGAGTTCTTACTTTGGAAACGATGTAAGTGCTTTACATGCAAGGGCATCAGCCTTTTCATTGCCCTCAATGCCAACGTGAGATGGGATCCACTGGAACTTTATATTAAAACTCTTGCCATTTAGGTGTTTGATTAGTGCCAGAGATTCCCTGGTGAACTTTTCTTGAGGTAGGCCACGATGCAGTCTTTGTAGCGCCGATTTGGAGTCCGTCAGCACTACAACATCTCGTGCAGAAAATGATCGCAGTTTCCGCAAAGCCGCCGTAATTGCAGCGCTTTCTACCGTTGTGGACGAAACCACGCGATCCAGGCGGCCCGACCATGACACGCCCAGGCTGGGTATGCAGAAAGCCGCTGCGCAGCTATCCGTCTGTGTGCACACTTATCCGTCGGTGTACACTTGTAGGTGGCCGCGGTACATGGTGCTCAAGTGGTCCAGCGCAAGAAATTTTGCTTCCGCGGCTGGAATGGTGCGCTTCGCTGGTAGATTGGGTACGCTGATGTTGCACGCAACATCGACAAAAGACCATGGCGGGTCTATAGGGCGCCGTTTAGGCAGTTTCAAGCCTAAATATTGAAATGTGTTTAGTGCCGCGTTGAAATGTGAGCCAGTTCTTGCTCTTAGCCGCCGGAGAAGCACCGTGCCTGCGAAGGACTCGCCCAGTCTTGACAGCTGCGTCAATAAGGCCTGAGACGCCAAAAGGTGGAGCGGAAGAGACTCTGCTTCATTGGTGACCTTCGTGTTTGAAGCCGCCTGAGGGACTCCCATCGCCAAGCGAAGACCCTTTCTGTGCACTGCCTCTAGGCGTTCGAACTGGCTTGGTGATGGTGATATCAGGGGCAGCTGATAAAGAATGCGGCTTGTTATAAGCGCATCATTCAATTTAAGCATGGACATAGGATTGTTGCCCCAACGAACCCCTGCCATGCGACGAAGAGCGTTGATCCTTTGCACTGGTGCAGTGACTATACCATCAACCGCACGTCGCCATAATAGCTTGTTGTCGATGGTAATGCCCAGGAAACGGACACTTGTTGCACAACGAATTGAGTGGCCTCGAATATTCAGTGACAGACGTGTTGACTTCCGTCGCGCTCCCGGGAAGAGCATGAAGGCCGACTTTTCCGCTGATAAAGATAGGCCAAGTGTCAACAAGTGACGCTCAATGATTGAAATAGCGCTCTGTGCTATCCGGGCCAAACGTTTGTGCTGGTACCCTGAGATCCAAATACAGATGTCGTCGGCGTAGATGGATATTTTAACTGCTTTCAGGGCTGAGTGCAGAGTGTCGGGAAGCCTGGCCACGGCAGCGTTAAAAAGCAAGGGAGATAGAACACTTCCTTGTGGGACGCCGAGGGAAACGCGTCTCTCTTCGCTCGTTACATTTCCAAGCTTAACACGGACACAGCGGTCTCTGAGAAATTCATGTACGAACCGAAGAGCATTTCCCGACACACCCATGGCTTGGAGCCCGTTCACGATGCCTGCCTGAAGCACACAATCATAGGCCTTGGCAATGTCCATGAAGACGGCGAGTGTCGAGAGTCCGCTGACGCGGTGGTGTTCGATGTGGCTTAATAGGTCCAAAACACTGTCCTGGGCACTCAGTCGTGGGCGAAATCCGGTCTTACACGGTGGCCATCGTCTTCCTTGTTCAAGGTACCAAGTTAGTCTTGTACATATTAATCTTTCCATCAACTTAGATACGCATGATGTAAGAGATACCGGTCGATATGACGCGAGGCTCGCAGGATCCTTTCCGGACTTTAGGACTGGCACCACCCATGCTGTCTTCCAAACAAATGGGATCTCTCCCGTGCTCCAGACATGTTTAAATATGTCCAAAAGGGCCCTTTTTCGCTCATATGGTAGATTTGTCAGCATTTGATTGCTGATCAAATCGGGACCCACGGCACAGCGTCTTCTTAATGTGCTAAGTGCCATATCCAGCTCTCGGAAGGTGAATGGCGTATCCATCGTGTGAAAAAACGGGTGACAGAGAAATCGCCGCTCCTGCTGATCTACCAGATATGTACACATCTGCGAAATCCTCTGCAAGGGTTTGCAAATCTATCCCTTGTTTCAAAGCGAGTGCTTCGAATGGCCTGTGTGCTCGGATCTTCCCAGAAAGACTATTTATTACTGCCCATATCTTTGTCAAGGGCGTAAACGTTGATAAACTCTCACAGAAAGCGGCCCATTGATTTCGTCTTAATTTTTTTGTATGGCGACGAATCGTGGCGTTTATCCTGTTAAATTCGGTTTTCGCAGACGGATTTCCTTTTGTTCTCATTATTTTCCGCTCCGCTCGTCTACGTGCTGCGCAGAGGTTCTTCAATTTCAAATCAGGAGCAGGAAAATGGTCGGGCAGTTTCAGCAATGAAGTTGCTGATCGCTTGCTTTGCAACATATCTGCAAACAGCTCACCAGTGGATTTGTCCAACACTTCTCTGTAGGTGTCCCAGCGTGTTACATTGCAGAATTGTCGACCAGCAGTTCGAAATCCCAGGATATTGGTGAAGATGGGGAAATGGTCGCTGCCCATCTTGTCTGGAGCCGTGGTCGATGATACCAGAAGGTCCGTGGAGTGAAGTACAAGGTCTATTGCACTCCATGAATCTGGTGGCCTGAAAAATGTAGGTTTACCATCGTTCGCCACACATAAGTCGGCAGCATCTGCAGCTGCTAGAAGTTCCTTGCCTCGAAAATCTACACTCTTATCTCCCCAGAGTGGGTGGTGCGCGTTAAAATCACCACAGATTATTCGAGGAGCGGGACATCGAGTGCAGAGGTCCTTTAGGAAAGTCTCCATAGAGACCTTTTTTCGTGGGCTTATGTACACCGATACCACACTCAGTTTTCGGTTTCCCAGGCACACTTGCACAGCAGCGACTTCCAGTGAGTTGGAACAGAGGTCTTGCACTGGTAAGGTGACGTGAGGTATTTCCCGCCTTATGTATATCATTGCGCTTCCATTTGCAAACGACGTTATGCTCGGGTTGCCGTGTCGGGTGTACCCTGGGAGCGTCCTTGCATTCGGTAGACCGGCTTCGGAGAGGGCTAGAATCGGTATTGGAATGTCGCGCAGGAAAAGGTTGAGTTCGCACAGGCGTTTTAGAAGACCGGCGCAGTTCCATTGCAATATTAAAGGCACTATTGAAGGACGAAATAGACCAGGTGGGCGAGACAGTGCCATTATTCTACTGTGTGTTTGTGGAAGCAGAGCAAAGTAACACTGACTCTAGAGCCAGGACTGCTTCCAACATATCCTTCGTTGAACTCGCAGGCATCTTAGCGACGTGTGAACGTAGCGCTGTGAACAGAGCGCGAATAACGTGCTCGAGGTTTTCTTGCTGTTGGCTTCCAGCTGGTACTTGAGATGGGCTCAGTGCATCAGCGTAGGTGCGCTTGGCGGACTCTTTCGTGATACATTTCTCACCAGCGTTGGGCACTTGCGTTGACTCAGTACCAGCTCTTGTCGGATTTAGGCGCGGAAATTTTCCTGCGTACTCCTTATCCGAACCGTCATGTTGTGGCGCGCCGGGCGTCTTCTTTGTGAGCGATGGTTCGTTCACAGTCTTCGGGCCGAGGACAAACGTCTTATTTCTTCGCTGCGCAGCTGTTCGTGCTGGACATCGGCCGTAGCTAGCTGGGTGGTCGCCGCCACAGTTTGCACACACAAGTTTTTCTTTACTTGTACACGTCTTAAAGTCATGAGGCCCCCCACAGCGCTTACACCTTTGTTCCCCACGACAGTGCTTAGCAACATGTCCAAAACGCTGACATTTAAAACAGCGTGGTGGCGTCTCCACGTAGTCTACCAGCTCGTGTCTGGTGAAGCCAAGGTTGATCTTCTCTGGACGTTCCGAATTGGGAGCGAATGTGAGAACTACAGAGTCAGTGCGCCTTGATTCCCATTCGGTGGATGAGGTTTGGACTCGTCGTATGATTCTTCTTGCGTGGTATACTCCCTGAGGCCTCAGGTAGGTTAACAGCTCTTCGTCCGAGTACCATCTTGGGACCCCTTTTATAATGCAGGTATTTTTCATGTAGCTGTGTGGTACACGGGCAGATATGGCAAGGCCGCAGATAGTGTTGGTCTCTAGAAGCATATTAGCTTGATGTTCTGTCTCTATGTCCAAGAGCAGGGCTCCCTGTGCTGTGAAACGGCTCTTAACTGGGGCTCCACCGAGAATCGTTTCAATTTCCGAGTAAAGGTGAATAGGATTCACTTGCCTCAAGTTAGCTCCTTCGGATGTTGGAGCAATTAACACAGGAATGCCCACCGTCCTGTCTTTGCGATGTCACACAAGGCGGAAACCACCCTCGTCCATGTCTTGATCTGTGAGGTTCGCCCCGTTGTGGTCCCCGACGATAGTTGATTCGTCCTCTGATTCAACGCTGTGTTGTCGCTTGCAGTCAGGTATGCTTGCGCAATCCAGCTGGTGCTTCTGACCTGGTGTCACACCTTGGGAGGTCATGGCGGCGCTCTCCCTGATGCTTGTCTCGTTTCTTCTAGCACCTTTTGACGCGGCGGGCTTCGCAGCACCCGTCGGTCGCCGATACGGCAGGTACCTTTTCGAGTCGTCTGACGTCTTGAGCAGTGCTGAGCCTTAATATAAACAAAAATAAACGATAAAAGCAGACAGAGCTACTTAGCCAAGCAGCAACAGCTTCGTCGTCTTCTTCCTTCCTCGGAAACTCCGCATGTTTGCTCGCAAGCGTACCACGTCTCAATGGAACGAGTCACATTTCAATCATTCACGGTTATGTACCTTAGACCCAGCTCTCAGTCTTCGAATTCCTCCGGAATTACACCGACGAGACGCTACTGCAGTGCTGTGCAGATTATGGTTGGGCGTCGCATTTACCAATGCGTACGCGTTCCGCATAGGAATGGCTGACACTGCTGCATGCGACCATTATGGCAGTGACGAAACAACTTGGCACATTCTGTGTGAATGCCCACAATACTGCTCGCAGAGATAGTCACTCTGCAATGCACTAAATGAACTGGAAAACCCGCCTGTTTCGGAATAAAGAATCTTGCGCCCGACAGGAATATATGTCGCAGAAGGCTGTGAAGGCGCTTCTGCGCTTCTTGTGTTCAACCGGCCTGTCCAAATGACTGTGATCAGAACTCCCTGAATGTGTGTGCAGGTTATTTTTTCGAATTTATTTGATATCTCTCTATCTCTATCCTCTTTCCGACCCTTTTCATCTCCCCCGTACAGGGTAGCAAACCAGTTCTTCTAGGTTAACCTCCCTGTCTGTTCCTTTCATTTTTTTTCTCTCTCTCTATAAGGACGTGGTCTCGCTAAAGAGATGTCTGTCAAGTAGGGCCACGACACTTCGGTACCTATAATTTGTCCCCACTAAAAAAACGTATAAAAGTGAATGACATGGAAGCGGCAAAACAGAATTGCCATGCACAATTTCAACTTGAAGCGTAATTTGGGCAGGAACGCTCGCGTCGTGTGTGCTTAGATTTAAGTATTCTGCAAAGAAAGCAGATCCTCAAAATTAGTCCAGATATGTCATCTGAAAATGCCTCACATTGTAACACTTTTTATTTTACAACAACTTGGGCGTTTCTGTCGCAGTTTTATACTATGGCTTAATGCAGTGGACAATATTCGATTGAAAAATACATACTACTCACATAAAATAACCGGATCTTTCTTTCATAACTGTCACTGGACGTAATCAATCGATGAGAGCTCTGAGCTGAACTGTTACATTTATATTGTGAAAAGAGTAGCAAGACGTATGTACGTACTGAACGTCTCCGTAGCCATAAAGAGCTGTCAGCCACACAGACTAATGTTCACAATTGAACTTATCGACTATCCTACTTTCAAGGACAATTACCTGAATAAGCAAAAAAAAAACAATTGAATTCGGACTTATATTCGTGCGGACACAGCTGATGAACTCACCGCACATGATTATAGGCTTTCCTTTTCCTTTTGGTGTCCAGGTGGGGAAGTACTATGCTTTTCAGTCTTCAATCCATGATATGTGACGTACGAATGAGGAAGATTGAATTGTCACATTAAAATCGGAACAACGTTACGAGGTGGACGTAAATTTTGCCTGACATGACTTCCATGTCATGATTATCATGTTTCCGCCTGGCGGTTGTGCTCGTCGTCCATGAACGTCACGTAATACCAAATTTAGTATATGTGAAACTAGCAAAACGGCCGGAAGTGTGCTACGAGCGTAGCATGTAGCACACTTGTTCATGTTTTACGTGACACGCACGTCATGATTATCATGTTTGGATGTGTAATTCTTCTTCGTCGGCTATTCACGTCACGTAATACAAGATTTCGTATAAGTGAAGCTAGTGAAATCATATCTGAAATCAAGAAGAAGAAATGGACATGGGCAGGGCATGTAGTGCGTAGACAGGATAACCGCTGGTCATTAAGGGTGACTGACTGGATTCCCAGAGAAGGGAAGCGGGTTAGGGGGAGACAGAAGGTTAGGTGGGCAGATGAGATTAAGAAGTTTGCGGGTATAAATTGGCAGCAGCAAGCACAGGACCGGGTTAACTGGCGGAACATGGGAGAGGCCTTTGTCCTGCAGTGGACGTAGTCAGGCTGATGATGATGATGATGATGATGATGATGATGATGATGATGATGATGATGATGATGAAACTAGTGAAACGGCGGCGAGCGCATCATGAGCGTGGTATGTAGTTCTGTTCTTACATGACACTCGTATCATGATTATTCGAGGCTGTTCATAGATGTCATATACCTTTGTCGTCCGTTTGCGTCACTTAATAATAAATTGATATATGTGAAGCCTGCGAAATAGCAGCGAGCGCATCATGAGCGTAGCATGTAGTCATGTTTACATGACATGCATATCACGACTACCATGTTTGCACCAGTCATAAACATTCGTCATCCATTCACGTCAATTATTAGAATTAATGCCAGTTTTCGCACATATGAAGCTAGTGAAATGGCCGTAATTGCATATTGAGCATTTCATGTAGTCCTGCTCTTACATGCCACGCATGTCATAATTATAATGTTTGCACCAGTCATATACATTCATAATCCAGTCACATGACTTGATACCGATTTTGGTATATGGGAATGAATCTGGTGAAGCGGCCGTGAAAGTATCATCAGCATGGAATGTAGTCATGTTCTTACATGACACGCATATCATGGTTATCATAATTGCACCAGTTATACACCTTCGTCATCTATCCACGTCATGCAATACGAAATTTGGTATTTGTGAAGCAAGAAAAATAACCATGAGTGCACCATGAGCGAGGCGTGTAGCCATGACTTACACGGCCCCATGTCAAACTTTACACGTGAGGACCTGTCACTTATGTTTGCCGTGCAGTCATGTCATACTAGTTTTGCGATATGTCATGTGAACGAAAGCACCGCAGGAACAGCAAGACGATGACATGTAAATCATGACATTCATGACATACATAGCAGTATTTTCATGTTTTGACTAGTCAAATATGTTCTTCATACAGTTATGTTACGTCATACCAATTTTGGTATTGATACAACTGTCCAAACGGCCAGGAAAGCTAAAAAAGTAGGCTACTAGATAGATAGATAGATAGATAGATAGATAGATAGATAGATAGATAGATAGATAGATAGATAGATAGATAGATAGATAGATAGATAGATAGATAGATAGATAGATAGATAGATAGATAGATAGATAGATAGATAGATAGATAGATAGATAGATACGATCGGACTCTCCGAAGTTTGCTAAGAAATGCTTCGAATTTATTACGAATAAAATAAAAAAACGTCATATAGTGCAAAGCACGCACATACCCCCAGGTCGGCACTTTGCAATTCTGGAACAAGTAATACTAACATTGTATCAGCTCCGCGCATCGATTTGGCAATGACGAGCGTACACAATGCCTGTAAGCTAAAGTCACCCAATTTATTCGTCAACAATTGCCTCACATCGCTAACAACAAAGCACCGCATGGTGCATTTTATTCTCCTCGGTCCCTGTGTACCCAATTCGTTACCGTTGTTTTAAGGGCTACAGATGATCACAGTTAGATATTCGCGTGTCCAACTTTGAATTGGCAAAAGAAGGATGATGAGTTGATTTCATGACCCCTGACAGGTGCATCCGAGGGCAATACGCATCTGAGGGCACGATCCCTCGGATGCGTATTGCACGAGCGCTCGGGTGCGTCCTCGCGGTAAGCGAAAGCTTTTTTTCCTTCATAGTCGTAGCATTAAGAAAACCCTAGTGCATTCCTTTAACTTAGGACGCCTGGTAGATCACGTAGAAAGTCATTTCGGTCTGATATTATTGTTTGGATCGGTATTAGAGACTCTAAAAAATGAGGAGTGTGCCAATGGGTACCACCACATTTTAGGGGCGAAGCTCCTTATAGCGGCACCCGTTCGTCCCGCGTCCAGTCGTAGTATGTAACCAGTTTTACGCTTTGACCTGCAAACATTTTGACCTCCAAGGTGGTGCCCGTGAGATATTCCTTCTGCGCGTTGTTGAACAACAAAAAATAGTGCGCAATGTACATGGCAATAGCTGATAATGGGGTATGAGAGACAGGAGCATTTGGCTTTTAGTTAACGTGCACGCTGCGATCCCCATTAGCAGCCATTGCATGTGCATTGAGCACTATCTGAAGGGAAAGGGTTGCTACGTTATACCCGCTGGGTGTGACCACCTTAGTTTTAGAAAGGTTTAGCGAGCGTTGACCCGCAGTGCCATGAATACAATGAACTAGTATATACCATGAATGAACTCGAGGTAGTTGAAGGTGGGAAGTAGGTACGAAGTGCAAGCCGCAAGAAAGTAAAAGCCGAATTCTCCTGTCTCTCATTTCCCATGCAGCCATTGGTATGTACATTGAGCTCTATCTGCCAGGAAAAGGTTGCTACGTTATACTCACTGGGCGTAACCTCCTTGGTTTTAGAAAGGTTTAGCGAGTGTTGGGCCGCAGTGCCATGAATACAGTAAACTAGCATATACCATGAACTCGAGGTAGTTAAAGGTGGGAAGTAGACACGAAGCGCAAGCTGTTAGAAAGTGTGCGTGTGCCACCTCTTGTTTAGTCCTTGGAATGTCCGCTGGTTGGCGGTGCTTCTATATGCGGAATATATGATGAAAAGATGCGAAATGGTGGTACTTGGAGTGTTGAATAGATGGACGAATGGACACACAGACAGATGCATGAATGGACGCATGAACGGACGCAGGGGCGGATGCATGGACGAACGCAGGAACGGACGCACGCACGGACGGGCAGATGGACGCATGGACGGTCGCACAGACAGAAGGAAGCAAGAACGAATGTACGGACGAATGCTTCGCCCCACTCTCCATCATTCACTCCGTGGATATGCTGCCAATTTTGTTTTCTGCATTCGTTTTCAAGTGCAGCGAGTCAAATAATACAGTTTTAGAAAAAGCTTTTTTTTATTGGTGCATTATTGTGACTGACAAGGGTATAAGCACGCACTGCAGGCGACCGCTCATCCACACTACCACGGTGATGATGCTGCCGCTGGTGCAGAAATATGTAAGCCCTGCGTGCTCATACCAAACTATTTTCGCACCTAATATCTTATATTTCGTGCTTCGCAACGAATTTGGTATTCAAGACAAGAGTGTTTCCTAATAAACATAAACGTGGTAAAATATTCCCTGTTCTTAAGAAAAAGTGATAGCACAATTATTCATAATTAACAACCCATTTTCATTCTGTTCTTTTTTTGGAAAAGTTCTCAAGAATATATTTGAAGTACGCCTATCTAAGTATACCTTGGTAAACTTATTATTTGGTCACCTTATCAGTCCGGCTTTCGCAATATCTTCTCTACTGATCTGGCACTCATTCGTCTAACCAATCAACAAAAAAAATCATTGATGAGGATTTATTTGGAGGATCAGCATCCATCGATCTAACAAAAACATTCGACATTTTAAATCACAGTAGACCCGTCACGATACTTTTGCAAACCGGACTACGTTTCACAGCGACTACATCATGACAATAAGATAAGAGAAATGAGCTGCCACACTGACGCATTAAATGTCTTCTTTTTTTCCAGGACAATAGAGCGGTGGAATAGGTTGCCTTCTGAAGTAGCAGAGGTTACTTCACATGAAGTATTTTCAAGGTTACTTCAGGGTCTAGAATAGTGTACTCGCGAGGATGTGTAGGGACGAGACGGTGCTGTGAAGCTGCTTTGTATCGTCTACTCCCACTTGCCACCATGTATAGTTAACAATGAATTGTGGTATTATTGTGTTGTAGAAGTGCGAGTATCTGTATTCAGTGTTAAAATTTTGTCTTCTCTCCCCTCCCCCCCCCCCCACTGTAATGCCTTTGGGCGCTGTGGGTACTATGATAACTAAATCCTTTTTGCTAAACTTGAAGTGATCGATGTATGTGGTCCTACTTTAGAGCAGCTAAAAAGAAACCTACATAACCGCGTTCAACTTCTGTCGATTTCTAATGTATATTCTAACTAATTATCCACTCACATTGCTGTCCCTCAAGAATCAATTTTGAAATCGCTTCAATACTTAGCAGCAAAGCCGTGGGTATGTTCATCTTTTGTATGTATGTACGTGACCACCTATAGTTCCACCTTGGCGAACTGCCCACTGCTTCGTTCTTGCAAACAATCCACTACGCCTTATCCCCGATCCACCACTTTACCGACCACAAAGCCGTTGTAATCAAGGGGGAACGGAAGGGACGTGTAGCTACCACTTACGAATAAGAAATTTTTTGTGTAAATATATATCTTGCCTGTCACGTCTTCGATGATGTAGTGGCGATATTCGAAGATGGTTCAGGCTTTAGCCAAGAAATCCTCCAGCGCTTCGCCCACACTCATTATCATTCACTCCATGGATATGCTGTTAATTTCTGATTTATCACAATTACCTTCCTATTTGTCTTTTCTCCACTAATTCCACTCTCTATACCTATGAAGTTACCGTATTTACATCTCACAAAAGCATTTACTTCTCGTTGACAAGCTAAGCATTCACATGAAAAATGTTTCAAGTAGGTGAAGTGCTATTTCGTTAACATTAACGCAACCAAGAGTAAATTTGTAGTAATTTCATCGCATCAAAAACATTGAGCATCCTTTGCTTCTGTAACATTTGCCTCGCACTCTATTTGTCCCAGTCCCTGCTCATCTCTTCTTGCAACTTATCTTCACTCTAACTTGAAATACATGGATCATGTTTCTCACACCAAAAAGTAAATAGCATACAGTATCCGCGTCTCTTACTAAAACTCGTCCATACTTCACACGTGTCACATTACTGTCATTCAACAATTATTCATTCATTCGCTTGCTCATTCATTCGTTCATTCTCATAATAACTATGGCATAATGTGCTGGGGTAACACCTATAACACTCCTTTCGTTTCCCTTGAAGTGTTACAGAACCAATTCATAAGAATCAGTTTAAGTTTTTCTAATGGTAAATGTCTACTTCGTGATAACAACATTCTAACCATCTCAGAGCTTTCGTATCACAACTTTCGTATCACAACTTTCGTATCATATTCTATAAATACATAACCAAGGCACTACCTCCAATCTGCTTCTTACCTACTGGCCTGTTTGCCCATAGTAACACTAGATATGCACGTAACAATAATGTTTTTTGCCTAAGGTACACACTGATTATAGTAAGCTGGCTGCTGAATTTTCAACAATATCATTATGAAATATACTACCGGCGTCTCTGAATTTTGCAATAAACATTGCCGCCATTGAGGAGAATTAGAAAATCACACATTATACATTCTTATTACTACTGTTTCTTTCCAAAGAATTATTTATATATTTTCAATTTCCACAATATATGTATTCCAGCTTTTTGTAGCTTTTTTTAAATTCTACTGCTTAGCAATATTTATCGATTCATTTTGTTTTATTGTGTATATTTTGTTTTTTATTTGTATATTTTGTTATGTTCTGCTGCAAAGGTTAATTTCATACTTTCATTATTTCATACTTCTATTGATACTTTCTACTACTTTCTATTATTGCTTATGTTGCCATAAACCCTGTTTTACCACATTCTGTCCCTAAAAGGAGGTTCCGATGCAGTGATCGACTTTGAGACCTCTTTATGAATACTAAACACGTGTTACATTCTTGTATTTGTGTCAGTAAAAAATCTTGAATCTGAAGAATCTGAAACATAATAATTTGCGAATCTTGAGTGTATTTGTCGGGAAACGGGCTAACCGTTAGTGGACGTGGCGGAGCGCTAATAGCAAAATTGAAAAGTCACAACATATCGACGAGGAGAAGGATGACAAGCGGGACGAAGCGGACGGATGGACGCATGGACAGACGCATGACCAGACTGATGGATGCTTCGCCCTACTCACCATCATTCACTCCATGAATATGCTGTGACATCGTTAATATTGACATGCAATGCAATGCAGCTGGCTACTACGACTATGACGACTATTCGACAACACGGAACATACGACTCACGGCGTAAGGGGCTTCGCCCGTTAAATGAAACAGAATTTTCGCCTGTATCACAAATGCAGCCGCCGCAGCCGGGATTCGATCCCGTGACCTGTGGGTCAGCAAGCGAGTATACCTTAGCAAGCCATGAAAGCCTCAAATGGAACTGACAAAAAAGCGCTAGTGTAGCTTTTGAAGTTAATAGGCGCAAGGTACACGGCATCAGAAAGTATAACATGGAGAGAATCGATCATGCTGTAAAAAGCGGCAAAAGCCTAAAAGCTACAAGAGCAAACTTGTGCATTATATGTAGTTATACACTTGACAACATTCGAGCCATGGCCACGTGTAAAATTGAATTAATGTAGAAAAGCTAAACACTACTGTACCGAATGTATTGCAATTTAATATGCGGTGCTGGTGGACATTCAACCCATCACAGTGGTCTGGTGGTTATATTACTCAACTGCTGATCAGTAGGTTGCGGAAAGGAGATTGGACCGCGGTGGCCGCATTTTTTGAGGGAAGTGAAAATGGTCGAGACACGCGTTTACTTAGATTTAGGCGCACGTAAAGAACACCAGCTGGTCGCGAATTGACCCTCAGCTACAACGTTTCTTTCTGTTAGTGACTGAATTCATTGCTTGGTATTTTCTTCTGAAGGTATTGTTTTGGTTCAGTGTTGTATGCTTAATTATATTTTTAATTTGCTACATTGTCAAGGCCACTTTGTGCTTTTAAACATCTTCCTCTTGTTACTACAAGTTTTATTAGCGTATACAAAATGTTTCTTTTTTGAAATTGTGTTGTCAGTGTTTTTTCTGTCATTTTCATGTAGCATACTTATGTTTGCAATACTCTATTGCATGAACTCTATACTGTATTGCAATATTCTATTGCATGAACTTTACGTATGCGCTTGTGTTCTATGCCACCACATGCTCCCGCATGCACTGGTGGAGCAATGTATGGGTAAAAAGGCCTTAGCCACGCAGTTCTGCCTTTTTCCTTGTCATTCAAGACCAACTCTGTGTCTGAAATAAATCACTTTAAGAATAAATAAATAAATAATAAATAAATAAATAAATAAAGACCGCGTCGTGCTTTTGAGATGTTAAACTGCATCAATTAATAATGGCTATGCAACCACACACTTATCCATGAAATCGGCGCTATTTCCACTTGTTTTTCATGTTCGTCCACCGGCAGCACAAGGCGAAGACCTAATGGATGTTTGAAACATCATCGCGGCCCCGCCACGGTGGTCTAGTGGCTAAGGTACTCGGCTGCTAACCCGCAGCTCGCGGGTTTGAATCCAGGCTGCGGCGGCTGCGTTTCCGATGTAAGCGGAAATGTAGGCCCGTGTGCTCAGATTTGGGTGCAGGTTAAAGAACCTCAGGTGGTCGAAATTTCCGGAGCCCTCCACTACGGCGTTTCTCGTAATCATATGGTGGGTTTGGGACGTTAAACCCCACAAATCAATCAATCAAAAACATCGTCCAAATGATTACGTTTAGTTGCGAGCACGATTCAACGTTCACCTTTTTGTTTCTTCTCGTTTACACGTACGCAGTCGCTTCGGCGCTACATTCGGTGCCCACGCGTTCTTCAAAATAGCTCTTTGGTGACAGCGATAAGCGACTCCACGTTTCTGCACTTTCAAGCGTCTTATCCACGGCAAAGATAAGCACCCGTCTGGCTGGAGCATTCACGCCCACAACCCCTGAGATCAAGGTCCTGCTTCTGACACAATGCCGGGATCAGGTGCACCTGTCAGTTAGCGAAGGTGTGCTGCCACACTTCTGAGTGCATCCGAAGCATCACGTGCTTCATAAAAGCACAGGACAATGCGCAAAAATAAATCATTTGAACCTTGCTTTTTTTATAATATACACAGTCACAGTTCATCGGTTTGACTGCATTTTTTTGCCACAAAAGAAAGAAATAATGCACTGTACGGACCTTGACATCATCGATGTAGTGTTTTTTTTTTTGAAAATATTTTTAGCACACGCCGCTCCAGCTTGTGCACATGAATTTCACATCGCCTTTTAGGTTCTTTTTTTTTTAAATAACACTGATCATGCTTACTTCAATCGTTTCTCGAGTCCAAATAAAATTAAAAGAAGCCTGCGTTCACGCCCTTTGGAAAAAGCGATGCTTCAAACAGCTTGGTGACTGCGTCACTTCAGGTGTCGGTAATGATTGATAGGTATGTGGAGTTTAACGTCCCAAAACCACCACATGATTATGAGAGACGCCGTAGTGAAGGGCTGCGGAAATTTCGATCACCTGGGGTTCTTTAACGTGCACCCAAATCTGAGCACACGGGCCTACAACATTTCCGCCTTCATCGGAAACGCAGCCGCCGCAGCCGGAATTCGAACCCACGATCTGCGGGTCAGCAGCCGAGTGCCTTAGTCACTGGACCACCGCGGCGGGGCCCAGGTGTCGGTAGTACGCGTGACGAGGTATGTAGCTTTTGTTCTAGGTTCCAAATCTACGCCATAGAACTTTTGATTTCTCCATTTTTTTATGGGCCCAACGTGAAACAACAACGCTAAGTGTTACGGTGAGTTATTGAGACCACAGTGCAAAATCTTCCTTCAGAGCTGGATCAATAATAATATTGGTAAGTATTATTTTTTGTTTTCCTAATCGGTACGGGCGTCTGTATTATGCAAATGATTTGCAGCCTGCAGCTGTGTGGACCTCTTTTGCAGCGGCCTCCTATCGTACTGATCACACATCCTGAAAGAGTCATACCCATATGATTACCCTAGACATACCTTATTGACCTAACTTAAACACGAATAAGGTTGCCTTATAAATAATATTTTATTATATACGTTGTGCCATTGATTAGAAAGTGATGAGCGGGACTTGAGACCCCATCAGAATTGTAGAAAATTCAACATCAATAAATTGCTCAACAAATTATGATGCTGTTTATTGTGGTAGTCTGTCTACATGTGAAATAAAATGAACAGCCATTATGGAGTTGATGCATGCTTTTTTTTTAAAGTTACACCACACCAAAGAATACGAGTCAAATCTCTAGTCATTTCTTTCTTCTTATGGTGTCGTCTCGCACCAAACAAGCGCTATATAGTTCTTAGTGGTGTTGTATGAGCCGTTAAAGTACTAAACAAAATTTTCACGTCACCATTATACCAAAGAGAATCATTACAAAAAGTCAGCTTTTGGCAGGTCTCGAGTTACTAGAAAGAATATGAAAGAGCAATGAATGGTCAAAATGCTGGAAACATTGTGGCCTCATTAATAAGTCAATGGGCTTCAGAACCACACCAAGCTGATCACTGGTTCACTGCCCAGAACTACAACATGTCCAGAAAATATCCCTTCTTTCTATAAGTAGGGAACGTCTCCTGAAGTTATTTTCACGTAATTGCAGAAATAGCGGTTACTCAACTAGCAACATCAAAAACATGTAGTGCTAATGTTTTTCCTTCAGTGTTCACTCTGAGGCCTCCAGGCACTTTTGTAAGAATTCTAAGTTTTGTTTCAATTGAACTGACTATATCACCCGATCCCTTCCTCTGTTTTCTTTCTTTCTGGGCGTCACTCATACTAGAGTTACTGTATATGCTACGTTTAAAGAGCCTACATGACTACTAAGTCGTACTACCATCGCGATCTTAAAAACGGGAGCGATGTAGATCTTCCGGACGGACCGCAGCAGAAATAAGGATGACAAACGTTTTCCACGTCACATATCCTACCACACGCGTGACTTTTTCATTGTATACGCCTCTCGTTTGAAAACAGCGCGTTTGTAACGCTCAAGTGCGCTGCTTCGCCGCGAGTCTCCGGTAAACTCCTGCGCAGAGAAGCGTGGCCTTCGAGGTTGTTCAATGCACGTGGTTGCCGTCAGAACTCTCTGAGGCCACAAAATTGTTTTCTTTTAAAAGCGAGAGAGGGCGGCAAATGTACACTACGTCTTTCCGCCTTGCAATCTTCGTTTCTGCTACAATTTTTTAATTCGTTTGTTTTATCACCGTCGTAGGTACGCCGACATGTGCCGACAGCAACAGCAGCTCTAGTAGCGCCACCGCGCTTACATCGCGGCGAGTATAAAACCCGCCCCTCGCTGTCGTCTGCTTCGCCATTCGACTTCTGGTCCCTTGGTAGCTCGACAGGTCCGGCAGCAGACTCCCGTTCCCGCCCCCACCAACCATGGCCCCGAACAGGAACCCACCCATCAAGTTCACACAGGTATGCTTCCTCCCCATGTAAGCAAGCGCGTTCACAACAAAACGATAAAAATAATGCACCGGTCCCCAGACACTTTCTCCCTCGCCGTGCCTTTCAGAGTGCCTGTATCCACGCGCTCTCTCTCTTTGGGCGGCTGTTTTTGTTAGCGGCGAGGGCGCTTTTCGTTGCTTTTCAAACTAGTCGCCGGTGTTGGTGTTGATGTTGTAGCTTTTTTTAACGACCTGGCTGCTGGTCAACAGCTTGCGTTTGTCACCTGGCGTAGAAGTATTGCAGAAAACATGTCGTACGAAAGAGGTGGATTCCTGCCACGCAGTAGTTCTACGAACCGTATACATTCCCTTTTTCTGATTATCGTGTTATCTTTGCTCCACTCCGGAGCCGGCGAGTGTGTTGAAAGCCGGCTTCGAAGGCATCCAAAGGCACTCCAACCCGCCTGCAGCAAAGCCATCTTCGCGTTTTGTAGACTCTGTGCGCATTCCTGAAACCAGGAAAGTGCCTTCTTTTTCTTTGATGTAGTTTGAAGTTCGCATGAATTGTCTGCGCTATTACTTTCACCAAATGTATTGTTAGTGGGGCTGAGTGTTCAGCAGTTCGGGAAAAGTAAGTCAGCGTACCCATTTTTAAAGTTATTGTTAGGCGCCGACAATATGCAAAACTGAAAAGTTTTTTTATTAATATATGTCTTGAAACTAGCCACTGAGCTGACCGCATTTAATTTCTCGAATTCCAGCTATTCTGCTGAAAGTCTAATCTGCTATTATTAGTATGACAGCGCATTTTTTTACGGCGCATATTTGTGGCCAGTTTTGTATTATTCAGCAGCCATACGTAAAAATTTGCAGTCTTAGAAAGGCGTGTAGAGCTACAGGAAATGCTTACAAGTTTTGTATGCTTGAATACGGTCTCTATGGCTCCAGACTCTAACACGAGTGAGTGCGCGTTGCGAAAAATCGCGTTTCAATCGTAAACCACGCTATAATCACACATCAGTCCATGAGATTAGTCAAATGTTTTTTTTATCTCGGCAATCAAATTCTGATCTCGTCAAAAAAAAAGAAATCGGGGTACGTTTACCAAACTAGTTTTCAGTGGAACTTTCTGGCGACATACAAATAATAATGCAAATGTCAACAAATAATCTACTGAAACCACCTTGTTTCGTAATGGTGCCGTTGATACCTCATGAATACCATGGTCACTGTTTCCAATATTTCTCTAAATTTTATAAATATGATCGAAATTCGAACAAAGCAGACCTTCCTCTATTTATGCTTACGTATGCGTGGTTATATAAGTGTGCGCGAACCAATCATATATACGCAGATATTTAGCCTCTCATCCAAGGGATATCGTATCGGCGCACATGGAGGTACGTTAGCCCACGCATTCTTCCGCTGAAAGCAAACTAACACAACTGTACGTGTTAGTTATATATGGCTGGTTAAATATCTATATAATCGAAAACGCATGCACCTACTATATTTTTCAGTTTCATAACTTCACTTATCGGATGTGCCACCCTTTTCTTTGCTATAGCGACGTTCCTTGCTGCCGGGCGCGTCTCTACGTTGAGTGGAATCCCTTGTATGAAAGATAATCTTGCAAATGTGGCTGCGCTATATAACTTTGATGCATTTTTTGGGCATATCACTCAACAGGGATGCATCCGACCCTGCTATAGCTCGGAGTCATGAGCTGTTGGCGTCTGTACCACATTGTGTTCAGAAAAATGGGTTAAGGATTGGGGATACTGTATAGTACTCTGCGGATGTGCTACTGCGAGCTCGCGGCACCACTTAGGCTAGATTTAACCACTTTGTCGATGGGGGCCCATTGAAAGAATGCAGCAGTTGCTTTCCACAACAGTTTTCCAGGAAGTGCCTCAAAGTCAACGCACTACACCCGCTACGCTGGTATATGTATAGAAGAAAAAAAATTATAAATGGCATCTGTTGCACGGTCTCTTCCGCATCCAGTAAAACAAGTGGCTAGACAGTTGTGGGAGCTGCATGTGTTTTGATAGCAAAGAAAAATTTTTAAATCGTAAATGACTTCCCTAGTTTCATGGCATATCTG
Source organism: Rhipicephalus annulatus (assembly GCA_013436015.1). Taxonomy (NCBI): domain Eukaryota; kingdom Metazoa; phylum Arthropoda; class Arachnida; order Ixodida; family Ixodidae; genus Rhipicephalus; species Rhipicephalus annulatus. The sequence continues at coordinate 622,559 of WOVY01009798.1, forward strand.
GTATAAACGCAAGGCTGGTCCTCTGCTGCCAAATGACGCTATATTTCAATAGGATATGAACTTAAATATGCCACCAAGTGTATATAGTAAATGACGCATTACAGTGATATTCCAATACAAGATGTAGCTTTTCTGAATACTCAGTATGAAGGCAAATGAATACAGATAAATATCCGCTAAACATCAATACTCAGGTTTCTTCATATATGCCCAAACGTGAAAAGGCTATGCTAAATGACGGCATGACTAGGTCAACTATTCCATTATTCAATAGCTATTGGCAAGGGTTGTGAAGGTAGTACTGCAATACAATCGCGTTGAACGTATGTACACTCCTATGTTTGAACTGTCTTTGAAATATTGCCCCGCCGCGGTGGTCTAGTGGCTAAGGTACTCGGCTGCTGACCGGCAAGTCGCGGGTTCGAATCCCGGCTGCGGCGGCTGCATTTCCGATGGAAGCGGAAATGTTGTAGGCCCGTGTGCTCAGATTCGGGCGCACGTTAAAGAACCCCAGGTGGTCGAAATTTCCGGAGCCCTCCACTACGGTGTCTCGGTTTTGGGACGTTAAATCCCACATATCAATCTGTCTTGGAGATATTTTGAGTGTATACGTCACTTTGGACGTTTGCTTTTGCCTGGCTTAGAAAGCTGTAGCACAAAATGGGGAGTGAGGCTTCTAAGGTTAGTGAAGTTATAATTCTATGGGTAACATGGGACACATCTTCAAAAAGCTATATCTATAAAGTAGATGAAAATTATATTTTACCTGATATAAAACACGTCGATGATTCAATTACAAGAACTTCATTTACTGCAAGGGCGTATTAGAAACCCAGGAATGTTACGAAATTATCGCAATAAATGCGGCTGTGTAAAAAGAAATGTCTCAAACGAAAAGCCTTTCCTTACTGTTTTCAGTATATGTGGTGTTGACGGTCTGTTATCTTGGAAATATTGCGATAATAGCCAGGCGTACAATTCGCGAAAGCTTCATGGTACGCATAAAAAACAATTGGTACACTCCGCCACACGAATCACTTCAATGTAGGAAAGCTGATAAAAATCATATAAGAATGCTCAAAACAAGGCGATATCGCTTGCAACAATACTCTGAGCTGTTGTCTCGAAGATACAGAGGTTAGAAGTGGTTGCTGTAAGTATACCTTACGTTCATGATTTCTAGAAGACACCCGTACGAGGTTACCTCACGATGATAGTGACAACGAACGCAAGCCAAAGAGAAATTATTATAAGAAGAGCAACATGCATGCACTGTTTCTCCTTACTCTAATCGTTCAATGATTTCAACTTGCCTGACTCGTGGTAAATCACGACAAGGTAACTCCCACAGCAGAAGTACTATCTCTCTTTGCATTGTTTTGATTGACCCTGCGCTTAAATACTACGTCTCATTAAAACACCACTTGTGTTTTGCATCTTTTTTACAGAGGAAGTAAAGCCAATCTGTTTATCAAAGAAGTGCAACACGTGAATGGTGGCCCACCATTGAACATTTGCTACGCGTTTAAGGACAAATACCTGTATTTTCGCAAGCACATGCAGCATTTTTATTCATAACGTAAACTCATCGGCTCAGAAGTAAATCAACACTTGAAGCACGAAAAAAAAATCGCATTGGCTAAGTGGAAATTGATGGTTCTACTATTCGTCCTCCTTCGCTTTGCATGGTTCAAGCAGCCTTGCCGACAGACCAAATCTGTGGCTGCAACTCACGCTGTTGGCGATAAGGGCATAGATGTCGCAGGCGCAAGTGTAAAGACTGTTGCGTTTTAGGATATTTACCTATAGGGCCAACGAACTCTGATAGAAAACTCGTGCCTCTGTAAAGAACTTGCATGGAATCTTCATTTTATGCCTTATCTTTCTTGATTCTATAAAAAATTATGGTGTTTCATGGGCTAACGCCACGACACTAAAATTAGGTACGTCGCTGTCAGAGGCTTCGTCTGAGCATGTGTATTTACTCTAATTCCTTTCTGATTAATTTGTCTCGTAACCTCCTTCGTCGTTAATTCTTATAGGAATATTTGTTTTGCGTTGAAAAATCAATAATTGTTTTGGTCAAGCGATTACTAAGTTGATAATATTTTTTACTTCCAAATACTGTTGGCCGTCTGGCCATATCATGGTGGGTACAGTAAATATTAACGTAAAACAGAATCAAGTACAATAATACTAAAGCAGTGGCACTTTGTTTTACCCTTCCATCACAGGGATTTCTTTTTTCTGTTCGTTTTGTAGAGTTACAGCTATCTGGCATCTATCAGGAGCTCCGACAATTTTCTATAGTGAGTATGAGTCTGTAGCGCGTAGGATAAACAAACAACGCACAAGCATTCAGTTCACACAAAAAATGCTTTGCCAAATATTTAAAAAAACTGCTTTCGTATCTTTAATTGTTTACGAAGTTTGTGTTTTTTGTTATGGCTTTATAGCTTCTGTATATATACGTGAACTGCCCATTAATGCGGTCATCCTTCGTACTAGCTTGACTTTCAGAACCTTTAGCTCGAACTGTTGCGTGCATGCATAATAGGCGCTCGTGGAATCACCTCATTTTTATTGACAGTGTAACCTCTATCAGTACCTAACGAAATTCTCGCTACATGATCCGCCCAACTCCTAGCTGATCCCCTCGGAGGGTAGAGAGAGAGAGAGAGAGAAATAACCTTATTGGGTTGTAAAATAAGGGGTTTAGGAGCTAGATGGGTAGGGCCCCATGCAAGTCCATGGCTCTACTGACTTGCGCCGCCTGCCGGACGTGGTCCAGGAGTGCTAGTTGCATCTTCGGGTTCGAGCTAGTGAGGAGTGCCTCCCATTGCTCCAAAGAGTTTTCCATTCTATACATAAGCTGTAAGCGATCAAGTTCATTTGGTCGTTTAGCACAACTCCACGAGATATGGTAAAGGGTCGGTGGCGAGTCGCGGCACCACGGACAATCGCGCCCGTACAAAGTTGGATGAATATTGTGCAGTCGTAGATGCCAATCAATTCAGGTCATCAAATCAGTTCCTCTTTTGGTTAGATCTCGTATCTGCGTTTAATTGTTGGTCAACGGGCACCGTGTAACGTGTTCGTTAATTCCCACTGTTCTTACTCCCTGCAGATCTTCATCAACAACGAGTTCGTGAACTCTGTGAGTGGCAAGACCTTCCCAACGTACAACCCGGCGACCGGCAAGAAGATCGCCGATGTCCAGGAGGGTGACAAGGTAAGTCGTGGCACAAGAATTGCCTATGACTGATCGCCATGTTGAACATGTCGGGAGCTCTAACGCCCTATAGCAAGGTTCCTATGGCAGGGTTTAGGGAGAGAGAGAGGAAATATGTAATGAGAAGGCCAAGAGGTCTGCCTGAGCCAGTGCCTGCTATTCATCTGAGAGGAAAAGGCATGCGCAAAAAAAAAAGACGTGATTGGGAGAGGAAAAAAATGATTCATACTGACAATAAGCATGTAACATAGCGGTTTCGCTAGTCTCGCCTTCAGTTCTGTGTTCGTAAGAAAATCTACACTTGCTCCGATAGAAGTTGAGTTCGCGTGATCGCACATTGCTGGCGAAATACCATTTTCAGTTAACGTTACCACACTGATTTCTGTAAGCATTTTTGTTTTTGTGCTGGGACACGCTGAGCAAGTAGGGAGCCACGCATAAAACATCACTAAGCCTCTGTGGACACCACCAGTGGGCCATTGCAAGGTTTCATGCAAGATCTAATAGCATCATGGAATTATACAGGCAAGAACGTGTAGCGATCCCCGATCCACCTCTGAGGGCGAGTGCGAACAATGCAAGAGGTTCATCATCATCACCTGCTTGATGTTTCTCTGCGTGTGCTGTGTGGGGACGTCTATATTTTGAAATCATTCTGATTACGTGATCAGTTTATTTCTTCTTTGTTTACTACGTTCTCAGTTCGCGCATCGGGAAGCCGCGCATTCGGTCGGTTGCGGCAATGTTTCAAGGCCACCAAAAGAGGACGAGTGCTGGCAGGCTCTCAAGAACAGTAGAAAGTCGCAGGAGGCAGTAGTTTGAGCCTTGTAGTAAATATCTTATAACGTGCAATCCTATTGTCTCCATGATCGAGTATTTAAGTGCCCCGATTACACTGTTTTCCTTCTACGCTGGGCAATTAAAAACGACGCAATATTCACCGTTTTCAGGATACATTCTTAGCACCTCTCTCCTCTTTTTTTAAGCGGTTTTTTGCTTTTGTTGAGCAGTTCTGGCGTTCTGGGGAGTTCTGGCTTTCCACGTAAAGTTGCCTGCAAGCTTAACGCGAACGCTCCGACGTGTGGTCTGGACGTCTTTGATGCCAGTTGCGAAGCTGTTGCCGAGGCACTACCTCGGTATGCTTGGAAAGCTACGTCGAGCTGTCGGCAAACTATTTCAAGACGCGTTCGTCTTTGGCTTGCTGACAATTGTGCATGAATATCGTTAAAGAGGTAATTGAACTCTTTGGGGGTCGTCGTACTCTTCGGCGAGCCGTGTGACCCACAAGAGTGTTAAGGTGCATCTTGCATGGCAATTAAGCCCTGGCTACTCAAAAGCCGTCGCATTTCTTTCTTTAGAGTGCTTGCTGGTTCTTATTATACGCACGAAAGAATGTTCAGTAACATTGCAGTGACGTCCTTATCATTATGCTTTGCTTATCTGGCTAGTTGGAACAAGCCAGTCATATTGGTATTTAGCGCAAACACAACACAAGACAAACAAGAGGGTGCAGGCGCAGTGCAAATTAAACTTTATTCGAAAGGAGCACAACCATATTTACTCACCAAATGAACAACACTGAAGCAGGTTAACCGAGACGTAATGATACTGTCTTGAAGACATTCAAGCCGCTACATGACGTCACGCGCAAGCTGTCAATACAAACTGCACTTTACTTGTAGCTGGTGAGTTTGCAAGTGTGCGATTTGATTTGCAGTGCGATTTGAGAATGGCGAGCGCTTTATATCTCAACACCATAAGACTTTTTTCAAAACTATTGCCCCGGTTACTGTTTAGCCAAAATGCTGCATTGTGCATTCATACAAGGTTGAAGTTGGGGAAAGTTGGATGTCCCGAAACGGGCTATAGCGAAACGGGAAAAATCGCTGAATAAACCGCCAGGACAACTGCTTTTGACAATAAAAATGGCGCTGTTTGAACACACACACACACACACACACACACACACACACACACACACACACACACACACATACACAGCACAGGCGCTAACTTCAAACAGTGTTTTATTGCCTCTCTTTTACCCTTCTGTCCCCATTCACTCAGTGCTGTTTTTCTTGTCATCACTATGTACCGACAAGACCAAATTTTACCAGTGCATGCAACGACTCTTGTTAAAACATTGGCTCTGACGACATTCCTGGTTTAATTTCTCACGTTTTGTGTATTGTAGCACGAAAGCGACTAGAACATGCCCTACACTTGTATCGTAGCACATTGTACAAATGAACGTTGGAAAATTTGTTTTCCAAGTGTACGCGCCAAGTGAACTCCAAACGCTACATTTCGTACGCAGCAATAGTGCCGACGTGCAATGAATGAAAGAATAGTGTTTTTCTCAAATAGTTCATCTAGTTTGATTGCAGCCGCTATCAACGTCCGCCGCTTTTAAACAAGCTGAAAGATTACAATTGCGCCATTTGGTACAAGCGTAAGTTCTGAAAACTTCTGTATGGTCAAGAATAAAGATTTGTTACACGAGCATTCTCTACAACACTTGAATGAAGGTGCTCCAGAAGTCCACTGCGTCAGTTTGCAGCCTTGCATGCCGCGTCAAAGCTGCGTATGCTTGCAAGTTGAAATTGAGAACAATAGACTTCTAGCGAGGCTGTGTTTATTTTGTATACATATTTTAGCCCTGATATATTTAGATAATTCAAGTGTTCAGTGCCTACCTGTATATATAAGTACAAAAGAATTTCTCTGAAGTTTCTGCATCATAATAGTCAAATAGGCAAAGGTGGTGTGAAAAAGCAGCTTTAATATTCGCGTGGTATTCGTGCTGCCGGCACATTCACTTTTGGAAGGTTATGCAGTGCAAGTTGGCTGACCTGTTCACAAGAGCTTAGGCGCATTCACCGAAAAAAAAAAAGCTTCTCGCAGCTCGCACTGAGTTGAGCTAAGCTGGGGCAGAGCAGTGCTGGTCGGTACTCGGTTGGTCCTGACTCGGCAATGCACACATCCATTGGCAGGCCGATACACGAAGGGATCACTTAGTAAATCATGAGCTTGAGCTACGTATCAATCCGATTCACTTATGAATCGCTTGAAAATAGCAGCATCAAGTAGCTTAATGAGATCAAATAGATTACTTCCCGTTTTATAGGTTCTGCCTCGACTAAAGCGGATCCCGAGTCAACCCAGGTTTAATTCACATAAGTATCACTAATTCACTTTACTCCTATTTAGTTTAATTTAGGCTTACCTCGGCCCATCGTCTTGAGCTATAGGCACACCAAAATCTCTACTCGGCTTAATGAAGACTTATTAGACCATTACCTAATTAGTTCAATTATCTTGAACTAAATATATTTACCGTGCTCGTATCTACTCAGTCAAGGCTTACCTAATTAGGCTTGGATATGAATAACTTGACATAGCTAGGAACCAATGTACGCTTAACTTGGCCTGACGCCCCCCCCCCAACATGACGATCGTGTCTTGCCTACATCACCAGTCGGACAAATGGCGCGTATAACAGCTGTGATGTGAAAAAAGCAAATAGAAAAAAAGGACCTGCCCGTGTGATCCCCGTGGTTTCCTCGCAAGGATCGATCGAGTCGAGCCAGATTCATAACGCCCACGACTTTGCCGTTGCAGGTGGCTCAGCCATTCGCGAGATTAACAGCACGTGGCTTGCGATGAACGATCATAGGGCCGTAGTACTAGAGATAGCTGATGTGTGACGCATGGGTCCTCTTATACGTCCCTACAGGTCTCACTCCACTCGATCTTCTTATCTTGCGAACGTTGGCGATATACTTGACAATTAGGCGTATTGCGAGCCGGCACTTCGTGCGAGAGCTGCTGTGACCACGATAGTGACTTCCCTTAACTGCTCAAGAAACTGATTTATGTAGAAAAGCGCAACTTACTAAAGAAGAGTGGTGTACGACATGACCAGTTGGGCTATTAGGTAATGAAAGAGTATCACGAAAGATTTCTTTCAAGCGCACCGAATGGGCCGACGATGACAGTCGAGTGGACAGCATGTCAAGTTTTACTGCCTGCGTCTTTAGTGTGCCTCAAACTAGTATTTCATCCCTAGTGCGTACATATACATACTACAATGCATCGCTTTGCCTGCAGTCCTCTACGTTAAAACCAAGAAAAGCGGCAATCGAAGATCACCAACCTGGGGGATGCCTCCGGTGACGTCACCGCGTTGACATTCGTTCCCGGCGGCGTTAGCTTGGTTCCTGGTGGCTTTCCGGCATTCCCAACACCGTTAGTTATTGCTGTCGCGCGATCGCTACGGGCGTCCGAGCTGGTCGGTTGCGATGGCGTCCTGCCGAGTGCTGCCGACGACATGGCGGTGATCCGCGGTCAGTCGACTCGTCGCTGCCGTAGTAGCTCCGTCATGCGTTTCCTGTGCTGTTCCCGCCGAAGGCTTGTTCGCATCCGTTCCCACCGATGCACCGCTCTTATTTCTCGAGAGTCCGCGACGCGTTCTCCGCTTTCAGGCGCGTACGTATTGCGTGCGAATCGCTGGTTTCGCGGGTGCGTGTACGCAGACGGATTGATGCGCCGCGAGTCTCCTTGTGAATGTGTACACTCGGCAAAGCTCTGCATACAGGCTTACAATGACTGTCACTTTTACCTATTGCACATGGATGCTGTAGCTTCTTTCATAACGTACTTACGGAGAGAGGAAAAAAAACACGAATAGGAACGATCACATGCTTAGATATTCGTCCAGGCTAAGCAACCCCAGGGGGCACAAATGCTTACAAAGCCCGCTTTATCCCGCTCTCATCCATTCCATTATCTGGATAGCTTTGGTGTCTTCTTTTACTCCCGCTCCCTTTCATGCTTTCTCACAAACTAACGTTAACAAAGTATCACATCATCATCCTACATTGCTGATATCAGATGTCACTGTTCAGTTTTCTTTTCTCGTAGTTAATTTTTACTATCTTTCGCCATGGTAATTATCTGAAAACTACTTAGGAGAGTTGAATTACGTCTATTTTTATGTTGTCTCATTTCAGTTTTTGTTGCCGTTTTCTGGTAATGTTTTTCTTAAGTAGAACTCCTTTTTCGTTTTTACCTGTGAAAAAGGAGTTCCTGTTTAGGATTACCTGTTTCTGTACCTCTGTTTGCTGCATCAAATAATTTTTTTCTATATTCACTACTGTAGGAGGTCCCGATTCAGTCTCTGGCTATGGGACCTCCTTCTGTATACAAACATTTTTGTAAATGATTCGATGACAAAATAAAACCATTTCTGAACCATTAACGGAGTCCCTAATAAACGCGTACTCGTCCGTAAAAATCGACCATCCGTTTTAGAACTGGGTCTCCGACTCGTGGACTAGCAAGTTTTCAAGCGCTGCACCTGTGAGTTTAAATTAGTGTGTTTGGAATCGTAGCTACGGCGACCTTGCCAATCTTCGCAAGGGTTATTAGGACATCATTCAAAATTACGCGCGTTCCAGCGTCAAGGACCACTGCACAATTTGTCTTCAATGTGTGCCTCAGAATACTGCCTTCATACTCCCTTCAAGGCTGGCTCGGCTAACTCAATTGCCGGCAGCATTGGTTATCTCGCCTTCCGCGTTCGACGAACAAAGGAAAGGTTGGATAGAGATCACGCCACCACGATTTCTACATTTCTGTCGACCTTCCATGATCAGACGGGAGCGCCCTGCGCCGCCATTGTTCGAACACATGCCATCAATGTTTTATCGAGGAGGCTTCAATTTTATCGCACTAAGTAGAAAAAGCTATCGACTCATGCTATTGTCAGTGAAGGACCGTTTAAGCGCAATCCAAGAACTATCTGAGAGCGTGTGCTGTAGCACGGTTGTAAAGTGACCACGTGGCTTGAATTCCTGGAAAGCACCTAAGAGCAACCGAACACAATCTCTCACAGAGCACAGAAGGGGGTGTCTTTTGTGAGCAGATGAATCCCCTCCTACCAAAGGCTGTTGTTTTTAGCATGAACTCGCGTCCGCGTATCTGTATTTGTGTGTACCTGTGTCGGGTTGCTTCGTAGATAACACGTAAAATGGCGGCGGCCACCTATCTGTGGTGCTTTTGTGAAGGCGTGAACGCTAGCAGGTCTTCCTGATGGATTTCTTGCACAGGACAGTCAGCGCCGATCTGCATCGAACTCCCGACGTTTCCACATTGTGCTGTTTATAACTATCCTGCCGTTCAATGTCATTGCAAACAAATGTTTATTAATCGAGACGTTGCTTTAGCCAAATTCTTTTCAATAACCTACCGCGGCAGCGTTTGACACAATTTATCTTAAATTTTGAGTTTATTTGGAAACATCCAAACACACTTTGCCTTCAGTTTTATCTCCGTTTGCCCTGACCTGTTCAACCACCATTAACGTGTGTTTCGGCGTGTGCTTTTGTGTGTGCGTGTTATATGCGCACACAACTGCTTTTTAGAAGTGGGTTAGGTTAACCCTCCCACACTGCTCTGTTAATCACTTGATGGCACATTGCCGCAGCAGTAAGCGTGAGCGTGAATAATGGTGAATGAAATGTGTAAGATGTTTTCTCATGCAAAAATCTGGCTGATTTTCTTCGACGTATCATCGAGACTTGGAGTGCTCAAAACATAAGAATAAGCAGTCATGACATTTTAGACATTGCCCTCAGCAGAAACAGCAGACTTACAGTTGTATATTGACTTCCAATATTTATACATACTTTTATTCGGACTATGTTTTGTGGAAATGACGCGTGACGTCTTAGATATGCGGTAGGTAACACGCAGTTTCTGATATCTCCTTTGCCACAAACTGCCCTAACTGCCTAACTGTGGCACGCATGTGCGATCCAAAGCAGGCACGGCAAGCTGAGCACTGCCATGTTCGCGTTCGGGGACGTTCTTATCCATTTCGGCTCTCGCCCGGGCACTTCTCCGCTTCTCGTCAACACTCGGCAATTCAAGGGGATGCAAGGCCGCGCCTCATTGTGTCTGCGTATGCGACCTGTCATTATTGTACGCTGAGAATAGACGGGGGGAAACGTGCGCGAGCCTCGAAAGCGAGCTACGAGCTTTTACGGCGACTGCACCGACTCGATTGGCTTAGCGTCCAGAATTTGAAATTCAGATTTGCGCAGCGCAAACTGAATGAGGACAATCGGAGGACAAAAAACATCCCCCGTGTTGCCATTTCGTCTTTTGCCGTTGATTTTGTAAATATGCCAGTTCTAAATCGTCAACGAGCCCAAGCTACTATTCTGTCAGAATTCCGAGATGGTTTATTTGAGCGTTTTATTGCAGAGCACATTATTTGGCACTTTTTCTGCAAACATAACTCTGGAGCTGTATATAATTGGCATGGCCTCTGATACAAGGTGAAGGTGCACAAAAAAAACGCATCATATCTACAGAGTGAATGATAATGAGTGGGGCGAAGATTCGGATACATCGCTGAACCGTCAATTGTCTGTCTGTCTGTCTACATCTGCTGAGTGAGTCATAGAACTAGGCGGTCACGTAACAAAACGAGGCAAAAAGATGGACAGACCTACGGATTTAGAGGCTTCGCCCCTAAAATTATGACTCGACAGGAAGTGTTGATATTACGAAAGCGAAACATGAGCTCGCAGCCGAAGCTTAAACGGGCGTAAGAAATAGAAGGGCATCAATATCTTAAATGAGTATAACGTACTTGTCTATATTGAAATGAGGCGTGGTGCGAGTTAGATTTCTGCGGAGACGGACAGCGTTTCACGCGAAAAACCCATATGCCGGTGAGTGCACAGAAATGCGTCCTCGAATTAGAAACCGTCACATAAATTTTCGCATTCGTCGTTCATTTTATTAATTGATGAAAAACGGTGATTGTTAACACAAGTGTGCGCACGCTTCCCTTCAGGGGAAGAGGGGGAGAAGAGGGTGGCTATGGTTCATTGACTTTCCCTCTCTTCTATTAGCTCTGTATGAGGCAAACCTCACGTCCCTGTTCATTTTAAGTTGCTAGAAGTGAGGGTGTACCCGCTGGCCCTCCTGCCCTTGCGCCTACCTGTGGTTAATCATTATCGATTGCGGGTTTCGCGGTGATCAGCTGTTTGTAGAATCACGATGCGATCTTTTATCGGGTCCACTTGTCATTTTTTTTTGCCACACTTCATTGCTGTAAAGATGTATAAGCGCATGTTCGTACGCACTATTAAGCACGTGAATGGAGTTCAAGATCCCAGCATGGAAGAAATCGCATTGCGCAATGCAACAAAAAAAATTATTTCTAAGTAAGACAGGCACACACGAAGCTTGGAATTTCCCACTCCCCCTTTTTTTATACTAAAGCAAGTGCTTAGTAACTTTTAGGGGTGAAGCTCCTTAAAAGGACACAATGATTGTTGAAATGGCGGTCTAGAAACCTCGTCGTGTTACTTTTGGGCCGAAAAAGAGTCTATTTTGAAGTAAAATCGCGTTTTAGTCGTTCGCATCGGGTTAGCGTACTTCAAATTACCCGCCTAAAGAATCGGACCGACCGCACCAACTCACGTCACTGTCGCCGTGCACAACGCTGTCCGGCTTCACTGCGCTAGTAGTAGAAGACCAAAAGCAGTGGGAGCCACAGCAGCAACAACGGTCTTTGATGAATTTCCTGCCATTGACTGCGAGAGTGCAAACGTTTTTTTTTTTTTTTAGTTCAACTGCCCTCCGCTAGATGACATCACCTGTTCTGTGTAACCGCGAAAATTGAATTTTCCAACCACTCGCGATACTCTCCATAGTAACGTCCGGCGGTTCTTTTTTATGAATTAAATGGGAATGAACAGGCAGCATTTTATTGCGTCTCTTAATGCACGGAATGTTCCTTATTTAGTGCAGCTAGATTGATTATTAGTGAATAATTGTAGGCGGTCCGTCTGATGTCATCGGGATCATTTTGATAATGTCCTACTGCGCTACCACGGCGCATTTGTTTTTGTGCATTTACCTTAATTTCTCGGTAAGTTGGGCACTGTTGTTGATAATATTGACGTTTCAGATGTGTTCATACGTTGAGCTTTCACTATGGCTTAAATTGTTATTTGACTTTAGTGTCCCTTGAAGACTTCGTTTTTGACGACTGCGTCATTGCAACGACTGCGACATGAGCACCATCGTTGCTCATGCGTAATCAATGTTCCGAACTTGTCGTCCAATCACCTTCGGCTGCCGTTCGGGAAAGGGATCATCATTCACTGCGTGGATAGGCTGTGATTTGTTTTTAAGTAGGAGTTTTTAACGCACTGCTGAATCACTGATGCTTAACGCACACCTGAAAGATTGAGGGTCAAGGCTCTATCTCCTGAATAATTGCAGAGCATGCCTAAATTTGCAAGTCGAGTCTATATTTATATCCTTTCCGTTTAAAACAATCGGGGTCCCACATAGATTCGTATGTAGCTGTTAAAGGCATTTCAGATGTTTTGAAATGGTCTCGTCAAATTAATTGTAGTTCGCAAAGTGTTTATAAAATCAACGGGTGTGACCATAGTATTTCTGAGGGCTGTGTAGCATTCTCTCTCAGACGCTGCTTGTGAAATTGGTTTTCAGCGAAAACCAATTTCACTAGCAGCGTACGTAAAAAGTAGCAACGTATGCGAAAAAGTAGCAGCGTATGTAAAATTTAGCAACGTATGCCAAAAAGTAGTTCGGAGAACTTAGTTTTGGCCTGTTGAGTTGTTGTATATGATTTCATTTGTTACAAATCGTGTTTCATTGCATCCATTGTATCGCTTTACCATCGTATCATGCATGATATCGCATTGATTTCTTGTGTACATGTATGCCAACATTGTTGTGTATATTAGATTGATTTGATTTGTGGGGTTTAACGTCCCAAAACCACCATATGATTAAGAATGACGCCGTAGTACAGGGCTCCGGAAATTTAGACCACCTGGGATTCTTTAACGTGCACCCAAATCTGAGCACACGGGCCTACAATTCCGCCTCCATCGGATTATGTATTAGAGCAAATGTCTTCACTGCAACGTAGTGATGTTGGTCGTGATACGTAGATGTGCCGAAGTGTATGTGCCCTGTTACTTGACTGTTATGAAGCCTTTGTGTTCTGTACATACTGTAAATATTTTTTTTTCTAAACAGGCCAAAGGCGTCGTGCGTCGAGAATTCAGTGCCCGTTCCTTCGGGCTGACATCGCAGATGGGGCTTATTCGAGCTACTCGTACTTCTACGTCACGATGTTCGTCTTGTGAAGAACATCCTGACGTAAAAAATGCATTCGTCATGTTTCAAGCGAAGCAGCCGTCGTGATCTTCACCGTATGATCCTGCGTGGCTATCGCCGTACTAATAGCATCCCTGGCTTTTGTTGTAGTGAACTTAAGCATATTCTAATTCACTATGCCTTTGTACAGCGTCAACCCACCGAGTGCGCCCACAGTTGCCAATGCATTAACGCGCAAACTGCGCGAAAGCCAATAGAGTACCTTTCCATCGAGGTAAGGTCTGCGTGCTTGGTCTTTCCCACGATGGACGCCGCTGAGGAGGGTCGTTGAGAGTGACAGCACACGCTCGACTAAGAGCGGCAGTGCCATCGGCGCTGATCGAGCAGAGGAAGAACGCCTATGTCGATTTTTCAACCGTATACCTTGGGAAAAAGGCACAAATCAGCCGAACTGCCTCGAAGTAAGGGAAATGCGAAGGTGACAGCGAGATAGAGAAGCTAAACACCGGCATCGAGCCGGTCCCAAGGCGCCGGCGCGACGAAAAGCCAGACTCGTGGACAACTTTTCTTCGCAATGAAGAGCAAGCTACGGGGGTGGAGCTTGTGCACGTACTATCACGCGAAGTAGTCCGGTGTGTCAAGCGCTCCGTACCGCTGTGGAATAATATGCCTGTGCGTGATCGTCGCTTTGTATTGACGCAGACAACGCTTGGCGTTTGAAGTAAGCGTAAAAGGTGAGGTTTTTTCGCGTGTTAAAAGACTCGGAGTGACTACGAATAAATGGAAGCTAATACGAATATCTTACTGTGTGAGCTAAGTCCTGCGCCAACGAGCCGCATGCAAAATATTAAAGGCAGTATTTTTCGTATGACGCGTAGAAAAGAAAAATACGATTGTAGGACATTCTTCAGATGCAGGAATACACAGGGTTTGGCTATGTAGCCTTCGCTGCATTACCAAGAAAAGTTGTCCGCGAGTATAGTAGTTCCGTGTGAATGCAACCGATGAACGAAGCCTCTTAGAAATGCGATGCAAACGACTATATATGCGCCTGATCTTAGCCTGATATGGCTGCGGATTTTATGAAAGTCGTAGGCGGCGAGTAGCTGGGAGAGCGTGTACTGCGCTCGGTGGCGCGAAAGAGTGAGTGATCAAGTGAGCGGTGCGGTTGGCGCAGCGCGCGCCACCTGCCGCCGCGCCTGTGCTACCGCTTGCCCTCGAGCGCGCAACTATTTTGCTCGGTGTACATGCCCTGTGCAGGGAGCTGCGACGATGGCGGGCCCGCCATCGTCGCAGAGCTTCACTCCCAAAAAATCCACCCATCTCCACAAAGTGAATATGGTGAGTGGGCAAAACTTTGGGTATCGTATACGGGCGAGTAGCCCTACGTTGCCCGAGCGTTGTCCGGTATATTTTAAAATGATTGACATAAAGAGATATAAAGAGTCGACGACAAAGCAATCTTTTAAGGTACATAATCTGTATGTTGAAGCCGCCTATCAGTATTAAGGGTTTGTGCTCCTAGGTGTTTCATAATGGGGATTGAGATCAGTTTATTGTTGAGCCTTGGCGGTGTTTCACATCCACGCATCTCCGTGGGACGGACACCGCCGACCGGGACGGATAAGCCCCGGCCCTTCGGCGCTTTGTTCATAAAACACTGCGGGAAAAGGAGCTCTGGGACGGTGAACGCATTGCACTTTGCCAGCATTCACTTAAAAGTGAAGCTGCCCACAATTATCTAGGGACGAGACGTCTTATGGGGCCGGAGCTTGTTTGCTGTCCGTTGTTATGGCTACATTTTAGGGGGCTAAGCTCGGGTAACGCACGGTGTTCTTGAAAGATACGCGAGACAAAAGAAAAGGTTCAACAATAGACTAATATTACTAATCATTGTGATGGAACATTATAAAACACCGACAAACCCAAACCTTCTATACCCCTTGGTGGCTTTAACATAGAGATTATGAACCTTAAGACCTAGCTTCATTATGATTCACTTTTTAGAGATACGCTGATCTTGCGGTCACACGACACGTGTTTTGTTTTTGTTTGTGTTTTGCAGGGCTGATTTATAGCTCTTTTATAGTGCATTACGTAGTAATCTTCATTGTGGAATCTTGTCTGAACGAGACCTTGGTGTTCTAGATCAGTCAGTCCTTGGTGGATCACCCACCTCCGGGGTCGAATGGTTATAGGTGCTTGACTGGTGAGCCGAAGAGCGCGTAATAGAAGGCCAGCCGCATTTTGATGAACGTAGAATGCTTGATGCTCCTACACTTGGACGTAGGTGCACGTTCAAGAACCTCAGGTGGCCGATGTTTCCGCAGTCCTCCGCTACGGCCTTTCTCATAATGATATCACTGTTTTGAGGCCTAAAACACAAAGGGTTATGAGCTATCCTTCATAGATCGTGGCATAAATATTTTTTTGCTAAATATTCCGGCAGGTCCCGCACATTGGGGGCATCCGCATCACGCGCAGCAGTCGGCGAGTTGCTGCGCATGTCACGCTTCCTTCCTTCTTTCTTTTTCTTCTTTCGCCTTAAGCTAACTCCTACGAGATGCATCTAAGTTGTGTAAACGTTGTGAAAATGTGCTCTAGTTAGTTTCTGGACGAAAAACATGGTGACAAAAAAGCAGACAGGAGTACACTGAGTAGCGATTCATGCTGTTACAACGAACGCACATGCAAGTGGTCCGTGAAGCTTCGCACGTATGCAAATAAAGTACAAACGTGAAAGAATGCGCAACACAGTATATTAGGGCGTCCGACAACTCTGATCATCGGTTTTGTTAACGATCACGACCGTTCGCACTATTCAGACTATCGACACGTGAACGATGAGTATACGGGAGACTGTTTTGCTGCATCGTAGTATAGAGCGCCGACTTCGAAGCCGAACTGTTTCCTTTTCTTACAGCCCGACTTGACGCACCGATACATAATCCTGCTGTCACAGGAGAACGGGCGCACAGCATCGACGTTCGCTTGGCGCCTTGCCACCACGTTTCGTTCTTCCTCTAGTTTCAGCGTCGGCATCCCGACGTCTCGCCTAGACTTTTCTGCCATGTTCGAAATAGATAGCACTTCAGTGTGTCCGCACGTCGTCGCCGGCTGTTGGGCTTCAAGGGCGAGCTATTTAAGGTGCACGGCAAGTGGCGATTAGCTCTGGCCCCCGGCCGCTGTGTTTTTCTGGCTGCTTCTTTTTTTATGGTGTTGTCCATTTATGGCAGAAAGCGCGTCGTTGTGTTTTAGCTAGCTCGTGCCACGAAAACGCAAGAGCTATTTACAAACGCTGCTCGAGGCTTAAATTTACTGGGACTCTACGGCTCCCTACAAAAATTTTGAAAAAGTGGGGGGTCGTTTGGAGGGCGATTATGTTGGGGAAAATGACATTTACTGTTTTCCTGGGTCCAGGGAGCAGCAATACATGCATACATACCTTTGTATGCATGCAATGCATGAATGCACGTATAGTACATACATTTATACGTATGTGCGTGTGTATCATATACATACGTACACATACGTGTTACACCTCTCTCTCTCAAAGTAATGAGATGATTTAAGTAGTACGTACACTCGTACGGTTTGATTAACGTATAAGCACATTACGTGCAGTTTACCCTTCAGCTGTTAGAATTTCTTCTGCACGCGTCACTTGTACTGACAACGGCATCACTGGACACTGGATCACTCTTTTGATTGACTATTGGCCACCAACCGTACTCTACTTCGTTCGATTCGAACCATTAGTGCGTAAAGTCCTACTGCCAGCGTCACCTGCCCTATAGGAAATCCAACTTGCGGGACGTTGTTAACCTATAGTCACTGAAGAGTGGTCGGTCGCCTTGTGTACCTTTGACTATCAAAGATGACTTACATTCTTATGTCAACAAGTTTGGAATCTACGAACGCTTTGTGGCAACCAAGGCACAAGCGCTGCCACATTTATTGCACATCCATGAAAACATTGTCGTTACCTAGGTTGTTGTGAGTTTTATGATCATGCATCTGGACTGCAAGTGCAATTAATTGTGTACATGCAGCTTTCAGGCTCGTAAGAATTCGTTTGCCAAGCGCATGGCACCGTAATTTGCTAAATGAGCGGTCACGGCGTCAATGGGCTTTTCAGAACCACGGCGGTAGTGCGTCTAAGTAAGAGCTTCGTACGCACATTCAATGGCTCTTTTTTTTTTCTTCGACATTACAGGCCGACATTGACAAGGCTGTGGCCGCGGCCAAGGCTGCCTTCGACCTCAAGTCCGAATGGCGCACCATTGACGCATCGCAGCGTGGTCTCTACCTGCTCAAGCTCGCCGACCTGCTCGAACGTGACAGGGACTACATCGCGGTGAGTGCGTGCATCGAATTGATCGCACTGTTGTTTGTCATTGGTTTGGTCGAAGCGAGAACGTTTCACGAAGTTCAGACGTGAATTCGCGTGCGCTGAATTTCTCCACAATGTTTGCTATTGGTCTCCTGCACTTTAGTTAATTTGTAACGTCAAGAGATGAGTTCATATACACTCGCCACGTGCGCACGATATTTCATGGTAAATTGGTTAATTCATTGATTTTAATGCTATCGAAACGTTGGCAAATATTCTTCATTTTCGCAACGTTTGATTGTGACATCCATGCAGCAAAATTGTTACAAAGAAATTTACCTAAGGCCTCGCGACTGCAAGCTGGGACGAGCACTTGGGGTAAATGTGCCAATGATTATCATAATCCAGTCATATCAAAATACTTTGTTCAGAGCACACTAGTGTTCAATTAGGCACAACAACAACAAAAACTGCCGCTACTGGGAGAAATGATTAAATAAAAAAGTAAGCAATACACAAGCTTCATTACAGACGCAACATGAATACAGAAACTGCGAACTATACGCCATAGTGACGTTTCAGGAAGTATAGTAGAAAATGAACAAGAAAATTACCAATTCCAATACAAAATCAATGCAAATTGATTGAGCCATTTTTCGTGGCAAATATTCATTGCAATCTCCATATATCTTATCAATGTGAGCGTGTTATCGCAGAGCCTGGAAACTCTGAACAACGGCAAGCCGTACAAGTACGCCCAGGAGGACATTGACACGTCAGTCAAGCACCTGCGCTACTACGCCGGCTACGCCGACAAGGTCCACGGCAAGACCATCCCCGCCGGTGGGTGACTCTTGCCTCATCACATTGTGTATCGTGTGAAAATTTATGAGGCGAAAGCCTTCAACACCTCATACTCCCGGCTTCCGTTCGTCCGTGCCACGGAACGGTGTCAGCTGTGGCCTCTTTCTCACGCGCTCTCGGCAATCACGTGATCACTGAGAGGGAAATAATGCATCATACTCCTGTATCACATAACTGGCGAATACTGTTCTCGTTCAAATTAAGTGTTTTATGCAGCATTTTGTTTACTACTATGTATGTAGCCCATTCCCTTATATAACATAACTTAACTCTGGAAGTATTTTACTGAATGAACTGAATTACTGTTGTGTGAAGCTTCATGCCATATCCTATGCTCTCTAGAAGGAACGGGCCGTTAAATTTTCAGCTTTGAAAACAACTGAAGTACACTTCCTACTAATTTGCACGCATTGCCCGTAGACCCTAACATTTATGTTTACTACAGGAATGTTTTTTTTTTCTTTGGAGGGGGATGTGGGTAGGGAGAGCTGCATCTCGTTATTCTGAAGAGGGGGCCGCGTTATGGTGCACGCGTAATTTAAGGACACGCGTTACTTTGCTTTAGGTGCAGGTCCCAGAACGCCATGTTGCAGTGAAAATTTTTCTGGAGCATCTCACCAACGCATATATCTCAATTACATCGTCATTTCGGCACGAAGAATCCCTGCTCTTCAATTGAATATTCCACCTGGGGTCATGAGCGTTCTTCCACATATTCGGCATTGCTGCGTATTTTTCTTCCCCCTTTCCCAGGTGTATACCAATTTATCCATTGGTTTTCTTATCCTTTTCATCGCGTGTAACTGACATCATGGGCTGTTCTGGGTTTTTGACCGATCTTTTCGGGCAGATTAAAGTTTTGGCGCTAACCGCTACTTCTCTGTAATGCATTATTGATCGAGATTTGACTGCTTGCATAACTTGTCCGTCCACATGTGCACGACTGTTATTCAAGTTCGCAGTATGATGTGGGCACAGCTAGAGCATATATTGACCTTCTGCAGCAATTTCACACGTATGAGGATAATTAGCTGTAAAGTCGACCGAGCAGAATTTAAAAAAAACGAGGTAATAAAATCTTTCGAAATCTTGCACCTAAATGCGTTCATTAGATGCTGTCGTGAGGGTCGAACGGAAGCGGCTCAATTCACGAACCGTGAGCAGAAGTGGCTTTCACGAGCATCGCAGAGCAGAGACAGACCCGCTATAGCTGTTACTTGAGAAGATGCTTTACTGCGGCATTACTCTTCGCTGCATGCAACTTAACTACACAAGGGTTGTCGATAAAGTCGTTTAACACACACTAAGTGTCACAAAAGGTGTCGCATTCTGTTGAAGGCCTGCTGGTGGGTTCATCTCTAAACTTTACGCGTAATATTAAACGCCGTGGTAGCACCACTTATTACTCGTGAAGACCACCTGTGCACTAACGTGAGCTTGACAAGTTTAAAACAATTTCCGGAGCAACAGTGATGCAAGCCTGACAGCCGCAATTCCACTCGCGGTCTCCCTTATAATCGACTGTAATTGCTAAAAACGACTTTTTGTTTCATTTCAGATGGCAGCTACTTCACTTACACTCGCAGCGAACCGGTTGGCATCTGCGGACAAATTCTACCCGTGAGTAAACAGCTGCAAAAACGTTCACTACCACACTCGGCCACTTGCGGGCTTTCTTTTTTATTTTGCACTCTATTATAATAAGCCTACACTCTTAGTCAAATCCTGGCTAGACAACATGCCTGCAGGCAGGAAATTAAGTCAAATTATCGCCGCTTCTACGCGGCTCTGTAGCCGTGTCCCAGAGAAACCGGCCCGATTCGAAGTGACCTTCAGAATAGCCGGGACAAGAATTAGCCGGGATTTTAGGTCAAATTTTTCCTGGCAGGGTACGGCCTGTGGTTGGGCGTGACATTTCCGCAGGCGGCCCGGCCCTGAAGCGGTGGCAGAAAAAGCATTATTTTACGCTTTTGAGAGCTGTTGCTCGCCGATAATGCAGTGGACATTATGACTACAGGTAATTAGAAAAACCAGTAGTATCACACTCGTCTACATCTGCGAGATTAACATGCAAAGCACACACAGCCCTGGAATCGAACTCCGGACCGCATGGGTGATCTTGCACATCACCTAGAAAATTCGGACAGAAAACGAACTGGCATCCTTGAGCTTAGCAGCGCAATACCTTTTCCCAAGTTACTGCGCTGGTGCTGTGCAAGTAGTACTTGTTCCTCAGACCCTTAGCACGATGCATCCCGGGGGGTCGGCCTCGAGTCAAATGGTGCTTTGTTTGGAAAGTAAATTAGCTTGATAAAAAAACAGGTTTGCAAATTGATTTGATTGGTTTCCAGTTTCACCAACATGTTCAACATAGTGCTTAATGAAGGTATATGATGGTAAAAAGCCACGCAAATGAGGCTTGAGGGAAACCTGGCACTCTTCAGTAGAATATCGCTACGTGTCGTAAAGCACATAACCCGTTTTGTATAATACACTTATGCAGTGACAATGAAACACGACATCTGTAGAATGAATTGAAAAAAAAAAATTGCACAAGAGACTACACTACTCGGATAACGTGGCAACAAACTAGTCATGTAGGTACTTCCTTTTATGCAACCGAGTAGTTTAAAAGCTCTATATAATGAAACAAAACCGCTTTCTTTTACACTCGTTGCAGTGGAACTTCCCGGTGGTGTTGATCGCGATGAAGCTTGCCCCTGCGCTGGCTGCAGGCTGCGTGTGCATCGTGAAGCCCGCTGAGCAGACTCCGCTGACGGCGCTGTACGTGGCCCAGCTGTGCAAGGAGGCCGGCATTCCCCCTGGCGTCGTCAACGTGGTGCCAGGTTATGGACCCACCGCCGGTGCCGCCATCTGTGAGCACCCCGAGATAAACAAGGTCTCCTTCACCGGATCCACCGAGGTGAGCGAATGCGCAGCGCTTGTGCCCTGATTATTTCCTGCCACTAGAGGGCAGGCGGGGAGGCACTGAAGTCTCCGTGAGGTAAAGAAACAAGGGTGGCATAGTAGTTCCCTGTAGTTCAGCTGATTGGCTTATCAGTTGACGAAGGTAGGGATGCGCTTAAGACGTCGAAGACGTGATTAGGGCTGGACTATGCAGAAGGCCATAGTGGCATTTTTTCTTTCGTCAGTCCCAAATTTCTCAAGGTAAAATGAAAGTAAGTTTTATCGACTAATTGATTATTCTATAAAAAAAGAAGTAACATCACACGACATACATGCTGAAGTTTAGTGTTTTGTGATGCGCGTCTCGTCCTTGAACTTCCTCTGTGCCACATGAGAGTGTACACTACATCTTCGTGAGGAGCATACAACAAGGAAGATATACGGGGTATGCAGTTTTTTGTGACACATGCGTTTCTTTCGTTTTGCTAGGCTCCTATGTTAATTTTTACACCAGTTCGCTTTCCCGTACATGAAATTTTGGGCTCCACGTTGGTTCATTTATTTTAATTTGGTTTTTTCTCCTATTACCACATGCACTCTGCGTTTCTTCAACATTTATTCATGTTACCTTCACTTTCTTAGCAACACACTTTTTACCTGAATGCAACAGAGGCCTGAGTCCTGTGTGACATGAGGCCTATCACTACTGAATATTGCATATTAGCGATTATAAAACTTCCAGGAGCAACGTTTGTCCTTGCAACATTGTGTCAAGTACAGTCTAGGGCCGGACCTTCCTTTACAGATACTGATAACCCAAACAATCGGTTCGATCTTGCAGTTTTGATGCCTTAGAAGTGGAACATTTCAATTACTCTCTCCAAAAATTTATCGCACGTATCAAACGTTACACAATATACCAATTATGTGCACAACATTTGTTTATTTGCTGTCTAAACCACGTCATGTTTGTAAAGCCCCATCAGCACAACTTCTAAAGAACTGCATCTGCGTGCAGTTTACAAGTATCCGGGTGCTTTCCCGATTGTTTTTATTTGTGAAAATTATCTGAAACTGGAGCAGTACAGATAGACAGTTTCGGTGTTTGTAAACTAACTGACTCGCGCCAAATGGCCTGCCCAAAAACGTTTCTGGTGTGCCACTTCCAGTAATGATTTCAATGGCCCCGGTAGTGTTTTGTGATGTTATCATGAGGGCATGAAAAGCGAGCCGTCAAATGCGTGATTGCTGTGATGTTTGTGTTGGCGGCTAATTCTCCGTATCACCCGCTGCAATCGCACCACTTTCTAGCTTGAACGAGCTCCTAGTACTCTCGAATAAGCTTTCTGAGCTGCTTCCGCTCCACCATGAGCAATATTTTGTACCATTCAACGGGTTGAACGGGCAGTTTTGCTTGTTATGACTGGAAATGCATGGATCCGGCCTGCAAGAGACTCTTATCGGTGTGCCCTCCCGACGCGGTACGCACACTGCAAGAACATAAGAGGTGACTGTGTGCGCTGCAAGAAACGCGCATCAGCGTCGCTGGGGCACACACCCTACGTCGTCTGCTGCAGTGCCCTCATGATGGCGGCAGACTGTAGTTCGCGTCCGCGGCGCTAGGGGCGCCCTTTTTCGAAAAGTGTGAAATTTTAAAATGCAGCATTTCGTCTATAGCTGAAAACCTCCCTGCTGTGAAAGCACGAACATATTTGATTTTTCTTCTCAGCACACAACCTGAGAATAAAACGCTTATTTCTGCTCCTGTGGCCACCGCCCACTTTTTTTGAGATCAGCGACGATTAGAATCGCTCGCGATCCAAAGTGCTCCCTTTGAGGAAAAAATTGTAAGATATACTGATTATGCGATGACGTCAGCTCCTGCTGGGTCGCATGAACAATTATTATGGTTTACTCACGAGTAAAGTGCTCATGAATCTAACTTTCCAGTTACACCCACCTACATCTAGTCCATGTTTACTCCGAAAGATAACTTAGCTAGAATGTGGCGACGTTCATTGGTGGTAGCAAGACAGCTCATGAGTCATTAACCCACGCAGATGGAAACCCACATGCGGGCGTCACTTTCTAAAAAAAAACTAATTGTGAAGACAACGGAACGTGAACACTGCTCCGTACATTGTGCGGCGACTTATGTTGAGCATTGCTGTTTTGTTCATTATAAACTTAAAGGCGCTAAAATACCGCACGAAAAACGACACAGGTGCCGGCGTTTGTGTCTTCTGTTCAATGTTGTTTCTAACAGTACACATAATTGATGTGGCTCAAACTATACAAGAAGCGCCTTCTCGGTGGTTTTCCAGTTTTGGCTTTCACGTTTCGCTACCCATGCAATTCAGGCGTTAGAGCACTTATCTGCCATGGGCGGAAAACTACGGCGTCCATTTCTTTCCTTTATTTGGGGGCCTTGAACTAATCTAACGTCTGAACACCGCCTCTGCGCCATTAGTCTGCACTAAGCTTTATATCGCCTTTAATGAATTTGGCCGAACAAACCTACGCGCTTTCTGTAGGAATCCAGTTTTCTCGCGTGATCGCTGCGATGCAGGCGGTCTTTATATCTTCGTCGGTTGGAAAACAGAACATTTAGACAAGCATATAAAATTAGTTCCGGCTTGCAGACTGCATCCTGGATTGACACAGCTGTGCTCGAGTTGCGAGCGCAAACACAAGTAGCCGCGGCCAGCAACAAAGGCTAAAACGACGCTAAAACAAGCTAAACAGAGCGTTTCCAAGGACGCATTTCCGGTGAACCACTATGTTGTCAGGGACCGGCTGGTGCTGGTGAAGCAGTCAATAGGTCGCATGGACATGCCACTGCACGCTACTCTTTGCCACTACCTTGGTGAAAACGTGTCTGAAGCGTAGTACGCCTCGGTTTTACCTCGTTCCCAGGAAACCAGTACAAGTGTCCACCATACATCTGGCCATTGTCATAGCTCTTGATGCATCTCAAGGTCGCTGTCGCAATGTTGTGCCCAGGTTGGCAAGCTCATCCAGGAGGCCGCTGGAAGGACCAACACCAAGAGGGTCAACCTCGAGCTTGGTGGAAAGAGCCCACTGGTCATTTTCCCAGACGCTGACTGTGAGTGCAAATTGACTTTACTCACGGAAAATGACCACTTCATATACGTCATTGTCAATGCGCAGTTACAAAAGGCGCAATGAGCGTGCGTCGCGCGCTCTAATCTCGCACTCGTACTTTGCCCAGCTTAGAGGTGAGAGGCGACGCTCCCTTGCGCACCCTTATCTCGTGGAGAGGATCTTACTTCTTCGCTAGCCTTTGGCTTTGCCTGGAACTATTCTGTTTTTGTAACCGTGTGCACAAAGGTAACTGCAATCATTGCAGTCTCCGTTTGCGAAAAGTGCGCGCTTTTGAGACACAGCGAAGTAACAACTGAGACGCTTATTCGCGTACATCTGTACCTGTGAATACGTTTCGTCCGTCATTGGCGCGTGAGAAACGCGGTGCACGTTTGGATCCGCTTTCCATTATGCGCGTGACCTTCCAATTTGTTGTTATCGGGTTCATTGCTTCGCTTTTGCGGCAAAGCTGTGACTTTTTCCTTGCTTCTATTATAAGGTATGCACATAACGCACAGGTACACCACTATTTTTATTGTGATGAGCAGCAAATGGAGTTTCCTACAATTGCATGAAGACTATCACTATTTCTTTGAATTTTTCATGCGCATATTCTTCGTGCGAAATTGACGCATATCTGCCGTTAAGAACGTGTACAAGAGTAAAATTGTAAATTTATTGCGCAATTCATCCCGCAGGCATAGGAACTGTGAAATGCATGGCCTTTAAGTAGATGACCCAGAGTCGCAGAATATTTTTAAAATTAGAATCTTGGTTACGAAACAGGCGTCTCGAGCATTCCTATTCATTATCTAGCAACGCCCCAAAGTACTACTGTATTCGAGGAATTTCCGACGGCTTCTGTGAGTGCATGCCACGGTACAAAACCTGGTGCGCATGCCCCATCAGATTCGACTCGCTCAGACATCGATTCACCTTCTCTACTCCGCAGTGGACGAAGCTGCCCAGATTGCGCACATTGGCCTGTTCGCCAACATGGGTCAGTGCTGCGTGGCTGCTAGTCGCCTGTTCGTCCACGAAGACATTTATGACAAGTTTGTTGCCAAGGCTGTTCAACTGGCTGCTCACCGCAGAACCCAGGTTGGCAACCCCTTCGACGACGCCACCGAACAAGGACCACAGGTGAGGCGATGATGCCGTATAAGAACTTGTCGCTAGTGCCATTGGTGGATACTTCCTGACATCTATGTTATAAAGTAAAAAACAAACTCCTGAGAGACGAGAGGCCTGTACTCTTCTCCTCCCTTATTGAGCGCCTAACATTAGGAGAGATTGTGTTTCGAACGCAACAAGTATTGCAAAATGCTGGCAAGTAAAAATAGGCACCTTCTATCGAGAGGTACGCCTATTTGAGATCAAGAACGATGCATGGTACAAAATGTTCAACACAATAGCTGTTGCGCATTTTATTTCGCACTAGATAAAAGCCTGATACGTCAACAGAGCTATTCTTAACACTTTGGTGTGGGTAACTGTACTCCCTTTTTTTAGATGCGAAGCTTCTTAGCGTAGAGCTCAATACAGTGTGCGACGTGACCATTCATAATGCGCATGTGTGTCCCCTCCACCTTTCGCCTCGCAGCGCCCACGCTGGCAGCTCCTCTTAGCAAACGCTAGCTCCCTTCTCTCCTTTCTCTAAGCTTTCCTCCCCACGGCATTCACACGCCCATTGCACATGCGCACCCCTTCTACGTTCTTCCTCTCTCGCTTCACAACGCCAACTCGGGCAGCATCTGCTAGTCTAAGGTCGCACCCCTCTCTTTTTAGGCGTTTCTCCCCACGGACATCGGGACAGCCAGCACGACGTCTTAACACACTCTTTCTTCCCTCGGTTCTCAGATTGACGATGAGCAGTTTCAGAAGATTCTGGGCCTGATCGAGTCCGGCAAGAAGGAAGGCGCCAAGATTGAGATCGGTGGCAAGCGAATCGGCAATGAGGGCTACTTCGTCGAGCCCACTGTGTTCACCAACGTGACGGACGACATGAGGATCGCCAAGGAGGAGATCTTCGGCCCCGTCCAGCAAATCCTCAAGTTCAAGACCATGGACGAGGTCCTCCGGCGAGCCAATGACACCACCTACGGTCTCGCTGCGGGTGTCGTCACGAAGGACCTGAACACCGCCATCACCTTTGCCGACGGAGTCCAGGCCGGCACCGTCTGGTCAGTGTTATGATACTCGCTTCGTCTGAGCTGAATAGTTGAGCCACCACGTGTTTTATCTACACAGAAAACGTGTATACATTGAGTGACCCATTTTCATAACAAGCATCGTATAAATACGCATATTGAACACTAGAATGCGTAAAAGTGACGGTGCATTAATTACCTACCTCAACGCCCCATGTAGTAAACAATGATCTGAGGTGGCATTAATTCAAATGGTGAAAGGCAGTTAAAATAGATTGCGGTTGCGTCTTGACTACCCTTAATATTTAACGTGCTTTGAACCCGTGAAAAATAGCTGACGTTGAAAGTACCTAGACTGGTACCTAGTCATTCTAGCTGTTTTAAGCACTCTTTTTTTCCTTATCATTTCTTATTTTTATTTGACTCTCTTCTGCTTCCGGTTTTTATGTGCTTGTATTTTTCAAGCTTCCTTGCTTTTTTATTTAAATTTTATTTGTACGCACTATAGAGGCACTTTGTGCACCACTCACCTGTATTGAAAGGAACTATATGAGGCAAGGGTTACGCCCGCGGACAGTTAACCCCGCTCGTAGCCGACGTCAAGCCCGCACAGACGATGGCACTTAAAACGGAGAGCTGCTTCTAGAAAATAAGCATGCGATACGCCCTCTTGGCGTCGCTGGTGTACCAGACATTGCTGTCATATTCTACATTGATGGATCAAAAACTGGTTCCATGTTAGGCCCTTCATTAATATGCGACTTCCTTGAGAACTGTGTGCTGAGGCTTTTCTGAAGTCGCTGTGGCTTAACGAGCATGTGCTTTACTTACCTTCAACAGGGTCAACACCTACCTCGCTGCGAACGTACAAGCTCCATTTGGAGGCTTCAAGATGTCCGGCCTTCACCGCGAATGGTGATATCCACTTTTTTTGTTCTTGTTAAGCCTAGATTGAAAGTGAACGTCAAATCAGATTGAGCTTTAAAGTGTTTATTCAATCCTTCATTTCTGCTACTTATGGGATTCTAGATCCGGAATCAGAAAAATGAAAGTAGCTTTAGTGTGTCAAATTCACGCCGAAACGTTGAGGTGCTCTTACGTTAGGTTGACCTTACGAATTCGAACATGTTTTGCGAGTTTTCGCGCTTTCGAATTCGCGAAGGCTATCGTCGAATTCCTCAAGTCTAGCCTATGGCCCTGAAGTACTAAACCGTTGACGTAGTAGTAAAAGTTCGTCATGGTGATGGCCGGTGGCAGAATGTGAGGGCTCGAGTTGCCATCATATTCTTGAATTTTTCTCCTCTATTCACTCCTTGCAATCAAAGGGCTTATTTTGCAGTGAAAGCTTACACAGTGGAAGGTTACAACTTTTAATTTTAGAAAATACTTGCCTACTATCAGCTTTAGTAAAAAAAAATTGCCCGCAGCTTCCCTCGGGGGAACACTGAGGAGGATGCGGAAGCATGTAATTGGTTAACGGGTGTAAAATGCGACTTACTTGGGTCGATGGCTAAATTGGTTAACGTGGTTGTGAAATGGGGTGTTAAATGAGTGAACACGTACGGCACGTATGCGAAAGGGCGGTGTTTTATTTATTGCGACGAACCAACGGACGAGCGGCAACTGAGCGAGCGAGCGCCGACCTTGAGTATATATACAGCGCGACGGTGCATGCGCTGTCAGCTGTCGAATGTTCTCGAAGGAGAAGCGCGCGCGCGTCAGCTGTCGAATGTTTGAGAAGCGGTGCGGACGGCGCGGACGGCGCACTACAAGGCGCGAGTATAAGATGCTTCCGCATCTAATATGTTGAACGATTTTGAGTACTTCGTACTCAACTATGGGAGAGCACTGAGCCGTCCCGCTAAAACAGTTTAGTGGCTGGTAACAGAGTTAGACACATTGAGAAAAGTTTTATTTACTTCAAACACGAGACAATTACAGCACTACTGGTCAATATGAATGCACATACAAAAGTGGATCTAATGACAATTCAACACATACTACGTGACGGAACTTGCTTATTTCCTATAACACTCAAGCTTGTACAACAGACACGTTTTCCATGCGACTTAACAATGTTAGCTTGTGCCGAAGAAAAAAAACGGAAAAAGGAAGAAAACAGACACAGCAAAGGAAAATGAACCGACAAACAACACCGACATGGTAATCTCTTAAACAATTTGACAGTCGGGGAATCTAACAGAGAGCTGGATCTTATCT
The DNA here is from genome assembly GCA_013436015.1 of Rhipicephalus annulatus. Classification (NCBI taxonomy): domain Eukaryota; kingdom Metazoa; phylum Arthropoda; class Arachnida; order Ixodida; family Ixodidae; genus Rhipicephalus; species Rhipicephalus annulatus. The sequence continues at coordinate 651,546 of WOVY01009798.1, forward strand.
CCTGTCACTCCCAAAAAAGGGCAAGACCAATGTCTCAAGAATTCTATTTCCCCGTGAGCTGCTAGTTGCGCCTCAAGGAAGCACACAAGTGTCTCTCGAAACTGAGATAACAGCGGCCACTGTAGCCGCAGGCGTTGCCTTCGGACAGCCGCCCTGCAGCGATTACGCCAAAGCACAAACTCGCCAGCGGCGATCACTAATCGGCCAAACCTACCCCGGGGGCAACGGTCTCTCGTGTAATAGTGAGCGACACGCAGGCTGAGCATGGTTCTATGAATTAGCCGCCAAAATGTTCTTGCCACCACGCAGGCGGAGACCGCGTGCGTCGCGGTCTCCGTGTTTCCGCAGTTGGGGTACCTGGCGGACTGCACCACCCCCCAACGCTGTAATCGTTCCAGCGTGGGCAAAATTCGCCAGCCCCTTTGCCATTGCAGGTCAGCTACCTCTTTTGGTAGCTTACCCGCCGTTAACTCGGGCCATGGGAACGTGGGTGGCGGGCTTCGTAACGTGCCCCTGGTAGAAACCAGCTGTTCACATAGACGCACAGGGGCAATTTCTCGCGGATCATGATTTTCATGAGGTCGTTCACCCCTTTCTCTGTTAAAATATTCCTGTCTCTTCTACATTCTCGAAAACCGCTCCTAATACGTTTGTAATTATTTCTGCGTTCGAATATCTATATTAGATGCAGCCTATTTGAAATCGAACTGTATACACAAAAATTCGAATGTAGTATTCGATCTTTAAAACATTTCACACCACCACTTATAAGCACGCCAATAGTCAAGCACCCACACTCGCGCATTCGCACAAAGACGCCCTCATGTTTGGGTGATAGAACGTGGGGATGCTGTTACGTTATTTTTACGCTTAAGAGGGTGGCAGTCATACTTTGGCGAAATAATTCAATTAGCGATTACAAAATATACCTAATTTTCTTTTATTTTCGTTCCGGCCTTCGTGCAGAAAAAAATTGCCCGCAGCTTCCCTCGGGGGAACACTGAGGAGGATGCGGAAGCATGTAATTGGTTAACGGGTGTTAAATTGCGACTTACTTGGGTCGATGGCTAAATTGGTTAACGTGGTTGTGAAATGGGGTGTTAAATGAGTGAATACGTACGGCACGCATGCGAAAGGGCGGTGTTTTATTTATTGCGACGAACCAACGGACGAGCGGCAACTGAGCGAGCGAGCGCCGACCTTGAGTATATATACAGCGCGACGGTGCATGCGCTGTCAGCTGTCGAATGTTCTCGAAGGAGAAGCGCGCGCGCGGCACAGATGGCGACGGCGGGACGGCGCATGCGCTGTCAGCTGTCGAATGTTCTCGAAGGAGAAGCGCGCGCGGCACAGATGGTGGGCGACGGCGCGACGGCGCATGCGCGCGCGTCAGCTGTCGAATGTTCGAGAAGCGGTGCGGACGGCGCGGACGGCGCACTACAAGGCGCGAGTATAAGATGCTTCCGCATCTAATATGTTGAACGATTTTGAGAACTTCGTACTCAACTATGGGAGAGCACTGAGCCGTCCCGCTAAAACAGTTTAGTGGCTGGTAACACATGCCTGAATACACAGGCATGGTTCAGTGTGCACCGACGCTCGCGTAGGTTTTAAATAGCTAACTTTACCGTACAAGCTCATGTTTGTGTTACTGGTTTCCGTACCAATACTTTACCTTCCTGGTGGATTTAATGTGAAACTTTGACCGTTGTAACTCGGACACATGTATGCTTTTGAAGTGCAACAAATAACCTTATACTTGATGAACGCGTGAATATTGCAGTAGCAGAGAACGAGTGATTATTGTATCAGACGTAATGAATTAGCTCAACTAAGGCGGTGCGGACGGCGCGGACGGCGCACTACAAGGCGCGAGTATAAGATACTTCCGCATCTAATAAATCAATGCCTGAGTCTATGTTGAATATTGAGTTACACACGTTTTCGTTTAATTGTATTCATTATGCAGCTATCCCTCTAATAGCTGTGTTATGCCCGAGAGCCATTGCACGTCGCCGGTCATTGATAAGTACGTTCGAAGTGCAATTCGCGAAATGTCAGTGCACTTAGAGTGACATCCATAGGCCGCCACTTATTTTCGCTGTGAACAAGTTTAATGACGTTTTTGCCGTTTTTGCCTTCCCTTAGTTTTGCGTCTTCTCAGGCCGTAGCAAGAATGAGCAGAGCAGCCCAGCAATAAGTTATGATACGTCCCATATTTTATGTTTATTGCATTGTCAGCAACGGGTATACCAGCGTCTGCACACGTGAATTTTACAACAGCTCTGCCAGCTGCATGCATGCATCTAGGGTATCGCCATATGTTGCTTTCAGCGTTGCGCAGTGAATTGGTATTCATACGTCATTTTTGGTGCTTTTGTGGTGTGCCTAAATGGCTTTAGCTCGTCCTAATTCTCCATACGACAAAGCAGTACAATTTAGCTTTCTAAACTCTCCGTTCACTTTTTTTTTCAGTAACGAGGACGGCATCCTGAACTATATTGAAACAAAGACGGTACGTGAGACTCTTTCCAATCTTCTATAACAAGTCTGCGTACTTACCATGCGTCTTTTTGCGAAATGTATCGCAAAGTGTTCTATTGAGTCACACTCGGCGAAAGAAGTCAATTAACTCTTTTGGGAGTCGAAATTTCTCGTGTATATGAGTTTATGTAGGCGCAATAACTCGTTTAGGACATAATTATACTCTCTTCGGATGGCCATGGGACCCTACTGAAAGTTGACGTGCTTTTTAGAGTTTTACAATTAGCAATCTGAGCTCTCTTAAAAAAAGTAACACGTGCTTTTTTTTGGAGTACATTCAGCTGAAATAAGAACGGCTGCGTTCACTTCAACGTGCGCCAATGTGAAGTGATAAATTTAGACTACCGAGTACTGTACTCATTATTTGCTCTGACCTAATTGTCCTTTAATCTCCACACAGGTCACCATCAAGATCCCTCACAAGCACTCGTAGAGAACTGGATCGCCAGCCATGATCACAAGATGAAGCGTTCCTTTGTTCAGATTGTGAAGTCTTCCCTGTTTACTATACTCAAGCGAAACAAAGTTATATGTAAAGCCAGCAATAAACAGTTGCTCCTTATGCTTTTGTGTCTCGTGTATCGCGGGCGACGAAGGACGAGAAATTGGGTCATTCTTCCTTGATCGAACTGCTGAAGCCATAGACTTCCCTACAATACTAACTAGAGGGAACTCAGATACTGGTGTCTATGAGAGCTGTGACGTACCGCACCTTCAGCCTACATAGGAACTCTCGCTACGGTGAGCGCCCCCCGCGAAATCGAAGCGTATGTCCCGGGGCACTGATTTCGTTCGACAGTTCAGTGACATCAGCTGAGATCACAACGGTGTACGTCCACACCAGTGTACGTGACCTCGCGATCTGCAAATGTGGGTTAATTGTCATCATCATCATTTCAGTCGAACTCTACAGTGCAACCTTAACAAAGTGCAGGATCCTTCATGCTTTTGCCTAAGACATCAGGGCGGGCAGAAAATATTCTTTTTCTGCTCAGTCGATCAGCGTACCGAAAATTGTTTCTTGGATAACCTGGGGAGCCATTAAATTTCGCAGAAGTTATTCACAATAACACGCACAATGAGATAACTGACATGGTATCAGTTCTGAACAATTTTTTTATGTCGAAAGCCTGTTATTAGGCTCAAAAATATACGTAATGAGGAGCTGACTTTCAGCTACGACACATTTAAAGAATGACACCGGCTGAGCCAACCTGGGCTCTCCCTTGGCATGTCTTACCAAGGATCAGGAAGACTCGTGCCCAATCCACGTGCTACAGTCGCGAGCGACCGACGTTAGAGGTCGAGGCTGCGGACACCTACGGAGCAGGCCACCCCGTGAAGGGTGGCTGGAGGAGCGTTAACTCCTGCCCACAGTGGTGCACACACAACGTTACCACCTTGTGCGTGGGCGACAGAGCGAAAGTGGTAGCTTCCTTTCTCTGCCGACACGCATGGTGGCCCCTACGGACGCTGCGAAGAGGAAACTACCAAATCCTCCCCGCGCACAATCTTTCGATGAGTAAGTTCCGCGTGCCAAGCCCAGGATGTGACGGTCGCGTATCGACCACGCCCTGCGCAGTTGGTCGCGGGACAGACATTCTTACCGCCTCACTTCGGCTCCCCCAGCGGAGGAGGGCGGCAAGCGTGACCCTCACGTAAATAGCCTGGACCTATGTCACACATGTCCCGTTTATCAGGGACACGATCGCCGGGCTAATTCCAAGAGCCGAAGTATCGGCCCCCCGAACAACACCACGTAAGCGTGGACAATTTAGAAGTGGTCCTTTTTGGCGCGCCAGCGGACGCCGGCTGTGGCCCAAAGAACAAGTCAGAGCCGAGAGTTGATAAACAAACAAATTATATTCTCAATAATGGCAGATCGAAAACAATACGCAAAAATGCACACTCCACAATAGTTGCATACAATATGTCACCAATCAAACCAATCAATCAACGTACTACACAATACAATCAGCCACACTTGAAATAACGGACACGGACAACAATACGCACTACAATGCAGTCGCATGCATTGAACAACCAAGACACTTAAAGACTAAAGAGACAGAAAACCTATTCAGTCCAAAGTTCTTGGAACCAAAGTGTAGATGATACTCTTCCGAGAATCACTCACTCAAAGTCCAGCGTTGTTGTCGTTCCGCAGCCCTCGAAGTTTCTCTTCCAGGAAACCTCGCCGGAGTTTCTCTTCCAGGAAAACTCCCGTCTACAATAGGCCACTCTCCAAGCTTCAAACTTCTTCGCCCGAAACACGTCGGCTCCACACACGCAGCTGTTGCCACGCGTCCTCGCTCAATAGCGGTAAACACACACTCTTGCCTGTAGCTCGAGTCGTCACCCACAGGTGGAATTCCTCTCTATCTCCTGCTTCGTCACTACGGACGAAACCTTCGCCGACTACACGGCGGAATCCCTACGCACTCTGGCGTTATCTTCCGTCTCCTCCTGCTTTCTCGTCTCGGCCGCTCGATTAAATACCTTCCGCGCCACCTTCCAGAACGTTCTCCTCATTTCGTCGGCGCGATGCGCAGCGAAGGCTGGGAAGAGGGCGAGACGGTTGGAAGTCCCTCCGCGTCGCATGACTCACCTCGGCGTGGCCCCGCCCCCTTCGTTCTAGAAAAATCGCGGGCTTGCTGGGCCGCATTGTGGGGTGAGGAGGTTCGTCTGCGAAGCCATGCTTCTGCGGGGAGAGCGCGCGCCCGGGAAGCCTTGGATGTTTTCTTCTTTTTTTTCTCTCTTTTGACTTCTGCGAAGCCATGCTTCTGTGGGGAGAGCGCGCGCCCGGGAGCCTTGGATGTTTGTTTTTTTTTTCTTTTTTTTTTCTTTTGACCTCGCGGCGTTTTCTCCCGCCCGTTGTCGCAAGAATTTGGCGGCGCGCTCATTTTTAGCGCTCGTTCTGTGACAACCTACCTGTGCCGCAGTGTCACCGGTGGTCGTGCTGAAAGCACTGATCACCTCCCGTCACAACGCCAGCGATGGTGTCCTTAGAGGTCGAGCATCCTGTAGAGTTGACTATTGTTCCGGTGATATACAGATGCGTGCCGGGGTGATTTGTACTGGTACGTGTATGGGAACTGCCGCTCCCGCACAAGCACTGAAAAGACACCCAGAAGAAGGAAGATTACAACGTGTTTGTTGTGGGTTGGACTCTCGAGTGTTTCCCCGTTCGCCTGCATGACTGTGCGCTCTGTACAGCGTTAGCAAGACCCGCTGTCGACGAACGAATCTTCCCCGTAATAATACCTAATGGTAGATGAACTGGCAGTGATTTGTCGATAATGATGCAATTCGATGGTAGAACTCCATACTCCCACAGGCGGCTACCAAGAGAGAGAGAGAGGTAGAGACATATTGATAGAAGGGCCCTCTCTTCCAAAGCAACAAGCATTATAGGATAGGACAAGTATAACCACTCTGACGAAACTCGAGATATCGAACGATATGTCATCTTTTCGTCGACCAGGTGCCGTTATATTAGATGAAGTGTCGCACTCAAGGGAGATGTCTTTGGCTACGCTCAGCAACCACCTGAACCAGTGGTAATACGCTTACACAACCTGTATGATAACTTTAGGCGAGAATGCTGAGGATTGCTATGTAAAGTTTTTAGTAATGTAACACCACAAACATTAATTATGAGTTGGTTATCGTGACTGTTTAGCATCGCAAAATCGGCAATTGCGTGACTGTTTAGAATGTCGTTAACATTAAGAAGCACAAGATTAGAAAATTTGTTTGGAAAACTGTGGTTTATTGGGAACAGATCAACAATAAAATACAAGTAATATGTGTCTGAATACCTACTGTGGTAGACGAGGCTGCTACTTTGGTTCACTGTAAGCTGCTGGAAATGTCGATATCTCGGAGGTTGTATTTGGGCATAAATATTTTAGGCATATGTATCTCTGTGAATACCTAACTAGTGCCTGCAAGAGCACTCACGCATTGTGCCGGCTTTTGAACGAATTCGACACAACCCACGCACTGTAACATACGTGCGTATATCAGTCAGACGTAAAAGAGTAATCTATGTCTCATATTGTAGGCCCACCAGACAAAGAACCCCAGAACCATGCTGGCCTGCCCTGTTCTGGACGTCCAAGTCCGAGTCGTTGCTAACGCACAAGAGGTTGCTTCCAACATCCAATGGGGAACTCCTTGTGGTGTCTCAGAAGTAATCACTCGTTGTGCCAAGAGGGAGTTTTCAAATGTAGGCCCCAAAGTGCTTGCAGGCCCCCAAATGCAGGCCCCAAAATGCGGGCCCCAAAGTGTGCTGGCTATAGGTCAAGCAGGAGCTAAGATTTTTTGAAGTTTTTTGCTCAGCGCCTGCATCTTCTCTAGTAGCAACACGACTTGCCAGAAAGGCCAACTGCGATAAATAATTATCAAAAGCTCTCACAAAAAATTACCTTTGGAACACGCATTCTTTGAAACATAAACTTGCGAGATCTATTGGTAAATAATTCGCTGATAATCTCCATCGATTATGTAAGTCATCTTGCCGTCATTAGGGCAATCCAACTTATAGCCACCCTTGCTGCTTAAGGCGACAATCTCTGTAATTGAGAACTAATCTTTAAAACATGGTCCGTTTTTCGTCAAATCTTTTTATGTATGCATGAGATAGGAGGAAGAGATATTCGTCGAATTTTTGTATGTATGCATCTTTGTTGTATGCATGAGATAGGAGGAAGAGGTATTCTATATTCTAGCTACTGCTGTTAAGAAATCAGATGAGCTTGGTCTTGTCCGAGAGCCATATCGCTTCAGTGGGTGTCTCCATGTTTGTTTGACGCAACCCTTTTGCAGCATGCTTTCAGTAGTCCCCCAAAATTTTTCGAAGCTGCGTCCACAATGCAAAATCCAAATGCTGTTTGAGTTTTGCGCGTGCTTTGGGTCCTCGAGGCTATTTCTCAGGGGCCCCCATTGTTTTGGGCCCCCGATGCGAAAACTTCCTGTAGTCACTCTCGTTTGACGGTCGATGTCGGCTTCATGGAGGAGAATTCACGCTCCTGCGTGATCATGTTAATATTTTAAACGCCTTGTCATCGTCATGACGCAACGCGCCGACAAGCTGACAGAGACAATAATACGTCCACTTGTCGAAACCTGCGCCAGTGTGTTTGAGTCACCTACTGCAGTTCTACCTCTATACCAGCCATAACGAAGTAATTATGTCGTCATCGCGGCCCTTACGCTAGCGACAAATGCTACTAGTCTAAATAAATATAACGTGCGAGTTTCTGCCACGAAACACTGTACCACCAGCGCAATAACGTTTCTCAATGTTTCTGCAAAAAGCCTGTTTGAAATAGGAGCACTACTCAGAAAACTAAAGGCACTTTAAGCGTTCCTATCTATCTATCTATCTATCTATCTATCTATCTATCTATCTATCTATCTATCTATCTATCTATCTATCTATCTATCTCTTTATCTATCTATCTATCTATCTATCTATCTATCTATCTATCTATCTCTATCTATCTCTGTTCACACCGGGGTAAATAGATAAAATGAATACCATCATCCCTAACTGTGATGGTCAAATCTGGTCGGTATCAGCTTAGAATCATCAATGCTAAAGTCGGAATTGAACCTAGGCCTTCTGCATGACAGCCGAGTATTCCGCAACTGAGCGACACATGTGTTCCAAACTGCTTTTGGAAAAAGCCCCGTACACACGTAATACCAGAACAATGCTATGATCTGGTTTGCAGTGTTTTCTACATTGGTTACCCTCTTATTTATCAGAGTAATAAAGACAACGTATGCACCCCGCCGCGGTGGTCTAGTGGCTAAGGTACTCGGCTTCTGACCCGCAGGTTGCGGGTTCGAATCCCGGCCTCGGCGGCTGCATTTTCAATGGAGGCTGAAATGTTGTAGGCCTGTGTGCTCAGATTTGGGGTGCACGTTAAAGAACTCCAGGTGGTCGAAATTTCCGGAGGCCTCAACTGCGTCTCTGATAATGATATGCTGGTTTTGGGACGTTAAACCTCACATATAAATCAATCAAGGCAACGTATGCACACCTATGATTCTGCACGCTATAGTCGAGCGCTGCGCGAATACTCACGCCTATATGACAGCTGCGTCTGATAGACACGCCATCCTGCCGCAGCGCGCACCTTAGCTTCGCCAAAAAAACAACCTTGTCATAATATGTGCTGCGTGGACGCGAAACAGAAACTAAAAAAAAAACGACAATAGTGTGCCGTGCGGTGGCGAAGAGGATGTGATGTGTGCGTGTATGTGCCGTGCGGTGCCTACGAGGAAGACGACAGCTCGTGAGGCGCGGGCTCGAGGGTGCGTGACCCGTGCCTTCGGCAGTGCGCGAGGTACGTCGTTCGAGGCAGGACTACCTCGTTGGGCGTCTGGCCCATAGGTACGACCCAGGCCACGTCGCGACACTCGTACCAGCCGAGTGGACAGTTCAGCCTCCACTAGACGACCGGTCTAGGAGAGCTGGCGCCAGGTTCCTGAACCTGTCCTTGTCCCGCTGGTCGTGGAGAGCTGGCGCCGGGTGCCTGAACCTGCCCTTGCGCCGCTGTTCCAGGAGGGCTGGCGTGGGGTTTCCGAGGCGGACTGCAGGTGCCCAAGGGCATAACTCCCTGCCGCCGGAACACGTGTGTCGTCGGCTCCAGTTCGTCGACAGTGGCGCTGAGCCACTGGAGTTCGACGCGGCGACCCTGCGTCTCCCGACTTCGTCACTGCAGGTGACGACGCCGCAACAACGTCGACTTCGCCACTGAATGGTGCCGACGGGGCATCAACGACGGCCCAGGCTACTACCCGACGACCTGAACTGTAGGCCGAACGTTCTACTTATTCATTTAGTTTAGCCGCGTGTTTTTTTTTTTGTTAGGAACTTCGTAATGTGTGGGTTGTCCATGTGTGAAGGGTACAATAGAAGTTGGACGTGTGTTTGTGCACTGGCGTGCTGTCTGATTCTTTCTGGAGCGGTCCTGCCCCAATAACATCACAAACTGGCGAGCCTGCCAGGATCCGCTCGTTAAACCAGTGAAAGAGGACAGTTTCGCTCGAGGCAGACACACGTTCAGACTGCACCATGGACTTGGAAAAACTCGCCGCTATAGGGCTCCAACTAGGGTTCTCGGGTGCAGAGCTAAACAAGTGGATTGAGGCCCAACAGGCTAAGCTAAGGGATGAGAGAGCTGCAAAGCGAGAGGCAGCCAAAGAAGCTGACGAGAGACAGCGTGAAATTCTGCAGCTTAAGCTAAAGCTTCAGGAAGGAGCTCAGAATATGCCTGTAGCAGCTAATGACGCTTTGACTGCGCCCAGCACCTCCTCACCCCTCAATCCGCAGAAGTTACTGCCTGTATTTGACGAGAAACGCGATGATCTGCACGCGTATCTGCAGCGATTCGAGCGCGTAGCCACAGGACAGGATTGGCCGCAAGAAAATGGGGGTCTCGCTGTTAGCCTGTGCCTAACGGGTGACGCGTTAACCGTGATAGGCCGAATGACTGCCGCTGATTCGCTGGACTACCAAAAAGTAAAGAAAGCTCTACTGCAGAGATTTCAGTTTACGGCTCAAGGCTACCAAGATAAGTTTCGGAAAGCACGAAGCAGCAGATGGTGAAACTGGACGACAGTTAGCAGCAAGAATTACCAGTTATTTCGACCATTGGATAGACATGGCAAACGTATCCCAAACCTATGAAGGTCTAAGGATCACGTAATCTCTGAGCAATTCTTGCGTTGTTGCCATCCAAAGCTGGTTGTTTTCTTAAAAGAGCGAGAGTGCAAGTCACTAGATGAACTCGCTAATTTGACGGATCGCTTCCTTGAGGCGCAGAATTTGACTAATATAGGAAAAGGTCCTGACCCCGCGAAAGAGTCCGGTGGAAAGCCTACCGAAAGCGTCGCGGAAACCGCAACTCAAGTGTATCCTGTGTCATCGTTTCGGACATTTGGCTCCTGACTGCCGCAATCCACCTAAGCAGATGCTGAAATGCAAGTTGTGCGGTAAAACGGGACATGTCACAGAAACTTGCCGAAACCAGCATGGGGACAACAAACCGAGTTCTTCGTGCGCATTAGCGAACCTGACTCTGCCCGGGCTGGTGCTAGAAAAACAGCCAAGCGTCCAGGAGGGAAGATTCCCTTGCTCGAGTCACCACGACGACAAGAAACGTGCAGGGTACAATACGTTTCCTGGCCGACGGGATGCCAGTGGTCGAAGGTCTGCTGCTAGGAAGAGAGGTTCGAGTCTTACGCGATACGGGATGCAACACGGCAATCGTCCGACGGGAGCTCGTTCCTGATGTGTGCCTGACAGGCAAGAAAATCAGTGTCGTTCTCCTAGACAGGTCAACTAGCCATCTCCCGGAAGCTATTGTACAAGTCAACACGCCGTACTTCACAGGGATGCTGAAAGTGGCTTGTATGGATCAACCCCTCTATGACCTTGTGCTGGGAAATCTTCCAGGCGTCAGAGGACCATACGATCCAGATTCTGACTGGAAGCAGGCGACTCATACCCAGGTGGATGAGTTACCTGCGCAAGCACACCCGACCAAGTCACCTGTCACCTCAAGATCTGCTTCTTCAAGCGTGGCAAAAACCCAAAGCCAATCAAACAAGGTCAAGAAAATATCAGGCCTTTGTACGTGTCAACAAACGCTCTTACCTGACGTTACCAGAGCCCAACTCGTCGAGGAACAGCGAAATGACCCGACACTCAAAGCTGTCTTTGTCTAAAGTGAATAAAGAGTTCAAATCGGGAAAGGGCCACTGTTACGATTTCATCGAAGATAAAGGATTGCTTTATCGACGCTACCGCCTCTGCCACTGGCAGGACGTTTAAACAGCTGGTCACTCCGAAAGCGTTCCGGGTAGGCATACTGGACATTGCTCATGGCAGTATCATGGCGGGACACCAAGGCATCAAAAGAACTACTGATCGTGTCCTAGAAGAATTTTATTGGCCTGACCTGAACGGAGACGTAAAGCGCTTTGTCAAGTCTTGCGACAAGTGCCAGAGAACTACCCCCTAAAGGAAAAGTTGGAGTCGCACCACTAGGCAACATGCCTCTTATCCAGGACACCTTTGAAAGGGTCGCGGTTGATTTAATCGGCCCATTTTCACCAAGATCGGACCGTGGGAACCGATATGTTCTGACACTTACGATTTGGCGACTCGCTACCCTGACGCTGTAGCATTGCCCGCAATCGATGCAGTTCACATTGCGGAAGCACTCATCGAGATTTTTTCCCGCATCGGCTTGCCAAAGGAAATCGTCACGACCAAGGGGCAAGTTTTACCTCAGAATTAATGAACGAGGTTAGCAGGCTTCTCTCCGTGAAGATGCTAAAGACAACCCCATATCATGCGATGGCGAACGGTCTCGTGGAGAAATTTAATGGCACCCTGAAGACAATGCTAATAGAGAATGTGCCAAGAGAGACCTCGATCTTGGGACAGGTACCTAGCTCCGCTACTCTTTGCATATAGGGAAGTTCCACAGACAAGCCTCGGGTTCTCTCCGTTTCAGCTCATTTACGGCCGCCACGTCCGAGGACCGCTAACCGTGCTGAGAGAACTGTGGACAAATGAGGGGCTAGACGCAGAAACGCGGACGACTTACAACCTACGGTCTTTGATTTGCGCTAATCGCCTAGAGGAGACTTGCAAGATAAGCCCATGAACAGTCTGGAGAAGCTCGTGGTGAAGCAGAAAACCTATTATGACAGGAAAAGTCGCCCTAGAAAATTATGCCCGGCAACAAGGTTTTAATTCTGCTCCCGACTGACTCCAACAAGCTGTTAATGCAGTGGAAAGGGCCGTTCCAAGTCATCGAACGGAAAAATGATGTCGACTACGTCATCGATGTGTTTGGGAAAAACAAGATTTTTCATATCAACATGCTCAAAAAATACGAAGAGCGCGAAGTGACGGAACCACAACAGGTGTCGGTTGTTGCAGAGCTCCACGAAAATCTCCCCGAAGAAGAAGACGAAGTCAAACAAATGCCCATATTGAGCTTGTATCGCACGCAGTTCAGCACGGATGTCAAGCTATCACCACACCTCACTGCTGAACAAGTTCAGAATGTGCAAGCACTTTTTTCAAGAGTATGCGGACATTTTTTCTGACTTACCAGGGAAAGCAGCACTCGTGGAGTGGTTTGCTACGTCTGACCTCCAATAAGCCTGTGCATGTTCCGCAGTACCCCCATCCCCCTTGCCTTGCAAGAAAGAGTAGAAAAGGAAGTGCAAGAGATGCTGAAACTCGGTATTATTGAGCGGTCTCAGTCGCCGTACCACGCTCCCATTGTCGTGGTGAAGAAACCAGACAACACGATTAGGTTGTGCATAGACTTCAGAGAATTGAACAAGATTCTGGTCCCCAGACTGCGAGCCAATACCACGCATCGATGTAGTTCTTCTTGCACTTGTTGGACAAAAGCAGTTTTTCTCCAAATTTGATTTCACGAAAGGATACTGGCAAGTACCGATGGATCCAAACAGTCGGGAAAAAACTGCTTTCTCTTTCCCGCATGTCTGGGCTCTATCACTTCCTCTACATGCCTTTTGGCATTAAAACGGGCGCCAGCAGTATTCGCGCGCCTTATGAGATCAGTACTTGGGTGGTGTCGACAACGTTCACCATTATTTCGACGATGTCATCATTGCGACCGATACTTGGCAAGAGCACATCGACACCCTCAGACAAGTTTTTGAACGAATTAACCAAGCTCACCTCACCATAAAACCAAGTAATGTGAGATAGGAGAGCGAAGCATATCCTTCTTGGGACATCGAATCGGGGAGACTACAGTTGGAACCGCTTCTCAAAACGCTGGACAAGATTCTTGCCGCAAAACGACCTACAACCAAGAAAGCAGTACAGTCGTTTCTTGGCTTGACCGGCTTATTAGGAAGTTTATACCTAACTACGCCGAACTGACCAAGCCGCTGACGGACCTTACAAGAAAGGGACAAAGCCACACTGTTTCCTGGGGCGCACATCAAGAGGAAGCGTTTACGGCCCTCAAGAAGAAGCTCGGTGATGCTCCCATCCTCCTTGCTCCCGACCTCTCGAAGGAGTTCGTTCTTCGTACGGATGCCTCCAATACAAGCCTGGGCGCAGTATTGCTCCAGATGGGAAAGGGCCAGGTGCTGCATCCAGTTGCTTACGCAAGTCGTAATTTATTGCCCCGAGAAACCCACTATTCAACAATAGAACGGGAATGCCTTGCACTTGTTTGGGCAGTGCAAAAATTTCATATTTACCTCTATGGCAAACCTTTTGTCATTCAGTCAGACCACCAACGATTACAGTATTTAAATTCCGCCAAACACGTGAACAACAGAGTGTTGAGGTGGAGTCTCCTTATGCAGGAGTACTCATTCACAGTTCATTACATCAAAGGTTGTGACAATGTTGGAGCCGACTACTTGAGTCGCGCATAACTGCCGTTCAAGTAGCAACGTGGTTCTTAATACTACTAGCCCTCAGTCGTGAATAGTTGACTCCTAGTTGCGACATAGCAACCCTACTTGTACGGTAGTTTTCCAACCGAACTGTAAGCAGCCTTCTGTGAACATTCTGCTACTATGTACATGCGACCCCTAAGGCAATGCAGTGCAGTGCAGGGACCGTGCAGTGACCGTGCAGTGCAGTGACCATTCGTTCGCCCCGCGCCCTTGTAGTAGAATAGTTGCAAACAACTTTCTCGGAAAAGGGGGTGATGTCATAATATGTGCTGCGCGGACGCGAAACAGAAACTAAAACAAAACGACAATAGTGTGCCGTGCGGTGGCGAAGAGGATGTGATGTGTGCGTGTATGTGCCGTGCGGTGCCTACGAGGAAGACGACAGCTCATGAGGCGCGGCCTCGAGGGTGCATGACCCGTGCCTTCGGCAGTGCGCGAGGTTCGTCGTTCGAGGCAGGACTACCTCGTTGGGCGTCTGGCCCATAGGTACGACCCAGGCCACGTCGCGACACTCGTACCAGCCGAGTGGACAGCTCAGCCTCTGCTAGACGACCGGTCTAGGAGAGCTGGCGCCAGGTTCCTGAACCTGTCCTTGTCCCGCTGGTCGTGGAGAGCTGGCGCCGGGTGCCTGAACCTGCCCTTGCGCCGCTGTTCCAGGAGGGCTGGCGTGGGTTTCCGAGGCGGACTGCAGGTGCTCAAGGGCACAACTCCCTGCCGCCGGAACACGTGTGTCGTCGGCTCCAGTTGCAAAACCCGCCACTGTCGTCGACAGTGGCGCTGAGCCACTGGAGTTCGACGAACTGGAGGCCGACGACACACGTGTTCCGGCGGCAGGGAGTTGTGCCCTTGAGCACCTGCAGTCCGCCTCGGAAACCCCCGCCAGTCCTCCTGGAACAGCGGCGCAAGGGCAGGTTCAGGCACCCGGCGCCAGCTCTCCACGACCAGCGGGACAAGGACAGGTTCAGGAACCTGGCGCCAGCTCTCCTAGACCGGTCGTCTAGCAGAGGCTGAGCTGTCCACTCGGCTGGTACGAGTGTCGCGACGTGGCCTGGGTCGTACCTATGGGCCAGATGCCCAACGAGGTAGTCCTGCCTCGAACGACGAACCTCGCGCACTGCCGAAGGCACGGGTCACGCACCCTCGAGGCCGCGCCTCACGAGCTGTCGTCTTCCTCGTAGGCACCGCACGGAACATACACGCACACTTCACATCCTCTTCGCCACCGCACGGCACACTATTGTCGTTTTTTTTAGTTTCTGTTTCGCGTCCGCGCAGCACATATTATGACAACATACATATCATATATTTCATGTTATGACTAGTCACTTATGGTCGCAATACAGTCTTGTCATGCCAAACAAAGTTTGGTATCGATACCATTATCCAAGTGGCCAGGAGAGCTAAATGTCGTAAATAGATAGATAGATAGATAAGATAGATAGATAGATAGATAGATAGATAGATACGCTCAAAGTCGTCGAAATTCGCCAAGATATATGCCCCGCATTTAAAAGTGGTAAATGATTTAGATTACTAGAAAGTTGGTACTCTACTATGAGATAGCACAAGGCCGTCCCGTGGGCCTCACATTTGATGGGGCGTTAAGCACACTTGGACATACAACAAAGGCTTGTCGTGTGTGCTTCAGAGAGTTTTATTTCCGAAAGAAACATACGACATACAACAAAGGCATGTCAGGTGTGCTTCAGAGAGTTTTATTTCCGAAAGAAACATACATACACAGAAGACATTCATCTGTTGCACTTTATGTTCTCAAGACATTCCTAATATATATTCATATACATTCAAAAGCTCAGTGGGAATTGTTTGTACTAAAAAACAGAAAATTCTAATGTGCACAATGAAAACCACGCACAGGGGTACGCACACTTCATGAAGAGGAACAAAAAACAACAACAAAAACTAAAACATTATAAACATATTGAGAAAAGATATTTCCTTCAAACATGCATGAGTCAACAAATTCACTATTGGTTGCTGGGATCGCGCATACATGTGACTGCGGACGATTTAGCACATACTAACTGAATATACATGTTGATAATGTATGACACTCTAACCCATAAAACAGAAGAGCTTTCTGTACAACTCAACAGTCATAACTGCAAAAAAAAGTTTACGGGGAAACTTTCCACCTGTTGTTATTGGCCTACACGTACGGCGAGTCTCATCTACATTGAACACATCAATATACATCAAAGTTGGGGAATGTGACGAAGAGTGACTTTGTCCCCTCCAAGAAAGGGCAAGACCAGTATCTCAGGAAGTCTGTACGTGAGTTGCTAGCTAAGACTGCAAAAAAACATATAAGTGTCTCTCTAAACTGGGATGATAGCGGCTACTGTAGCTGCAGGCGTTGCCGTCAGGCGACCGCCCTGTATTTATTTATTTATTTATTCGAGTACCTACAGCGCCCAATTTGGGCATTACAGTAGGGGGGAGGAGACAAAAAATTAGAAATTGATACAGGGTATGAATACCAATAACAAAACAAGTAAGCATGCTCAGCTTATACAGTGTGTACACATTCTCGGGAACACGAGGCAATCAAGGAAAAGTAAAACACAAACAGAAATGTAGACAGAAATTGGCAATTTTCATTTCAACAAAAATTGTGACAGAGCATTTTGAAATGAGGGTGGCGGGGTGGATACAATGTATTCTGGTAGGTTGTTCCATTCGTGTGTGGTTTTCGGGAAGAAGGAGTTTTTGTAAGTATTTATGCGACATCGGTATTCGCGAACTTTGCGGGAGTGATCTAGGCGAGAGGATACATAAGTGGGATCTTTAATGTACACGTCTTTATTTAAACCAGTGCTACCAATATAAATATTATGAAATAGATTTAATCTTAAGAATTTGCGCCTGTCCTGCAGGAGAGGCCAACCCAAATGTTTACGAATGCACGAAGAGCGGTTAGTGAAATCATAGTTACCAGGACACAGCGATTACCCCAAAAAATGAACTCGCCAACGGCGATCACTAATCGGCCAAACCTGTTCCGGGGGCAGCGGTCTCTCGTGTAATAGCAACAAGTGTGTTTAGCAAAAGCGTGTAACGCTTTCGAGTACTTCGTACTCAACTATAGAAGCCATCCCACAAACCAGTAGCAAACGTTTGTTTAGAAAACGTATTAACGATTTGGAGCACCGTAGTACTCTACATTGGGAGAGCACAAAGCCGTCCCTTGGGCCTCACACTTCATGAGACCGCACCGATCTACGCGGTTGCAATCGCGAAGAATGTGTGTTTAGAAAAAAGTGGTTAACGATCTGAGTACTTGTTACTTTCTTTGCTATGGGAAAGCATAGAGCCGTCCCGTGGGCCTCACAGGGGGAGGGGGGGGTAAATCAGAAAGAAGTGGGTAACGATTTTCGCGAAGAGGGGGGGGTTAGAAAAAGGGGGTAACGATTTAGAGCACAGAGTACTCTACTATGGGAGAGCTTAAAGCCGTCCCCGATAACATGCCTGAATACACAGGCATGGGTTCAGTGTGCACCGACACATGCCTGAATACACAGGCATGGTTCAGTGTGCACCGACCAGTATCTTATAACTTTAGAGACCAAGGCGCATGATTCTTCGCATACTTTAGATCAGTGGTTTTTCTATACAGGTACACGTTGGTGCACCTGCTTTTCCGTCAAAAAGGCTTGATTTCTTGTGCAATTTACGCAAAGATTTCGACACCAGTCTCTGCGAAACGTAATGTTTGAAACAGAAGTGACGAACCTTTAAATAATACTCTGCATAGTGTTTGTGTTATCACCAAAAAATACTCGTATTTGCAACGAAAACCACGTAGCACGACTCTCTCGCCCAGATGAATGGCAGGTGAGCCGCAGTACTGGGGGGTGACGCTTGCATTTATTTTTAGGCTGTAAGCAACTGAGCTTGCTGCCGACTATTTTCTTGGTTATGAAGCTAAGGCTACAGATCCAAGTTACCCGTCTGCTAGTGCTTGGTAATAGGCACTTTTAGCTGACAGTATTAAATTCGAAGCATTTTATGGGCGAAACTTTTTGAAGCGGCACCCGTTCGTCCCCCGTAGGATGTAGCAAGTATAACATTTTGACCTCCAAGGTGGCGCCGGTGAAAGACTTCTTCTGTGCGTTGTTGAACAATAAAAAATAGTGCTCAATGTACATGTCAATGGCTGCTTATGGGGAATGAGAGACAGGAGCATTCGGCTTTTAGTTAACGCGGAGGCTGCGATCACCATTAGCAGCCATTGGCATGTACATTGAGCACTATCTGACAAGAAAGGGTTGCTACATTATACTCGCTGTGTGTAACCTCCCTAGCTTTAGAAAGGTTTAGCGAGCGTTGAGCCACAGTGCCATAAATGCAATGAACTTGTATATACCATGAATGAACTCGAGGTGGTTAAAAATGGGAAGTAGATACGAAGCGCAAGCCGTAAGAAAGTAAAAGCCTAATTCTCCGCCTCTCATTTCCTATTAGCAGCCATTGGCATGTACATTGAGCACTATCTGACTGAAAAAGTTTGCTACGTCATACTCGCTGGGCGTAACCTCCTTGGTTTTCGAAAGGTTTAGCGAGCGTTCGGCCGCAGTGCCATCAATACAGTGAAATAGTATATACCATGAACTCGAGGTGGTTAAAGGTGGGAAGTGGACCCGAAGCGCAAGCCGTAAGAAAGTGTGCGTGTGCCACCTCTCGTTTAGTCCTTGGAATGTCCGCTGGATGGCGGGGCTTCTATATGGGGAATATATGATGAAAAGATGCGAGATGGTGGTACTTGGAGTGTTGAATAGATGGACGAACGGTCACATAGACAGATGCATGGAAGGATGCATGAATGGACGCAGGGGCGGCTGCATGGACGAACGCAGGGACGGACGCACGAACAGACGCACGCACGGACGGGCTGATGGACGCATGGACGGTCACACTGACGGATGCATGGACGGACGGAAGCAAGAACGAATGAACGGACGAATTCTTCGCCCCACTCTCTATCATTCACTCCGTGGATATGATGCCATTTTTTTTAGCGAACTTCGGTGACACTAAGCGTATCTATATATCTATCTATCTAGCCGCCTACGACTGTTAGCTATCCTGGCCGTTTCGATAATGGCATCGATACCAAACTTGGTATGGCATAACATGACTGGAAGAAGAACTTATTTGACTAGTCATGACATAAAAATCATGGCATGTATGTCATGAATGTCATGATTTACATTTCATAGTCCTGCAGCTCTTGCGATGGTTTCGTTCACATGGCACGTTGCGAAACTGGTATGGTATGACATGATTGCATGGCAAACACAAGCGACAGAACCTGACATGAAATTCGTGGTATGCGTGTCATGTAAGAACATGACTACATGCCACGCTCGTCATGCGCTCCCGGCTGTTTCGCTAGCGTCACATATACCTAATTTGGTATCACAGTACATGAATGGATTACGAAGGTATGTGACTGGGGCAAACATGGAAATCATAAGATGCGTGTCATGTAACAACAATACTACATGCCACGCTCATAATGCACTGGCGGCCATCTCGCTAGCTTCACTTATACCAAATTTGGTATTACGGGACTTGAATGGATCACGAAGGTGTGATACTGGTGCAAACATGATAAACAAGAGATGCGTGGCCTGTAACGACATGACAACATGCTACGCTCATGATGCGATTGCGGCCATTTCGCTAGCTTCACATCTACCAAACTACGCGACGCAAACGAACGACATAGGTATATGATGCATCCGAACATGATAATCACGACATGCTTGTCATGTAACAACATGACTGCATGTCACACCCATGATGTGTTCGCGGCCACGTCGCTGGCTTTACATATGCAAGTTCAGTATTACGTGACGTCAATGGATAACGAAGGTATGCGACTGCTGCAAACATGATAATAATGAGATGTGTGTCACGTGAGAACATGACTACATGCCAACGTGAAGGCACCAATACATTTCGACGGGACGCGGTTCGCATGCTCGCCGGCGTTCATTTTGTCGCGTCACGCCGGCGTTGCCACGCCAGGCACCGGTCCTGTTATGTAGTCGCAGGTGCTCGCTACGTTGCGTTGCTTTGACGCATGCGCGTTTCAGCGCGTCCTGCGTCCCTGCGTAAGAAAAAAAAAGAGTGACGCAGCGTTGTATGGATAACGCATCGGCGCGAACTGCAGCATGTCGCATTTCCCGCTGATTGCTGTCGGGCCGAGCCGATGGACGCTGGTCGCGTCGGTTGCGTCTGGCGTCAGACAATAGAGTGCTGCCGTTGTGTGCTGCCGTTGTGTGCTGCCGTTTTGTTAACGTGGCGTCGCTGTGCCCAGCGTGCGCGCGCGTCAACACTACATTAAAGTATGTTGGACCCTCCATGATGCGGTCACGGCCATTTTTCTAGCTCCACATATACCAAATTTGGTGTTACGTGACGTCAATGGAGGACGAAATATATGACTGATGCAAACATGATACTACTGACAGGCGTGTCATGTAAGTACATGGCATCATGCCACACGAATAGCATGCTCCCGGCCGTTTCGCTAACTCTAGATTTACCAAACTTGGTATCGAGTGACGTGAATACATGATGAAGGTAAACGACACATGCAAACACGATAATCATGACACAGAAGTCATGTATGGCATCATTTACCTCCACCTAGTAACGTTGTGCTGATTTTTAATGTGACATATCAAGCTTCCTTATTCGTGCTTCGCATATCGTCGAGTCCCACTGTATGTGGGATCTTCCATTTTTTTAATGCTAAGAATTTCTTAGCGAACTTCGGCGACTTTGAGCGTATCTATCTATCTATCTAGCCGCCTACGACTTTTAGCTCTCCTGGCCGTTTCGAGAATGGTATCAACACCAAACTAGGCGTGGCATAACATGACTGTATGACGAACATATATAACTAATCATGACAAGAAAATCATGACAGGAGTAGCCGGCGCCATAATGGTGCGCCAACATCTCCTTATATATCATATCAATAAAAAAATGACATGTATGTCGTGAATGTCATGATTTACATTTCATAGTCCTGCAGCTCTTGTGGTGGTTTGAAGTGGTTCTTAAGAGAAAAGAAGAGAAAAGTGAGCCCCGTTATTGTCTGCTTCAGTGAGCGACACCGCCACAGAGCTCACAAGGGATGGGGGTGAGGAGGGATAAAAGGGTAGAAGTAAAGGTATAGGAAAGAGGGAGGGAGGTGAAGCAACAACAAACTGAGGGGATAGGAGAGACAGGAAAGATGGAAAACGGTCACTGGAGTCCGAGGACGGGGTGCACTTGCGAGAGATGTTGTCGGCGTCTGTAGATGGCGTAGAGCAGGTCCAGTAGGTCAGGGCTGCGCTGTCACCGAAGACCATCGGCGACAGGAGGTGACGTAGGGCCAGCCCAGTCGGCCAGAGCCACGATGACGCCGAAGGTCGCGAGCGCGCGGAGCGCGCGGGCGCACAACCGGTCGGCACAAAATCCAGGGAGCGAATCCTTGTGGTGGTTTTTTTTTCACGTGGCATGGTACGAAACTGGTATCGTATGACTTGATTGCATGGCGAACACAAGCGACAGACCCTAACATGACAATCATGACATGTATGTCATGTAACAACATGACTACATGCCACGCTCATGATGCGCACGCCGCCGTTTCGCTAGCGTCAAATATACCTGATTTGGTATTACGGTACGTGAATGAATGAAGAAAGTATGTGACTCGTGCAAAAATGACAGTCATTAGATACGTGTCATGTAACAACATAACTACAGGCCACACTCATGATGCGCTGGCGGCCGTTTCAGTAGCTTCACTTATACCAAATTTGGTATCACGGCACGTGAATGGATGACAAAGGTATGATTCTGGTGCAAGCACGACAAACACGAGATGCGTGTCATGTGACAACATGACCGCTTGCTACGCTCATGATGCGCTCACCGCCGTTTCGCTAGCTTCACATGTATAAACTTGGTATCACGTGACGCGAATGAACGACATAGGTAATGACACATGTAATGATGATAATCATGACATGTGTGTGATGTAACAACATGACTACATGCCGCACTCATGATACGCTCGCCGCCGTTTCGCTAGCTTCACATATGCCAAATTTGATAATACATGACGTCAATGAATGACGAAGGTGAGTGACTGGTTCAAACAAAATAATCATAAGATGCGTGTCATGTGAGAATATGACATTATGTCCCAGTCAAGGCGTGACGCCGTGCGCGTGCTCACCGGCGTTCATTTCGTCGCGTCACACCGGCGTTTTGACGCCAGGCGCCGGTTTTGCGATATACTCGCATGCATGTGCTGCGCTGCGGTTGTTTGACGCATGCGCGTTTCAGCGCGTCCAGCGTCTCTCCGTCACGAAAAGAGGGAGACGCAGTGTTGTCTGGATAATGCATCGGTGCGAATTTCGCGCCGGTTGCCGTCGGGCCACACCGACGGACGCTGGTCCCACCGGTCGCGCCTGGTGTCTGACTATAGAGTGCTCGCGTTTTGCTAACGTAGCGTCGCTGTGCCTAGCATGCGCGCGCGTCAACGCAACAATGGAGTATATTGGGCACTTCATGAAGCGCTCGCGGCTATTTGGCTAGCTACACATATACCAATTTTGGTGTTACGTGATGTCAATGGATGACAAAACATATGACTGGGGCAAACATGATAATCATGACACACGTCTCATGTAAGAACATTACAACATACCACACTAATAGCGTGGTCGTGGCCGTTTCGCTAGGTCTACATATACTAAACTCGGTATTACGTGGCGTGAATAGATGACGAATGTAAAGGACACATCCAAACATGATAATAATGACACGGAAGTCATATGTGGCATCATTTACCTCCACCTCGTAGCGTTGTGCTGATTTTAAAGTGACATTTGCACGTTTATTATTCGTGCTTCGCATATCATTGATTCCCACAGTACGTGGGATCTGCCAATTTTTTTCTTTACAACTTTCATGCACCGATGTCGTCCTGATTGCGTTGACCGAAGGAGGCTTGGCTAAAACCGAAAATGCACGTTGCGCTCCAGTAACATTGAGCGTTCGAGGAGAACGGGAAACGCAGCGCGAAATCGGTCAGCTAAAAGTACCCAATGTAGTCCCACAATAGCATCCGTATTTTCGACATGAGATATAAAAATGCCAAGCCAGCAACGAAGGAAGTGAGCGCCCCAGTCCCCTTTCACGCACGAAATTAGGTCAGTGGATAGTGTTTTATTGAGGACATATAGTGAAAATAAGTGTCCTTAGAGACCTTCAACAAGTCTCCCCCCCCGCTGCCTGAAAACAAAAAAAATTACAGCATATCTACGGTGTGAATGATGACGAATGTGGTGATGCATCCATCCATCCGTCCATCCGGACGAACGAACTAACGGATGCATGGACAGATGCACGAACGCACTGAAGAAAACACAGACCGACGGACGGGTGGACTGACGCACGGACGGATGGAAGCATAGATGAACGAAGCACGAACAAGAAGACCTACAGACGGACGCATACACTGACGGACGGCCGGAAGCACGGGTGGGCAGACAGACGGACGGACAGAGGCATAGAAGGTCGGACGGACGGAAGCATGGACGGGCAGGCGGACGGATGGACAGAAGATTAGAAGGACGGATGGCCGGAATCAAGGACAGACAGTCAGACGGGCGGACAGAAGCACGAAAGGATGGACAGAAGCATCAACTGACAGACAGACGGAGTGACGGAAGCATGAACGGAAGCATGGATGGGCAGACGGACAGACGGACAGAATCACAGTTGCACGAACGGAGGGACGGACGGACGGACGGACAGAAGCACGCACGGAACGACATGTGGAGGAACGCTTTGACAGACTCACGGACGAACCGAAGCGTGAACGCACAGGTGAATGGACGGACGCACAGGTCAGCGGACGGACGCATGGACGGTT
Source organism: Rhipicephalus annulatus (assembly GCA_013436015.1). NCBI lineage: Eukaryota > Metazoa > Arthropoda > Arachnida > Ixodida > Ixodidae > Rhipicephalus > Rhipicephalus annulatus. The sequence goes on from WOVY01009798.1 coordinate 675,541, forward strand.
GGACACACTGGCGGATTGAAGGATGCTTCGCCCCACTCATCGTCATTCACCATGGGGATGTGCTGTGAAAGCCATTAGCGCCACCTAGTTAAATTATTGCCAAATGGATGGATGGATGCTATGAGCGTCCCCTTTATAACGGGGTGGTGACAAGTATGCCACCAGGCTCGACAAAAAAAAAAAAAAACTTTTTTCTTTTTTGATGTTGGCCTAATGCCTCTACTTCGATAAATTCTATCTTAATGGAAAAAAGGTAAATTTTCAGCTTAAGTTCTCTGCCATTTACGGCACACTGTCCATATTTTATTTTTCCAATATTTATTTTCGTCCTTTCTCTCTAATTTTCTGCCACCAATACTCTAACCGTCTCTTACTTATTTCAATCGCGGGTGTGTTCAGCTTTCCATTGTTGTCCCTAAAACCCAAGGCTTCCTGTAGGCTCGTGCCCAAACGTACACCTGGGTGGATATCTCCACATTCAATCAGAACATGCTCCGCCGTTTCCTTATCTTTCCCGCAGCATGTGCATTGTTCTTCTTCTTTACTGAATCTTGCTTTATAACTACGCGTTCTAAGGCAACCCGATCTCGCTTCAAACAGCAAAGCGCTTCCCCTTGAATTATCGTAAAATGCCTCCCTCCTTATTTCATTTTTGCCCTTTCGGTAGTTACTCAAAGCCGGTTTTTTCTCCATAGCTGCCATCCAGTAAATCCTCTCCGCCTCCCTGACTTTTCCCTTAACGCTCTTTGTTGACATATGGCTTACAATACCAGCCGTATATTTACTAGTGAGTCTTCTAGTTCTTTTTCTCCACTGTGTGTCCACGCTCTTCCTATACAAATAACGGAACACCTTCTCTGCTCATCTACTCTCCTTCATATTTCTTAGCCTTTCTTCGAACCTTATTTTTCTCTGCGCTTCCCTCGCCTCAAAACCTGCCCACCCCATATCGCCCTTTACAGCCTCGTTTGTCGTCTTCCCGTGAGCACCCAACGCGAGGCGTCCCACAGTCCTTTGATTTACATCCATTCCCGATTGCACCTCTGCCCTCATGCACACTACTGAGTTCCCAAAAGTAAGCCCTGGAACCATTACACCCTTCCACAGACCTCGAAGCACCTCATACCTATTGTATCCCCACAACGCTCTGTGCTTCATTATTGCCGCATTCCTCTTTCCTTTTGCTGCCGAGGCTTTTTCCTGTACCTCCATGTATCTATCACTCTCATTTACCCATACTCCAAGGTACTTGTATTCACTTACCCTCGGTATTTCTTGGCCTTGTATGGACACCGTCTGATCACAGGGATCATTGAATACCATCAATCCACACTTCGTTACACTGAATCCTAGTCCAAGAGCTTCACCTTCCCTTCCGCATATATTCGCCAGCTGCTGTATATCATCTCGACTGTCCGCAAATAAGACGATATCGTCCGCATAAAATAAACCTGGAAGCTTCTGCTCAATCATCATGCCGCCCTGTTTGTGTGACAGATTAAAACCAATGTTGCTACCTTCTAGCGCTTTTTCCATACTCACCATGTACAGCATGAATAACAGCGGGGACAAAGGACATCCCTGTCTCAGACCCTTGCTAACCTCAACGTTCTCTTTGCTACGCATTCCTTCCCACTCTATGCAAACTGTATTTTCTCGGTATATCTCCCTCAAAAGCTGTATACAGTCGTCGCCCATGCCCATTCCTTTCAATATATCCCACAAAATTTCCTGATTAACGTTGTCGTATGCCCAAGTGATGTCTAGAAAAGCCACGTACAAGGGCCTATTCTCTATTTTAGATATTTCTATACACTGAGTGAGAACAAACAGGTTATCGTCTAACCACCTGTCGACTCGAAATCCGTTCTGAAGTTCTCCCAAAATATCGTTATGTTCGGCCCATGTTTCTATTTTCATTTTTACTGCTTGCATCGCCAACCTGTATAGTACCCGATGTAATGGTTAGTGGTCTATACGAGCGAATCTTGTCCTTTTCTCCCTTGCCTTTATAGATTAAGTTCATTCTACTTTGTCGCCAACTGTCCGGTATTTGTCCGTCCTTTAAGCTTTTTTCTACTGCTTTTAACAATGCTTCTTTAGTGTTATGTCCTAGTTCGTTAATGAGGCTAACGGGAATCCCATCTAAACCGCGGCAGTGCGCTTTGGAATTTTTCCTTCGGCCTTTTTCCAGTTGAAATTATCAAGTACTAGCTCTTCCTCTGTTGCTTTCTCCGCCACACTTTAACTCACCGGGGAGATCCCCTGGACGCTCTTTTTAAACGAATCGGCTGTTACCTTTTGGATGTAACCTAGCGCTTCGTACCCTTCCAATTGATTTCCCCCTTCATCTAGAATATGTTGTTGCGTTTGTGACAGACTTCCTACCTAGCGCCTTTATGTGGCTCCAAAAATCCTAGGCGCGGCCTCCTTTTTTTCGTGTATCTCTGTCATCCAGCGTTCACTTTCACCTTTAATTTTTGCCTCTACCAATTTCTGTACAAGGCATTTTTTCTCTAAATATATTTCCCATATTTTTTTGACTTCGTCCTGCGGCCGCTTTCTCCTTTTTTGCCTTTCTATGGTCCCGTGATGCTTCGCGTCGCTTCTCGATCGCCTCCCGGATTTCCTTGTTCCACCAACTTTTTGGCCTCCTTTTCCCTTTCCAGCAAACAGTTTTCTTCTCTTTCCCTATCTCCTTCGTCATTAGATGTAACAGCTCACTATACTCCCAGTCCTTGCCTGGTATTTCGCCTACTTCTTCCTCGACTCTTGCGGCTATATTTATTATTGTTTGTCATTTAAATACGAGCTGCCAGACTTTGATTCCATGCTCATATTTTCAGTTTCGTATCCCATTTGTAATGTTATTCGTTTATGATCACTACCCAAGCTGTTAATTGCCTTCCTCGCCTATCCTCATTTCTGTCAGTTTGTGGTAAATTCCTTCAGTCATGAGACAATAATCAATACTTGATTGCTTGTTTCCGACTTCCCATGTGATCTGGCCGTCACATTTTAGGCCCCGTGTTAACTATCTCCAGACTATGTTGCTCGCAAAGATCTAGTAATAACTTCCCATTGTGTCTGAATATCCGTCAGGTCATGTAA